>OX420945.1:7566638-8816638 GCA_949091785.1 Polymixis lichenea | reverse complement strand
TACGTTCAGTACGTGGCGTGAATAATTACTTGCTTAACTAGATTTCCATGTGGTTTCAATCAGCAACTACCGTAATTTACGTAAATATTTATAAGGGTAACCTTTGATGTCTGAATTAAAATATTTCAAGTGAAAACTATTGAAAGTTTCTTGTCACAAAATATTTAAAAGTTAATATCAAAATGCAGCAATAACGCTAGAAGTATAAAAGCAAAAAAAATAAAAATTATTTACGATACTCAAGATGGAAATCTCAGTGTGTATGAAAGAAAAACAGACATTCTTGAGGGCAACGGAGCCCCGAGCGGGCACTTAGCTTCGGCTATTAAGGGCGCTGTGACCGCCAGCGAGACGAAACGACGAAAACTATAAAACCGTTAAAGCAACGTTTCAGCAGCCGTAAAGAGCGTCGCAAGATCTGTTGACAATGTCGCCCCAACCCGCCATAAACCGTATGCACCCGGCCAAGCAGTAAAACTTAATGGCACTCTGATTAAACTAATCTCTGGGGCTGGCAAATCACGACCTCTAATAAGCGCTCATTCACAAAATCCTGCACTTTTTAGTAGTTGCATAGTCTTAAAACGCTATAAGCCGAGGATTCCAGCGGAATATGTCAAGTGTAGACCTACGGCGTCTTGGCGCGGCGCCCGCCGTCAGCCCGACATTGGTTTGTTGTCCTAATACGTTTACATGTGCATCGTACAAATAGCAACACTAAATGCTTTAGGATGCTCTATAAATTGTGCGGTTGCGGTGCATTAGCATGCTATTTGGAAGGCAACTTGCTTAAACATAATTTGCATTCGTACTGTTTCAAGACTCACAGAAGTATAGGAAAAGGTTTTAAGTTGCACCAAAAAATATAAAGTAAAATGTGCTCGGCTACAGTCAAAGATAAGATCTTCTTCTAAGCGGGTAGACTAACGAGGCGTAACTTTGAAATACTTTCATTTACAGCGAGCGCTCGCGATATCCAGTACAGACGTCTTTATGTACAAACTTGTCTACTTAGCGACGACTGTATGATCACACTGAGATACCAAAAAAGTGGAGATAGTGCGGGGTAATGCTAGGTCGCATACAACGACGAAGACTCTCAAAACGCTTTACAAGTGCTGGAAGGATGTTATAAAGATTTTACGATGGCGTTCCGTCAGTGAACGTTGCATTGGCCTTAATGGACGACCTAAGTGCATAGAGACATTCATGACAGCGGTATAGCTGTAAGAAAACGCTTGCAATACGAATGGTTATACCACTAACAGTTCATTAAAGAGAAATAAATGTGACCGCAGTTGCCTGAATTTTTGTTACGCTTACAATGACGACCGCCACGACCCGCGACGACACTTCTCATTGATAGTAGGTATTGTCACTTGTTGGGACACGGGAAACAAGATACTGAGGCCAGGACCTAAAAGTATTCTGATAAATTACTGTAAGAAATGTCGGTGACTAATATTACTGCTTGCTGATTTTTTATAGGCTCGTTCGAATTTACTTCACTACATTAGTTATAGCTGAAAAGTTACATTAAATTAGATGAGTCGCTATTTTGTAAACAAAATGAATGATTAACGTTCGCTTAACATGTACATTATGAACGGAAATAAAACGCTAAATAAATAGTATGTTAAATAAAAGCTTTCGACGCGTTGCTCTCGACTCGACATTTGATTTACTTTGTGTTGAAACGTTTATCTAGAGTGATTCATCACATTGGACAATAATGAGGGAGATTCAGTTCGGAAGTAAAACAAATCTACGTCATCGATTAGTAATTCGAGACTTTTGGGGTTTATTCCATTTTTCCATTTACGAACGGCAAATGAGAATCAAATAGTTATGAAGCACGATCATGTTTCCATTAAGTGATTTTCACTGTAAAATGAATTAGTATTCATAACCTACTAGTTTTATTTTACAGTTCCACGATTTTAGAAATGAATAAACTAATTTTGTTCGATCGTATTCATATATTCTAAAGGTGGCATTAATTACTATAATACTTAACATAGCCATAACCATTGTTCGTAAAACGTGCCCGAATTTCAAGACGACAATCCTCTTCTATTCTGACTGTCAAATACCTAAAAGACCCTTTTTTACGTCGAAATGAAAATGCTAATGAAACCCTAACCAATATTCCCTAAATCAAGCAGTCGAGTGATTTAATTCCCTCAAGCTTTTATTTAAACAATAGTGAATAACTATTGGATCTGAACGTAACTACTCAACCGAGTCCACTCGTAACTCTGCCCTTTCCAATCCAATTCCATAAAACACAAGCTATTTCAAGTTTCAATCAACATGTCCCGGAATCGTTTTACTGGGTCATTGTACCAGGAACACAGAGAGTCGCAGGTGATGTAGGCTTTGTATAGGATGTGCTAGGCAATGGCTAGACAGACGTCGGCGTCGAGCTTGTTTTAGCGGCTGATCGATACGCCCGGCACACCGCGCCCTACTTTGATGCTGCCCACAACTCTATTTTATTTTGCCCTTTATTTGAATATAACGATGAATGTATTATGAACAAACCCATTGCGATTATGTAGCTCATATATTTTGTGTAGTTGAAACAAATAGTAATACTAGATATAATGTCCAATAAATAATTCAACGTTTGCAAAAGGAATAGGAATCGCCCGATAAAATTCCAATGTACATTCTGAAAATAGGAGTAAAAGAAATTGAGCGTCGAAGAAATGTTGATGTATGTATAATTCTTCCTTTCTACGCGTTCTATTAAGATTCCTACGTTGGGATTCGTCTTGATTTTAAAGAAAGAATAAACACAACGGAAAGTGGAATAAAAGGAAACCGACCACAATTTTATACGCCAAAAAACAAAGTGACAGAAGTCAGCGCTGTAATGCCGAGCTCAACAGCTAATTACAAAGAATAGTACCAAAGCTTGGCGCGGACATTATTAAGTAGGTACTATGAACCCTCCGCTCCGTAAACTGGAAAGTAGGTAGGAATCGCCCGCATTTTTGGCATACTTGCGACAACCAGTCTAGAAAGTGTCGTTCGAGAATTTATGGTAAAATGTAAGATCCTGACAAATGAACTTTACGCAGTTCGACGGAACGTGATGCCAAAGGCAATGTGAATGTAAAATTCAACAACATAAATTGTCGTTGTACTGTTTTCTTTAACTGACTTGGAAACAGACGTGAACGTGAAAATACGTATGAAAGCTACGCTAATGGAAAATAGACTTCCGAAAAGCAACAGACAAACATACATGAAACCAGCTTATATTTATTTAAAAAATAGTATTCAGTTATCTTTTCTGATAATATTACACTTACTTGTTGTAACTTTATCATTGTTTTAGTTACAAAACCGTGTTCAAATATAGCGCTTAAGAAAAATATTTTTCTAAACTAGGTAGAATGGCATTGTCATGAGCGAGTTTAGTAATAAAATCATAAGTCGGTGGTTTCTCCTCGGGTTGTGTGCAGTGTTTCTCCGCGACTTGTAAAAGCTTTCCTTTACGAGAAAAACTTTTATAATTAAAGGACATCAAAGAACCGCCGCGATGGGGTTACACTTTGGATCGTTATTCAAAGCGGCTGTAACCGAGATAAGGAATCTTTTGGCGCCTTTTCAATGGAAGTTTATTTTATGAACTGTGACAAGGAGATAAATTTGTTCCTAAACATGTATAAATAAAATAATATTTTTATTGTGCAAGAAATATTTTTGGTGCATGGTCTGATATTATTTTTTGTTGCAGAAACGATCGTGATGCAACATAGTGCAATGAAGCACGATAAGCTACGCAGGAAGATTTATTCCATAATGCATAAAAGCTGCCAGTGACAGTCTGTGCAGAAGCTTGGAAAATAACACGTCATTAAAACACTCTTATCGTTATTTTCTTTTTGCTAATAGTAACGAATAAAGTCAACCAAAATCAATAAAAAGGTATTTGTATCATTCCCTTATCGATTACATTTCGTGATACAAATAGCATCAGATAAATACGTGCCCTACTGGCTGAACGCAGTACATTGATAATCTACACTCGTATGCGAAACAGCCGCCCGATGAATACTAAAGACGTAATCGCAATGATACCCGTACACTGATGCGTTTGAACAGTATCGTTAAGTCTACATCAGCAGTGGAGCAGTAATCAACTCCCCACTGGCGACTGCAGAGTAATTGATTGGTCTCAGACGCAGACAACAAAAGATAATACCGAGTCTCGTGGTAAATGGATTTGTCAACCGCTGCGCTAGTAATTAAATAAATACACTATTTGTTTCTTTTCTCGTGTACGGTTAGTTTACATGCTGACAAGTTGTATCAGCGGTCGCATGGCTTTCGTCGAGGGAAGTAATTTACGAGTTGTAAGTCATTGTTATGAGAAGGCAACGTGAGTGCTGTAAACTCTGTAGTATTGGGTAACTAAGAATGAACAAGACTGACAATTCTTGAACCTTTAATTTTTGTTCGTTTGGCTAGATGTATGTCTGATGTATGTTACATTCAGAAAAACTAACAAAAAAAACCCGTTCAGCCGTTTTTGCGCCAATCCGGAGATTGACGCAAAAACGGCTGATCGGATTTCGGTGAAATTTGGCACACATGTAGTTTATAACCTGAATTAACACAAAGAGTACTTCTAATCCCCGTAGTGCGTTCCCGTGGGATAATTTCCGACATCCATGCGGGCGAAGCCGCGGGCAAAAGCTAGTATCAAATACAAGCTCACGTATGCTTCTTAAGCCAAGAAGGATACGTTATAATTACTTAAAATATTCTAACTTATAAAGCTCGTAATTACGTAAGGCCAAATTGTTATGCCGCATCCATTAAATATATTTCTTGAAACCAAAATAATCACATTTATTGCGTTCGGTGTGATATTTATAAACGGCTTGTTTCGTGGAAAATTGGAGATTAATTAACCTTTTCCCTAGATTTTTACAACAGAGAGCCGGAAAACGTATTAGGCTTATTTTACTTTTGCTCTCTCGTCACCAAATCACGTTTGATAACGTTTATTAGATTTTGATCCGTTTAAAATGTTACATCGGGTTTGCCTACAATACAAAATCTTTCGACATTACGTGCTCACGTATATTTGTGCGGCGTATATTATAGTTGGTTAGTCAGGGCTGAAGGGGGAAAGACATCAATCACTGAAACCTTTTTGTCAAGTTGCCACTTCGACACGTTTCGCCAATGTTATGGTTAATTCAAGTTGGCGCAGTTCGAGCTTTTGATGTTAAAAGGGTGAACTGATATATTTGTTGAGATAATATTCATTTTTATTAGATTTGTCGATGCTAACGAGATGCTAACATAAAATATATCATTAGATTACAGTATCTATAGAATTTTCAAAGGATGACCGAATATTTGTGACCATTAAACCGTTCCCAACGGTATTATCCACCGGAGGGTTTATAAAATTAGACAAACTGTAACGATTAAACCGATTAACTTTATCGTGGCTTTTTAATCGTTTACGCAAACAAAGCGTGATAATGCAGCGGCCCGACACCGGCGCCCGGCGCCCGGCACCGGCGCGGCCCACCTGATCCCTTTACATGCTCTCTCAACCTTTAACTTTTTTAAAGACGTTCTCTGTCTACTGACAAACAATTTAACAGTATAACTTCGTCGAATAGACTTTTCGGAGGAGATTTGTTATTCACTCAGAAGTTTTAAGTGGCTGTGAAACATCGTTGTCAAAGAATTAAATAACTACTCGCTTTAAACGATTTCATGCTTTAAAGTTGTGGCGTAGGGTGTATAATTGTGTGTAGTTTTCTCGCGAACAGTTGTTGGTCGACACGTCGATCTCGGAAGTTTCGCCGTCAGGTTGTGGTGAATCGAGAGTATTTCACTTGACGGAATGTAGATGTTTGTACTTGTCGCAGATCGGGTTAAACTAACTTTAATAGAATTAGGACGCCTTTCCTCTACAAAAAAGAAAGTTTTACACACTATTGCCATAAGTTTTGATTTGATTCGAACTTTCGACCCGATCTTTCTTAGAGTTGGTAAAGTAGATAGCAATGGCAAAGAACTACAGAATAGTAGCAATACCTTCTTAATGTTTTTATCTCGCAAATCTACTTCTTATTTTCGCAAATTACTAACGTTAAAGTTCAACACTTATCCGAGATATTACTAGTTCTATCAGACGGACTCGGAGCTTCAATCTATTAAAGCTCGGATTAAGACTTTTACCAACAGTTATAAGTCCCGTCTGCGGCAAAAAGTTTGAGAATCTTTTATAAAATTGTATCCTGACGTATGTTAGAGAGAAGGCTTAATTTTTCGTTATTAAGAAAGTCGATGTTCGATAAGAGGCGTGTGTAATAGCCCCCCGGCGCGCTGCCGGCCCCTCCATTAGCGAGCGTGTTGGCTACGGAACCCTGCGACGCTCAGCGTGGCGCCGCATACTACCCACGACTACAACCACTCTCTTTTTCAAAGACAGTCATCGCAAATTAATATAATCAGTTCCCCAAGGAAGCATAATTTCATATTTCCTCGAAATAAATGGCTTAAGTACCTATAATACTCTGAAACGTGCCCCATCTTGTTCAATCAGGTATTCTAAGATTTTTGCATAATTAAACACACGATGAAAATGATTACCGGTTATATAGTCTTTGACACAATCTGAAAAAGCTAATAATAGTCGTCGTAAAATTACAAAAAGGGCCGGTTACCGAGTGTCGGTGAAACTCGTTAGTTTCCACGGACATGGGATAATTGTGATAACCACATTTATTCGCGTCCGGAACTCTTGAATGTTAAACTTAATTGAGTCATTTTCTCCGGTGGCCTGCGCGTCCTGACACGTGTGTCAGTCTACTTACAAAGATCTAATGGTGAATATTACAAAGTAAAAAAATAACTGACAAACTGTGTTTACAGTTACAGCTAAAGTAATTGAATTACGATTTTAGTTGCCTCGCTCGTTATTGTCAATGTGACTGACAAACTGACAAGAGTATTTCATTTTTCATTCATTATTTGAACTATTTTTGACAATCTTAGTGATGTAACGAAGGAGGGAAACATGAAAGTTCAATCTTTTTTAGCACGTAACGTTAACGGGAACGTCACTATGTTCATATTAGATAATAATTCTATGATACCTACTATTCAAAGCTCTAGGAAAAGAGGAATAATAATCGGCATTAAGGCCCAGTTTCAATGGCATGTAGCCTAAGAGGCAGACCATGACTTAATGCGAAAATGCATAAGAAGATGGATTTTCATGCTTAAAGAATTCCATTCACAACGTGCCAGTGTCTGCTAGATTAAGAACTTTACTGCGATGAATAAAGTTTCGAATAGAACTCATTTTGAATTTTAATCACATAATATTGGGTCGGGTCCTTAAAAGCTTTTTGTTGGCAGTAATGGGTCACACAGAATTTTTAATAATGGTGGTATTATTTTCGCTGATTTATTATTACTTTACCAACAAACTGAGTTCCCGTAGATTATTTAGGAATATGAACTTAACTTCACACGCACTTTTAATTTGCATTCATAATCAACACAAAGAACAGAAAAACGTGATTTAGAAATGTAACACTAAATTTATAATGAGAGGGCTCTGTAAATTTCTAACGCACACATGAGATCGACGAGTTTCTGTTTCCGACTGTGTGGCGTCTAATTACAAATGTTGAATGGAACTTTTTGTTCGGCCAGATTGTCGCGCCACCGAGTTAAATTCACTTCAAATTGAATATTAAATTTCCCTTGCAATACGAGGAATTTTTAAATTCGTTAGCTGCACTGTTATTTGGCTTGTTTTTACTGCACACTCTAATTTTACAGCGAGGGTCCTGCGTATCTGTTCTGAATAGAATATAAGTGCATAAAATGAAATCACAACTGAGTTACAAGCATATGTAACTCAACTTGCAGTGCTCTAAGTACTTAACTACATTGTAAGTGTATGCGACCTCGTTGGACGTATCATATAACGTAACTGCATAATATTAATGTGATCTACGCACGTACAGCTGCAGCTATTTCGGCAATACGACTGCATAATCCGCAGCATCCTATTTTGTAGCGGCTGCATAGCGTAATAATCTCAGCTATTCGGTGAGCTTCGTCAGCGCTCGGCTCGACAGGCACTCGACGCGGCTCGAGTCTTGGGCTCAAGGCTCGAGGTGGCTCGAGCCCGCGGCCTGAGAGTGCTGGCGCGGCGGAAGCGGGCCCTTACGTGCTTGTCGTCACGACACGCCGCCTTTGTCCACCCACTAGGCTTATTTGCTGAACAATGAAAAAGACGAAAGCCCCGACATATTTCTGCAAAGCTTCTGCGATGACTCGAAGGAAAAAGTATTTATCTCGTAAAAAATATGCCATGATTCGAAAATAATAGAGGCCGCTCCCTATCAGTTTCGAATTCATTGTATTGATTGATGAAAAGGCTATTATGAGATTCCACCAGATTTTGCGAATTTTTCATTTTCGTTTAAACGCGACTTTGCAATAAATCGATTTCGGATCCAATTTATCAAGCTTTCTAAATACTCGTCTTAGGCGAGTCGTGTCTGAAATTGAGAAGAACATCGAAAATGGCTAAAATTATTTTAACATTCCTACCGCATGTCGTTCTAGAAGCGAGCGACAATTAAATTCAGAGGGTGTGAGCTTTAAGTGGGTACGTGTTCCTTTAAAATGTTATTAAGGTGGAATCCTGATTTGATTCTGAAGACTACAGTGCTAGCATACATCTAGCCTTATGATTTATTATAAGGGGCGTATTTGTACATTTGAAACGATCAACATTGATATTGGCGAGGTTTTTGTGATTAGATACGCGTTTCAATTTCTCAATTCAGTCGGTCCGTCGGAGCGCGTGAGCGATGCGCACGTCGAACTAGCGTGACAGCCGCCCCCTTGTGGCTAATACACACGGCTCCCTAACACCGAGTGTCGTGTATTTTCCGCTGGATACATTGTCTTTTTTTTTTGTTTGCCTATTTTGTGTCCCATTGCTGGCCAATGGCCTCCCCATTTTCCTTCTAACCTGTCTTGTGCGTTCTCTAGCCATGTTGGCCCAAATTTTGTCTTTATTTTTAAAAAGCATGTTGGCCCAAATCTTGTCTATAGTTTTAAAAGGCTGGGATTTAACTAATATAGTTATGAGTTGGGTATAATAATGTCCCGATTTAATCGTAGGTACCTTTCCTCTCCAACACATCTAATGAAATCCATTACCTAGTTTCCAGTAAAGCGAGCAACTACTACGTTATAGATTTAGATGTCTTGTAGTGATTCGGTATTCAGCCTTAGTGATTTGTTCGGTAAATTTTTCTTTAGTTATTTATTCTTTAGTGGAAAAATTCCCATGTTCTGTCGGATTTCTTTTCTACGAACCAATAATGTATGAACGTTGCCTTCTTATTGCGATTTGTTTTTGAAGATTATTGTTAATTTCAGTTCCGTGCTCATATCAGAGGATCTGTCATGACTTTATGAAAATAACAGCACGCGATGAAGTCGGTTCCCAACCTCTGTCATCGTAGAATAACCACAGTCACGAAACAAACATTGCTGTTGAAATGTTAGTAATATATGATTTGGCTATGAACTGCATTGAGCTTTTGATATATCACTATCACTACATATTATAAAACAAAGTCCTCCGCCGCGTCTGTCTCTCTGTTCGCGATAAACTCGAAATCAACTGTACCGAATTTCATGCTGTTTCCACCAATAGATAGAGTAGTTCTCAATTGGTTAAAATACGACGATAAATGTTGAATTTGTCAGTTAAAATCATGCCGGCTGGAATCTTTACTGGCGTGCGCCGCGTAAACCAATAGAGTTATGTGAAAAGAATGTATTACGGAATGATTGAATAACACATAGGATACTTTTTATCCCGATAGTACGTTCCCGTGGGAAAATTTCCGACCTCCACGCGGGCGAAGCCACGGGCAAAAGCTAGTTTTTTTATAAAAGCGAGGGGGTTCGTACCTGTACCTTGATATCGGTATTTAAAATCATGTCAAATCAAGCGATTTTAGTATGGAGGATCACGGAGGAGAGCACTTGAAGCGGCCGAAGGGTCCGGAGTGCACTCCTGGCGAGCCCGTCACATTATTCGACCTACTTAGCGGCAACAGACGAGACGAGCCCGAGGTGTCGCCCGTAGCCGCCTACTTGATATTGTCGTGCTTATGGACGACTCCCTGTTGAGATCTACGAGTATTTTTATGAGCGATCCTTTTGTGAGCGCCACGAAATTATAAAAATCCTGATAGCTGTTCTAAAGTTCTTCAACTTCAATTGAAAAGTGATGACGCTTTTTGTTATTTTATTCCCTTATTTTCACATTTTTCCATCTACAATGTCAGAATAAAGAATGCGGTAAAAGAAAGTGCCTAATAAACGTAAGTCACAATACAAGTTATAAAATGTTACGCCTTATACACCCCAGCGAACTCTATCTACATGTATACGGAGGGTATAATATTAAACGTAAGAAAATAAGGCTTCAACAAAAACGAATTGAAAAATTCAGTCGAGTGAATTACGGGATAGCTCCTAATGCCAAGATTAAGCAGGATTGCCTCTGCTTGAATATTTCCCTCCTTCTGTAAATAAAACACCCACATCTATTGGGCTGGTAAATTGAGAGCTCAGCAAGACAATTTACTTTTGTAATTTTCTTTTTATATCAAAATCTGGTCAAGTATATTGCGTTAGATGATACGAGCGGTTCGATATCGGTCTCCGGTCGACGAGTGACAGCGGCCGCCATATTGGTCGCATAAATCAAGCGGGGCGGCGAAGTGACACCGCGCGCCGTAAGCGATCGAGTGTCACCCGTCTGGAAATAAAAGCAAGAAAATTTTTCACTAGTTGAGTGGTTTACTCCAAGGCATGCGGTGAAATTTGTCTCGGCTGCTACCCACTTACTTGTTGTTTATGTTTTGTCTTCTAATTTTGAGACTCGGTTACTTAACAACTCGGTACGTTGTTTATCTGCGTTTGTGCAAAATATTTAATGTTGTATTTTAGTTACATAATCTTCATCACTCCCTGCGTTTTCCTAGTACTACCTACCGATGAAATCTGTTTGGTTTTAAGGCTTTAGTTACGACATGATTCGTTAGGGTAAACGGCTTATTGTTTAACTTTAATTAATATACATTACTTTTTTAATATTTGTGTATTTTTGCGACTTCAGCAACATTCAAATACATTACGCAACTTATTTGAACAGTTTATTTTAGAACAATCACGTTTCTGAGGCTCCTACGTAACAGTTTGACGTCCTTAGTAATTTAGTTGTTTTTCTTACTTCCAATTTTGAAATTTAAAAAAAGTTCCATCACTTGCGTAACGTTCTTTCAACATAAATAAGAGTTTACACAAACCTGCTATAGTAAAATCTGTACAAGCATACATACAGGCACTTAGTTTTATTATATTAGTATAGATTACTATATCAAGTCTAGCTGCATTAGTGATGGGAAAGGATATCGATACGCGCGCTGGCGTCGAGTTTCGCGCGGTTGCGTGTTAGCCACAAGTTATGCATTCCCAGTACCTACATATTACTGTTACAAATCAACACACACGGGAATTTGTCGCCACATAAACATGTATGTAGTTAATATCCTTGATGTCATGGGCATTAGAGATAGGTCGCAAAATACCATGGGATGTGGGAAAATCGCTTATAAACGTATTAGCGATTTTCTAGAGTCTGTCATATTACTAGAGAACATTTAGTGAAAACTTAGAGAACCTGAGAAAGTTTTAAGGAGAAGTTGCAACTTCCATAGAAAATTACCCCACGACTGACAGCTGAGAAAAGTATCTAAAAAAATAGATAAAAATGAGTATTAATGAATTGCATACTTCCGATTGTCATACTTACTGATTATCATATTTAGAAATTGCTCCAAATATTGCGTCTTTCAGGCGCAGTATTACTTATCTTAAAAATATTTCACTTTCAATAATGCAATACGTAGGTATTGCATGATTGAAAGTGAAATTCTGTGAAATTCTTTTTATGGTCATTAGAGTAGTAGTACTCTAATGACCAAAAAGTGGAAGTGAAAGTGGAAAAGTGGTGTGGAATTTAGGGCCTTAACGCAAGTGCAGGACTGCGAACAGAGCGACTTAGGAACACGCGCGCAGGAACACCTCTTTTGTTCTTTTTTTGGGTGGAAAATCATCTCAGCTGCCTGTGTGCCAGGGGCCGCGGTATCTCTTTCGAACAACCCGCACCCCTGGCAGGCATTGGCCCTTGTAGGCCCCACCAGTTGGTGCTGACATCTCTTTGGGGCGCCGTGGAACACAACGCGCCGTCGACCCGGGCTTGGTCCTTACCGGACAGCGAGCTACCCATTACTCGCCGTCCGCAAGCCCGCGCCTACGGTAGCCGGGATTCAGCATAGGATTCCCGACGCCCAGGGCATCTCTTGCGAAGGCTACGGCCGTGAGGGCGCATGTACTGCTTCTCCCTCACGCTCGCCGCCTCTCTCTTTGCGAGCTTTCTGCTTCGCTGTAGGAGGTGACGGTTAACCATGCACTCTCGCTCCGTACCATGGCCTGGACCAGGGCCGGACGCGAAAGATCGCCGCCGCCGATCGCCTCCACGAGGACACGGCGGTGCTCCGCCCAAGCAGGGCAGACCTCCACCGTATGCTCCACCGTGTCCACAGGGCGATCTTCGCAGTGGAAACACCCGGGCGTTTCCTCCCGCCTTATCCGAAACAGGAACCTCCCGAAACAACCGTTTCCGGTGAGGATCTGTGTCAGGCGGAAGGTGAGGACGCCATGCCGCCTCTCAAGCCACTCCTCAAAGAGGGGACTTACCGCCGCAATCGTGGCGTGCCCAGCACTGGGTTGCGACAATCGCACTCTTCACGTCGCCATGAGATCCCACCGGAGTTCTGTCCGCTGTGCCGCGATTTCTCCTCGTCAGCAGAGTTACGCCCCGGCGTTTGGCCTCCTCGCACTACTCCCAAGTGTGCGCGAGAACCTTTGCCTCCAGATCCCATGGCGGCAATCCGGCAAGGAGGCCCGCCGCCTCACCGGAGATCGTGCGTTATCCCCGTACCATCCGGATGGCCATGATCCTATGGGCCGCCTTCAACCGGCCATTGTTAAATAGCCGTCCGCGTGTAATACCTATCATTATTTTACAAAATAAATAGATTATCTAATCAGTAAGCCTTACTTTAAATAAAACTTTTTAAATATGTTAATATTAACCTAGTATAATAACTATTTTCAGACAATTGCAAATAAGTTAATACAGTGTTTAATTACTTTTACTCCTATTCTAAAACTAAAATTAGAAGTTAGTATATTACAGGTATTCTGCCCCTGAATTAATTTTGAAAGCAATTTTTTAGGCCAGTAAGGATGATCACCGGAAGTATATCATATTTAAACTAATTTTTAGTGATATTTTGAGATATTTATCTTTACAGTCGGAAGTGGGGAATTTTTGCTACTTCTTTCAAGTTCTTTAATGAATGACATCTTATTGGAAGGTATACGATGGTACTCGTAAGTAGGACAGCTTGATTCTCTCAAGAATCTTCCTTCGGCATTTTGCCAAGGATGGCGTAGATTTGCAAATAATTAATGTTAATTGCATTGCATATTGTGACAATCGGTATTGCAATGGGAAATATTAGTCTAAGTAAAGGGCCACATTGTACACGTGTTTGCAAATGTTTCATGCATTTCACTCACGCGACTATAAGGAGTGGTTAGCACAGGACTTAACAATGAATGGATCCTTTCTGTGTTTAATATTCCTAAGTAATTTCTGCTTTGTTATTTTATCATCATTATTCATTGATTTTAAGTCTTGTCTGTTCCCTGCCTATTTCACAAAGTATGGAAATATATTGAGTCTAGTGGATTAGGAAGGCTTGTTCATGATTTACTGTGTAAAGTAGTTTTAGTCTGTTGTGATTAATATTAATTGTTACAGGGTTGTCATTAATTTATCACGATTTTAATATGTAGGAAATTGACTATAATTATTTAATCCATGTATGCTAACCGAATAAATATTTATAACGGAAATGAAAACCATTCTCCGTTCAAAGCGTAGTTTATCCACGACAGGTAAACGTCGACTTGTAAACTAAAGCAATGGGAAATAAAAAAAGCATTTCATATCACACGTCGCGAGGCGTGACCGAATTTTCCGTTCTCCGTGACACAGTCAATATTATCTATCCTATCTTTTTCTTTTATGTTAAACCAATTTCGTTCAGGGTAAAAATCAAAATAAACTCAATGTGTCTTTTATACATAGTTTGGTCAACCGGACCAAGAATTCGGCAAACTTTTGAATAATAAAAACAACTCTACCGTACTTGATATCCAATATTTCAATAAAGCTCCAAGTTTTGGGCATGAGAAAATGGAGAGGCGAAAAATTACATTACGAAGGTCTAGGAGATATTGAGGCTCTCTTATCAGACGAACATATACCTAGTGGGTAGTAGGTACACATGAGACGTCGTACGGGGCGGCCAGATGGAGTTATTACATGAATAAAATCGCTCGTACGACTTTCATTTCGACATCTCTTCTACAAATTGTGATATAGTGGACGTATATATGTTTTAAGATGCATCCGTACTTTGAGTTCTAGGTGTACCGTAAAACAGAGTGCTTCGGATGCGTGTTTCTATTACCTATTAAATATTACCGGAGATTGAACAAATTTTCAAAAAGTGGAGTTATTAATTAAACCCTAACCCTAAACGGCAACGAATAAGTAATGACGCCCTAAAACATCGAATCCAATAAAATCAAACTCAAAATCTGTCGTAGTCAATCATAAAAGATTCAAGTGGACACGTGTAGCCGCTTTATTACTAAATCATAAACATGTATTTTGATGAAGACTCTTTCCAGCTATTATCTTATTGAATATTGTAAAAGCCCTCGCGTAATTCGTAAAATATTCCACTCGCAGTTCCCTGAACGTTTAATATTGGATAAAATACACCCTAACGTTCCTCCGTATTCCCCCGTTGTTCATATCGGCATGTTATTCAGAGTATACACGAATATTTCAATGCTTTCTACTAAATTACAGCTCACGAAACTCTTTTACTTACCTAATGTCGTACGTTGGCTGGAGCGTGCCCGTGTGTACATCATGCCACAAGAGATAGCGATACTGTGGTAAATAATGTGAACTTATACGTTTCGAAAGAGGTATTTATTGGTATTTTTTTTAATTCTACTTTTATCGATCAGATTACAGTGGCAACATAATACTATATTTATTTTTTTAAGCATTTTTCAGTAAAGAATCCATTTAAGAAAAGTAAAAAAGAAATAAAATAAGTTTATTTGACCCAGGTTAAGGCACACAAATCTTACAATAGTATTATGTGCCTCACGGCTGAGTAGAATTATGATTTCAAGCACAGCCTCAGCTAATGGTTTCTCAGGGCCGCGTTTTCTTCATAACTACGGAGTCCGTATACAATTTGCATACTGTTATTATAGACGAAAAATTGCAACACATTAGGCGGCTCCGTCTTAAATTATAAGAGAATGGATTTCCTTGCGCAAATACGCCCGTTTCATTATTCTAAACAACGAATAAATTTACCGAGGGAAAACAAAACAATTGTATTCATTTTGAGCGACTGCGGTTGCTGCATTACTTGATCAAATTATTCATTCCTACTTTTTCTTTTCACTTTGCTTCTTACGTTATTTTTGTTGAACGTTAAAACAATATCACCCACAGAACAACCCACCAAAAGCAAACCAATTAACCTTCTGATTGGTCTGGCTATATAAAATAAAAATCGCGTCAAATGGCAACTGTCAGCATTTTGGACGAAACGGTGCCCTTTAATTAGATTCGAACCGGGCATAACCGGCTTATTCCAGCTTAGGCCGGTTCCGCGTAAACACAGCCGTGCCACTGCAAAAATGACCAACTAATTGGCTTAGAACATTGTGTTACGCAGTTTTCGTATCCAATATTCTGTGGATTGGTACTTTGTAAAAAAAGAGCAATTTTTTCTTGTTAGTCCGATTTAGATAGGCGCGGACTGGTTTATCAGGGGTCCCTTTTGGAATGGCGATTTGAGGCTATTATCCGTATTAAAATAGTACTCGGTAAATACTTTTTAACGTTGTCCCTAAAGTCCATTAAATGCCAACGGTTTGTGGTGAATACGACAAGATGGCATGTTGGCGTGATTGTCGCGGTGAGTCGGCTTCCGCTTGCCGGTGCTTGTGTACCGGATGCGTTACGTCTCCCGCGTCTACCGGCGGTTTCCAACTCATCTTGTTTCTTTGTATGTACACTTGCCACGACACAGCCAATTTTAGGGTTAAGTATTTTGTGCTCGCTATAGATACACAGATAGGGAGTGTGTAATAATCACATGGTTTTGAGTACATTTTTACGTATGCTTAAGTAGAGAAAATTGGTTGAAACAATTTTAATCCTCGCTCAGTGAATAATAAAAGTAGCTAGCAAGCATAGAAGTGTTACAAAAAGTCAAAGCTCAACGAGCCTAAGTGGGTCTCAAAGAACCTCTATTCGGTGGGTATGTTAATTTAACGAGCGTTTATTAAGCAAATAGCCGAGAGTTGTGTAACTTAAATGAAAGTGTTAGGTCGTTCGGGTGGGGCGGGCGGTAGCTCGGGCCGCAGCGCGGGAGTGCGGGATGGCACGGTATGCTGCGCTCACACTTGGCTGGGCGTCGCAGCCACCTTTAGGTTCAAATACTTTTCATGTGTGTAAACAAAACGGTTCTTACAGAACAGAATTTATAATGCTTCATTTCCTTTCAATTAAATGCTTTTAAACTCTTTGACATACTCATAAAACTTCACACTTCAGTGACGCTTACAGACTGTGTATTTTAGAATGGTACGGAAGGTTTCGGTGAAGTTATTTTTAGATGTATATTTTAGGATCGTAATCCTCCATATTGTAAATGAGTTTAATTTTTGTGGATGTGACGCCAATGACAAGATAATAGTTAATATTACGTTTTGTTAATAGGTGAGTAGAACATAAATACACAAGAAGGAAACAAATAATAACAGGGCGCTGATATTGAATCCCTGAAACATTTATAGTTTCAGCGCAATACAAAGTTTAACTTAAGAGTGTATTTCAAGTTCTCAGCGTAAGTAAAGAGTAAAGCTTCATCTCCACAATATCATTGTTTCAAGCACGTCGGAAAAACGTAGGAAAGCGGAGAGTGTCCCAGTTACTCGGCGCTACAGCTTCAACCGCAACTAGACACGAACTTGCTTTAGTCGAGTCACCTCAAGAAAGGTTTCGCGTGTAATAAGCCTATAACAAACTGTGAACTTCCACTACACAGCCTCTGCAGTAAATTTCGGGGTTTTATTGAGCCGTTTTTTCAGTAGGGTTTATGTGGAGACAACGTATGCTTAGCGACAGCACAATAAATTCGAATTTAAATAAAAATCCTTTTCGTTATTCGCGACTTTAACAGCCCAGTAATAAAGTTTATGTTGTACAGGTTTTAGCGAGCACTTTGTTGGATCTAATCAAAATTGCTTACTAATAATGCCTAAACAATTAACGTAATTTGCGTGGCTCTCCCACGCTTACTACAGATAATGGTTTTAATGTACCTTAAGTGAATTAATTGAAACCGGGCGGCGAAAAGCCTTGGCAACTAACTCCGCGCGGTACAGTCAGTAAAAAAGTGAGGTTCGTAATCCTACTGAGGTCGTTGATACACAGGCTCGTGAGTGGAATACAGTACAATGTATGTAGCATTGTTGTACCTACCTATTCATGTGAAGTTTGATATATGGGGTAGCGTCATAGCCACCTGGTGTACTTGTCCACGATACGAACGACTTTAACTATTGTTTCTCGACGCATTTAGAAATTACCTACTAGTCAGTGATTTTGCAAACATTTTAAATGTATCGAATCGTATTAGGTATCTCTCATAAATATAGGTTCCATAGATTCTTTTTTATAACATTTTCATACGTATTCCTTTGTACTTTGCACAAAGATTAACAAATTTTCCTGTCACATCCTTTTCTTCGACGGCATAACAAATGTCTGTCTCCGCCATCATTACGTACTTTAAAATGTAAGCGTTTCCCGGTAGCGACACGCGACATTGACAAGTGACGCGTATTATCATATATTCGAGTATTCTTAGTAACTTTGTGTGTTGTTCAAATAGAACGCAAAGCACGCTAGGGTAGTGCGTCCACAGCGCCAGTCGCGCCGGCGCCTTGCGCTTTAAATCTTTAATTACTACACTGTTTATATGACCGGAAGTGTTACCCGATGACGGTAGTTGAAACACATTTTGCTTGTAAGCTGTATCGCGATATGAAACATACGAGTACATGGTTGCAAGACTTTTTTCCCAAGCGTAAAACCAGGGCATACAAATGCGTGTGTTCCTACCTATCTACTCCTACCTCCTACCTATGCTAGAAGCAGATCTGTGGAAATTGTTGAAATAAACACTTTCCTAGGCCATTTCAGGTAGTATTTGGATAGTCATAATTTGTTTCCAAAAGTGCTACTTTAAGCCAACATGAGTTACTAAGTAAATAAATTAGGAGAACAAGTATTCCCAATGAATATTAATTACTAACTACCTATCGTTTTATTCGATCGACTATTTTCCGGTGAGTTTTACTGTTGCCTAGTTCCTTTTCATAGAACACTTTGTTATGTAACATTCGTATTCATTTAAAAGCTTGGAAACGAACCTACCTGAAAATTACATTTGAATTATTTACAAGTATCGATTCCAAAAACATGTGTCTTTTTATCAAACTTCAGCAGTTATGGAGTTATTAAGTTGAATTAACGCTCGATATGCACGAAGTATCAATTTAATAGACTTTACAGTGTACCCTGCTAATGTCGAAGTTCAAGTTTTAGCAGAAATGTGATCGTAATGTCAGTTTGCCCGGGCACTGGGCAGGCCGGCGGGGGCAGGCCGGCGAGGGCAGGCAGGGAGCGTATCGCTACCACAATAATTTACTCGATTACCCGCGTCGCGTGCCCGCTACCACTACAAATAATTCATACGACCCGTCTAGTAATGGCCTTTTAGCTGCCCGTCTAACTTCAAATGTAGTTACGTAGATGTGGTTACCAACTATTGCTATTAAAGTAGCCACTAAAACCTTCAATTTGTGTGTCACATGTTGTTATTGGCAGTTGGGAAACAATTTAAATTTACAGGGGTTTTATTTCTAAAGATATTTTACATTGCGTCTGGTTTTTACTTTCCATTTTCACCGAGGAAAGGACTTACCTATAATATACACTATGTTTGAAGGGCTAGCATATCTTTTAAGCAAAGCGAAGTCTGAAATTAGACTGGGACAAGTTAAGATGAAAAATAAAAAAACTTTATACTAATAAAAAGGAGTGGAGGACGCAAAAGATGTGTGCAAAGATTCGGAGCAGACGGCGCGACGCAAGGTTTTTGTCTTTGCAAAGGATCTTTTATTAAGATATGTGTTTGTACGAAACATTGGACAAAAAGCTTACTTTAATACAAGTTAAAAGAGAACTTCTTACGAGGGACTATTTAATACACGATAAAAAGCCTTTCAGTAATTCACGAACAATTTATTATACCTACGTCAGAATTTCATTCAGAATATTTTAGAGTCGTCCATATTTCAGTGAGGTGGTTTGTCCCACTAGGCGCACTGGCGCATGCTACGCCATCATAACTTAAAGCTATCAATTATTAATGTTAACGTTGTCGGTCGGAGGGCTCAACAATAATTTTAGTGTGGCATTGTAATTTACCCGAGACTAGTCGTCAAGTTCCTTGGTTGGGACATGTTTAACTTCATTAACCAGAATACGAGCGCACAACATACTCGTTTAAGTCCAATCTAAGTTGTGAGAGAGGACGAGTTTACATGTGAATAAATTATTATCTTGCAGTCGGCAGAGTTGGTGTGAAACCTCGGGAACGCAATAAACTCGATGCACGGAATGTCTCTGGGTTTATGCTAGTTTAGATAGGTGAGTATTTAGCACAATATCGTAACTGTGGCACGCGGTGGATTTTGTTAGCCGAGGTAATTATCAATTTCAATTAGACTTAGTTGATACCTTTTCTGCAAACGCAGAATTGGTAGTTTAATATGAGTAGTAAGCTCCGGAAATAGTGTCAAGAATCCTCTGTCTTAATAAAGGACAACTTTATATATTTATTTTTTCCTAAGTAACGGTAGCTGTTAAAAGAAATTCTCTGCCGTCTGCTTAGGTATTCGCAAACCCTTTCAAGACATATCCTTGAATAATATAGATTATATCAGGTAACACACGAATTTTGTTTTATTAGGGTTGTTACAAACTTATCAGTTACATTACATATGACGACTAATACTCAAGAGATTTATGTTAGTCCGTATGCCAACAGCCTTATTTACTATCCCCGATTTCATAATAGCCAATTCAAACTGTGTTATCTTATACTACCTACCTTTAGTAAAAATTTTGACAAAATAATTTTAGACCAAGTGCAAAGATTTAATAAACATAATTTATTACCTAGCAAACAGTTCGGTTTTACAAGGGGTCGTTCAACTACTCTAGCTCTTAGGGCATATTTACAACGCATGGGAAAATAAATATGATGTCTTGGGCATCTTTTTTGACTTCTCTAAAGCATTCGATTGTGAGCTTCATGAAACTTTAATCAGGAAACTCTGCCACTACGGGATTTGGAACACCGCTCTGGATCTTCTTATTTCATACTTGTGTAATAGGATTCAGTGTGTTGATGTAAATGGGAACAGATCTCCAGGATCCATAGTATCAATGGGATTCCCACAGGGCACATTTCTTGATCCTTTCTTGTTTCTTATTTATATTAATGACTTACCTTACCTCATAAAGGATAATCATGGTATAGTGTTGTTTGTGGATGACACTTCACTTTTGTTTAAACTTAAATGTCAGCAGTTGGTTAGTGACGATGTAAATAGCGCAATGTCAAAAGTAGTTCACTGGTTCAAAGTTAATAATTTATTTCTTAATGAAAAAAAAAAAACCAAATGCATTATGTTTACGCTACCTCACGTTAGGCAGGTGAAAACTAATGTGTTGATAAAGGGCGAGGAATTGAATCCCAAAGATAGCACTGTATTCTTGGGCTTAACTTTGGATTCCAAGCTTCAATGGGGCCCACATATAGATAAATTGTCGAAAAAGCTAAGCTCTGCAGCATACGCTGATAGAAAAATTCGTAATTTAACTGATATAGAGACAGCCCGTTAATCTGGCAGTTTAAGTACTTTATGCGGCCTACCCAAATGTCCTTTCTTTGGTATTGTTCGTCAAATCGTTGAATTCCTCAAGTTCTGAGTTGAGCTGCATGATTACTGATAAATGCGTGCACTGAATGGACAGGTCCACTTAATCTGTGTGGTTCGTCCCTCAAAAGACCATTTCAGATACCAATCGAAATGGTCTTCACGTGATCTGACCAAGATTATGTCTGGACTTTAAAAGAGACTGTGACCTCTGAGTTTGTTTCGGCCTTTCTTCTCAGAGTAGTCAGATACGTAACGCCGACGTACAGAAATAAAATCATTTATCATTTATCGTTTATCACCATCCGTATCTCAAAAGTCGAATCAACAGAAATCAGTAGCAGAATTTGAACAAGTTCCTTTGTAGTAAAAACCTAAGCATACAGTCGTAAGTTGATGCCGGCAATATGTTCCGAAAATTAATGAAAATGCGAATAAGAACGCCATATCAGCATGGCACATACACGTACCCGTTGTGCACGAAGTTTGTCCGCCACTGAATAATTAACTCGCTAATGGCCAGATCGCAAATAAACTCCGAATTATTGCACTCAAACTTGCCCCGCGTTAGAACCGTGAAACACGAGCACATTTAACGCACTAACACTTTTTAAACTACTTTCAGTAATATGTTGTCATAATGGCCACTAGATTAATATTTACCCCAGTTATAATCAAATAAACCCAAGGTCTACGCAAGCAAGCGCGCGCGTAGCAAACTGCTACGCCGTAGCACACATGAGGATAAAATAAAGACTGTCAGTTGGAATTATTAATGAAATATTTATGGTTGTAATAAATATTATTGTAAAATATTATACGGAGCCATATATTTTGTCGAGCAAGAAGCAAGTTTGTACAGAGATTGTCACGGCTCGCTGCGTAGAACATCTACGAAATAGTGTTTTCTATAAGCGGAGTGAAATTGGAACATGTTTTATTTTTTTAATGCTATCTCTGTGAAAATATTTTATGTTGAAAGCCTTAGTATCCTTAGTGTAACGTTGCTTTTTAAAGAAGCTGTCTGCTTCGTCTCAGTATTCGCCTGTTATGCTAAAAGTAAGATGTTTATCTGCTCGTTAGGATGCTACGAAAAGCAAAACATATGACAAGTCTCGTAAGGCATCTTTATCAGAAATAGTGTGAAGTTATTACTTTCTATACCAATTCTAACATTAATAACGGGATTGTTTGAACCCAATTATATTTGAAACTTATGGTTCTAACGGTTCTCATTGCAAGCTACGTTGATTATTATTTGATGGCAATTAGTTATCGGGAAGAATGACTAACGCAATTACGTATTTTGATTTATTTATCATCCAGTGCTTAACGAGCACTGGATGATAAATAAATAGCGCCACGGTATTGGCTTAACGCATTGATGTTCACGCGTGAGATGACATCTACGTGCATACTGTCCAGTTATAGCCCCGTAGTGGGGCCAGTGTTCCAATATTATCGCATAATACCTTCAATTGAGATTGTTCCACCGTACACGATTTACATAAACTGTGTTCCCGGGAGCACGTGCCACTAAAACTGCACTGATTGCCGTGTACTAGCAACCGATAAAACTTTTATTTGAACGCCAATTGCACGGATATGTTTTACACTTTTTGATGGTTTCTTCTTCCATTGTAAAGTAAGCGATTATATGGAGCCCCTTAAATTGTTTAAGAGGAAAACTTACAATCGTTTTCAAAATCGCTGAAGACATTTACACCAAAGTTAATGCAATCTTTATATATTGAAATAGGTTTATTTTATTATAAAAATTCACTGTGCTACACCGACGGCATTCTCGCCTCTATTTTAGGACAATTTTCTGGTTATTGATCAGGCCAAACTCTCGAACATGTCCATGGGATTTCGTGAAATCTCGACGAAAATGTTACACACGAGGGGCACGCTATGCGTATTAACGTAATTTCTGCATTCAACTGTAAAGTAAACTAATATGGTTTATAGGCAGCTTTTCATCATATTAACGGTCCCTGCACGTTCATGCAATCGGGAATTTTCGTTAACAGATAGGTACTACATTTCAAATGATCAAATACAAAATGCCTTGTCGCGGCAGGTAGGTTGTACGACTATGGTTTTGTTCGGCGCGCGTTCTAATTAAACAATCTAATTGGGTCAGTCGTACACTTCCCTATAAAATACCGAGCCCATACGTTATCTACGAAGTGATTCACGTTTGCGGAATTGTCTACTCATATTAACTTTAAAAATGTATGTGTGTGACTTCAGTTTAATTTATTTTATTTTAAAATATAGAAAAGACTTTATTTTTGCAACGACAAAACTTTATGATAAATTACGAGTTTAGTTTTTTAATAAAACAATATTTTTATTTGTTGGTCTCCAAACTTAAAAATGTTGTAGACGTTGGGACGAGCGTCAGGTCGTATACGAAATCTCCGCCGGTGGTCGTGGGTAATGGCCCAAGTTCGGCTAAGCCCCGGGAAGCCCCCGGACGTGTGAGGAATGCGCCCCGGCCCCGCCTTATTACATACGTGATTCTTATTTATATTATATTTGAGGCGAGAGAACGCGTTTCCGATATCGCCAGTCGGATTAACGCATTGCCGCCTTTTAGTGCTCTTAGTACTCCACAACTTTGTAAGAACCTCGGAGAGTTACGTGAACGTTGTGAACATTGTCGGGAAACACTTTTACGGTTATAAGTTTGTTTTATAATGTATTTGATGGCTCTAAAATGTTATAACAACACTAAGTACCAGATTTACGATGTGTATCGTAAAAATAATATATTTTAGTTGTATCAAACGCACATAAATTCAGAGTACCTTCATTCGGGACGGAGAACCAGTATCGTTTTATTTACTTTAAAATATTACCTTTTTATATTTCCTCTTACATTTTATCCCCATTCATGGAGCACAAATCGATATAAAACATCCGGTAACAATATATCAAGTGTGAGAGGGACCTTTATAAAGTATTTTCGGTAGTGTCCTGCGGGCATGCTGGAGTTGTAAGAAAATCCGGGTGTCCCTGAGGGCCGGATGCACTGTTTCCGCTCAACCCGATGGTGACAACTGCTCCTATATTTTTGTACCAGTTATCTTACACTAGATTAGGAGTAATAGTGCATATAAAAAGTGAGTTCTAGGGAGTTCGATTTTCTTAGGTCTGTTTTCCAAAACTAGGACGTTTTTGTGAGTTCTAGTACAAATATGATTAATTTTATAATCTTTGTAAAAATATAAAAACATTTTTATAAATCAAATTGTTCAGAACGAACGAAATAATAAGGACAAATTGCCCTTGTAGATCCCTCGGTATCAATGAAGCGTATGTCAATGGTTAACAAAGTTTGATTCTCATCCCCTGGATATCGGCCGCCATTGTCACAGAATGTGCCGTGCTACTGTGTAGCCGCTCAAAGGATTAATTACATCCTTACACTGATCGCTTTTTATCATGTCGTAATAAACAATGAAATACGATCTGAACTTTTATACGTTTTCATTAAACGGCTTTAATGTTGGTCTATCCTAACAGTTGTTTATCCAACTCCATAATTAGCTGCTCTTTATAAAAGGTTTTGGTAGATTACGTAAATCCTGAAAATTGTTGTATCGACAGTAAAATACTTTGCTCACCAGTTCACGGTGAAAAGCGGAAAATGTACGTACCTGAAAATAAAAATGCTTTGTTAAAAATCTATTTCAACATTATTCACAACTTATCTAAATTAAGAGGCATAATTCACAATAATTTGTAATTAAGGCGGATTTCCGTAGAGAAACGAATTCCGCGCTAATATATCAAAATAATAATTATAAATTGCGCTACCCTATTCATTTTCATATCCATACATCATAATATTACTCGCGTTTATACCAATTAAGGCAGACGAAGATACATGTGTTTAGAAAAGTATAAAAAATAACATAAATATAATTTAAGCTGCGTAATATCTGTCTAAATTATAACGGAGCGCAATTACTCAAAATTAATGGTGAAATTAATACTTTGACCGCTGTGTTAATTAAGAGCTTTATATTTACTGGTGAATTTGTAACGCTGATGTTTTAATTACATTTATATAGCTAGAAATATGAAATACAGTGTTCATTGACACGCGAAACGCGATACTTTCCACGGGAAGCCGAATGTGCTCCTAATGAAATATTGGGAAAAACGTCGAGCGCCCAGATTTTATCTGATCACATTTCAACATGGACACATTTAAATAACGTTATGGATTTAATTTATTATGAGCGTAGCTTGGTTTAAATCAACTTTTACGTCACGTTATTAAAGAACTTTGAAGGTAAATAAGCATTCCGTCAGCTACGTCGGCAACAGAATAACAACAAGTGAAAGCTCTCTCTATTCGGAAATCTGTTCATCGACTCGTTTCACAGTTGATATTATTTTCTTTCTCGAAATATCTTTAAAGGAGACTGCCCGTTAATAGGTACACGGTGTGAATGCGTAAAAAGTTGCCTTTTGCATTACCGCGGAGTTTCACACGAACCGAAATATTCCGGGCGTGTATTACAATTTACATAAACTCCAACGTCATTCGAGATGTGTTAAGGAGAATGACACTTTATGCTTTGATATGCGGTGGCGATGCAACGGAGTCTTGTGTACTGAATAAAGTACAATGGTGTGGAATATACCATTATTTCTGTTTTGAGTGCGATATTACGTATGAAGCTGCTTAATGTTTCGTGGTAGGAAAATATATCATGTATGTACTCGAATATTTCAAAATGATTTTGTATTTAAAAGTTACGAGTTAACTTCTTGAATTAGTTTTAATTACCAAACTGAGAAATAATAGCACACCGAGAATCAATGTTGCCTCCGAATATCTGCGCAAGAATTATTCAGAGAAACTTTTTGAAATGTTATCTTTCCTCAAGTACTTATACCAAAAGTTTAACATTAAATTATTAGAATATTAGTCTTGAAATTATAAAATTTGGAAAACAATATTACAAGAACAGCTGTTTTTAATATTTTTAGGTAAACATGATAGAATTCCAGTTTATTGAGTAGGATCTATCGTGCATGACTGACATCAAACAAACCGCAGTCTTTTGAGTCCGGTAATGCGATAGTTTCTTTGACATGATAACGACCCGCCTTCCCAGCTCATATCAACCGAATACATTATATTCTATTGACGTGCACCCTTACGGCCACTGTTCAGGCAAGCAGGAAATGTTGAAAACATAAAGCTGCTATTCACTTAGTCAGACAGTCGAAAGTACCCATGTTACGACAATGTTCATTACAGCGACAAAAAGATCAACAATAGAGCGACAGAGGTCAGTAAATAAAATGTTAAAATAAAATAAAATAAAAACAAAATGTAATCCGAGTCAACTCTGCCGCTGGCTGCAAACCGAGCCTAAGCTTTGCGAGAGATAAAAACTTTTAATTGGAATTTTTTGTAGATTAAAACAATTATTACTGAGAAGTTTGTCAAAAAGTAACGTTGAAAAAAATATGTTGAATTGGAAAGATTTCTCTTCTGTTGGTATAACAATTTCATAAATTGTTTACAGGACGATCAGAGACAGCAAAGTTCGTGATGATTAAACTCTTGCAACCAACCTAATAATTTCATCACAAGGCGGCACTTTTCATTTTGTTTTTCAGTCGATTATCGATATCAATGAGCTTTTGAGCGACGGATTAAATTATATCTGAATATCGATTAGGGATTTAAACTATGTGCACAATCCTGTCGCTGGAGGATCGCTATTGTCTTTCGGAATTGGTAAATTCTACCAACAATGAACACTTTGTCGTGGCCCAGCGGTGCGTACATCGCTACGATTCATTCAGCTACATACTCTGTGAGGTACATATTGTTGAACGCGTTACGTGACTGTCAAACCTATTTTCATCGCTATGCTAATGTTTTTTTTAAATGCAATTTTGAAAGCTTTGGACATAATTCGAAATGCATTTTGGTTACTAAAGTGTGTTTGTAACTGACATCATTATCGTGATGTATTCTCATTGAGGATTATTCGTCGTGGCTTTACCCGGAAGCACGGGGCACTGATAGAAATGTGGGTTACTGGAAACCAATCTTAATTACAATGTTGATTCAAAGCCGACACTTGGCAGATAGCGGGAATGGAACTCGTTCGATATAATGCTTGAATATTTGCATTTTTAGACGACGTAAATTTAATGCGAACAAAGTCATTTAAAAAGAGACGACGAGGTAAAATCTAATTTACAGCGAGCGAATCCTTAATCCTTAACCAAACATCGAGGAGGGGGAAACTGGCGCATTAGCCGCGTCAGTCATCAGCAGAATGAATCATTACTTGAAGAGTGCGCCAGTGGCTCGTGTCAAAGAGCCTGTAGCTCAAAGGTCCTCGTGCTCTGCCCCGCCCCGCGCGGCACCGCGGATGCCGCGCGCCCCGCGCTCGCCCGCAAGGAAGGGCTGATTGAAGGGCCACTCTAAAACCTCGACCACCCGCTCGTTCGCTCGCATTCAAGGGTCGAATCCGGATTATAGGGCGCCAAAGTCTGCACCTTCATCAGATATGTATAAATTTGTTTGCAGATCGGCAATTGAGGCGCCGAAAATTGTAGACTGTCTGTAATTTCGCTTCATTCAAAGTCTTAAATAAAACGGCTGTATGAGATTAAACTACCTTATCACAAGGCTTGTTGTGAGGGTGCACGAAGTAATGTGTTGGCGTGATTGAAACGTCGACGATCTTTTATTTGATCCTTTGAAAAAAGCGCAGCACGAATAGAAATGACATGCTATCATGTATTAGAAGGCATTCAGGAGTCCAGGAGGGCGCGTTGGGCTGTTCCCTGTCGCGCTACGTGTGTCGGCACACATCGATACCTTGAGGCGAAGTTGCCGTGTAAGTTATTATAAGAGAGGTGCGCCGAGGGAAATGAATGTCGAGTAGGGCGACCCGTTGTCATTCATATTAGCTGCGACGGCTTAAATTTGTAATCACACTGCGCCAATTCATGGTTGTTGCGCGGCATAACTGTGATGAAAATAGGAAAAAGTAAGCGCTGCTACTAAAAAGTAAATACCGACGTTGATAAAATTGAGCTCGAAGTGAGAAGAAAGCGATGTGCTATACTGCGGGTCGTTACTTCAGAATAAAATTGGTATCCATTATGTTCCAACGTTTTGATGGGACAATATTATTTCTGAAGGGATTATCCGTCGAATGCCAAGACTGAAACCCGTGATTTCAGTTTTAAGAGCAGCGATCGCGAAAAACGCCTATTTCTGTTGAAAAATTCTGATTCTGATTTTTGTTTATTTGTATATGTTTTTGAAGTTTTGCCGAAGCTCTTCCAAAAAAGCATGGTATTGGGTTTCTGATCTGGTTCTTTTGAAAGATTGTATGATACGACTTAGAACTCGTGTTCCGTGAAAAATCATAGGTTTACAAGAAAGCGGAAGAAGACGACATTCAAAAAGATGACAAACATATGACATGTTTCGAGCTCTTCAAATCGCGGAGCATAAAGCTCAGCGGCGGAAGGACAGGCGCGCCTTAATAACACTCTCGGATGACGAAGTCCGTCGTAACACAAAATGATTACACACATAAAGAACCTTATCTCTTTACATTCTACACTGGCATAAACCGGTTACAGTCGGGAGTAACCGTTCCGCAACCGCTCGAATGTTTACGCGAGTTTTACGCACCAATCTCGCCACCGACGTTCCCGCTAGAAATTGAAAACGGAATTATGATGAAATAAAAATGACACACAAAATGTTCCCGTGCCGTAGTCGAGCGGCCGCCGGCGTAGGGGCGCGGTGCAGGCGACTGCTGACTAGACAGCAGGAAATGTTCCATGTGCCGCCGGATATCGACGAATGTGTTCGAATTTTAAGTGAGCCGATGAAAATTGATCCTGCTCAATTTTACGTAAACATGACGAATGAATGCATTGATTGAACGAAATCCCAATTGCATTCGCATCCCGTCCGCAAGACGGAGCCCCGGCTGCGAGCCCCGCTCACGAATTCAGATTGTCTCCGAACCCAATCCAATGTCAGTTGTAAACAGCGCACTTTTACGAATCCGTAGCACCAAAATAGCAGAGGAAGCGTTTAATTATACTACATGTTTGACTTTCAATATGCACCGTAGTACCTGCGCGTGGAATGCGGTAGAAATATTCAGAATGTCTGCGTAGCCTCAATCACGACCCCGAATCACGGGGAAACATAACTTGTACATTGCGGAATAGGTATCTATTTGTAAGTGCAGGTAGCTTCAGTAAACAGACGAATAACATGTTACTCAATTGCAGTAACATTTCTATTCTGTAAAGCATTCACTCCCTGTGAATGCTTAACAGAATATCTTTTACGTCAGCAAAATATTTTAAATGAAATTATTCATAATTATTTAATATAATTTACGCGAACGTGACTATTATGTTTGGAAATTATAGCCAAATAATTTATATCGTAAATGAAATAAGAACCTACTTTAAATACCGAACCAGAAATCCAGTAAACTGTGACCTTTTAGCGCGACGCGATAAAAGACGATGATGTTTCATGAAACAAATTGCATGTAAAGCTCCGATATAAATGTGTTTTTAATTATCACGGAGCGGATGAAAATGGATGTAATTTGATCTGCAAACAGAGCATTTTAGCCTTTATGTCAGCTCTCTGTATTTAAATAGAACAATTAAAAGCGGTCAAGCGTTCTACGTAAACATTTTTACGTCCGCCTGTTCGCTGTTGTTAGGGCGACCCCGACGGTGAATTTACATTGTGCACCGCGTCGCGTCCGCTTGCATCTGATTCCGCACTTCATTGCAACTTGGCAATTAGCAAGGAATCAGTCATCTGGATTTATTGATTTACGACCTATCTTAATTAACACTGCTTTTTAAACAACATTTGTTTTGAAATAATAGCCGTTTAGGAAGCGCGTGGAAATGCTTATGATTCGTTTTATTACGGGTGTTTTCATCTGTACTTTTCAGTTTGTGTTCTTTCTTGTATTTTCTTTATTAAGCCAGTGATTTGGATTAAGGAGTTCCTAGTGGTTAAAAGTAGTTAGTTAACGTATGTGTAAAAGTCATATCCCTGAATGGCCCTGCTAAAAGTTTCGCCAGTTTCAATTCCCGTGCGGTCAGCAAAAAATTCTCTCGGTCCGATGTGTGTGTGTAACGCGCTCGTCTTTTTGTGGACCGACAGGTTCTACCTGACTAGAGGCTGCGAAATACTACTCTGTTCAAATAGTTTTATTTTTTACTCCGAAAACAGGCGAACTCCGTTATTGAAGTTTATTGACGACTTCGTACGAAACTAATCCTGATTCCCAATCCGTAGGTAAATTATTTCAGACTAAATAAGAGTCGTTTAGCAGCGGGTCCGTTACATAAAGAATACCTACGATTTCTCAAGAGATTTCTTTAAGAGTAAGGTAAAAGACTGTCAAACGGAACAAATACCCGTGTAACCCACGTCTTTCATTGAGCACTAATTTAGCTCGTTAGAGAAAGGTCGCGAGACACGTGAATTCTATTACCAAACCACTTATCCCTATAAAACGTCACGTTTGTGTTAACGTTAAACTCAATTGCGCCAAAGTGAGGTGCACTCACTCGCCGATGTGAATGTGTAATGGTAGGGGCTGGAATATTGAGCTAGCTCACTGCTCACTGCTCACAGCTCTGTCCGTAAGGTAAACATTTTTGATTGAGCCGGTACCAGCAACATTTTCTTCGGAATCCTTGAAAGAATTTCTCCGCATTTGCATTTACCTTTGCTACGAAAAATAAAGTTGAATCGATTATATATTTTTCGAGGGCTGTATGAGCACCGCGCCCTTTATATGACACATGGATTACTGTATGTGCTATAGAGACCTATCTTATTTAGTTCGTCTCATGGGGAATGTAACATCGTTGAGGGAATTGATGTGATTATTCATCGGTACAAAATGGTACCTAATATAGAAGGGTAAAAGTACTTTTCTTGGAATCCGGTATCTAGATTGTTTGTTTAGTTTGATCAAAATTGTGTTTCTATTTACCGTTTTACTGGATCAATTTTAGGCAAGATGTTGTGAAATTACGATATATCTTATTAAACGCACATGTTTTATTCATTGTCATAATAAGTCTATGCTGATGGTGTGGAACAATGAAGAACATTAATTTGAGAATACCCGAAGTACTACTTGTAAAGATGCTTAGCGAAGCATTTTATAAGGATAGGTACAGGTGGATTTTCTCTCCATGCAAAACTACTTTTTGGAAGGGGCAACTAGAATCAATTCAATTCTTTTTGTACATTTTTACGTTTATAAGTGCCTTTTATGTGCCTATTTAAAATAAATGATTTGTCTTTGACTATGATATGCAACATAGGAGATTCATGATAAACTTCAAATTGTATATTTAATTTCAGAAACTCTTCATTAAAAGAATAAGAACTTTAATGTGTTTAATTTAGAGATTCGTTTCAAATAACTAACCGTATGATGTACGCAGGAACATAACATATTGTTTGCAATGATATTATTGTATAATTAAGTACATCTGTATTGCATTAGCTTTAAATACACAAAATGTTAATAGACAATTCCCAGTAACAACAAAATCACACTTGTATAACAATACAGAGGTAATTTTCATAATTGAAAGGAAAATCGTTTCCATTAGTTATTTAGAAATAGCGGTCCGTGATTTTGTACAGCCTTAGTAGTTGTTATTAAATTGTTAGCCGCGATAGTTTCAGTAAATTGACAGTCGGACTGAATGAAACAGTATTTCGCGTTCAATTAAAATTGATACCGTACTAATTATATTGTATTCGATTTGCTAAAATTTTATGTCCTTTCAAACGACGTACATCTGTTTAAGATAATTCGCGAACGCCAACGAAATTCAGTATCATAGCGGCAATTAAATAGAACATTAAAAGTGAAACGGAACCTCCACCTTTAATTACGGCGGCTGCTTTCTTTCCTTATCGGAATTTTATTACAATGACAATGCGCAGAGCACGCCTATTAAATTATTTGTGCTCGTCTGAAGCCGTGCGGCGGTAAGCCAAAATTACTTATTGTACAAAAAACATTGTCGGTAAATGGTGTCAAATCATCCTTGTTTACCGGAGCCGGTGGTCCGGGCGGGTGCCGCATAAATCATAATATTCGTAACGAGTGTAAGACGCTGCAAGGGTACTGACGGCTTGCCAACGTTTCCTCTATAATTCAAATGCGGCCTCCTCCGTTCTCAGCGGAAAAGTTGAGCTTTCCGCACATTTTAAAATGTGGCGGATACATCACGTATATGTAGCGTACTGTCCGCATATATCCCAACAGTTACAACGCTTCCTAAATAATATTACGAGCTTTGAATTTTTATCTGGCTGTTTTTTAACAGTAAACCCTTACATTTTTTACGTTTATTATTAAATACTCGGAATACAATATTTTTACCGCTACTGGGAGTAATTACGGTAAACCCAGGATCGCTGATTCAAAGCATGAAAGTTACGTCAGATTCATAATGTTATCTAAATTAGGACCTACTAACTTTACAATCCCTGTAGCAATAAAATACTTAGTTGTGAAAATAACTGTGAACATTTCCCGAAGTACGCGCTGCTATATTTTCGGGCTCAAGGTACAAAACGTAGCACAGTCAGATTATGAATAATAGCGGAGTATGAGCCCACTCGGCACATGATATACAGTACTTTTATACACACCTATATTGTCCTTGGTTACACGTATCTAAAATTCATGCTCTAAATACAGCGCCGCGCGGTTCAGTACAAACTTGCTGGTCTTTTATTGTTAACCACACGAAAGCAATCTTGAACAAGGTATGTACCACCTCTTTTTAGTTTTTTTTAATTCCTTTTCCAGGAATGTACGTCAAAATATCGAATGCTAAGTATCGTGCAGTTTCAAGCTGAAGTGCCTACGTTTTTGGATTTTCTTTTCAAGTTTCCCTTTTATTTTCGTGCATTTTTAAAGAGTTGCACTTTAACTTCAACGCGAAGACAATTTAAAATGTGATTTGATATAATAACTTATTATAACCCCTTTAATACGATGCGACACCCGAGAACTGACGCGTAAAATTAGTTGAAAACTTTTCCGAAACAGAGCGATAAGCCTAATCAGAAGACAGGAGCAACTAATTCATTAATGGCTCAGTTTAACGAATAAGTGTTTTAGCGGAAATAAGATCGTTTGGAACAGACGCGAGACGTTTTAAAACAATGCGCATCATTCAAATATCCCATTAAATCGTGCGATTTAGCTCCGAAGAGCGGGTTCGGGTAAATTAAGCAAATTAAGAGCTCGCTCCTGAGACAGTAATTACTGCGCGTCTGTACTTGGCCACCGACCAAGTACCCTGCCTACTTATACTACATCCTGCTCGATTTATGAATGAGTCGATTCTCCCGATTTTCGAACGTAACTCGATTGGTTCAAACACCATGGGCTCGCTATGGATTATGAATGTTATCGTACGCGAGAGCTGCACTGGCGCTCAACAATTTCTTTTTCGACTACGGCTTAGATTTCAGGATTTTAAATGAGATTATACCTTTAATAAAGAGATTATCCCAACGAAGCAGTGAACTGCAACGATCGAAGGTTTCGATAATAAGTTTAGCATGAAATACTTGTTCGTTTTAGGTACCGACGGCGGATGGATGCGGTCGCGTCTTAATCGATTGAAGTTATTTTTAAACTCAAATACCTATTATGCCGACATACAAAACTATGCAATGTAACTTACAAACAATTTTATATATTACGGATTCTGGCTATAGTAATTTCCTGCAAAAAGACAACTTAACAAGTTTGAATGAAGTCTAATTGAAAAGTTTGTTAACGTTCTTGAGTATTTCCTTGAACCTGGAACTGCGGCCAACTTTCCGTCGCTTTTGGTACTCGCAATGTTTCGAAGTGATGAAAGCTACGTCAAAATACAAGAAAAAGTTACAAAATGCCACGTTATCAAATGAAACAGCTGTAGTGCAGGCGCGTGGGCGGGCGGGCGGCGCGCCGTGCCTATCGACTCGCTCGCCCGCGCGTGCATCACTCACCTCAAGGTCGTGCCGCCGACCGACGCCGCCGTCGACCGAGCCCTACTCACGACCCCGCCGCGCCACCCTCTTTACATTTCGACTACCCACTTTAAAAATTTAAAGTATCCCTCGTCCTTCCGGCACATTTTCCCGGGTGAGGGCGACCGGCGCCCGTGGCGTCCCTGAGAAAACTGACGGACGTCGCCGGTCCTCGTCGGGTTATATAGGCGGCGGCGGGGCGGGGCGTCGGCGCGAGTTGCGCCGTCGATTCGCGAACTCGATAAATAAATTAATTAAAAGTGCAAGTGAGTGATCGCCCGCGTGCAGCCGACCTGCGAACTCGTCTAGAGCTTCCCTTAATTGGAATTTCAGACCCACCGGATACTTGGCCGAGGCACGGATTGTTTTCCAGTCCAGGATTTACGAGCCACTCGTACGGAGGTCTCCAAACGTGGCGTTTGAACGAGCTCGCCCGAGATTGAACCTGATTTATATCGTCCTGTGAAACAACCTCATGTCTAACAATGTCTCAATTTGTGCTTAGAGGGTGTATCGCAGCACCGGAGTTTAATAAAAATGGACACTTTAAGTTTCAAAGGTTATTTCAAAACCTTTCAATTCTTACAGCAATTAACTTACGAATCAGTGTAAGTTTAAGCCATCGATTCCTTGATATAGGTACTTAGCCCGCACTAAGTCCTCCATAGCTAAAAACACATTTAAGCTTCTAAAACAAACTCTACACTCCCTGAAACAGCCTCTCAGAAAACTTTGGAAACCACAACTACATAAAAGTGACATAACAAAAGCATTTCTGTACCTAATACAAAAACCAGACACCGCTGTAAGAACTACGACAAGTAATAGAAAAAGCAAATGGATCTGTGTGGGCAGTAACGGAGTTAATCACTTCGTTACTGCTAGTAGTAACTTGAACCCTTCAGGTTCGAAGAAAAGCTGATTGCGGCCACAGTGACGTCATCGCGGCAAATATACCGGCGACGACTCGTAGCGGGACAATACTTACCTACGGATAGTGTAGTGCAGGAATATCAGGCTACCGGCTACCGCTGTCTGTTTATAAGTGGAACATGTCTCTGGTATTACAGGGAAATTCTTTTGTACTTTTCGGGCGTTTTTTGTACAGGCGGTAGCCTGCTCGGAGTTCATAAGAAAAGAAAACTCGCATCCTACCTATTCATTTTGGAAACAGACTGCGACGATTTTCATTGCGCAATTGCCGTGATTTTTATTTAAACTTTCACGTTTGGTAGTGACAAACCAAACCAGTAGGTAGTGATGAATTTTCATCTTGCCCATGCTCTCGAATGAAGGAAAGAGTTAAAATATTCGTATTCGAAATTCGAAAGACCAGCAAGGGTTGGCAAAGATGAAGAACATGATGACTTAGCATAAAATAAGAATAACATTTCTTAACCTAGGTAATTTCTAGCAACCAAAGCAATTAAAGAGTAATTCTATGCAATTCAATTTTGTTGAAAAAGACCCTACACCAAACTGTATGTAGGTACCTACACACATAGCATATATGTAACGTTGGTTTTCACATATTAGAGCGGCTAGCACTTTATTCCCTTATTCAGAGAACTAGACGCTATCTCAGCGGGTAAAATTAACTCCGCCTTTCTAGAATCATTAACTTTTATAATGAAAACTGTGATATGAGATATCGTTGAAAACCTAGCGTTGGAGGAACGAGGATAGAGCAAGGGTAAACAAGAAATATTCGATTTCAATAAATAATGTGTCTTTAGAAGTTTTTCTTTAGAGAGGAAAACTGCACAATAGAACTTGATGTTTCTAGAACCCCTTAGATAGGTATTGTTTTATATCGTACTCGTATTTTCAGAGAAGCTACACTGATTCCGCTCCACCATTGGGATAATATCTGTTCTGGCTGGTGGAAAAGAAGAGAGAAACATGTAAGTAGTTTTCAAAGGGGAATGCCTAAAAACTGCCTGAAATGGACAGAAACTACTAAGAATAATATCTGTTTAGTGAAATAATTCTAAAGTTTTTATACCTAGGGTGAAAAAATAGCGATAATTAAAGTATTTAACTTGATATCCGTCTAATTCATTCTTATTTTTTAATGGAGGTCAATGTTTATTTGACATGAGTAATCGCAGTCAGCCAAACAGGAATCGTCAAATAATCCATAACGAACTGTTTTATTGTACAGTTATCATTAATTAAATATAATTCGACCTATACATACCGTTAGCCTAATTAAAATAATACATAAATGCATGTCAATATTAATATGAAAATGAAATTGTGTTCAAAATAGTAAACCTATCATAGGCCGTATGCATCACATGTTCTTTGCCTTACTGACAGTTCGACATTACTGCATTAAATTTTTTCGATTGTTTACTTTTTTTTTGTGTGGGACATCATCAAATGACTTCTCTCGCTCTGGGTGGAGCAGGAGGGCGTGTCAGACTTTTATTGACTAAAACCCACCCGTGTTCCCTCAGTTGCCTGTGTGCCAGGTGCCGCGGTATTTCTTTCGAACAACCCGCACCCCTGGCAGGCATCGGCCCTTGCGGGCCCCATCAGTTGTTGCTGACATCTATTTGAGGCGCGCGTGGAACACAACGCGCTGTCGACCCGGGCTTGGTCCTTACCGGACAGCGAGCTACCCATTACTCGCCGTCCGCAAGCCCGCGCCTATGGTGGCCGGGAATCAGCCTAGGATTCCCGACGCCCAGGGCGTCTCCTGCGAAGGCTACGGCCGTGAGGGCGCATGTACTGCCTCTCCCTCACTTGCGGCGCCTCCCTCTTTGCGAGCATCACTGCTTCACTGAAGGAGGCGACTGCTAGCCATGCACTCTCGCTCCGTACCATGGCCTAGACCAGGGCCGGGCGCGACAACTCCGCACAAGCCGGGCAGACCTTCACCGAATGCTCCACCGTGTCCTCAGGGCGATCTTCGCAATGGAAACACCCGGGCGTTTCCTCCCGCCTTATGCGAAACAGGAACCTCCCGAAACAGCCGTGTCCGGTGAGGACCTGTGTCAGGCGGAAGGTGAGGACGCCATGCCGCCTCTCAAGCCACTCCTCAAAGAGGGAACTTACCGCCGCAATCGTGGCGTGCCCACGATTGTTTACTTGAATTGATTGATTCATGGTTTTGCGTTTGCGACTTGAGTTACATACCTAGGTAGGTACATATTGCTTTATAGGATATTTAACGACGACTGTTGCCATTTTTAAGGATTTTGACTTCACAGAGAGAAATGTAAGTTGTGTTAACTGCTATCTCGATATTGCATCGATTAAAACATTTAAATACTGTTTTGTTGTTTAACCTTGACTTAACCTTTATTTTAGAAAACATGGTTGGAACTGTCTTCTACCTAGGTTTTTGATAATTATTGAAATTGTAATGGGTTTCCTACGATTTGTAGTGCAATTTGGCGTATATTTCATTGTTGTTCATTTCAGGCATTTTTTTGTATTGCTGATGGGCATTTCCCTTTGACATAAAAAAAAGGGATTCTAAATTCAAGCCATATACTTTGGCCACAACTTCCACGGACCAACCGCTTGTAGCGATTGGTCAGTGGATGGGTGACAATCTTTACATACCAAGACCCCGTGCCTCGGAAAGCACGTTAAGCCGTTGGTCCCGGCTGTCATTTGTGGATCTTTGACAGTCGTTACGAGTCGTCAGAAACCCGAAAGTCTAACAACCAGTCTTACGAAGGACTACCTATTATCGTATTACCCAGTAACTGGGTTGTGGACGTCAGATAGGCAGTTGTTCCATGTAAAATACTGGTATTCAGCTGCATCCGGTTAGACTGGAAACCCACCCCAACATAGGTGGTAAAAGGCTATGCAGATGATGATGATACTTGAGCCACATGAACCTCGCTCCATTCAGCCCATGCCTAAGCCGCCTGTTGTCTTGAACCTAAGTAAACCTAACAGAGAACATCAAAAGACCCATTGCCGTAGCTTTGACATCAATAATGTTAATTTAATCGCATTACGATGTCATGTGAACACCGGCCGACCCGTTGGATATGGATTAGGAATACCTACTTAGCAATATTCATGGGTAGGTATTTACAATAATTTCTTTATGGCACGATGCAGTTGCTTGTCAGGTACTTACTTATATGTAGCTATACCTTCTTAGGCAGGTATGATATTGTAAGCTAATAAAAGTGGTTTATGGGGTACCTATTGAAAAAAATGTGTATCTGCGTAGATAGTTAGCTACCTCACACACATAGTACCTACACGTTCTGCATTGTGCCTGTAAAAAGTTCACACTTATTCAGCCCTGTTCAGCTTTTGTCCATAGAAAACAACGATTTTTCTATGGACAAAAGCTGAACAGAGCTGAATAAGTGTGAGTAGTCCCTTAAGGATGATTCACGCCTGCCTTAGCTCTGGAACGCTACGCACGTGTAGTGTGAATCAGCTTTTTATCATCTGGGAATCGCCCAGAACAATAAAGGCATAGTTAGTAGCAGTACTTTTCCTTAAAACTCCGACTGCAATCTGATTTGGATATAGCCTTAACTTTTATTACATAAATAGTTCTCTACCAAATATGTAGGGAGAAAGAAAGCTAAATAAATTCCACCTGGGTAGGTAAGTAGGGACTTATCTAAGTTTTAGATCGCATTATCAGAACATCTTATTTCGGAATTCCATGAATGTTTGAATAGTTATGATAACGTTAACGTGTCTCATCGCTATGTAAATATCTTAAAAAACTACGCGGTCACGATCTCCGTAGAAAATGATTTGAATATATTTTTGTGATAAGGGAACAAAACTCTCTCGCTTTGAACGGGGTGCGTAATTTCGACAACGCTTACATGAGCCCGGATAGCTCAGTCGGTAGAGCATTGGACTTTTAATCCAAGGGTCCAGGGTTCAAGTCCCTGTTCGGGCGGGCTACGTTTTTATTGGACTTGATTATGAATTAAATTATTTTGTTTATTTCATTTTTTTTTTCGTTTGTCTTATAAAAACAAAATGTTTATTATGCCAATATATTATTTATTTTATTCTTACAACACTTTCATTTTGTACATACATACATAATGGTAGTTTTATGGCTATATATGGTAATAATATATTTTATTTACCGGTGGCATTTAAATATCTGACCTTCAAATTACTTACATCATAGCTTACATACGTACTTGCATGATTACTTTGATTTGAGTATGCCAGTACTCCTAGGTGAGATTTTAATCTTATAATTTTCAATTTTGTTTACTCCGTAATTGGAAACAAGCGTGAAGTTTTATGAACATACAACCATATACTTATTGTAAAATAACGTATAATTTCAACATTCTTTAGCAAGCCCCTGTGGCCTAATGGATAAGGCATCGGCCTCCTAAGCCGGGGATTGTGGGTTCGAGTCCCACCAGGGGTACACAAACCCTTTTTGAATTCCACTGCTATTTATTTTACTTTTGCATTAAACTTTCAGGACAAAATTATATTAACTTAACTTTTGATACGTTTATTTGTATTTGTGTAACTTCTTCAAAGGATAACATTATTATTCCCGCCAGGTGGCGTGTACTTACGTTCATACACCTCTAAATACGGGTGGGCGAAAATTCACGCCTTATTAAATTTTACGAGGTTCTCCTGTCCGGTCGGAGTTTAGAAAATGTTACAAGATACTTTTAAAGCGCTTGTTCACCGTGTTCTGCAAGCATTATAATATTGTATTGGATAGGTGTTATATTTGCGAGTAGAAATTGCACGTGACAAAATCCATACTAGAAGGAAGCTACCTAGTTTCCTGTCGAATGTTTGATGGCCTGTCCAAGTAAAATTTTCCATAATTTTAATAAAATGATTCACAGATTCCACGTCGGTTTACTACATTCAATATACGCATAATAAGCTCTTTATTACGCCGTACAGTCGCAATAAAGAGCAATAGAAATTGTGAAATGCCTTCAATATTGAAATGTCGACCTACTTCGCGTGGCCACGGGGTGCCTGCGGGACACGGTCGGCGGAGCGGGGGTCGGGGGCCGAGGACGAAGGGGGCGGGTCACTGGCTACGTCACTACAATTAATAATGGTTCGTCATAGGCTTCATCTATTTTATTGGTGAAAAATAACAGTTTTTCCATAAAATTTATGGGAAATGCGAAAGCTACACCTGCACAAGGATTATTTGGTGAGAATGTTGTTTTAACGATACCTACTTCGATACTTCAATATGATCTACTAAGTTAACATTATGACAGGATTTCGTTAGCAAAAGTGAATTCTATATCTGAAAAAACCATTCCTAGTCTACCTAAGCATTTTTTGGCCTTAGGGGCTTGCCGAGCAAAACAGGAGATTGATCCACGTGCATGAAAACTTATTGCGTCTGCGAGAAAATGACGGTATGAGTTACAGATATAGATAGGGACGTGCAATTAGGGTTACCAGATCCAAAAATAAGTTTTCCTGGAAAAATCCCTGCCTTAGCAATAAATTTCCTGACATTTCGGCAGCAAAAGTTTCTTTTTTTAAAAACACCCGGGTAAGCTTGAATATATGCGTGTGAGATGCGGTGGGACGCCGCCAAGGGCCGCAGGACGGCACGTACCGAAATAAAAGTATACTATATGTTAATCCAGGTTATAAACTATCTGTGTGTCAAATTTCATCCAAATCCGTTCAGTTGTTTTTGCGTGATTGAGTAACAAACATCCAAACATCCTCACAAACTTTCATATTTATATTATTAATAGGATTTCTTATATTTTTCTCTTTTTTTTAAATTCCTGACAATTTCCAATTTTCCCTGTTTCCCTGACAGACAGCTGAAATTTCGGAAATGTCAGGAAAATTCCTGTCATCTGGTAGGTACCCTACATGCAACCGACCTTTATTTCGTGAAAGTTAGTATGTTTGTCATCGTGAAATGAACTTACAATCGATGCTCAACTTGTAGAGTTACGGTTATTTCATGCAGATCGTGCCTAATTTATGACTAGATTAACATTGGCCGGTGCATTTTCAATAGTCAGTTTATCTTTGAGAAGTTTTCTTTTGGGCATAATTTACATAGATTTGTAGTACCTTCAGGCAAGTGTGTTAATACCCACAACTAGTTTTTTGATAAATTTAGTAGCTTTGAGATGACTGACAGTCATCTTGGGAATTTATGATCAATTCTGAAATTACTTAGTTGTGAAATATAAAATATTTTTAAATGAAAAGCGGGAGGCATAATAAATAAGAAAATGTTATCCGTCGCCGACGTCGCCAAGTCATACAAACAAGACGACTGTCAAGTTCTACTTTATTCAACCACATTGTAGGTAGGAGAGGTAGGTACCTACTATACTTATTGCATGTTCAATTTGTTTCGAGTTTTACTACCAAAATAAAACTCACAACATTAGAATGGCCACTTAATATTACCAACCGTTTAAACAATAAGCTTTACAATTACATATATAGGTAGTATGGATTTCATAAAATATTAATATTATTTCTAGTGTTGAGCTGAGTGGCGATGACAGCGCCCCACGCGGCGGGAGGCGAAATGCGCCTGTCACTTCCCTGTCAGCGACATTGCGAAAACAATACCGTTATTTCCATGTAATAACTCTATCGTTATCGGACGTCTAAAACATAACGACGTTTGTTTACGTTTCATTGTATCCATTGCATTAACAAACTCCAGTTGTGTTGAAGCAATTACTTTACGCTGCGGTGAACATGAAGTTTAGATAATAGTATCTAGGTAGGTATATCTAATATCTAGGTATCTACCTGCTTATGAAGTCTGTTCATTAGTTTTTGTTATTTGTGTGCGTTGAAACAATAGGTTACATAGAAAAATTCAAATAAGTATACGAAAAGATAACTGCCGTATCCAGGCCCCTCCCAACAACCCAATCTATTTAGAAATGGCGAAATGTGGGTATTCTGTTATAGGTACACCTCTGTCCAACCCTTCGGGGAAACAAGGCGTGATGCTATGTTAAAAATTTCCAAATAAAGTTATAGCAAAAGACACCTTTTGCAATGAATTAGGTACCTACCCAATTATTTTGTCCAGAAAATATCTAGAATTAGATAGGTTTCAAAGAACAATCAAGTCAAACCCATGTCAAATCGTCTACAGGTGGAGGTGTTTTCGTATTATATCGCACACTGAATGTAAAAATATGACTATTCGATTCCAGAAATACCTCATAAGGTCGAATTGTATTTTTAGACAAATAATCCGGTGACGTGGGTCTCTGGAGGTATTGTCTGTGCTGAAACCGTCGGCGCCAGTATCTCGTAAACTCGCCACGAGATGGCGCTGCTAGTTTTATTGCATGTTTGCACAACAAGCTGTAATGGAGGACTACAATATTGACAGACCATTAATTCGACAGGAAATTGTGCTGGAGCCGCGGTCTCTGCAGGTGATTGTGAACTTTTCAAATTATCCGCGTGTTCCGCGGTTGTTTCCACTTCAAACAGCGAACGAGCAAGTCGGGCTTTTCACTCCAGGGATAGCAAGTTGAATAAACTCTGCAAGCTACTGCCTAGTGGGCAACGTAACGCCGGCACGAACACGACACGTTTATATAAATGTCCCGCTATCGATTTTTCTCGAACATGTCAGTTTACATAGAGTGAGGCGTTAAGTACATACGTAGTTCTATTTCCTTCCGCAGATACATAGGCAGGGTTAAACAACTACGTATCCATGTAAATAGAATATTACACTAATTTTTGAAAAGTGTCTTAATTAGATAGAGTGCTAATAAATCATTAAACAAAATAACATTTTTATTTGATAGATAAACGTCATAAAAATGAATTTAAATTTTACATTTTCAAATTTCTCGCGTAATTTGACAAAAACGCTGGACGCAGAGGGCGCCATATTGCTCTGTGCGTATGACATGACGTCAGTTTGATAAATAAACAAACGCGCTGATATTTTTTATGACAATTATTTATAATTTAAAAAATGAGTTATTTTTCTACTTATCGTTGGTTTGCTATTCCTGAAAGCAAAATATTATTTAAATAAAAATTACTTTTGTTACGAAAATAATAAAAGTATAAAGTTGCTCAGTTGACATACCGTATGATGTATAACATGGCGGCTACTATTTCATGGTGTTCAATTACAAATTAAAAAAACTAATATCTTTAAATTGTATTTTCAAATTTGTTTTGTTGTTTCATGAACTAAAACTAACATTTTCTGACTGTATTTTGCCTAAGCTATCTCAATAATATATTTTTAATTTTTTTCTCAAGTAGGTAGAGTAAAATTCCCCGTTTGTAAATCTAGTACGCATGTTACGTTGTAAAACTTACGGGCATACGGCCAACATCTTGGTCCAAATGGACCATATTGGATATGCACAACCAGCATAGGTGAGCTCTTGAAACACAGTTGGCAACAGTATTCAATAGAGCAAGGCAAAGATATCGGTAGGTACTTGCAAGTCAGGGCAATGAAGGAACCTATCGGAAGAGAAAACTTTCAGTTTGTTTTTACTTATTACTTAATTATGTATTTTCTCCTTTACAATACTAGTATACCTACCTACTAATAATTAAGTTGATACTTAGAAACCTTATCTATACATAATTATATGTTAACAAAATAGTAACGAAAAAGTAGGCAGGTAATGTTCTGTGTGGTGTGCCGGACGTAAAGAATAGCACCATCCCATTACTTCCCGTGGGTGTCGTAGAAGGCGACTAAGGGACTTACTAGAGAATGGGCAGCAGCGTTATCTATGCATTTGACCACCATACTGCGATCGTCAACCCGCCTGCCAAGCGTGGCAATTATGGCAAACACCCCCATCCTTTTTTGGGGGAGGCCTATGATGATGATGATGATGAGGTAGGTAATTGCTACGTGGTGTTCCCCGAATCGAATCCTAAAAATATAGTTTTTGTCCGTTTGTCTGTTTGGATGAATGTTCCGCAAAAACGGCCGAACGGATTTGGATGAAATTTGCCACACTGATAGTTCATAGATTAAAACATAGGGTATCTACTTTTAATTGCGGTAGACGTTCCCGTTGGATATTTTCCGACAACGAGGTTACCGACAACTAGCTACTTCATAATAAAGTATGTCGAGGACACTGAGATTTTAAAATTATGGAGATAGAATGAACTAAACATGGTAAGGGGACTATTTGCACAAAACAGCAATGACGTAACGAAAGGGAATTTGGGAACCTACCTACAGCAAGGAATTTGAAAGTGCAACTCTTTAGTAAAAAATATGCTACCTGTATTACGTAACTATGCTAGATTGTTGAGAAAATTAATCAGTAATCACTAGAATAACCAATATGCTACAATAAGACTTCCACTGAAAGTCTAAGTTAGGTACTTAGTTGTATTGCAGAACGTAGGTAGGTATTGTAGACAAGTAGGTGCCTACATACCAATACATACCTAGGTACTAGAGCGACGTGACTGTGCCACACCTTGTTAGTCTGTTCCCGAGCCGATGAAAACACAGTTGCCATGCTACCTTAACAATAGATTATTCCGTATACTTACTAAAAATACCACCATATCGTAAGCATACCGTTCACCATACGAATAAATCTTTTCTTATCTTCGTACCCATAATGTCATATAGGTAGTAGGTACTTCTACCTACTATATAACAATAACAAATGTCGTAATCAGAGTAATTATAGGATGAAGTTAAGAGGTTTCTCTGTTTATTTGAAGCTCCAAATATCCGTCGTCGTCAGGCGTCAAAAGGACATATTATTCTTTTAATTAAGCCACGCGGAAAGCGTCGTAACTTTTACGAGGTCCGTGATTTAACTATTATTTGTCATCAATTTTATGTGGTCTTAAAGCAAATAGTACACGGAACTGTTCGACATAAAATGGGACATTAAGGTCCCACCTTATTCTTTTTCTAATATCGTTATTGCTCGTAATTTGCACACTTATTATGTTATTGAGCTAATGTTAGTCTGTTTCTGAGGACATCATCACTAACATGTGAAAACTAAATAGGGTTTGATGATCAGTTTTCCAATATGATCAAACTTTGTTAAAGGTAGTTAATGAGTTTCATTAAAGACTCTTGTATTTAAACATAGACGAGGTACTTTCAAAAATTTACTATCTTAAATCAATTATAATTGAAAGTAGCTTGTGCTATTTATAGTTCTTTGGTTACGATCTACTAAATTGTGCATAATTATCGTCCCGACTGCAACGAAGGGTTATGTTTTAACTTTTTTGAAAGTAAATAGCAGTGTAGCGTCATCTAGCGTTGAGTAGCGTAAATTGAATGACTATTTGCTGACAGTCTAACTAGTGTGGGTTATGAAAAGCAGATGGCGCTTATCATTCTTGTTATACTATTCGATACGAGATGGCGCGATTTATTAAATTTGTTTCTGGTGATACTGGTAGATGGCGCTGTTTGCACAGTGTTGTGACTATAAAATGTGGATGAAAAGTTTTAAGATGATCGTAATAAATATAAAACTATTGTTATGGATTATGATTTGTAATTTCATAACTCGCTGAAATAATTTAGCATTACCTACTGGCTTAGGTACTACCAGGGACAGTTTAGTTTTTCAGGCTTTACACACTGTCTTGTCGAGCATGCTAGATTTACCGAAAAGTTAATCTATATGAAGCGAGAGCGAAGGTAAACTGCGTGTGTTTTTCAATTTCGGTTGGCATAACATAAGTGACATTGGTGTATTAAACTTATCATTCTTAGGCACAGTCATAACTTCGAGTCTCGAATGTGTGCTTGTAGTCTTGCCACTATAGATCTAGGCACGTTATCATCAAAATGAGCCTCATACATGTAGATTATTTAGTAACTCTTACCTCCAAGTTAAGTTGGTGTACTTCCACTTCTCCCCCTGCACTGCAAACCGTTTCTTCCTCCTGTGCTCATCGTCACCATCTTCCCTGTCTGGCCTGCCGCACCGCTTCTGCTTCATCAGCATTTCTGTCGCTCTGTCGATTTCGCCCGTCTCTGGTATACCGCCGAATTGCTGAAATAATGATATCAAGTTAAAGGTAGAGAGCCAAGATTTTCTTATGGTTTCGTCAAAGTCGGTATAGAGAATACGTAATTAGAAATTCAAAAGTTACGGGGATCAGCCGATACTCGGAATAATGTTAACTTTAGGTAATTCAAAATCGATGTTGTTTTGTTTTCTTGGCTGTTATTCAAGTATAGGTAGGTTCATGTTTGAGTACCTTATATGGTATTTTGTTTAGTGGTGCATGTTTGAGCACAGAAGGTTGACCAATAATAGAATCTTCGCAAGAACTTAGCCACCACCTATATACCTTACTAGGTGCTGACTGCTTTTGTACAGAAAATATGAAAAACGCCGTCATTATTAGTTAGTTACCTATAGGTATAAAACATAACTGTTGATTGAAAAGTCAGTCCGTCATTGTTTCTTAATTTTATAATATTGTATGGGCAATAATCTTACTTGTAACGTCCTGATGGCGATCCTGAAATCGTCTTCATACTCCTGCTCGCTGCCCATGACCTGTAGGTTGCCCACCTCGGGCCTGCCCTTCTTCAGGTACCCAAACGTCTCCAGGTAACCCCTCTGGAAATAAATTATAATAACACATTAGTACATATTGAAAGTGAATAATTAGGTTACTTCACGTCTTAGGTTAAACAAAAACACGTATATTATAAATTAGCCGTGTCGCGTAGCATTACAAGTCATTAGAAAAAAAATGGCTAAGTTTATAAGCCCATGTACGCACGGACGCTAAATATCGCAGCGGGACTTTTTTGGTGCACTGGATTATCAACTCATGGTGATAAGCCGAGCGTTGAGAATCTAACAGAGTCCATCACAGCGAGCGCATCGAAAAACACACTGTTTGATTCAACTCTCGGGCCTAGTACGTAGAGCGTTGAAAATCTAGTGCGCGATAAAACACCGCCGCGTTATTTGGCTTAGTGTTTTCTTGAGAACACATAACATCATGCCTTATTTTCCCGAAGGTTTGCGCTGAGCTGTACCTATAGTACTTACACCCACATTTTGCCAGTTATGTTTAAGTCCAATGTAATAGGAAGGGAAGGAGGCCTATTGCCATCAACCGGGCGCAAAAATGCAGGCTCCAGGCTGCTACTGAGAAATTCCAGAAAAAACCCCAATAACACTTTGTCCGACCTACGAGATGCGCCCAGGACCTCATGCTCAAAAGTAGCGCTTGCGACTCCTGGACGAATGAGGCATTAAATACAATTTAACGCAATATTAGACAGATAAATGCTAAAATACACGTTGTGGTTCTGTGATGTGGTTTGATTTATTTGTCACCAGCGTCATCACCTTCGTGGAGGTTGATAATTATCCCACGGGAACCTACTATCGGGATAAAAAGCATCGTATGTGTTATTCCAGGTTACAAACTATCTGAGCTAAATTTCATCCACATCCGTTTAGCCGTTTTGTGTGATTGAGTAACAAACATCCAAACATCTTCACAAACTTTCACTTTTATAATATTAGTAGTATAGGTAGGATAGTAGGAAGTAGGATTCAAATTAGGGTCATGGGTTTAGTTTTCCTCTCTTAGGTAATATTTTGGCCATAACCGCCAAAAGCTGTTCTTTAAATTTGGCGGATCAATATATCGTTCTTTACCTAAGTAGCTACGTACCTAGACGGACGCCACGATGGACAATTATTAGGACAGGCTTCACTGATTGTAATAGGCAAAACACAAACATAAATTATGTAAAACCCATTTGGTTTCTGACGTCCATTCAGAAATAAACCAACGTAATTACATATCATTCGTGCACACAAGTCACATACGGTACCTACCTAAGTATGTCATAATATTCACGTGAAACACACGAGACGGCTAAACGGATTTACAGCGTACTTAGCGCATTAAGGATTCCTTTTACTTTCCGAATTGCGAAACCCCAAAGTACAGCTGATATTAAGCCTCCATTAGCGCCCCCTGCCGGACGAAAGGCCCTACATATATCTCTTAAACTTGTCCTACAAACTGGACATGTAATTGTAATTATTTGCCGTAGAATACGACACCCTTTTCCCGTGGGTAGCGTAAAAGGAGAGTAAGGGATTATGAGCCGATTTAGTGACATTATCTGGCTAAACGATGAGCTACGCTTGCCGCAGTTGGTCCGTGGATTGGTGACCATCTTTACGTACCCCTCCATACCTCGGAAAGCACGTTAACCCGTTGGTCCTGGCTCTCATTCGTGTATATTTGACAGTCGTTACCGGTCGTCAGAAGCCCGATAGTCTGACAACAAGTCTTACCGATGATGGTTCGTGTTACCCATCAACTGAGTTGTGGCGGTCAGATCGGCAGTCGCTCCATGTAAATTTTAGTATTGAGCTGCATCCGGTTAGACTGGAAGCCGACCCTAATATATATTGGGAAAAGGCTAACCGGATGATGATCTGGTTAAATGATGATTTAGGTAGTCAATAATAACATAACACACAATCATAACACTGTTTGGCAAATTCTAGATATGCTAATAGAGTACCTTTATATTCAAGATTCAGAATTGAACGAACAACCCTCGATTAGTCAATCAATCTGGCAAGCACGGTGAATATTTAACTCTTAATCACGTACCATCGAAGGTGTACAAAGCAATCCTTCAGCAGGAAATAATGGCATCGTATCAACCACAGCTGTTCCGATGGTTGATGTAGTAATAATCGTAACAGTTGATGAAGTACCTAGAAAAGGGCTATTCTACGTCGCAATGTTATGAATTAATGTAAATGAAACATAGCCGGTTTATTTCGACAATTAGTAACGACGTTCCCAGCTATTATTACTTAGCAAACTGGCCCGGAATATAAAGTTTGTGATCTACATTTTTAAACACCCTCATTAATCCTAAACCAACTTTATTTTCTTCATCAAACATCCTCTTTTTTACTTTTAATTAAAACCACACTCGTGGCTTGACAATGGTGGTTAAATGAATCCCTTTGTATTTTTTCGGAGACTTCCCTTTTGACTGTCTTTGTGTATTTTTTAGGGATAGGTTTGTATTCAAAGTTTTGTAGTAAGACCGTTGAAGATAACGTCAGACTGTCAGTTCGTCTGCTACGCTTGATTATCTTTGAAATAACTCAATCCATTATCACGACACTTGTTTATGTAGTGTTCATGTCCAGGTGTACTGGACACGCACGTCTGTGCTCTACAATTTGATAAAGATCTTTTGATTCTGCCCATGCAATAGATACTACAGCAAGACATGTATCACTAAGTATATACTTAAATAACTTTCCCTTACAACGTTTCTGAATAGGAAGTTCCCAATACATATTCGAAAACTAACAAACTAATATTGTGCATAAATAGTGGAATACCGTGGCTTTTTGTCCGTAGCTTGCGGTGAGCGCAAAGTTTGTTCTAACCGAGGATGCCCCCGACTTTACGACTAACAATAAAGACTTTGTAAAGCAATCTGCCGACTATTATTCACTCCCTTACCTTATCTAAGTTAGCTCCCAAATGCTTCGGTGGGACTCTGTTTATTTACATATACCTGTGTTTGAAAAGGACCTAAAGTAACTTGCTTTCAAGATGAGCAATTTGACTTAAATTAAGGCAATCGTGCTTTTTATGTTCGGAGATAGAAAGGCTGTATTATCTACTATGGCTACTGTTTGTATCAAAGTAAAATCTGTAGGTAGGTATAAAGTTTTTAAATAAAATATAATCTGTCTAGGAATATTGCGTGTGTGTATTGTGTGTAATCTGTAAACCTTTTGTGTTTATAGAGATTTAAATTTTCATAAATTTTGTTCATGAAACATTCAGTAAAGCAAAAGGTGATGTTTTGTTTAAAACTCAAACTTCGTATGTTTTTTTTGTACGTTACTTAATATTGTAAATACTTAAGTTATCACTAAAGTAAACAACAATCGCCGTACCGATAACTTGATAGTAATTTAAGTGGCTCCAACTTCCTTAATTTCTAGAGTGCAACACGTAAATCAGATGGACAGCCATAGTAATTTACACGTTTCTGTGTCAGGTCAGCAGGACGGCAGGTACACCCCTAGTTTCCAATGACGTAGACATCGATGGCCATAAGACACCCATAAAACAATGCAAATATTTATACAATTAGGTTAATATTGTTGCTACGCGGAACGATCGGAAATTAGTAGATTGCCATAAATTGGAAAAAAGCTCAGTCTTATAATACGTATTTTTTTACGAAATGAGTTTTGTCCTTAGTTGTTATCGAGAATTGGCATCTACACAAATAAAAACATTATGTTTTCCTGTAGCGATCTGAGGTTATTGATTTGTACGTTGTTTCTGAATTCAGGCCATAGTTGACACAGGTCAACGGGAAAAATTCCATTATTTTTTAAGATTTTTTTTTTTTGTTAGCCACGTCCTTCAACTTTGGGTTTATCAATTTAGGGCTATGTTTAAGTTTTTATTAATAACGATAAATGAAAACCAAAAAACCTTGGCTTAACGTTTAAGTACCTATACATGATTTTTACTTTCAGCATTTTTTTTTGCATTCTCAAATGTTATATCTCAGCATCAGCTGAGAGGATAAGGAAGGGTATGGGCAAAACTAAATATATGGCAGACATATCAAAGACAAATATTCTTGGAACTGTCTAACCTTTGGTGCGATGGAATTTTTTGTAGCCTCATAAAGAGCATTCCTTAATTATGTTACTTCCTTCGTCAATGTTTTAAGACATTTATTTATTGAATACAATATGCACTAATTTGTCTACATGACTGCCCGCACAATTTTTTGAGGTAAAATGTTTCCAACAGGTAGTAATATAAATTATTGCTCAATTTACCTTACTGAATGCCCCAATTAGGTAACTAGGTATTGCGTACACTGACGTGCATCCACATTAGTAATAAGTTTAACGTCAATATTATAAAGCCACACCATATTTGGCTCTAGGTACATTTCAAATAAATGATTTCTTTGAAATGTAGGTACCTAACCCAAAACTATTGTACCTTTTTGGGTTAGGTAGTGGGTTAGGTATAAGGTACATTAATTAATTAAGTGTTTAATTTAATGAAAGAAATATGTGGATATCATAATTATTAATGTAAATACTTACGACCCGATTGTGGAAACACTTATTAATAATAACAAAGATTAAAACACAATAATTAACGATAGTACTTAATTACTATATCGCATGTCTTACGTACACGGGTACCTAACAAATCTGTCATCAGGGTAGACCCCTAAGTAGGGGTCCGAAGATTCCTAAATGTAGGACACGGTAGGTAAGTTAAGTACCCTGAATCACTAAGTGGTTCGCGTGACGACGCCTATTTTGTCCCCTAATTAATTAACAAATCTCTGCCATCAACCTGTGCCAGTTTCTTCAGTGTTGCGGAAACAAGTCAAAAATCTTTATTTAGGTCGATTAGAATAATGTGTGTGTCGTTATGCTGGGCCGTCTTTTGATCCGTGTTGTTGCTACCTGCCTTAAATTGCATTAATTTGTATTGGGAGCTTTTTACAACTTTGCTTTAGTAAGTTAGGATTGTACTTAGGATGCACGATCAATAAATGCATATGTATATTCAATAATTTTCTCAATGCTGGTGCACAACCACGCGGGCCCAGTGCAGGTTGGTAGCTGTCACATGTCTTCGAATTTTTGGTTCTAGGACATTCATCACGGTTTTTTCCTTTTGCTAATTTGAGAGCAGTATGGTGATGAAATAATTTACAAAATGTAAAGCCTGGGTTCGAATCCACGACCTACTCGTAAGTCATATAAATATGTAGGTAATTTATAATAGAAAAGTTACATAGTCCACCATGCATGAACAGTTTAATTATAAAATTATGTACCTACCTAATAACCATACGTTGATATTATCATGTCGCAGCCGCAAAATATGAGCTTCATTAAAATATAAATTCAAACTTCATCAATATCCATTAAATTATACGGGGGTAATTACCATAGTGATTACCATGCGGCCGTCATCGCGCACCATAGACAACGGGCGCAGTGCCATAGTGGCCATAGATTATAGAATGCATCGTGTGTGGTTGTCATCGGGAGCTAATCAACGGCGGTGCGAGGGTGACTGCGCCCGGCCTAGTGCTCGGGCTCGTCGCACGCTGCACCCCTTTGATTGACACCCGCTGTCACTCCGGCCGCGTCCCCCACTCGATACGATTATAAATTACTCGCACCACTACCGTTTTGTAGTTTAGTTTTAATTTATGCAGAGTCTGTCTGCTCGTAAATTAAAGTTTTAAGGGGACGGAAATTGATTTGGAAGTTGTTAAATGCGCAGAATGTTTATGCCGTTAAAGTCTTAAAGGTAGAATTATGCAGGAACGGAATATTCTTCATAATAGATACAAATAGCTCAGCTTCATCACAATACCTCACACAGTGCAGAACGCACTAAGGTGCTGGAACATAAATATTCATAGCGCGGATTGCGATTTACGCCGTGCGTAGGAATTTGTTCAGAGATGAATGAATGCAAATGTACCTACACATTCTTGAATGGACGTTCGTTCAAGTTGACTTCGTGCGTATACATCGTATAGACTTAGTTCACGTTTATCGGCGAACATCTGCTGGCTAGATAATAATGATAACAATTTGTCGCAAGCGTGGGAGTTCTTCATGTGTTATTTTAGTTAAAAGCGCTTCCTAGTTCCAACAATAGAGCGATGCACGGGGCTTTATAGAGCGCTATACATTATTATACATGCATGTTGTGATAAACTAGATACCTATGTTGCTATACCTATCTAACTAATGCGTATTTTCACCTCTTGTGCCAAATTGTTGGGAAGATAATAATATAGTTGGAAATCTGGAAAATCTCGCTTTTATCAAGAGAGCTGAGATGGAGATAGTCTACTGAAATATCACCTTTTATAGTACCTACACTTGCAAAACATTATCTACATCATCTAGGTATTGTGTATGCTGTGCCTACATCCGAAATATAATAAAAAGCTCCAAGCAACACACTTTTCATTACAAATTAATCATTTTCACCGCTTAATGTGCTTATAACATTGCGTTTATTTACTGCCGAATTAAATAAGTTGTTTATTTTGTTGGCATCGATGGTCGTTTCCTGCTAACGTAAAACATGGCTTTCCCAGAAGGGTGTGCGGAGTAAAGTAAAATTGAACTGTATTTTATTGCAGCCCGTCCTCCGGGGAAATGTTTGTGCGTTATGGACTGCTAATATTAGCAGCGATGACGAATGTTTGATTTTCAACAACATGCAACAACAACATTGGAGACGAAGTGAAACAAATGTAAAGAAAAATTTAATTGGATTGAAAATAGCAAAATAATCAGAATAGGCTAGACCCGCAAGCTATACTCTAGGGCCTAGGAAAATTTTAATATGACCTTTTAGCGCGATGAAAAGTTAAAATGCATAGCTGACCTAATGAATGAGTTTTTATCGTTCCAAAATCGAATTTGAGTGCAAAGTTAAATTCATTCTGGTTCAGATCAGTGACCATTTGTACATAATTATATGAATGTAGAGAAGAGTTTGCGATCGCCAACCCGCCTGCCAAGCGAGGCGACTTTGGCAAAACCCCCTTTTTGGGGGAGGCATATGTCCACCAATGGACGTCTTTCGGCTGAAATGATGATGATGATGGCAGTACAGTAAAGTGCACAAATTAATGACAGGCGTGAAATCCATAAAAAAAATGTTTTCGCCTTGAAAGCAGTCTGCAGATATACTTTATGAAAATAACCGTCGAAATGAAAGCTCTTTCAATTTATTTAAAAATCGATTTCAAAGAACAATAAATGTTTTAACTTAAGAGCAGTACCTCGAAAGCACGCGGTCATTCTTAAGTAATTATTTTTTTGAGTGTGGTGATTTGTAATTTTAAAAGTTGGTGATTTAGACGTGACGAATGGACGGATGTAATAATCCGTACATTGAATGCATCCAATCACATTGAACCCATCGTTCGCCGTATTCATTGGCGTCACATAATGTGCTGGGTTCATGACGTGGCACGGGGTAACTCGAATCAAAACGCTCATTCGAGTTTAGGGGACAATGAGGGATGAATTTGAAATTCAAATAGCGTCAGTGACACATGAAATTGAATGAAATTATGTGTGAAACAATGGTGGTGAGTCGTTTCTTTAATGTTTGTTCCGGCTTTTGTGCATCAAATTCATTCATATCAATGTAAGATACTTATTTTCCTGTTGTCGTTACGACCGATTATGTTAGGGTTTGATGACGCATGGCGTTATGTTTAGAAACTATAGATATTATTAAGATTCATATTTCTGTTGGTAGGTACCTTCGTCTATTTTGAGAAATGCATTTCCTGTTTACCTTGTATGGTCAGATAATCTAATGATTACTAATTATGCATCATGGTAACATTGAATTGGTTACATGTTTTGGTATTCCACATAAATTCTATATTATGTCTAATTTACATATGAGAGTTTCATGTAATTTGATTGGATGATGTCAACGACTTCATGTAATTCACAAAGATCGCGGTTCCCAAACTTCAAACGGGTGTTTAGGGCATTGACATGACATGGTCAGTCAGTCAGTCGTCCTTTTGAAGTTCAACTTTATTTATATTAGCACAACAATGAAGACGTGACGTTTACAATACGTCACGGTTAACTGTTTAACTTTTATTGTTAATAAATTATTCAATAAACCGTTCGTTGTATCACTCTCTCTTGAAGATGGTACGACAGACGGTTTATGGCGGACATACCATGTTAGTTTTATAACTATTTTATTGTAGTAGGTACTTAGTCATTATGTAGAGGTGTGGTTACCTCTGTACAGTTAGTGGAAACTTTATAAATCGAGCTGCCAAATTTCACAAAACAAAAGACGATTTGACGTGAGTGAAAATGTCCCTAATAAAAATATTTAAATATATATTATATCTTGTCGGTGATATATTTATGAAAGCTCAGGCAGATTTCTGATTCTATTTTCAGAATACAACATTGTTTTTCATCAAAGGTATTGATATGAAAGAGAAATATCCTAGGAAGATAATAAGGGGTCTATTCTCGTATCTACCGGGCAGTTACAATAAACCAGTCATAGGGATATGCTGGTGCCCGTAGGCGATGTTAACAATCTATAATTGCGTTGTTCCGCACTACTATTGTAAACTTTAAATTGCTCCTCTTGGTACATTATATCTTTATAGACACGTGTATGTTCCATGAAGGTAACATTTCCTTTCCTGTGAGTGGTGGATTGCAGTTCAATTGAACTTTATAGGAAAAAAAGAGAAGATAAACAAGAATTATACTTACCTATTGATTGGGATATTTAAGTACTTGTATATTTTTCTGATTTAATTATTTATAATTAAATCTGTGATAGACAAGGTACAGATAGGATAAGGACATGACGTGAACTTTATTGTCATTGATATTTGCACCGAGCAAAGGAGGCCGTAGGCGTACTAACATTAATTTCATACTTGGATTCAAAGAAAATAATGGAGATACTTAAAGCAAAACAATTGAAAACAATATGTACTTAACTACTTTAAATGAAAATTGTCTAGATGAAAAAAAAATGTTTTTTCTTCAGAGTCTTAAAACTTTTTTCTGTAACAAAAATAAGCCAGTTGGTTTTGGTAGAAAGGGTTACGAAAAATATTTTATATTTTCCAATTTTCCATACGACTTGACCTCTATACATTATTGAATGTAAAGGGTGCGCTAACTGAAGTCTAGACGAACCTCCCAAACTTTTACAGCTGAGCTTTCTTAAATAACTTAGATATCACTTTTGAATACAGTCCTGTGGCTTCGTAAGCTTCAGTTTCGTGAAAATTCAGAGTTTCAAACGGGCCTAAAGCTATTTATACAAAAAAATTAAGCATACCTGTATTGTTATGTGCGTGTGTTGTTACGTGTTAAGTGATACTTTTTGGGTAAAACACATACTCGTTCTATATTAAGTAAGTACCTTTGTTTTACCTTTCGACTGGCTGGCAATGAACTTTTGTTGGCACTTACCTAAACCAGATCAATGTAATGCGGTTTAAAGATACTTTAAACCACATTTCCAGCTAAAATGTTTCATAAAATACCACTTTAATTAAAGCATTAAACGACCCGCCATGTCTTTTTAAATTAATATAAATGATGTATATGTGTTCCTTTGATTTTCCGGTATGTTAACACTCAGGACATTTCTGGGATGTGTTTTGAGATTTCCTTTGTTCACACCTGATCTTTGGCTTCAAGCCAGCAGACTCTCTTTTGAGGGGTCTTCATTATCTTAAGGTAACGAAAATCTCCGCGCTGAATCTCGAGAATGTTATTATAAAGTAATATTTTTACAACGGAAATATTCATAATCTAGTTCTTTTCCCGAATATGAAGGCGATCGATGATAACAAAATTCATTAAGTACCTATACCTACTACCTATTCCCGAAATAACATAGCTATAACTGCACCCTAATTACGTGACACGCTATTAATCGCAATCAGAATTATTTTAAAGGATATAGTTATAATCCATCGCTTCATACCTATGTTCGAAAAGAAATGTCTTCTCAACAACGCAATGAATGTTGTGGAACTGTCAAAATAAAAGCCGTTCGTAGGTACCTTAGGTATTCGTAGGTGGCCTACCGGTAGTATGTTACGTAATTGCCTCTCGCGAAAAGCTACTAAAAGTACATAAATTAGATTGCATAAAGTATCTTCGTCAGATCAATAGCTGCAAAGCATATTTAACCTAACACTATTGTTTTTTTTTTCTCTCAACTATTTTAGGAGCTTACTAGAGAATGGGCAGCAGCGTTCTATATGCATTTAACCACCATACTGCGCCAACCCGCCTGCCAAGCGTGGCGATTATGGCAAAACCCCCCTTTTGGCGGAGGCCTATGTCCAGCAGTGGACGTCTTTCGGCTGAAATGATGATGATGATGATGATTTTAGAAGCGTCAGTTTTTCCTGTTTCCTTCTTGCATCTACGTACCTACTTAAAAGATCGATCTGCTTCCAAAAAGCAAGCCATGTGAAAGCATGATGCGCGAGGTACCAGTAATGATAATTCGCGAGAAGGGTCCCAATTGGAATCAGATTACAATCGCGTTTCCATCGAACTGTGACTGTCAGGCATTCTTAAGTAACTTGACGCGCACTGCTGAGAATTATCCCTATTCAGTTACATTGGATACTTTTATAAACTGATAAAATCGTTTTAGTAATGAAAACAAACCGAATGCCTTTCGATCACTTTATCAATTTTAAGGTATCATGCATTTCGTAAATAATGAAACACATGGTTACAATGCAGACGTGGTGATGCTTATGTAATAAAATTACGAAAACTAAACGTGACCTAATTATTTTCAGTATCTAGTTATTATAAATACAAGACCCGTGTTGAATACTGATTCCAAAATCCAAATACTAGATTATTCATAGAAAAATTCTTCTTTTGTTTTTATTCCAAGCATGTACCTACCAAATTTTTCTAATAAGAAGAAAAAATAATGTTTCTATAATGATTCTATGTACCTATATCTACTTACAGTTATAATTAGCAGTAGGTAAGGGTAATTAAAACTATTTTTAATTAAGTTAATTAAAAGTAACAATTATTTGTTGGTAATCTCTTTGATTTCACTTGAATGAAAGTAAGTAATTCGCAATTGGTGTGCCATCGTAAGTAAACTTTCTAGAAAGGCTTTGTATAGTCATTCACTGAAAGCGCTCCAACTAAAAGCTAACTGGGATCGTTACTTGTCTTCCTCTTCTGAAAACTTTCTGCTAAAACTTTCCCAACTACCCTACTTTTGTACTTATAAATTGATGAAAGCAATGTATGTTTAATTTTTATTTACCTATTGTTATTGGTATTGTTCATTCAATCAAACTAATTGAATGAACCTTAAAATTCCTTGATGAATGTAAAGATGAATAAAATGTAATCAAAATGCAATTTTTAATTAACAAACTTCATAACATTTTACAGCTTCGTTTGGTGCGTTAAGTCGTAAATGGGGGCGACATGCGACAGCACAATGTTTAATGCACTCGTGACTACTCGTGAGACGTCGGTGATACGCCGTTTGAATAAACCCGTTGAGCCGCGGATGCTCTTGCGCATGCAATTTGTTAGGTGCGTGAGAACAACCAGAAATGGCTTGACTGGTGAGTGCTGCAAATGATGCTATCGAGTGCCATTAGTCACAAGTGGGTAAGGCACCGTAAAGGAAACTGACCTCGGACGTAAACGTGAATCTGACCCATCTGGTTTAAATGTCGCAGCTTTGGGTTAAATGCATAACTTTTGAATAAGTATCGAGTGAAATCTGTATGTCGGTCTTACCAAAAGAGATATTAAGTGACCAGAGTCGTCGGCTATAGTTGAAGTTTAACAAGAAACCGATGGATGTTTTCAATTGATAAATTAACTGTTTGTTTTCTATAATTTTTTTTTTCTTACTCACCTTACATACTTAGATCTCTTTTGGTGACTACATTGTAGCAGTCACTTGACAATAGTTGACTTCTCAAATATATTTTGTTGTTATTTTATTAATTTCAAAACTTTCAAAACACGCATTATACTCAAAATCACAATACATGTTTGCGAATGGGTATATTATCCAAACAGTCGCAAGAGAGCTTTTCAAGAGCGTTGTGTACCAATGTACCAAGATTAGTTATGTAAATGTGGTTTGTTTTGTAAACCTTGAGGTTGAAACTTTCTCAGCAATATCAAGGTAAAAATCCCTGGCTAAGCTGAGAGCGGCCAAATAGCCCACGGCTGAACTCCACCAAGTTTCAGTTATTGCCACAAAGTAAATACTAATATCGGCTGGCCGTGCTATAAACTTGCGATATTGCCCAACATTACATGGACACTTTTTACTGCTTTTACGAGTTCCTGAAGAAACGTTCCGAGTTTTACTACAACACTTATGTTACATTTATGAAATTGATATAATATTATCTTCGTGAACGTGCCGGTGAATATGTACTTGTTTATAGGTATGGAAGGCCGTAAAAAACGTTACTTTAGGACATTATTAATCAAGACCTATATGGGTAGGGTGGCACCCAACTTTATCAGCCAAAGTAACCCTTATTTCAATGGAATAAAGTATAGTGTTCACTCCGATCATATAAACTGCATCAACACCGTAGTAAATACAGTATAACGACTCAATACGATACACATTTTAGGATAATCTCTCCTTTTAGGTACAGTATTATATTCCAAAAATATAAGTGAATTCTTGAAACGATTGCAGGCCTAATTGATTTGGTGAAAACACAAGCACGACTTCACTTCTACACAACTTGACTTCAACACTTTTTTATCTTATAAATCTTTATAAGCATAAGCAATACTAAAGCGTTGTTATGCACATACGTATTATGATTGAACCCGGCACTAACAACTAGTATTGCGGTGATTCAACGGTCAGCTGCGTATAATGCAAGCTCGCTTTTACTCTTATGGTAACTTACTGGACAACTTACACAACACAAAGAGTTTATTAAAACCTCATTAGCTCATGTCTATGTCTGGCCTTAAGCAATCAATATTTAAACATTATTTACGATTTATAAAAGAACATTATTTTGCCAGAGATTTACAAGCTTCTCTAAACACGAAATTGCTTTGTGTGAAATTAAAACAATTTCAGTTAGATTAAAGTTGATTCCGAGAAAGGTAGATTTATGCATGACGTTAAAGTTACGTAACGGTCCGAAGTGCAAATGTAAGCTAAATTTAAACTAATGAATACTAAAACAGAAGTTACATGAGCTCTCGCGAAGTAGCCTCCCATGTAAGTGGGCGCTAAAATATTTAACAGAATATGGCGTAACTTAAGGGCCTCTTAATTAACATTAATTTCGAAATAAGCTTAAAGCTGCAAAAGTTCGCAAACGGCTTTGTTGACGTTACAACGAACTTTGGTTTTAAAACGAAATGCCAATGAGTTTTCGCACAAAGTTGGTAATAAAAGTTGTTGGTGTTGTGCGAAATAAGTCATACCTTCCTTTAGATCTTAATAACACATATACTTATTTACAAAGAACTCCACGGAGCCAATAAATTATTTAACAAGTGATCAATCCACTCACTTTGCTTACGTGTAAACGATAACACACAAGCGGTATGCTTGAAGCTATTAAGGAGATGCCTTACAAACGCTAACACCTTTCTCAAAGACACTTGATAGAAACACAAAAGTGCCGAAGAAAGACATGTAAACAAACAATTCTATAGATCTATGGATACCTTATAAGGGTTGTGGAAAAAATCCATGAGTAGGAGAGTGTAGCAACTGTAGCAAGTCACGCGCTAGGACAGGATTGGAAGTCGAACACGTCACATCGGTGCTTCACTTTATCGGGAGACGCCAAATAGGGCACCGGCAGCCGCGGGAACGAAACACGACAGGCAGGGCTGACAGCTTCACCATAGAGATTGTGAAGAAATAAGCAGTGAGCTAAACGCAAACTTGGGACAATTGTGGCCGCAGAAGACTAATGCTGAAAAGTTTCCTACAGAAAAGCATTAAATTATGTATTTCAGAGAATATCTAAGCCATTAAAAGCTTTGTTTTATTGCAAGTTGGCTTATACCATCACCCTTTGTTATATTAAAGGGCAAGGACTCAGCGGACTTTTACGACGTCGAAGCAAAAATACGTAAAATTTTACAAAACTTGTGGAATACTTTCTGTCAGTCAACCCTAAGCCTGTAAAGTTTAAGTGCATGCTTTACTTCACGTAGAGAATTACAAACGATATGCACGCTTCTAAAAACAACGATAAAGTGCATCGTAAACCCATAGTTACCGAAATATTTTTATTTTTACTCAGAAACTTACAAAAACATTAGGTACGCATCAGAACGTAAAAAAACTGTAGTTATTAGTGTCACTTGTCAGGTGATATCGTTAAAACGTTAGTCAGTTTGTGAACAATTTACGATTGCATTGTAAGTTTACGTACAGTATCGTTGTTATTATAACAGCATTCTTGGCAGCCTATATTGTGTCTATTTAATGATCGCACGTCGCGTCAGTCATTGAACTAAAGTCTGGAGCATGCAGTGCGCATACGCTTCTCTCGTTACACTGAGAGCAATGCGTGAATGAATCATCCGCGAATCAAAACAAACACTTCACTACAGCTTTCTTAAAACATTTTTTTACTAATCCTACGGTTAACTGAAGGCTATGTACGCTATACCGTATCTCCCACATTCTTTATGCGTCATAAAGAAGTTGCCAAACTTTATTCCATTGTTCGTTTGAGCAATTCACAGAAATACGTTTTTGAAACAGGTATTTTCAAGAAAATTATAGCCAAAGATAACTAAGTTTTACATCTGCTGAAATTTTTATTTAAATATATTTTTTCTTAAATGGGTCTTTCTCATGTTCTTGAAGGAGCCATTTGGGACTACTATTACTGTCTCGCAAGACACCTAATGCGAGAATTGAGATAGTAGTTTTTGACTAAGTGACTACTATTCGAGAAACCGAAACTGCGGACAGCATGGTTTATAGGTATAATAATATAATGTCACATAATTCTCGTCATATAATGTTTCCCACATCATTCAGTGTCTCCAGAGCATAATCACGACAATCTCCCATCCAGCGGAGATCAAAAGTCCGCCAATAACGAATTAGGTCGTCGTCTTGTTACACACGATCTTATTATACAAACTTATGAGTCAATGACCGTTTGCAAATTCGTGTATCATATGGCGCGAGGTCGGCAAACTGAAATGGCAATAGCAAGGTCGTTGCGAAACCGACAACCACCTCGAACGGTGAGATATTAGTGGCGACGGCCGGCTTGTGGAGTTTACTCCACCGCACAGGTGTTCAACGTGCTTACAATGTCTTGTACTTACTTGCCACAATACAAATGCCAAGACATGATGTACTGCATTTATAGTAAGTGCAGAATGATTGCTTGGCTATTGAATTTGCAATTTTCGTTTCGCAATTAGGGCTGGTCAGGCTACTTTTTTGGTAGAATGTTGTTTATGTTTTGCCTGACCGTTTTTAGCGCATTTACAGTGCTGTGGGTTCAGAGAAAGGTTTTTAGGTAGCTTTTGTTTGTTTCATAGAATACTGTATTTATAAAATTTTAGTAAGTCATTCATATTTCAACATTCACATTTACGTAAATAGGCTACTAAATCATCAAAAAAAATCTATCTTGCTATATTACAAATAGGTGCGGTACGCAAACACAGTGACGAATTTTCAATTTTAGTTGTGTTTAGTCACATGTTCATCGATTCTCATGAGTGTAGTATTTGAACAAAGAAAGTTAATTTGCGTGGAACTAATTTTACCGGTCCCCGGCGAGGGTTACTCCCGGACGATCAGACAATATTAACGGTTGCACTTTATATAGGAAACTTTGCTTATGTCGTACATAACAAAATCTACGCTGGCAAAAATATCTACAAATCCAAAAAGACCGCCTCTGTCTGCTTTGGCCTAGTGGTCGCAAGCGCTACTGCTGAGCATGAGGTCCTGGGTTCGATTCCCAGGTCGAGCAAAATGTAATTGGGTACTTGCTATCTGAAATTTCTCAGTAGCAGCCCGCAGGAATGAAGAGATCCGCAGGAGAACCAAGGTAACCGACATAGCCCGAAGAATTGCCAAATTTAAGTGGCAATGGGTAGGGCACATTTCTCGCAGAAAAGATGGCCGATGGGGCTGAAAAGTTCTGGAGTCGCGACCTACGCGGTCGCGATTCCAGAAGATGTAAAGTTGGAAGGCCTCCCACAAAGTGGACCGATGACCTTGTGAGGGCCGCAGGAGTCCGCTGGATGCGGGAAGCACAGAACCGGTCAATGTGGCGAAGCTTGGGGGAGGCCTATGTCCAGCAGTGGACGTCTTTCGGCTGAAAAGATGATGATGAGCCCGCAGCATTAGAAGGGTCGAGATTTGTGCCCATATGACATAGATGGCAATAGGCTCGCCCCCTATTTACTGGGACTTAAACATACCTAACTAGCGAAATGTTGGTGTACTATAGGTCGGTACACCTCTGCCCAAGCCTTCGGGGAAACAAGGCGTGATGTTATGTTGTGTTTCCAAAAAGTCGCCTTTTACAAATAATGTTATAAATGTTATAAAAAACTTTCTCATGATGAGTAAATTCGCTGTCAACTTAACTTAAACGTTCGATTACCAGAAGAGATTGTTATCAATAAAGGGCTTACAACTATCTCAGTCAAGACAGACGTCCGCAAAGTTGGCAAACTGCAGTTTACTCAGTTTAGTAACTATTAATTGTCCGGTGGACTTTGTCACGGTATTGTGATAAATTGGACTGGTCCTTGGACATATTAACGTCCCTTGGTTGGCAATGAGCGTGATTAATTACGTTGGACGATACAGACGGCCACCCAATTCGGGTTAACGTAGTTCACTGACTTGATGTGGAAAGCTATCGACCAATGGCCGGCGTGCATTGAATGCATATTTGACGTTTCGTACAGTCATCGTCACTGCACTGGCACGCATTAGGTAATGTTGGCGTGATTTATACAAATGCAACACCTTTGTGTACAGTGAAGAAGAGTTGGAAATTGATGGTTAGGGTTCCGTGAATGACGTAGGGAACGTTAGAAAACCCTTTGAAATCATCACCAAAAAACGAAAACCATGCCCATTGAAAAATCACGCCCTAAAAAGTATGATATAAGACAATAATGTCATCTGAGAGCCGTGGTCGTATGCCATCAGGGCCCCAATTCTATATCGTTATAATGATTCCCCGGGGAATCTTACTACGTTCAAATTACTTCAAAATCGTGTTTTTTAGAAACCAATGTAACGGTAAGGAATCGAAATGTCATATTCTGTATATTCCAAGATAAGTTGTCGATATTATTATCAGATATCGTGTGATTAACGTGGTTACGAGTAAGGAATCGTTAAGTGGTCATAGTGAATTCAGGCCCAGCCCTAAAACTTATAATCGCTTACTACTGTTTGAATTCATTTTTTAGGTAGCATACGACCACGGCTTTCAGATCAGAATATATTCTTGTTTCATACCTGCGTGATATTTCAATAGTCCGGTTTTAGTTTTCACACTTACTTTTTATTTAAATTATTTTGGGACAAGCACACAATTATATTTTTGAAATTTATGCCCTTTCGTTTGATACCCAACAGGGCATCATACAAAATTAAAAATCTTATACGTCACTTTGTCCTTTAGAGGCCGCCATATTCAATTTATTGTGACATTACATAACCTATAACTACCGGATGATCAAGACGCTTACAACGATACCTCATTTGTTCAATTATGATAAGGAGTTTGGAAATTATGATGGAAAACATGAACGTACATACAAACATACCCACATGCATAGATGCATACATCCATACCGGTCACAATCATAACCATCCTTTTTGACGCCGTAGTCGGGTAAAAAGGAAGAAAGGGAAAGGAGGAGGGTGAAGTTCTTAGGAATTATCAACGTATCTTACTAGATAAGGGTTTTTACAAGCTGGTATGGTTGTTGCTTTTTCCTGTCAGGACTTCTTTAAATTCTTTTAAAAGTATTATTTTAATTGGGAAATATGTAGATAGGTTCTCAATTCGTAAATTGATTTACTCGAACTCGTGACTTAATTAAAGTTATTGGCGTGTGCCGCATCAATTTCGATAATTGTCCATGATCAGCTTATGATCGTACTGGTCGTAAATCCTCGCAACCAATTTAATAAATTACTGTTGATATGTTTTTATAGTTCGTATAATTATTATAGTCGTTTAATAGCTATGTTTTATTGACGTCGTGATAATACTACTACTATCGTACTAGGGGTTGCTAGCCGCTACCTTTTCTGAGGCCTCTTGATCAATCCTTTGTACTGGAAGAAGTTGTAAGTAATATTTTGATCAAAGGAATAATGAATGTATGCTAATGTAGAAAGTCCAACATGTTCATTAGCCGTCCCCAGACGCAACGAAGCTTTGATCAAAATATTACCTACAACTTCTTATTAAGTAAGCTTAAATTTAATTACAGTGCCAATATAATTATTTTTTGCTTTTAGAGGTTTTTATTTCTGTTGGAGGGTATTTTTTTATAACCGACGAAAATTTTCAACGTCAGAGGGTCTAGAATCGTGTGCTGACGCACGTATATACAGGATAAGTTTTTAACCAGTGGGCAAACTGTAACCATGAAATAAATAAATAAATGAATTCACCATATCATTCTAGACCCCCGAAATTTTTCGTCGGTTATACAAAAAAAATCACCTGTTCCATACATTTTGACCGCATAGACTTTTCTATGAAACAGCTGATTTTTTTTTGTATAACCGACGAAAAATTTCTGCGCTGGGGAGTCTAGAATAATATGCTGAATTCATGATTACAGTTCGCGCACTGGGTAAAAACTTACCCTGTATGTGGTTACAGATTGCGCGTCGATGTATGTCACTCTGTATAACTCCTGCTTTAGTAATGTACCTTGAGCCACCGAAGTTAACAGCTAGTGCCAAACTACCTTGGTACCCATATTACTTCCATGTGCCAAACCTCCAAGAGTCACGTCCACGTCACCTCGATACAAAAAGTGTCAAGATTGTATTTTATTTATTTATTATGTATGTTATGTTACATACTACGAGCAGTTTCACGACTTTGTTTATGTTCCAAACTGCTTTCTTTATCTCGCTTTTTTATTTCCCCACGGGAAATTTGGGAAATCCCATCTCTATGATTTTGCGTACGATAAAAGACACCAACTTGTTCACATTACAAGTTAAATTATGTTTACATAACCTTCCAAATACGTTGCTGTTCTACCGGGAGGTCTAATAAAAATATTTTTTTTTTTTAACCAGCAAAAATAAAACTTCATAATTTAACTTTTATATCCTGGAAAGCTCATAATCACAGCTTTGTAGATAATCGTCTCTTTTCGGGATAAAAAGATAAGGCTGCTAAGTTCGTGAGCCTATAGTAAATTATGGGATTAACCAAGAGGAGAAAAGTCTATAGTAAATCAGTACAAGAGTGTAACACAGAGCAACAAGCACTTGACCCACTCCTTTAAGAAACGTCTGTAACGACGTTATATCTTATAATTAACTACCCGTGTAAACGCCGATCAAGCCATTACACCACATTATCAACGCAGTTAAGCCATTCAAATATAGCATTTATAACTTATAGCATTCGTTTCAAAGAGATAGTAAACGTAATCACATAAGTATTCACATGTGGTTTAGATTTGATATGCTGGACGCTCGCCGACAGTGTTGTCAAAACTGTTGGGTGGCCCACACACGTAGATCAGTGAAATAACATATAATATTACCGTAATAATGTATAAACTACCTACCACATTAGGTCAACCAACATTTAAACAGAGATGTAAAACAAAATCTTTTGATTTTCACGGAATTGTAACCCTGGAGAAAAATCGACAAAATGATCAAAGAAAAACGTTAAAAGATTGTTCAAAGACAATTTTTTTCGTAACCCTTTAAGGTGGAAGCTCCAGGGTGGCTCGCAAAATTAAAATTTTGTTACGTTTTACTTACGCAGGTAAGTGTCGGGCTACATGTTGAACAAAATATGTTTCGCGACCGTAATACGTACCTATGTACTTAATCAACAGAAAATTTGAACTGCGCGGAATACCCTGGAGCTTTCACCTTAATGGTTGTTGTGCGTATCGATACCGATGTGATTTTATCGGTATCAACATACAACTTAAGTATATTGGTATCGCTCGGAATCCCAGTAGAAAGCCAGTTTGTCGCCAGTTACTATCGCGTGTCATTATGATAAGAGACCAAGGGAATGTAGTGTGTAGAATGAGAACACACTGAAGACAAGTGTTAGTATTGGAAATACCAATGGTTTCGATTTTAGTAGAGACTAGCTTCTACCCGCGGCTTCGCCCTTGTGGATGTGGATTTCATGGGTTTTAATATTTTTCTAAAATAAAAGTAGCCTTAATTATTTCATGTAACATCAGCTATATGCCAGTGAAAGTTCCGTCAAAAACCGTCCAGCCGTTTTGAAGAAAACAGCCAGGTAAACCTTTTTTAAATGTTTTTTTTTGTTGTAATAGTACCGTTTATTATACTTTCATACATAGAAAAAAAACTGGTATTTTGACGTTACAAACAGACACTTCAATTTTATTTATTTGTTTAGATGGCCGTAATTTCCCGGTATCAGTTTATGGTACGGTTTCTTTCACTTTGCGGTATCACTGGGTTCCTATCCTTACTGTACCCACAAGGTGATATACATAATGTAGGGAGGATAAAAGCTTTGACAGCTGTCAGTTGAAGGAATATACATACGTAGAAACAGACAAGCAAAGTCGCTGGCATCGACTACGCATCTATTGTGTTGCGTGTAGATCAATTTCACACCAACTATCAGTTTCATTGTCACTATGAGTCATTTAAGGTGGATGCGCTAAGTTAGCCGCGAAATTCAATTTTCCTTACGTTTTTTGCAATTTACAGGTCAGTGTCAGGTTAAATGTTGATTCAAATATATGCGACCGTTCAATTTTTTCATCAAATAACTTCTCCCGCTCTAGATGAACCAGGAGGGCGTGTCAGACTTTTACTGACTATAACCACCCGTGTTCCTCCAGTTGCATGTGTGCCAGGACCCGCGGTATCTCTTTAGAACAACCCGCACCCCTGGCAGGATGCGACCGTACAATGGGGACAGACATTTTGACCGCACTTTTCTATAATTGTATAACCGACGAAAAATTTCTGTACTAGGGGGTCTAAAATGATATGCTGAATTCATGGTTACAGTTTGCGCACTGGTTAAAAATGTATCCTGTATATTTTGTTCAGCATACAGCGCCTTAAGGTAAAACTTACGTGTGAAATATTTCGTATATTGCGATGTTATCATGTTAAAACTTAATAAACTTGAATTTGGTACCTTTGATGTATATTAAAAATAATTATAATAACGTTTCGCTCGCATCGCATATTAAAGGCAAACGTTAGTAGGTACCTACATGATATTAGTATTAGGTAGGCACAAAGAAAGAAAATTGTAAACGTCTAGAATTATTTACGCGCAACTTTACGATAAGTATAGCGTTTTATGAATGCATTTTTCATAAAACATTAACTTTTACAACGGTATTGCGTACAGTTTATACGAATCGTAAATCTAACATTAAGATTTTTTACAATTTACATGGCAGTCACGCCACGTCACTAATTTATTGCATCGTACTTTGCAGCTTTGTCGAGATAAAAAGCGGTAGTGCGGTGCAAGCTATCGATGTTATTGTTATCGATACGATAGGGTTGAGTTTGCCGCGACGAGTGCGGCGCGTCGCGTCGCTAACGAGGTCGCATGATTCACTATCGTCGTCATCCTGGCGCCTTGCGATTTCTCTATCCCACATCTTCCCGACATCCCGAACCCGACTACCCCAGGGAACCGAGTAATCTATTTTCATCCGTTTGATGTGAAAAGCTGTGTCCGTCAGCCTAGAAAATTATATGTTACACACTCTTTTATCTTCATGTTATGTATCTAAAAGGTAATATGGCACACTAACGTTAGAATTCTTTTTTAAATTTTATCTCAAAAAAAAATTCGATGGCAAAGCCATAGTCGAACAAAAGTAATCATGACAAGTAAGACTACAAAGCTTTTCCAATGATATTGTAAAAAAAAACCCAAATACATGTGGAAAGTAAATTAGAAAAGAGAATAGGCACGTAGGTACTGTGCCTATTCTCTTTTGTGTACACGTGGATAATATTTTCTTTGTAGAAATAGAGTTTACTTAGAAGTTGTCAAATCCATAAATTGGGATTGTACGTTTCATTTACATTATTTTAATTATAACTTAGGTAAGGGCTAATCGTAATCATAATCCTGCTAATCTTGCTGCTGTCATCTACCAATTATAATCATCAAAATAAACTATCAAAATTAAATTAAATCGTTGAATAACAACCTTATGTGCGCCACCGTCAACGTCACAACGGTGACAAGAGCTTAGGTAACAATGTTATAACTCAGCTCTTATTATGTGATACAATAGGGTGACAGAATCTTCTCGCAAATAAGACTTAATTAATTTATTCACTGTGAAGTTACGTAGCGTGTTGATGAATTAATTATGCAGATTTTAACGAAATCCGAACAAAAGCGGCGCCCCGCGCCACGCTTTATACAGTCGCGTTATGTGGATAACGCCTTAATCTGTAGTTATGTCATGTTGCGCAAACTTTACTAATTAATATTATTAATTTTTATTACACTTTGCGCTAAGAATTTAAGCCTTAGCCAAATTTTAATTCGTGATCATAATCTTGAAGAGTAATGCTTTTAAACTTAAACAATTTGTGTAAGATGGGTCTATATTTCATTCAGGCAAATAAGCTGAAGTGTCAAATATTTTGATAAAGCAATTAAATTCATAATGTACCAGAGTGTGAGGAGATATTATAATCAATTTTCAATGGTCCTTAGGACACTATAATAAGTTATGGTAGGTAATAGAGTTGTTAACCTGTGAAATACGAGTAGGTAAATAGCTTCTGTTATTTTGTTAAAAGCATGTAAGTACATTGTCCTAAGTAAGTACATATTTGTTGTATACATATATTATTCTCTCGTTACAGACGACTTACAATAAAACACGCAGCCAATGTACTTTTTACGATAAAATAAAGATGAAATCATTTGTAATGCGTTTATATGACATGAAAATATAATAAATGTAATTCAAAGTTACATGTAATTTTAGTGATAGAGGTTTAGTGCCCGTAATAAAAGATGAGTATGTACCTAAGTATATTAGGTAGGACAACAAAGTGCAATAATTTTAGGAATAACAATGTTCCACACAACACTTCATTTAACTCTAAAAGACAACAAAATGTTACAAGGGTGAGATAGGCAAGTTACGTCTGATTTCAAAACAGCAATTTTGTAATATTGACTGACGTGCATGGTAAAATATTATGTAGACACCTACCTATCTATTCATTTTTATAAATATCTTTTTCTTTGTGATATATGTATAAACAAAAAAAAACTAATCTAAGTAATTGTTCCCTTCGTGTTTTATTATCTATACTTAAACTATTAACTTTTATTAGGTATCCAAAAACTACATCAATCATTAAATTATCGAAATAAATAGTCCTGATAAGGCTCTTCATAATTATCATATCTTTATTTATATAAAGTTATGAAGTAGGTAGGAAAAAGTATACACTTCATCCCTTCTATTCGGAAAGTGTCATTTTGTTCCTCTCTAAGCAGGAGCTTTTCCACTAGACTTCTTAGCGGGCAGTAATGAGATTGATGATTTCCCACACAAAAAAACAAAAATGAGATTTGAATTTGGAACATGAATAGTTCATTGAAATCGAACGCAAGTTGTTTCAAATTCTGGCTGTAAGTGATGGCAATTCAATAACATAGGTACCTGCTCAAGCCAAAAGTCCTGTTTTTGCAAGTAGATAGGTAGCTGCTCTACCTAAACCTATTAAAAAATCATGATTTTTCCCTTCGTGTTAATTATTTAACATTGTCATTTTACTAAATGCGCTCTTATTGTGACAATATTGAATATTTTTTCCTCCAATGTACTGAATACTCGGAATACATGATGCCCTCGGCGACGTGATTACTTCATAATTAATATTACGTTTTACATATTGTTGGTATTATAATTTGGATTCACGAGTATTAATATGATTCAGATTTGTCAATGATTTTAAAGTTCACTCATATTACGGAAATTCTATATACAGAGGCTTACATACTAAAATGATTTGTTCTAAATCACTTCTTGAAAAAATGCACACGCGGCAAAATGTTGCACGTATGACACTGATTTAGATATAAAGGTATGAGTATAAGTAGGTGATACCCATAAGATTTAATTTTAGGTATTGCGTGGACAGCAGTATAAAGGTACCATATTAATTCAGCTGCAGCATATTAATAATCAAAAATGACACAGGTGTTTGTCGTTCACTTCTCGCGTCTACTATGTAATGATGTATTGTGTCGATATCAAGCCCAATTTATTATTCCCCACATATCGGAGAGGGTTGACTCACGTATCGATACTTTCAAATATTCGATTGTGAAAAACGATGGTTACCTATATTTTTATTATGGTAGTTTAAAATGGGGTTTGCAAATCTCACAATAAATAAACTTTCCCGTCGTGGCCAGCAAATCTGTCAACAAAATCCCACCATATGGTCACTTTAAAATTATTTACTGTTCCCATAACTCTTTTCGGATATTTTTATGTCGTCATTGTTGCATTGCTGTGGTTTGTGTGAATGCAAATTATGTGACAGAAATGTATGAGACCTATTTTGTATACCGTCGAGATTATACAAACGAAGAGTGATTTGTACTGGCGAAAGTTATAAGTTCAAGTTGAAATTAAGTGTTTTTAAGTAAGATGAATCTTGTAGCCTTTTGTAAACAACTAGTACCTTGGTACGTGTTTACCCATACTTAAACGTTAAACTGAAGTTCTGGACATTCCTAGTAAGAAATATTCAAATCTTTACAACTTTTGTTAGAAGGCTGAAAGTCACCCAAAGGATACTGGAAAGGGCTATGCTTGGAGTTTCGTATCAGAAATGAAGAGAGGTATGAGAACCATGGTAACCGACATCAGGCCCGAAGAATTGCCAAACTTAACTGGCAGTAGGCAGGGCACATAGCTCACAGAACAGAGGGCTGATGGGACCGAAAGGTTCTGGAGTGGCAACCGCGTAGGTACTGGGAGACGTAGCGTTGGAAGGCCTTCCACAAGGTGGATCGATGACCTGATCGAGGCCGCCGGAATCCGCTGGAAAGCACAGAACCGGTCGAAATGGCGGTGTGGGGAGGCCGCCTATATCCAGCTGAGGACGTTTTTCGGCTCAAAGTGATGATGATGAACTCCCATGCGTTGTAACAGTTTAATGCGAGCAGAACTTACTTCTTAACAACATTGTAAAGCATCATCAAAAAAGTCATGGTGACGCGTAACTATGACAATTCCCAGTAAGATTACGTTACACTTGATACGCAGTTAGTTAGAACAATGGGGCTTAATTAAAAGCTTTCATGCCAAATGATCCTTACTCCCCACACTGTCAAGATCAGGAGGATAAGTTACATGATTTATGTCACGTCACGAGCGACAGCTGCCTCTGCCTTGTAAGACATTCAAATCTATTATACTTGGACTTTCAATAGTATTCAGTAACTTGCCAGTTGAGGAGTTACCAAATTTTGACAAAATAAATAATGGTTTAAAAAACTAAACACGCTTTAAAAACCAAACTAAAAAGTAGAAAATAATTGAATTCTATTAAAAAGCGCGTCGTGCTGGATATTAATTGATTATAAAAATACCTCAAAAAGCACCCCACGCTTTTTAATAGAATTAAATTATTTTCTACTTTTTAGTTTGGTTTTTAAAGCGTGTTTTTTAGTTTTTTAAACTGTTATTTATTTTCTATTTTTTAGTTCTGCTAACTACAAAAGCATTCATTTTAATATTTCACTCTTTACGTAAAATCGTTCACTACCTCAACACTATTAGTTTTAGCATGGTAACATTATTTTTCTTTGAACTATCATGTTACTGAATACGATTGAAAATCCAAGTATAGTTGATATTATATGAGAGCAGTGGTAGCCCAGTGGTAGCGTGGAAGGAAAACACCACGAGAAATCCGACATGTCCTAGAACCAAAATTTCGAAGACATGTGACATCTACCAACTCGCACTGGGCCCTCGTAGCGGATTACGGCCCACTCCCTCTCATCGATAACAGGCTTGTGAGAACGACCAGCAATGAGAACGTTATAGGCTGATTATGCTGTAGTTACATGATTTTTGTGGACTTATTTATACAAGTACATGGGTAATGGTACAAATTACCTCAGCGCAAATTCTTGCAGTATGCCAAGAAGAGATTCTTCCCCGTAGTTGCGAAACTTATTCCAGTTAAATGTTATTATAATTAAGGTCCAGTGCACAATGGACGTCCGCCGGCTACGTCACTGCACCAATGTAACGTCTGGCGAACATCCTCCATGAAGCACAATTACTCACCGCTGATCCATCCAATCAGGATAATAAATACCTTATTTCAATGATGCTATGGCCCAGTATTCTGTGATTGATTCATACCTAACAGTAAACGCATTATGTCGCTGATATACAGACGGCAGGCGCCGACCAGTAAAGCTGTCTTAGAAAACGACATGATTATAAAAACAAAGATCTTAATCACAGATCTTAATCATGCAAATTCTACACGAAGTGTTCTGAAGGCAAAAATTATTTATATCATATACAAGGTCTAAACTTCTTAACTAAGTTTTAGATTCAAAAACTTTCGAATCAAATAAAATCAAACTATGATTTTCTGTGTTGAGGCAAAATTATTCATTATAATTATTTGAAAGCTTGCTAAACAAATAAGTTGATTGTGCTTTGGTAAATGGGTAAATAATTGCATTAATTTCAAGCACATAGGTACCTATTTTATTGAAAAGTTATAAGTTTTCATTGATAAGATAATGAGATTTTGCAGTAGGTACCCCATTAACCCGAAGCTGCGTTATACTGTTTATTGCGATATTCTGAGTCAATGGTATTTAAATACGTGAAGCATAAAGTGCAGTGAAGGCTCGCCAAAGCTTACAAATGCGCACTTCTATAAAATACGTCGTGGAAAATGATGCGGACTGTCAAAAGATATGACTAACGTACCTCTCACAAAGGATTTATTTTGATTATTCTAGGAACACATGTGAACATAGATAGGACAGAACAATAACTTTTGTCTACATTCAGTACGTACAAGGCATTTAAGCGTGCGAATTCATTGTTATATCTACGGTCCACTGTGCCCGAGTGTACTTGGGCAGAAAGCTCGATTCTCGAGACATTTCGGTAGTATCAGCTCGTCCCGGGTACTTCCGAGCCTGAACTTTGAGATAGAAACTACCCAAAATCATGATCAACTCCGCTACAGATAACCCGTAGAGCCACGGAGGTCCCATAAACTTTAGTACGGACGTAAAGAAGACATTGATAAATAGCAAGATTATCACGCAATAGATCCTTTTACGAACTTTTTTCACCGAAAAACGTTGAATTTTTGTGTAAATAAAAACGTATAGTTGAAGTTTTACTTTATCGACTTTTAACGATCACCGTGATTCTTTGGCAGTTTGGAAAAGAATTCAAAGAATCTTGTAACTGACCCTCATTCCTTGATCAACAATAAGCCTAATTAAGAACTGTGTCACAATGATTCATGTTCCTACATCTGCCATGAACCTATCTAAACGGAGTCTAATAAGTTAAATTGCAATGCCTATGAGTAAGCCCATTTAAATGAGGCAGATGAATGAAGCTCACATAAAGCGCAGAACCCTAAAGGAATGAAAGTGCTACCCCTGTGTAATCTGGCTATATAAATCCTGCCATAAAGTATAACGACATTTCAATACCTTTTAAAGTTATGTGCCTACGAGATAGGGCTGGCGTAACAGATATTCTGAAAGTTATACTTCGTAGCAACTTCACTTTTTGAGCCTCTGAATTTTTCCAACTGTTTTTTAATTTTTTTATAACGCTTTGTCCTCTTTAAATCCATTTTCATACACAAAATAAGTAATTTAATAATTAAATCATAGGAAAGTCTCACTTTCACTTATAGGGTTTCGGTATAATTGAGTGATTATCCAATTACTTGCTACATTTTGAAGTGTGGAAACATGCAGTGAACTGTATACTAGGGTGTCGTGTCAAAGAGCCCGTTGTCGTGTTTAATACCAGCCCTGAACTTGAAGAGTGCCCGCGAACGTGCGTTATACAAAGCAGTTAAAACTGAAATGCATTGATTGACGGATTCATGGAGACTATAAAAAGTTCTTTGAACTTTCAAAAAAATACTCCACGGATGTATTCCGAGGCACACTGCATAGCGTTTTGTCAATAATGTTGTTATTAATGTTACCATTGACTTGCCGGTGACCTATCAATTTGGAGTATGATATATGTATTTGCTTTTTGCCAGCTGCGACTATACGTAATGAATCATATACAAAAGAATCGATTACAATGTTTGAATCGATATGTTGGAGATTGGAGTGTGGTGACGGAGAGGGCGGCCGTCACCTGTCTAGCATGTAAATGTTAAGTGAACCAGATAAATTAATGTGTCTACTGTCTGACCCGACCCTCGCGCCCCTCTTCAAAGTAAAAGGAAAAATTAACGAGTATTTGTAACTATTTTTTTACTATCAGTGTGCTGAAGGTTCATTTCACTCGAGTACATTTTCTCATTAGCTCTCTAGACAGTCTGCTATAATAATTTGCAAGTAAATAGTTTTCTCGTTTTTAATCAAAACGTGAGAAAGATTTTTTGAAAAAGTCGTGATTTAAATAATCTCGCAAGACGTTTAAATGGTAATTTATGTTTTTAAAATGATATATCTGACCTCATTTTTAATTAGCTTTTCTACAGCTTTATGATAATGCTTTGTTATTTTCTGTTTCCGGTTGTTTTATCAGGCCACAAGAATATCCTTGAACTATTTATTGGTCAGTAGTTTGATTATGAAAATACAAATAAACTATCTTTTATCCTCAATGAGAATGGTATAATTATAATGGAGGCATTGTTTTTATACATGTTAATTCATTAATAAATTAATAATACTTTTCATTAAAATCAACTAGCTTTTTCCAGCTGCTTCGCCCGCGTTGAGGTCGGAAATCATCCTATGGGAACGTACTACCGGGATAAAAAGTATTTTATGTGTTAATCCAGGCTATAAACTATTTATTTGCCAAATTTCATCCAAATCCGTTCAGGTGGTTTTGCGCGATTGAGTAACAAAACTCCAAACATACAAACTTATAATATTAGAACAATAAAGTAAGTAATGAACAAAGCACTAGAAAGTTAATCTCTTTGGACAATCCTCCTATGGCTGGTAAGTGCATCGGTCTCTTATTCTAATAGTAAAAGGCTATGATGGCGTTTTTATGGGTGATCGTTTTGTTTCCAACGTCTAAACTTAATGTTTAGTGTTCTGACATGCAATCGCTCCCTTGTGGAGCTTAAACTTACCACACTGAATATCAAAAGAAAGACCGAGGGTAAAACAACCTTAGTTAATCGAGCAATGCACTAACTTAAATTAATATAGGTACTCAGGTAGTCCTTAGACATATTTCAGTGTTCAAATTCTAATGATTAAAGTGGAAGGCATAAAATAAATGGATTTATGTTCAAATAATAGCTGTAGACCGCTCGTAGGCTCGTAACCAGTATTTAATTTAATCAAATATTCACCCCTATAATATTAAACGCGGCAGTATGTCAGTTTAATAACTAGGTTGGAACAGTAGTTATTTACATAATACAGGACATTATAATTACATAAATGTGATGTTTATTTATTTATCACTTGGATTATGATGCGAATTAACATAATCGTCTCTAATAACGGCTTCTAACCCCACAGTCTGTCCATTCAATATAATAATGACTGGTAAGGCCAATGCTACTCAACTCTGGGTCACCGTTACTCTAACTTACGCTTTAATATCTGGGCCATAAAGTGTAAAACATGATTGTCGTTTATGTTTCCGTGGTAAGTTCAGACAAGCTCCTCAATGGATGTGATATGGTACATCCTGCGGTTTCAATTACATAGCAAGTGCAATTTATAGTTTATTGATACGAATGCGGTTGATTCAGATAAACTAAACAAGCTCAATGGGGGTAGCGTAAATAAACAGCAACTTTCTAGTGTAGTAAAGAAAATAAAGTGATTTATAATAGTTCTTGATATACGCATAATCGGCCTATAATGTTGCCCCTGCTGGGACACAAACCTCCTCTTTTCGAGAAGGAGTAGGTTGTAATCTACCACCCGGGTTGGTTCTCGGATTTTTTGGTTCTAGAACATTCCTTTTTTCCTCAAAAACAAAAAGTTCTTAAGAAAATGACAAAGGACTTTTTTTGAGGGTGGGAAATCATCAAATAACTTCTCCCGCTCGGGGTGGAGCAGGAGGGCGTGTCAGACTTTTACTGACTAAAACCCACCCGTGTTCCCTCAGTTGCCTGTGTGCCAGGGGCCCCGGTATCTCTTTCGAACAACCCGCACCCCTGGCAGAAGGCCTGCAATTACTGAAGCTCCCGGAAACGACAACGTAGATAAATAACAAACAATTCACTCAACAATATTACTCGACACAAACATTATTTCCAACTTCAAATCCTGTTCTAGAATTTAAACAATTCCCATTTAAGAACAGCAAACCCATTATCGGTGCAACCAAAATTAAACGTCAAGTAAGTAAAACAGTTACCAATTTTACAGTGACAATAACAGTGATTCATGTAACAGGTATTTTGAACGGTTTGTCGTGCCGCCAGTGTACCAATAGCAATAAGCTAACTGCAGGCGCCGACTACGGTAGTAAAATACACGTGTTTAGAATCATTGTTGAACAAAACGCCATCTTTGTCTCGCTCCCTACAAAAAAATGAGGGAGTTTTTTTAACAATGTGCGTTTTGTTTTGTTCGTGATGCTAAAGGGTTGGAATTGCGTCTGGCGTTATGCATGTAAAGGCTCCCGAAGCTAGGCACGACGCGACTATTTTTGTTTTGATAGCCTATATTGTGTCTCAGTGCTGGGTGAGACACAAAAACGGGAATAAATTGATGCTCAAGCACTTGCTTGCGTGTTGCGTGCATGCTAAAGCACTAGGAAGTGGTGAAGAGTGGGCGTTCTGGGGGACTGTCTTATGTCATTTTGACGTTCAAAAAGTGCTGACTCTCAGCCTAGTTTGAATAAATGACTTTTGATTTTGATTTTGCTTAAACGGTTATACTCCGAAAAAGACTCCCCTTTTTCGGAGTATTCCCGTTTGAGCATCAATTTTTAGAGCACCTAATATATTGAGCACCAAGGTATTCCAATTCCCATACCTTTGGTACTCTTGGTACTCAAACAGGAATACTTTCCTTTTTCTTTCCAAACCTGGGATATCTTGTGCGTTGTCTGGCTGCAAACCAGACGAGACTTTAGAAGAACAAATATGAAAACGTAATGGAAATTGTTGATTCTACTAGAGTCGCGTCAAGCAGTTCTGCGGGAGCCTTAACGGACAAGTTGGGTTAGTCTGCAAAAAAGACTTTTGAACTCATTTCTGCATATTCTGTCATTTCTTCTGTCAAAACTGTTTTAGTATATGACGTGACTCAACTCGGTCGTGAATTTTACAGAATTAGGGCGTTCACGTTGTACCTAAGAGCTTTGTGTAATCTTTTACGCTTGGGTGATGCAGATAACAAGTATAACCTTTTAAGTAATTATATTATTATTAAATATTCAGTTCAGTGGGTCATTGTTTTAAGATGACCTTATTAGGAGGAGCTTCGTCAAAAGTATATTATTTTCTACGATTCTCCTAAATTGTATCCACAGTCCGTTCTCTACTAAATTACCTATGTAGGTACGTCAACTTTTATGACATTAGATATCACAGAAGTGTTTTTTATTGTTAAAAACCTAGGTTAGAGAGGCTGGATGGTCCCTTGTCAATTTTGTTGACATTCTGATGATTCTAGATATATTATGTTAAATATTTGCGACATGAGAGCGATGAACTAAAAAAATATTAGTGAAAAAATTCAGTCAAATCTATTCGGTCAAACCCTATTAAAACCTTTTGTGTACGTACCGTATAGAAGGTTTTATAGGAATGCTGTAGTGTGGTGCATTCTTAGTTTTTTTTTTCAGTTTCAGTTTCAGGACGGGCTTTGGAACGTATCTACTATTTTATATTTTTTTGTTCTACTCAAAAAACGATCGTTTATTGCATTCCACAATGTGTAGGTCTACTTATTTCAATAATATAAGTACCAATAAGAATAAACATAAATGATTTATTAATACGTTTATCAATAACTATGATTATGTATTGTGTTACTTATACCCGCTAAGGTAGCACGCTAAATGGAAATTTTCCTTCTGGTTTTTGCAAATTTGTAGGTCAGTGTGTTGTATGTTGATTAAAATATTATTCGCGACCGTAACAAATATGGTTTTACATAATTATAATCATTAAAATCATAAGTACAGTCAGCGGTAATAACATCGGGACGAACCGACTACTGTTCAAAATGATCTAAACTATGAAAATTAAAAATTAACTCAATGACACAAGGAATGTTTCAGAATGAAGACAGTACACGACAACTGCCATTCTGACAAGAATTTTATCCAGTTGAAATAAAGTTTAATATTCTTAGTTGCTGAGAGCATTTTGAACAGTCTGTTCGTCCCGATATTTTTGACGCTGACTGTACAGCCCTCTAAGTTCTTTAATCCCATTGAATGACTACTTATTTTATGAAAACGTCATTCAATGGATTTAAATTAACTTAGAGGGTTATATTGCGGAAAGTGATTGTAAAGTGCATCATAACATCAGCCTGGTAGACGACTGGTAGACATAGCTCTCCAGTAAAAAATCTAAAATGCATGTGAATTTACGTACACCCACAGAAAAAAATCATGACTGTAAAATCTGAACGTCCCAATAAAGCTATTTATAGATTATATTATTCACGGCTATAAGAAGACAATATGAAATTTTATTATACACTAAATTATGAGTGACTGGGATTCGACTCGGCGGCGCGGCGCTCCCCGGGCTTTTATTCTGCATCACGTCAAAAGCCACAGGACAATATTTTATTCACGACGCGACGGAGCGTATCCATACTTTAATATTTTACTACACATGTAATTTAAATTTCAACCGAATGTCAGCGTGGTTGATTGTATTTCATAAACTTTCAATATTTGTTTTGCGAAATTGTAAAATATTCATAAGTTTTCGTAAATAACGTAATATCTCTTCTATACATAATCAAATCAAATCAAAATATTTTATTTCACATAAACCTGCAAGGGCACTTATGAAACGTCAGAAGCTAGGTGCACGGTTCCAATTTGTCGCTTCCTATGGAGAAGAGCCGGTAAGAAACTCCACGGTTACTCTTTTAAAAATATTTGGCTTTTACAATGTTTTCAAATTACAGTGATACTAGGTATAGGAGGACAGTGCAGGCCTGTCAATAAGTACCAGGTACTTAGAGGAATGAAAATAAAGAATAGAATAATCTGTAGATTTACAGACGACGTCTGTAGGCCTACAACGTTCTCTCATTCACAATATGTAAAAGAATCTACTTAAGTAAAATCAACCTATTTAAACCAAGTGACATGATTTCCATGAGAATCATTAATAAATACTCGATATTACAAGTGTTGAATAATGACGAGAATATGTCAGAAAGTGTAAAAAATAAAAATAATAAAATTAACATTGTAATTTGGGAGCAGTTAATAGACGCTCACATAACTATGTGAGCGTGCGTCACATAACTATGCTGCTAATGAGGTACCAGGGAAGCCACATGTGCAGAAGGAATTAATGCCAAAATTCCTTGTCTTCAACGTAGTCTTTTATCTTATAATATGCTTTTTTGATAAGGACACGTTTGATGTGAGTTTTAAACTTTCCATCGCTAAGTTCTGTAACCGACTTTGGCAACTTGTTATAGAAGCGGATACTGTTTATTAGAAATGACTTGCTAGTGTTAGTTAATCTAAATTTTGGAATCACAATCTCATCTTTACTATGTGTATTTAGATTATGGAACTCGCATCTTTTTTTGAAAAGACCTAAGTTTTTGCGAACATACAAGATATTTTCTAGGATATAAAGACATAGCATTCATAGATATACGCACATAGCATAAGCATTGCATAATCAGCCTATAATATTCCCACTGGTGGGACACAAGCCTCCTCTCTGAGAGGGAGTGGGCCGCAATCCACCACGCGGGCCCAGTGCGGGTTGGTAGATGTCACATGTCGTTGAATTTTTAGTTCTAGGGCATGTCGGTTCCCTCACGATGTTTTGCTTCACCGTTTTGAGAGCATTTGTGCTGAAATTATCCACACAAAGAAAAGCGCCAACTCGTAATTCGGGGCCATTACCACTGGCCACCACTGCTCTGATATAAGCGCACTTGAATGTAATTAAGTATACACCAATGGCATTGAAATAGCAACATCAGACTAATTTGATTTATAAATTCTCCGCATTTGTTGCATTTACATTTACATTGATTAGCTGCAGTTGTTCCCGACTGTACATCCAGTGTTTATGTTTGTGATTGTTAGCTGTGAATAATCACCGATCGTTTAGAAGGAGCATGAGTAGAAACACATTATGTGTGTCAAGCTAAGACAGATCTGTTCCGCAAACTCCGGCGCCAGTTATGATTAAGATCGAGCACACGTGCCCACTTCGGCCAATAAAACGGTAGTAAAGCCGACTACACACGGACGACTGATCAAATTATCCTTAATATCCTTAATAAACTCCAATGTGTGTACTTGATGCGTGTAATAAAAACTTCCACGAGAAAATATTTACAGTGATATAAAGCTTAGTACAGACCTGCACATGATGGATAGCATTTCAAGAGCTTCGTTTGTAAATAAACATTTTATTCGTTCATTTTGATTTCTTAGTAAGATCTCGGTGTAAGGTAACACTTCATACTGATAAGATTTTATTTATTCCTTTTCATTTGCGCTCTCGAAGGGGGAAGCTCTCTTCGCGAATACTAATGTAGGCACTTATATTTTAGAGTTCCGAGTTTCTGGGAAAACGTTCCAATCGAGAAAATTCTTTGCAGAGATAACTATACAAATAAATACAATTGGAATGTCTGTTTGTAATGTCTACTAAATGAATATGAAGTGCAGTACTAATAGGTAACAAAAAAAAAAAAATGTCTGTCTGTCTGTTTGTTACCGCCAATCTCCGAAACGACTGGACCGATTTGGACGAAACTTTCACTGGCAGATAGCTGATGTAACATAGTAGTTGAGAAGTAACAAAGTAGTATTTGTCCTGTAAGCACGTTCCCGAGGGATCATTTCTGACATCCACACAGGCGTAGCCGTACGCACAGCTAGTTCTTTTATACGAACCCACTGTCATTCGAATAATGATTCTGATTTTTTATGTTAGATTTAGAATTGTTTATTCAATTGTTTAACACCCAATTGTTTAACACTGTTCTCTCATAATGTACGGTTAGACGCCAGCATAGTTGGGAAAAGTCTAGGCAGATGATGATGATGATGAAGCATAATGTACCCAGGATTTCGTAATAACTTGATTTAAAAGAGTGTCCGAGGAGTTTCTTTTTCATCGTTCTTCTCCATAAAGATCTGAGTTTTGGAATGAGCAACTAGCTTCAACTTTCCAATTAACTGGTCGACTTTTTGTCAGTTCAAAAGTGTCTGTAAATGGTTTAATTGAAATAAATGTTTTGAGTTTGTAACCTATGAACGTATCAAATACACATTACAGCGGTCAGTATCATTCGGGAATAATTTGAACAACAAACAATATCGTCAGTTACCCGTGACGCCTGACGTTGATGAGTTAAATTTAAATTAATTCTGCGCATCATTACGCTCAGTTCCAGTATTGTACGGATCGATTAAATAACGTAATGTCAACTTAATAAAGCAGTCGTTCACCTATCGCAGTGAAATGAAAATGTATGGGCGGAGTATTAAGCACATGGAGTGCTAATATTATGAGTCGAAAAGGTCCAATAAATGTAGGTATCCGCGGGTTAAGAAGTGCACGGGTATTGGTAGACAGCGAGCAGGCCATTTTATTTCCAGGAATGACATCTCGGAGGTCACCCTAGGAGGATGTCGGCTGCTTAACTGGACTGGCATGTGGCTGCCTCCATAAATTAAGGCCTCTAGCTAGGGCTTAAAAACGTAAAACTACACGCTAAGTGCACCCCGTTTCGGGTTCAACAAGTTCTTCAATAATCACAAATCAAAATTAAAACCAATGAAATCTTTAAGGTGAGACGTCGTGAGCCGAGATATCAGTTATGTCGAAACGCATATTAGTACTCCATTCTTAACTCGTCCATGTGCCGGCCCAATACCCGCCATTGATTCGTCCAGTCGTGCGATCATTTCCGTGATCTATGACTTTGTTCAACAACAAGCACTTATGCGTTCATCGTGATGAACCTTTAACAACCCTGTGCTGAATCTATACTTCTATACTCTATACTTATATATAAAGCTGAAGAGTTTGTTTGTTTGTTTACTTGACCAACGGCGGCAAGGGTAACTTAACCTGATCGATCGACCCATGCGGCTGTTATTATAAAGCTACAATGAATAGTTTAAGTAAATTACTGTAAGTAAAATTATTATTGAAATTGCCGAATTGTCACATGACGTCCTAAAGGTGCTCTTACACGGGTAATTTTTTGACCTCTTATTGCTCGGCAACACTAATGAATCATTCTGGAGCAATTAAGTGGAGCAATCTGAAGCAACAACAATAAATTGCCGATGTGTTTCGGCAATATTGCTTCAGATCGCTCCATATATTTCATGAGTTGCCGAATATCCAATTGGTTTGGAAATTTCTAGTCAATTTTCTTTCTATCTCGTTTGTACGTATAACTACGTCTCGTTTTTGGGAGAGGAAGCGGCCAGCGGCGGAGGCGGCGGAGGAGGCGCATTGCCTAGTTTTTTAAGTTGCTCCATATTGTGTGGCCGTATCTTTGGCAACAGGTTGCTACATGTTGCCATTGCCCTAAATTACTGGATGTAGACGTGACGTCATAGTTTACGAGAATTGCCCAAGATGGAACAATTTTAGTTGCTCGTGTAAGCGCACCTTAAGGCTAGATGAACAATTTTGAAAAGGCGGGGGCAGACTGGATGCGGGAATCAACGAAGCGGATATTGTGTTGCAACTTGAGAGATGCCTATACCCTGCAGAAAACTTATTGGAAGCATTATAAAACAATGCCAAAACACATGGTTCTTTATTGGCTGTCTTAACAAATCAGAATGTCGTCATCATACTTAGTAGGGTCAATGAACGTCCAGTGCATGCATGAAATCCTATAGGTATAAAGCAAACAGCGATTCGTAAATCTTTGACAGTCGTTACAGGTTGTCAGAAGCTGTCTTACCAAGGAATTTCGCATTACCCAGTAACAGGGTTGTGGAGGTCAGATAGACAGTCGCTCCATATAAAATACTGGTACTCTTGGCAGATGATGAATGTCGTCACCACACTCAGGGTCAATGAACGTCCAGTGCATGCATGAATTCCTATAGGTATAAAGCATACAGTTTGAATCGGGAACAGCTCGAAAACTCATCAGAGTATCGATATTTGTTAGCATCAATCATCCGTAAAACATACGCGTGGCAGCCTGAAGCCTGATTCACACTACAGCTATATTTACGGCACAGTGAGATGTAAAGTGGGGCAGAAAATGCTGAAAATGTTATTTATACAATGTGTTTTTTTATGTCCAATGACTCTAGGGTAATATTCTATAAGTAAAAATTATGCGAATAGTTCTAGAATATGTGGTCCGAAAATGCATAGTTTCGAAGATATCATCAATCATAATTAATTTAGGTCAACAATTGTCATCCGTAAGACGAATCTTTACTTTAACGACGTTGCCAAATTACCGTACAAAATGCTAACACTAGACTCTCGATGTGCGTAGGTAGATATCTAAGTTTCATTGATAAATACGAGTAAATCATCTTCATTCAAACCAATCATTCATATTTAAAGCTTAAAAAATGCGACGTTGACATATTTCACGCATATTTTAAACACCCTTATGTTTTACATTAATAATTATAATCGTGACTTTGTCGAACTATTTTGTACGAAAAATGAAAACAAAAAAAAAAGATAATTGGTAAATAATTAATATGGCAGTTGGTTCTTTGATATGATCTCATTCATACCTTAGAGTTATGGGATATAAAAACACCTTGTATATGACCAGACCGATATGTGATAAGAAGCAGTGGTGGTCCACCGGTCGAATCCATTGTAGGTTCGAACTTGGACAGGCTCATTACATTTTGCAAATTATTTCATCACAACTGTTCTAATCCCATCCCATTTCTTCCCGTGGGTGTCGTAGGAGGCGACTAAGGGACTTACTATAGAAAGGGCAGCAGCGTTCTCTATGCATTTTACCACCATACTGCGATCGCCAACCCGCCTGCCAAGCGTGGCGATTATGGCAAACCCCTCCAATTTGGGGGAGGCTTATGTCCAGCAGTGGACGTCTTTTAGCTGAAATGATGATGATGATGAACTGCTCTCAAAACGGTAAAGGAAAACATCTTGAGGTAACCCGTATGTCCTAGAACCAAAAATTCAAAGACATGTGTCGTTTACCAACCAACACTGGGCCCGCGTGGTGGATTAAGGCCCACTCCCTTTCACAGAGAGGACGCCTGTGTCGCAGAAGTGGGAACATCACTACATAGTATAAAACAAAGTCGCTTTCTCTGTCCCTATATCCCTATGTATGCTTAAATCTTTATTACTTCGCAGCGGATTTTGATGCGGGTTTTTTTTAATAGATAGAGTGATTCAAGAGGAAGGTTTATATGTATAATATACCGACCGCCACGCGGGCGAAGCCGCTGGCAAAAGCTAGTATATTATAATTTGTTGAAAACGTGAAGGAGAGATCTCTCCTTTCCTCCTCCTTCATATGGATGGTCCTTTATATGGAGAACGGCTTGCATCGAAAGTCCAAAAACATTGCTCTCTAAAAATGTATGGAAGTGAAAAGCTCTTTGACTTGTATTATAAAATAATAAAAGCATGCAAAGGTTTTATTGGTCGTTTTAAACGGTCGATTCTGATTCAGATAACTTTTCGCAACTGGCCAACGAGTTGCGTTTACGTATCTATGCGGAAACCATTGAGCAAGATATGATAATCGCTTGCCATCTGACAAGGCAATAAATTAATTCTTTATGAAGATATAACATCGTGTAAATGAACCATCCGATCACTGGCCTTAGGTATTTTATGGAACAGAGAGGTAATTGTGTAACAGACATTAACAGTAGGAATCGTTTTCATTTTGACAATTGAACAACATTCATTGCATTACTTACGTTGTTGAGCAGACAAATTTTTCGGACATAGGTACGGTCCGATGGATTAGCAATATTCTTCAAAGTGATTAAGATTCTGATTGACAGTGTGTTTCGCAAATTGGGGTGCTAGATAGATAGCTATAGAGGTTTCGGTCTAAAAAGGAACTCCTGCTGAAATGAGAAAATGGAACGAGTGTGTTGTTATTTAGATATAAAGCAGCGCTCCCTTTTACCCGACTGCTCCAGAAAGAGGGTTATGTTTTTCGGGTGTATGTATGTATGTCTGTATCTTTCTTTGACACGCTCTGTAGCCTAAATGGCTTGATCGATTTCAGCTTGAGAGGTGCCGTTAGATTCGTCTTAATGTGAGACTGACACTGGGTGTATCAAAACTAAAAAAATGGCCGATTTTTGGCGCCATATTGTCTTTAATTTATTTTTGTCAAAACCTATTGAGTCGGGGGGGGGGGGGCGTATCAAAATAAAGGGTTTCAGAAATAGGTCTCATTAACGTCAAAAATAATTATATTAACTAAAAACTGTGAAATAAAAAATTATTTAAAAGCAATACAAAAAATAAAAATAATAATATGACACAGCTCATTTTTTTTTGTAAAACTGACGTAAAATTTCTGCGTTAGGGGTCTAGAATGAGATGCTGAATTCATGGTTACAGTTTGCGCACTGGATAAAAACTTATCCTGTAAAATAATGCATTAAAAATACATTAAGTTAATAAAAAAAACATGGTCGAATTTCGACTACTGGGCGATAACTAGTACCTAATAATAATTTCATATTATATGATCATTATTTATATCCTGAACTCTGAAGTGCATACATTAATGATATTAAACATACTTAATGCATAATGTTTGATATAAAAATCGATAAATCTCAGACATGAACTTTCATCGACCTACATTTTATGTAACAGTACCTACCTCTTTAAAATGAATCATCGTTACTCTACTACCTTTTATCGAACTCATAAGCCGAACACTCAACTGCGCGTAGATGGTAACAATTTCATAGCACCTTTATGTCGTTGCAGTAAGTGCTGTTTTCGTCGTTCACTGACCTGCGGTTAAACTTACTACGTGTATTAATAATGTTAGGAAGTAGCCGATGAACTTTGTACGGATACTTTATAGTTTGTTCATATTTACAAATACGTGCTAAGTGGTAATTTTATGAACAGTGTATGACCAATAAGACATTCTTTAAATGGCAGTGAGATTCCGTGAATTCGAGTACGTGGAACCGTATTAATAAAAAAATCCATATTAGGTAGATATTCAAAACTTGTAAGTATGGAAATGTTATCTGATACCTCCATTAAAGTAGGTCCAAGCACCACCGACGCTATCCATACAATCTAGTCTACATTACAATTTACATAATTTACATAACATTAGATCGATTTCCCCCTAATATCTAGTAAAAATTTACAATATTTTTATTTACTATATATTGTATAACTTAGACGGATAACCGTCTAGTAGGTATGTATTTTTGGGACTGTCGATTCGCACACAAATAAATGAACTTCGTGCGAATCGCCTGCAGATAAAATTATAGGTAAGATTCAAACGTGTCGATTCGCACGTTTCGGTCGAGTAAATTCGTGCAAATCGACTAATAAGCCGTCAGTATATTCACTACCGCTATTACTGACAGTATAATGTTAGCTAAATAATGGAGCAAATAAGCTTGTTCAGCCGGTCGGGATGACAACAAAAGGAGCTCTCGATAGTTCATTTTCCGCATCACTGGCGACCAGCCAAAGCACTGCATTTAATTCTTTCGAGCCCCCTTCCTACGAGTTGGACATAAACTGCCTTTCCTCAGTGTCAGGGACACAGAACGATTTATTAGTAAACAAGAGACGCCACGCGATTTCGTCCGGGGTGACTCACCGCGGAATAACATATGCGTTATAATGGGACTATATTGTCGCTTTTAGAGCATCGATTATAAAATATGTCGTTTTGTGTTTAAGTTATTAAGTTGCCCTAAATATAATGCGAAATTAAACATTACGTGAAACTGCATCATCCCACAGCTGAGTAAAGGCCCCTACCCATGACTGAAGTAAAATAATTTGTACTTTTTTCCTAGACTACCTACATAATCATTATTTGCTCTCTTTACGATTTTACACCCAGCAATTTTTACGACTTTTTCTTTTTCTAAATTAAAGGGGTGTCGACGCGTGGACCGCCTTCACTCACATTAACTCGAAAATTGCAGTAAAAATAGTTTACATTCTTGCTCCATCATTTGGGCAGCTAATTTAAGAGTGCTGCATATAACTGACATCTGTCACTGTTTCAACATCTTGTTCAGACATAAAACAACGGCGCTTCTTCACTGAACAGAAATAAGCGAGCTTTTGAAATTGAGTGAGTATGTTGCGTGTAAACTAAGTACTCATACGTGTGAATCGCGACAATAACATCTGTTTTCACTTTTCAGTGGCAGAGCTTGGGTTATCCGAGACAAGTTCCTTTATGTCTTTGTTTCTTTTTAGTAATATGTTGGTAGTTATTTTGTTGCTATAAAAGAGATGAATGGGATCATTGATGTTGAACTTGAAATCCCGGTTACTATCTACCTCGCCATTCTATTAAGTAACTAATAATAACCAAAAAAATTGAAAAAAATCTTTTACTTAATTTTAAACAAAGAAATTATTTCAATTTTCGAATAAAAACTAACGTGCGATCAGCTGGTTCAAAGGTCAGCTCCCGTGCGTTGACCCCACCCGGCAATCGATTGCGCTTCCCGCCATGGCGTATTGTTGGCATGCCCATTGAATAATATCCATGTACTCGCACCAACATCGGTTATTACGATTCATTAAGAACTCGCTCAACAAGATAATCTTCTCATTCATCGTCTTTTCACAATACACTTGAAGAAATACTTCTATGCGTATAGCAATTAGCAAGTAATACCTACCAATTGGTATCGAAAATATTATTTATTGTATTTACGTCGAACACATAATGAAGCCAAATTGTAGGGTTAGTATATCTATGTGGATGGAAAATGTTAAGTCTAGATTAAGTAACAGCCAATTGGATACAGCTTTGAAAGCTTTTGGATGGAAATTTAAGTCTGGAGCTTGGACCAACAACAAAATAACAAGAAAATTTGGCTCATATTGAGAGTACGGGAGATCTCATTTCAGAATACAGACTGAATACTGGCACATGTAGCATTCATTAAGCTTTGGCGCGACTATGAATATTGCGTGCCGTCTGTACGTGATGATGAATATATTTAAAACCATCCTTCTTTATCTTTTCACAAACCATGCCCTATAGAAATTAATTAAAAATATATTTACGACGCAATGAAAGCTAACCTGTTTTAAATTTTAAATCACAAGTTTCTACTTTAAGTTGATGGAAATGCTGTGCAACCTTTAGGTAATGCAAATACTTGCTGAACATTTACAAATGCAATTCTTTCGTTACCCGCGTACTGTCTGAATACAAATAACAGAAACGCGTAGATAAAAGAACCAGCATTCTATCGCACCAGTGAACGCAGACTACTCCGAGATAATGTACGTAGATAATTAAAAATACCTTCTTTTCTTGCACTATCTTTACAGGAAGTGGGCACGTACGGAATCCGATATCTTGATATATTACTGGAGGGTCTTTGGCGCATTTTTACAACCCCTAGGGGTGTCTATCTATTTATAAGGGTGTGGGGTACCGGTGACCTTTACAAATACAGCTCTAACCGATATGCTCTACAAACTGCTGTCATAAAAGTGTGTTCGATGAAAGTAAATTAGTGACGTGCCGTGAGGGAACGCTGTCGTACTGCTGGTACGGAAATACTTCATGGTTCCCTTAAGAATATGCTACCCCCTGCCTTACTATCGAGAAATGGACAGACAGTGTACCTATTGGATTCTTATTTATTGAAAACAGTTTATGTAGCAAGAGCCATGATTTTTAAATATTAATATGATTTGTAGTGATTATAATTACTAAATATAAAATTGAAAGTATGTAATTTGTCTAAAACGACTTTTGTAGCAGTTTATTCATGCAGTTTAAAAAGTATTTATTTGACAGTTACCGTAAAAGTACTGGTTTTTAACGAAATGGAATGGAAATATTGTCTTTGGAACATGGGCTAGTATCGCTTCAAACTTCGAAATTAAAAGAAGTCTCGATGATATTGTGTTGAGTAGTACTTATAATTAATAATGTTTATGAAATACTGCTATAAGCCAGGTTTGTATGTGTGCTAGAATTTAAATACAGAAATATTTAAACTGGAAAAGGTGTGTTCATTTTACAAGTATACTAAAACCTGGAAACTGCACGACAAAGAAAGGTGGTAAAGGTGGACATTAAAGGGATGACGAAGACTCAAATTCAAATATGTATATGCCTGCGATTAGTGCCTCCAACACGATTGTCAATAAACTTCGACAAATTTTGTTGTGCTATTTCTTTTGTGACACACACATGGGATCCACGAGTTTGTTTATATATATTACAGTTCTGAAAGCACATCAAAGCTTAGGAACAAAGAGTACCTACTACTAAACTAACAAACCAAAATATATTAAAATCGTTTCTGCTCTAATATATTTGTTATTTCTGGGAATCCATTGTTAACAGGCCTAGAATCGGTTGTGATCTAGTTTTGCGTTAGTGCTTCCTGTTTGCTTGGACGGCAGACAGCGGTGTGTTAATCAGTAGTCAGGTACATATTTTCATTGGTAGTTACAGCTATGTGGCACAAGCTTTCGACTTATGTAAACAAACAACTTTTAATGCTCTATGAAGGGAACTATAAACGTGGGAACTGAATTGCGGAGCTACCCGTACTAGACGTTTCATTTGTAAAAATTGTGTTTAATTTTTATAATGTATTGGTGTATCTACATCGGTACACATGGCTATACATCGGTATACACGCTACACATCAAGCTATCCATTTCCAGTTTACGCTGATCTCGCATTGTATAGGATTTCCGTACAGTGCGAGATCAGCGTAAACTGGAAATGTATAGCTTGATGTGTAGCGTGTACCTACTACTAATAAAGAGTAGCGCAGCCACTAGATAAGAACATAATAACCGAACGCTCCATACAATGATTACTCGTAGTGAGAGAATCATGTCGTTTGATAAATTAATTGGATGATTATATAAAGTGGACAACTACTACAGTGTCTTCACACGTAATATCGTGGTTGGCTTCTACAATACCCAGAGCGAGGATGTAAGTAGCTATTCCTGGTAGGAAAAGACAGCAAACACAAACTGAGACTGTCCACGGGAACTACAATAAGCGTTATTTAGTTGTAAAGCGTGTGTTAGTGCTAAACCAGTAATCTGTTACTCCAATTCGCCAATCCATCAGCTGTGAGACGGGTCACGCCCTCGCGGGCGAGCGGTGAAAGTGGGCACATTTATAGTTCGGCGCATGCACAGGTAGCTCCCCTCGCTGCGTCAGTCTAAACTTAGCCCAAGACTGCAGACGTAGTGCATGGGCGGGCACCGACATTCTTGGGTGACAAATAGAGTAATAAAAATATATGGATAAGGAGATTCGGTTATTAGAGTGACTTATAAATAGACAAAGTTGGATCAGTAATAAAAGATACTTCACCGCTTGAATGCATAATCTATAATCAACACAAGCACATGGAATGGAAGGCACATAACAATTAACAAGCAAATAGTGCTTAAAAAATTGCATACAATATTCATTGTTAATCTGCCAGTAAAATCGCCATCTCTTGTACACTGTGTCCGCAGCTAGAGACAATATTAGGCCGCGCACGCGCCGGCCGCCCGCGCGCCACTGTCTGCGTGCATTAATACATATTTGTATTTAACTGTATTGACTCCGCATAGTTTATGAATCCTGCATAAAGCAAGCGTCAATCGACTGAAATATGATCGAGACGGAAGTGAAAGCATCTTTCGACATGTGCATCTCAACGTGCATTTAAATTAGAGCTGGGTTAAACTCGTTAAAAATTACTTCCTTGAACGATTTAATTAGAGAGATGAATCGTTTTATCAATTATTAGGTACTTAATAATGTTACGCAATAAGCTTTACCGAACATTGCCTTTCTAGGTAGTTTTAAGTTCAGCACTAACAGTTCAAATCCCTAGAATAACAATTCAACCTAACATGTAGGTACAAAGAACTACGCTCAATTACTTAAACACTTTATAGCTAGCGTGTAAATAATAAATTATACGGTCACTTCACACAGGTATTAATACATTATGCAAAAAGCTCCTTTGCATGTGAACCCTAGTCACGTAGAGCCACATACGACGTTACACAGTATATAAGCGGAAGCGGTCAATCGATAACAGATAGTGAGACTAACCACGGTTACAGCTGCGTTTCCACATGCAAGAGAAGTTTACAAGACAGATCTGATTGGCTGTACCCAAGCTTTTGCGCAAGTAGAAATGTAATTTTAGCGATGGCAATGATTGACAGTAGAAAGTGAAGGGACTGATTTTGGACGTTATTTCCAGAAGTTTAATTAGCTACAGTACGTTTGCCAGTCATATAACAAATCTAAGTGGCCTATGAGAAAACAGGGGGCATTATTGAAAAGTCAATTACCAACACTTGTCATCAGACTCAATGAGTCTGCCTAACAGCCGAGGGGTAGTGACCAGTGATAAACTATGAACCTAATAACTTGAAAGTTCCCCTATTTTGTCGCTTTTCGGAGCCTCACATTTTTTTGTATACGTTTCCCCTGTGTTACGTTCAATATAGTTTTCAGACGTAATAACTTGATATAAAATACAAAGGGAACGACAAACAGATGGGGTCTCAAATCTTAACCATTCCTAAAATGAAGAGCATATCCAATGGGTATCCTATTCATTTCATGACAGCCAGATTCTTACCAGTCCCCCAAGATAGTCTTTTAGACGTTAACAAATAGCTTTCGAGTATCTAGTCTACATTAGCTTTTCTTAAAATCGATGACAAACATTTGGGACAGCTGCCAAAGTTTGTGCTAATTAGTATTGTTTAACTGGTTGTCTATTTAATCTTGAAATTGGTGAGGTATATTCAAAAATCATCATTACTACCTTTGCATTTATTATAAATAACTAGCTTAATCCACTTATTTATTAGAGTTTCTCTAATAATCTTATCCGTCTAATCACTTCACACATAATATCATTTGATTTGAGAAGAAGCTCTACCGTTTCTACAGCAGTAACTATAAAAATGTAACTACAAGAATCAAACAGCACTGTAATTCAATTTGTTGATGCAGAATGCGACTAAGGGGAGCATTCAAAGTAACAATCTGATATAAAGCAAGGGAGACACGTAACAAGTCCAAGAAATAAACTTGACCATATAAAAACGACGGGTAACGAGAATGCAGTATGCACTTTTAAGGTTACAAAGCAACTACGACAAGAGTACACTTGGTCACAGAGGCGACACGCCTTCAAAACTGTGCACGCCGAAATCATCGTTCTACCAAGGCCTGTCAGTCTGTTTTGCCATACAGTTACAAGAACAAGGAGTCGTTAGCTTTTCGGTCAGCTGTACCTAGTTCTAGTGAAACCTGATGAGCGTTGTGACATAAGGAGCATACGTGAAAAGTTACGCTAGCAGAAATACAAGGAAAATTAAAACAATGCTTGACAATGCTTGATAAAAGCACAGTCAATAATATGATACCCGCTGTGTATACTGTATTATGAGAGCCTGTCTAGGAATAGTTATTTGTTAAATCAAAATCAAAAGTCATTTATTCAAACTAGGCTGGTGTCAGCACTTTTTGAACGTCAAAAATGCCCGCACTTCACCACTTCCTAGTGCTTTAGCTGGGAAGAAGAAGTGGCGCAACAAACTCCCCAGCAGCACAGCTGCTTTATGCAAGGCTACAAAGTTGTTTTTTGGCGCTTTCAAAGGTACGAGACGCAGAATACCTATGCTGCCGATCGAAACACACAATTTTTCACTTCACTACACAGGGATGCAAATGCTAGGTGCAAGAAAAGAAGTATGGCATTGAAGTCTTCGAAAACGTTATCACGCCTTTAGAAAGTCTCCATGCATTGATCAAATTGTACGCTTTTATGTACTTTTCGTTCGATTTTTCCGGAAGATAACTCAATTCGGCATTATGTACCGCTTGCACTAACTCTGCAGGTGTTAAATTTATATCTTCATCGCTGCTGGACTCGCTCATATTTTATCATTTCTTATGATTTTATTAAAAAACAAACCAAAATGGAAAGCGAATTGAATAGAGACTGAAAAAAAATGTTTTTTAAAGTTTTTTTTATGCAGTTGTTCTGCTGGCCAGTGAGATTATTCTAAAAATAGGGTTGGCGCACTGACATAAAATAAGTATTAATGCATTTTCAGTGGACTGGCTGTGTAGAAAATTATTGAATAGAAAGGTTCGAATTTCAAAAACTCTTTCCACGCAGTTGTGCATTGCAAAAGTGCATTTTAGGGAGTTTTTGGCGGGATCGCGTTGGAACATGTCGCACGAATTTTCATTTTCATGAAATTTAGTGAAATAGCGAATTAAATTATATAATTTTGGTAGTGAATTATTTAATTTAGTTACGTGTGAGTGCACAAGTGTAGTGAAGGTGAAAATAAGTGACTAACGTGGACTTTTCGTGTTCCCCCCAAAAACTCTTATTAGGTTGTTGTAAAGTTACTACCGCTTTACAATAACTTTGACTTGACTGTTTTGTAACTTCGTGCCCGATATCGGGCCATTTACTTGATCGAAAAGATAAATTACTTGACACTGGCTAAATGCACAAACCGTGTGAAGCCAAAAAAAAAAAAAAAAAAAAAAAAAAAAAAAAAAAAAAAAAAAAAAAGTGCATTTTACCCGCTAGGTAAAATGCACTTTTGCACGCAGATTTCGAATGACAAACAGAAACTTTCCAAGGTTGTGAGGTGAAAAATAATATACAAATCTGAGAAAAATCAGAAGTCTGCCTCTTTATTTGATGTTTTATAGGGTTTCTAATATTATTGCACTGTCATGTGGAGTGTATGTGAGTACCAACTACTGATGTTTGAAGGTGTATACCTAATAACTTTAATCGAGTTTGTGAAATGAAAAAGAAAAATCTGGCCTGAGTTTATTCACACAGAAGATTATGAAGATAAAACTGATTATGAAGCTCCAGACGTACTGGCACTAAACCTTAAACAAACTATACCCATGTGTCCACATAAAGATAATTATGACTAAATTGCGAGAAGTTTGAAATCCAAAATAAAGTCTGCCTTGTCAACTTGCTTGAACAACCTTATTTTTACAAAGAAAATTGTTACCAAAAGTAATATTACTCATTAAACTTCAAACATAAAATTTTATCTTCATCGTCGGCAATTATTAGCAGAATGAAGACTAACAAATTAAATGCGATGATTCTAAGAAACCGAACATTTGTTAATACGTCCAACTAAATTTTAAGTCGCACGCGAATGAGTAATTCACATTAAAAGCGAAAAAGCTCTCACCAATGAAAAATAAATTAACTAACTGAGAAAATATTGAACTTAGTTTAATATAGATTCTTGAGGCATTTACATTAAACTGTTTAGGAGATACTAAAGAAAATATAGGTCAACGACGTCATAGGTATAAAGTTTAAGGAATAAGCTAAAAATACGATACTGTAACACATTTGGAATAACAATGGGAAAGCGGTATAGAGCTAAATTGCTAACACAAATATCATTTGCATTGCGTTGATGCTTATTAGAATGAGCTAGAGTTTAAAATTATTTGGGGAGTTGTAAATATGGACGGATGCAGTGTGACTCACCGGAACATTGCGCTGAATAGTGTCCGGACTCACCTGGGAGTCAGCTGCGAACAAGCAATGAATACTAATTGACGAATCTGTGAATAGTTGGTGCCACGGTGCTCAAACATACCCTCAATTAATTGTTACAATTTACATTGTTAATTTTTCGAACAGCGACTCGTTCTGAATTGAAATTAGGATACATAATACATTTTTGCATGCTATAGTGTGTTATCGTTCTACAGATCTTGATTTATGCCAATTTAGTTAAGCGGTTGTACTTCCTGGTCATAAGGATCTTCATTAGCAGTCCTTATTTATTTATCCACAGTCAATAGTGGATAAATAAAGACATCTTACTTTGTCAAGCCATCATAGTCACCTGTGGGGTAATTACGTATCAGCGTGTCAACCTAACAGTAGGAATTGCTTTCATTTCGACAGTTTAACAACATTCATTACGTTATTTACTTTGTTGAGCAGAGAAAATTGTTGAGTTGTTTTTTTGATTCTGTTAGCATCTCTTTATGCGACCTTCTATTCGGATAAGCTCGTCAGTAAATACCTTGTCTAGAACTACCTTCCGTGTGTTGCCGGACGTAAAAGAATAGCACCATCCTATTTCTTCTCGTGGGTGTCCTAACTAACTAACCATAAAAACGTTTTTGGCAAACTAATCAAGGCAAACGTAATTAGCTGCTCAAATTCATTAGAATTGATAAAAAACAGCTGCTATCAGCATCGTATGAATAACCCACTTATCGTTGATTCACATGTAAATAGTGCAGGCCTATTCAGCGGCTGAACAACTGAAATGCATCTGTCCCTGTCTAACTGGTTTGTATGAGTATTATTTTTGTATGTCCGTCCTCTTTGCGGCTAAATTTATCTCAGAGATGCGGTTTCCGGTCAGCACATGCCATTCGGCAGGCTCCCAGAGTTGCACTGCACTCGATTGGATTGAGTTTGTGAAAGTCATGCACTTCCTGAATTTTAAATACGACAGACATTTCGCTTTGTCTTGATACTAAAGTACTTACTTATTATTTTTAATATCTGGATGACCGAGCTTAGCTCGGTTTTTTTTTTTGTTTGATGTTTTCTAAAAATTAAACCTAGCTAGATCGATTTATCGCCCCCGAAACCCTCTGCATACTAAATTTCATAAAAATCGTTGGAGCCGTTTCCAAGATTCAGATTATATATATATGTACAAGAATTTCTCGTTTAAAAGTATTCGATTAAGAGTAGTGGTCGCCCAGTGTTCGACATTCGATCATAATTCATTTAAATTTTAACCAACAATAATCAAAATATTATCTTTCTGTACTCCTCCATATTACCTCTAACTGTGCCAAATTTCATAGTCCTTCGTCTGCGTATTATAGTAAAAAGGATACAAAGTGAATGCTTCACGTATTTATGTCGTGGCGTTTGCTCACTTCAAGAAATGCTCGAGAATTTTTTCTCGAGAAGACGGTCGACGTCAGGGACACCCCGAGGTTCGGTTGGGTTAGGTTCCTTTAAGGCCTGCACACAGAAATAGGAAGCCCATGCAGTGGGTCTCCGTCAACCTGACGTCGACCGTCTTCTTCTGTAATATAAGAACCAGAAGAAGACGAGAATTTCATGAAATTGCGACCGTTTCATGAAATTCTCGAGCATTTCAAGTGAGCACATTACGATATGGCCGTTGCATGAAGTGAGCAAATCTACGATATGGCCACGACATATACATATAGATACCTACCCCCTTATTTATAAACGCTGCTTAAAGTTAAGTAATGATTAGCGTCTGTTTAACTATTTTTGACGTTTAAACATCGCGTAACTTTAAGCAACGTTTATAAATAAGGGGTTAATGTTTATTGAGGTACATGAAAGATTTTGTTGCTAATATTTTTGGTATTGTTAAGTTATATCACATCATGCATGCACACATTTTATATCCGGAAGTAAATGTTTTACCAGATAACAAAGAAGAGAAGATTATATTTTTCCACACCAACGCGTGGCACAGTTTTATTTACTGCACCTTGCAGCAGATAATGACTGGGGTCTTATGTCATCGTTATCAATTTTCAGCCTTCTTATCAATGAGTCTTATCTCTGCGAGCGTTTAACATGAGACGATTGAGAATTTTAGGATATAATGAGATGTATTTTTAGATATCAATGTTGTTTTGTGTTTTTATGTTTATGTGCTTGGCTGTTGAGCTTTTCCTGACGTTAGCATGTTTTTTAACAACGATAATTATTTTTAGTATTCCGAAATGATTGGATTAAATTGTATTCTCCTTAAGCAGAATTTAACAAGTCATCGTGCACCAAAGAACGTTTCACATTACACATGGGGCAATAATTTACCAGCCTTATGTACAAACATATGTATAATGAGTATAATTCGACGAAAAACACTCATTATCGTCGTCTGCAATCTACAGCAGTTGAATTAATATGAAATATTTTTCATGCTAAAGAAATTAGATCCACACGGTGGGACCTGACTGTAATATTATAATAAGCCACGGATATTGGTGATATAAGTATTTACTTTACTTATGTCACCAAAATCCGTGGCTACTACGTGGTACTATTAGAAACTAAAGTAGTGTTACATACTCTTTGTTTCTACAGAAAATGGTGTTATCTGGTTGGCTTATTGGTATCTAATGGCTAATTGGGATCTTGCCCTTGAAGATGTAGCAATGCTTTGCCTACTACTTTCTTAGTAAAAAGAGGGAGGAGGTGGCACCTCATTATAAAACTAATGGCGCCTACTAACAAGCACATTTATCAACTTAACAAGAGCTCATTTAAATTGTAAAATATTTTAATATCTAGGTTATCAGCGCTTCCTGGAAATCTAGGTTTAACCGAACATGGCGTGAAAGATGACCGGTGATCGGGGCATCGGGCCCAAGTAGGTATGGTAATATTGACACGAATCTAAAAGCTTCAAAGGTACTTAATTACTTTGATGAAACTGACAGGGTGTTTATCAAAGGTGCACCTCAACTATTAGGTACGGGTTCGTTCTAAAATGTAAATTCTAATTGGCGACGCATTCATGCGGGTAGGTGAACAATAAAGCTATTTGATGCGCGGCTGGGATTTTGATTAAGTCTTCGTAATAATGGCTTAAAGTAAATCCAAAATTAAAGTAAGTGTACTTTAGGCCCCTTATTTATAAACGTTGCTTAAAGTTAAGAGATGTTTAAACGTCAAAAATGTACCTATGGTTAAACAGTCGCGAATCACTACTTAACTTTAAGTAACGTTTATAAATAAGGGGGTATGTGCTTTAAAATTATTTAACAGAATGTACTGAAGTTTGTCGTTATTATGAAAGCAACTACCTATCTTATTTTGTAATAACAGATAGTATCTAAACTTTGTTTATAAATTGTAAATACTTACCTACAGAGCACAACTGACAATTACTTTTCGAGCGAGATTTTGTTAAAATGATGTGTCGAATAGGATGCTATAGATAGCGTAATGAATATTTAGGTCAATAACGATGGCCTCCAGCGCAGTTTCAATTTAATTATGACTCACGTTAATTTTCACTTGTATTGTTCACGAAATTAACATTTTAGAGTAACCTACTAAATCCCATCAAATGGCAACTAAGATAATCTGGAGGTAATTTAGGATTCTGTCTATTTTTGTTGTCAATTTGTTATTATTATCATGTTTGTCATTTTACCGTGAGTTATCAGATCAAGAATAGGAATTGATATCCTATTTTGAGAAGATATTTCAGGCCCGGCTAGCTCAGTCGGTAGAGCATGAGACTCTTAATCTCAGGGTCGTGGGTTCGAGCCCCACGTTGGGCGCAAACTCTTTTTGTTAAAGTATTCCTTTTTCATTACATTGGAAGCTGGAAGACCAAAGTTAATAAACCAGTTTTACTTATTGCCTGTTATTTTACAATAATCCAGGACCACATAATTCATAATTTTATCGAGATCGTTGTAACTCAAGAGATGTGTGAATTTGCGTCCATTTATCACTTAGATCAATGTTAGCGCCGCATGTTACAGTCAGATGTGACCTCATTTCGGCTAAAGAGAATTATACACATATCATACAATGTCGGTCATATATATACATACGTCAGTTAGGTACACCTATATAAGGGTACTTTAACATTACGCGAGCTACGAAAAGTGGTAACCTAGTTTTACGGCAAAGGTCAATTTGGTCGAGTCTGAGCCTAAACGACTGTTTAAAAGACTTTTTAATAGCCTGACTGTTTAAAATCCTGCCAAAGGAATTAATCATTAGCATCATAAACGGTAGATACTTGAAGATACATCAAGCCTTGCCTTCTCTGATTTAGTTTGTATAAAGAACAATGAATGGAATACCCATACACTTTACATGGAAGTCGAGCATCGATATTATAGATATATCGGCATGGTGGCCCATTGGAAAATAAAAAGTAAAATAACCTGCTTAGTTTAAATTGATCTTTATTAGCAAACGGTGTATTACCAACCAAGACTGGAAGGCAATATTTGACTATCACGAATTAAGACTGAATATGCAGAAGAAGGCTTCATTTTCCCTGTTTCGATATTGCTTACATAATAACAACAACAATGTTTGTGCACCAAAATATCCATGAATAATATAAGCCACTATAGCCAAGTGTAGACAGCAGAGCTAAGTGGTCCGCCGTAAGGGAAGGCAGGCGGTAGACAATGCATATCCCGTGCAGTTTGCAAGGTATTTACTAGCTCTATACCAGCCAGGCTCAGACACCTTTTGTTTCACAGTACGTCACCCACACATAGTCGCGGTATCTCAGTGCATAAAATGAATCTGTCCAGGAAAGTGCCAGACTTTTGAGACTCGAGAACTGGATACCGATGTGAAGAACGAAGACGATGTTGCATTGTTCATTGTTTTTTTATTTCAAGTTCTATCCAAAATTAATGAATGAATATTTTTCGAGTGTGTTTTTACAATACAAACATTATCAGTGTCTCTTTGTGGTTTGGCTTGGTATTGGCCAATATAAGAAATGGTAAAACGGTCAAAAATTTGGCCGGAACTCTGGCCCTAGAGTTAGAAAACCAAGCTTATTAATGCAGTAACGACACACGTACAATAGGACTAGAGCTTAGAGCTATATAGTAAACTTTCCTCATAAAACTTAATCTCATTCTGTTTTATGATTGTGATAGATACATGGAGTATGTTTTAGTTTGTCTCTTTTGTGTTCTGTAGTCTGTTATAGGTAAGTTATTTGATACTCAACTATAACAATAAATATTCATCAATTTTGATACTGATACCTAACGGTAGGTACAGTTAATTGCAACGATTGTCCTCAACGGATTATTTTTAAATATTTATGGCAATATACCTAGATAATTTAATTTCCACTTAATGCAACAATTAAATGACAATGGCAGGTTTACCTTAATGTTTTCCCCATATTCAAATTAATTACCAAGATTTTGCCCTCTAATAAATAAGCTATTGTTTAAATATATTTAACCACACAATGGATTCAGTAATTAAAACAAAAGATGTCAATGCAGTTGGAACTAAAGTTTAATGAACTAGGTAAAATCGTTTAACAACCTGCTTGTTGCCCATTATATTTTGACATATTAAATCATGGCGGCGCTTCTTGCAGAGATTAACGTCAAAAAACCTTTGGTTTGATTTCAAAAATATGTCAAAGTTTGAATTTCGTTCCGTTAATCACCGCCGACCAAGTAACACTGGCCAGTCACGAGATAGCGGTTACAATACCCGCTCCTCCTACGCCGATAATAAACTCGACGAAGGAAAGTAAACGTGTCATGATTGCACCTTTACTGCACTGAATCTGTGTTGGAGTCAACGAATGCTATGTAATGTTCTAACAAATTTTGAATTATGGTAATGTTTAATCTAATAATATTGTTACAGTTGACGACGCGAAATTGAATAGAGTGACCAATAGTATAGGAGCGGGACAGCCGAGGCCCAGAAGCAACCCTGAACTACGGTACTAACTTTTCGATTGCCATTCAACCAGACTGTAAGGAGTAAAAAAATTGGTGGCAGGTGGAACTATTCAAATCAAATGATTTGAAAAGTTCCATCTGCCACAATTTTTTACCAAGACAAGAAACGCGATTGGTTTTGGTGTGATGCTCCCAGTTTTACCACTACACACCGTCCTCTGATTTACGCATCCAGCCGCGACCTTCAGCTCCACCCAGAGCGGGAGAAGTTATTTGATGATTTCCCACCCAAAAAAAACCGTCCTGTATTTATTGACACAGGCTTTATATCCAGCAGAGGTCTACGATATTCTGCCTTGATTTATTAATGTTGAATTGTTGATACTTAATAAAGCATTAAGATTGCTCCGGCCATAAATATATTATCTCTAGTTTAAATTTATTTCCCAACTGGTCTTACACATTTGAGGTTGAAATAATTGTAAAAATTCCCCCGGTAGGTAGGTAAAAGTAATGACGTAATAATAATATGCATAATAACAAGGCATGGAAATATCAATAGCATTGCGTACTGCACCAGTTTTCCTGCACTGCACGAAATAAATTAACTTGGTTTACTAAAACTTGGTTCGAGTAGAGGTAAGGGCTACACTATCACTATCAGCGAATATCATGAATGGAGTGCTCAAAAACAAACAAATTTCCTACGATTCCGTCTACCACAGGTAGGTACTACATACAGAGGTAGTGTGAGTTTCATTTAGCCATATACACCAAACGCGCTCACTGCGTTTGGTGAAGATAGTTAAATGAAACTCACACTAGGGCCTCTGGTATGAGAAGTGGAGATGACGAAACGTCTGGGGATGTTTTATAACAGTCTTTTAAATCAATCGCCCTCATGTTACCTCTCCACTTACTTACATCTCCGAGCTCGCAATGGACCAGTTATCACTTACATAACTAAGTTTAACACAAACACGGCCTATATGCGCTTACGCAGGAAGCTGTTAACATCGCGGTCACGCCGTGTTTAAACTGTAATTAAATCGAGTTCAAATCTGATTCACTTCATCCCGTTCCACCTAACTCATTTATCTCGTTGTAATCTATTTTGTCTTTGGATTAAGAAATTTTGGGTGTCGTAATAGACTGTTAATGTAATTAGCGTATAGCAACAAAACTAATTAACGAAGGTTGGTTTTAGATTATGTGTTGTCGATAAGGTAGGTATCTGTTACAAAGGTAAAATATAATCATGGTGTAGGTGTAGAGGAAAATGTTGTATCAAAATGGGAAGAATAGGCACATGATAAAAATAAACATTAAGTCGAATAGAAAACCCGTGTCAACCACAGGACTAACTGTCACGTGGCTCCCATAAAATTAGTCGAATTTTTCACTATTTGTAACGGTCCACGAAATAAATGAGCGGGATGTCTTCCCGAGTCGCGGAGGACTACAGGCATGCCTCCCACTCGTCACTTAGCCCATTAATCTCCTCCCAAACGGTCCGTCCGTCTGTCACTGCCAGTAATCTAATACGACACGCCAGCTTTTTGTCCCCATATTACTTGCACTCAGTAGAAATACGCCTTAAAATGGTCGTTAATCCGTCAGTGGATAACGGTCCCTTCTAAGGGAGAATCAAACATTCTCCGGCCAAAAGGGAGACCTTCATTGCGAACATTACTGAGGCATCCCATATGAACTTACATAACATCACGATTGTAATCGTGATCCGACTAACTACACGCCAATAATAAAAGTAATGGTAGGTATGTGCCTACCTGCATAGCCTACGGTCTACTAGAGGAACTATACGACGATACCATTCGTCATCATGTTCGATATATGGGTATGGGCAACTATCAATCGTGTAGCATATCAGTAAAGATCTACAAATTTTTATGATTTACAAAAATTGCTCAGATTAAAATTGTCCATTTAAACAAAGCCCTAAACCACCTGGTTTTTTTGTATGAAAAAATCTCACACAAATCTGTGAGAGTGTCCAAAGACTAGCTGTGTAAAGATAGGCATTGTCTGGTAAATCAGACCGATGCAGATAACACAGACAATGCCAGTATAATAAGTAGCACGTTTCCGGCGCGCTTGGGACGGAATTGAATTTTACAAAGTCAGGATACACGTATCTTACTCCTTAGTATGCATAAACTAGATTGGGCCACGGCTTCCTATTTATTACACTTTATAAATCATAGGAACCATTGTCCTTGTTTGTGTCTCCGCAAATTGTGCGCTTACTGTGAATCATGTTAATTAAAATTCATGGTAATGTTTAAAAACTCACCGCAGCCTTCTCGTGTGCACTGCGCGTGGGCCGGGACCTGCTCGGAGCGGGCGCCGCGGCACTCGTCGCCAGCACGGTCAGGAACAACCCCACGACGGCTATGGCGCGCACATGAACGCGGACGCCCATTGTCCTCCCGATCGCTCCCATCCACTCCTGTGCATCCCGACTACATTTAAATTTCAAATTAGCGGCCCGCCTTGATCCGCCGCATTCGTCAACCTCAACCCTCTTTCTAGCAATCGATTCTTTTCCGTATACGTCTTCTTTGTTATGCAATACGCATCGTTCGGAGGCTCTGTGGCAGGGACGATCTGTAGCTGAGCATCGTCTTTCAGACTCATGTTGGCATTCAATTTTTTCTTTATTAAGTATCCTACATCTATCTAAGTCAGTCAATTTATGTACTTGTTCTAAATTATCATTGGAATGGTTGTCGTGTGCCCCTCTGTCGATCTTTGTTACTACACATGAAGTTTGCGAGTTAGTGTTCATCTTGCTTGGTGCAGCAACATTGGCGAGGTCATCCATGGTGGATGAGATCGGGTTTGCGGCGAGATTGAGTTTTGAACTTCTGTGAGAGTAATGAGTCGGGGAATCTGACATCGTGGTACTGCAGCAGGTATTCACATGGGTCAGCTAACCATATTATTATAAGAGGGTCAGCAGTGTCGGTAGTTTTCTCATCAACACTGTATTAGCACGGAGTACTTTTTCGACATAGCTTGTTGTTACCGTGGGAAGCTGTGTTATCTCGCTATGGGGCGCTGCGCTATTTGTGTTTTGTACTTATAATATTCTTGTGGGCACAAGATATCGAAGCGATTTCTGAAACAAAGGAAACATATTTGTTGGTTTTAATTATATTCAGAGATAAATTACAACACAAAGAAATTCTTTGCGCGTTATGTACTAAGTAAGTTTGTTTTATTTTTACATTAGTAATGTTGTTGACATTGTAAATTAATTAAATTCCATAGCATCGTTCTCAGGTATTTAATAAAAGCATATAGGACCATATGAGATCATTAACTCGTAACTCTCAAGAGTAGCATTGAAAACAGGAAATCCAGATAAGGGAAGCTCTCACAGAGCGACTTAATATTTACTGATATTGCTAGTCAGTACATTGTGAGTTGATAACAGAAGAGAAAGTAAGTACTTCATTATATTCTCAAGATAACACCTTCGCCCTTAGCATAAATCTTTATTTTTAATTATGCCTATAACAAATAGACTATTTGTGTATACTTTGTATTAATAAACGGGTCGTAGAAATTGCTTACAAACTGGTTTGTAATAATTCAAACAGAGAATAGGCCAGTGAGAGAAAACAATGTTATTCTACTTAGACACTTAATATCAAGAACAGTTCTTGTATTTGTTTTAAAACTGCAATTTAATTGAATTAAGGTAATCATCATCATCACCTGCTTAGCTTTTTCCCAACTTTGTTACGGTTGGCTTCCAGTCTAACCGGAAGCAGCTTAATACCAGTACCATATGACATGGAGCGACCGCCTATCTGACCCAACCCATTAACTGGGTAAGATGATGCCCCTTGGTAAGATTGGTTGTCAGACATGGACTTCAGGGCTTCTGACGACCCGTAACGACTGTCAAAGATCCACGAATAATGGCTGGGACCAACGGCTTAGCATGCTTTCCGAGGCACGGTGGTGTCTTAGTATGAAGATGGTCACCCATCCACGGACCAACAGCGGCAAGCGTAGCTTTACCTAATCGATCGACACGTGTGGCTGTTATTACTTACCCGCCGCCCATTTAATTTAATTATCGTATTTCTGATTAATAGTTAACTATCATTAGTTACTACGGTAATTGAGTGAAAACCTAAAATGTAAACAGGTACGTATACGTTACAACGCAGGAAAATAAATAAATAACTCGAAATGGTAATTGATTAATTTTACCTTACAGCGTGCTGTTTGCATTTGAGTGTGTTCATTGCGTGTTTCCCAATAAATAACTTGGGGAAAACTATATACTTAGGTACCTTAGTGCCAAATACCCTACTTCAGTTAAAACTCAATGGCACTGATTCACTTATTTAAATACTATACGAAAGTTCACGAAATTGAGAATTAGGTCAAATCGACTTGTTCGAACTGTTGAGAATTCTGTCAGATGCTGCCATGAAGACTGCCTAGATCCAGGATTAGAAAACCAGCTCCATCCAACTGCTCGAAAGGGTCAGGCGGGCGATGTGAAACTGGTCACCAATGCGTTGGAGGATGTCCTCAAGATGCTGGTCTGGACTGGCCAGTGTGTCAGCGTGAATGGCGAGTACATCTCACCTTCGCTTTGCCAATGATATCGTCATAATGGCAGAGAGGCGGGAACAATTAGACCGAATGCTGCACTGCCTTAATCTTACCTCTCGGCGGGTTACCCTGCGCATTAGTCCGCATAAATTTGGACAAGACGAAAGTCTCAAGACGAAAGTCTCACTCGTCTTACCGAGCCCAATCCACATCGCAGGGTCGCTTCTCAAAGTTTTGAAGGAGTACGTCTAGGGCAAGTCACCTAGCTCAGTGGACACAACATTCAATAAGAAGCCGACAGAAGGATCCAGTTGCGTTCGGCAGCGTTTGAGAAAGTCCGTAAGTCTTCTCGTTGCTACTCTCGCAAAGTTTGAAGACCAACCAGTGTCTTCAACGAGTGCCCCCTGCCCGTAATGACACACGGATCCGAAACGAGTACACTGACAGACCGGCTGGTCAACCCATTCAAGATCGCTCAGTGCGCTTTGGAGTGGGCTATGTTCGGGGTTACGTTGAAGGATAAATCAGAAATAAAATTATCCGGAAAAGAACTGGTGTAATGAACATAGCTTGCAGAGTAAGTAAACTGAAGTGGCAGTGAGCTGGCCATGTTTATCGTAGGACCGATGGCCAGTCGAGCAGACGAGTCCTGGAGTGGATACCGCGTATCGGAAAGCGTGCATCCAACACTACGCTTACCGATACGCGACCCCCAGCTAGATGGCCGGACGACCTTAAGAAGGTGGCTGGGACAGATCGGATGTGGAACTCAGAGGACAAGGTGCCGTGGTGCGGCCTGGGAGAGGCCTATGTCCAGCAGTGGACTGCGACAGGCTGAGTTGATTTCATTCAAACCTTGTTAGTTGGTCTCAATAATTGAAATTGGGATTGTAATTATTACCCTTTTGCTTGGACTAAGCACTGCTGCCAAATATTTTGAAAATATTAAGATTAATACACTTTTTCAGATCATGTTGCAATGTTGGTGTAGGTACTGTGTTACGGTTTTTGTTAAGAGTTTAGAGTAGGTACACAGCATCTTATTAAATAAAATCTAAAACAAAAATTCATTTTGTTATGCAGCTGCTGCTTAGTCCGACCGAATTTCGTTTTCGGTTTTCGGCAATTTTCAGCCGAAATGTCCATTTCTGGCCTAAAAATATGAAATAGTTTCTCGCATATATTATGAGATTGAAGGGCTATTTATATTTATGTCTTCAAGAAAATAAGAAAGTTTCTTGCGATTTAAGTAAGTTTAATTATAATGATTAAAAGATTGACACTGCATTTCTTTTGGGGACTCCCTTTTAGATAAATTAATCACAACACTAACGAGATTGGCGCCATTTTGTTAAATGCATCTCATCTGTCATGAATGGCCTGTCATATCACATGTTATCGTTACTAAAAGTTACGACTGCGTTCACGCATTATTGATTTGTAATAGAATTAGGGCATATCAGTAGTAGGTGTAAGTATATCTTAGTTAATAATAACCATATTCTGATAAAATATTTAATTGAATGCCAGTTGCAGTGATGGAATCAATTTACGATGATTTGTTCATATCTAAAGGTGCATTCGTACAAAAAGTATCAATGCAACTATTTATAAATCTTTCTTCTGGCCAAAATAATATTAGAAATGCTCGACACCTTTAAGGCTATTCGGGTCATTAACCCGACTTTTTTGTTTAGTATTGTGCATGGCCATTTAATTATTGTGTTACTTATGACGAACAAATTATCTTACAGATTAGATTTGGATGTAAAAGCTTTTGTAAGAACCAAAAAGAGCGTTCAAAATCATAAAATACCAAACAACAAAATAATAATAAAATAATGCGTCAATGATGAATTTGAATGAACAATGGTTGAGACAAACCTTACATGTAAAATGCTAAATGTTATGATAACGGTTGAAACACTTAGGTAGCGGTTTACCGTATTTTTAACAAGATTTGAAAAGCTCTCAACTTAAGTTTTAAATGATACGTGTAATAAGTACGAAGCTTAGTTAGTCGTTGGCACAAGTAACGTGCAAGGGATCCTAAGTGGAGACTATTTATAAACGAACTCAAGTCTAATTGGAGCCGCCACATGACCGAGACTGATCTACAAATAAATCATAACACAACACAGTTACTAATACAGTACTACTAGATGACAGTACACAAATAGAAAAAAGTTCTTATAGGCACATTGCTTTATTGTTGTCAAAAATGACACTATTGACAGCTAAGATTTTGTCAACAATAAAATAAAAACATAAGAAAAAGATAAAGCACACAACATCAGTAATAAAAAGCTCAAACAACACTTACATTTTCTTAATCCGCTCTACATTTACATACAGCAATGAAAATCATGAAAACAAAACAACGCTTGCTTAACACTCGGCCTTCCTTTCCCTTTCTACTTAACCGAGAGGGACAGCAAATAAGCTTACACAGCTGACACAAGCACTAATAACTTTGTAGAATTCACACTCAGACTTTACATCCAATGAACTTGTACTCAAAAATGATGAAGCTAGCTAATTCTCTATGGAGTTGCCAAAAATCGATTAATGGAACATGAAAGTAGACACTATTATTGATTCATACGTACAAACTGCATAGTACTTAATTGAACTAACGCACTGTTTCCTTTGAAATTCAAATTTAGTACGAGTTTATCGTAAATGAAAAAAAACAGTGTCCATGAGCGCAACGCTCGTCTCGCGTCTACCGCCGCGACCACGCGCGAACTGACTACAAAACTTTTAGATTGGTCGGGGATCGGACGGCGCGCGGCGACTCCGTCAAACATTAGGGTTGTCAAGCTCTTCTTTCTAAAATCTATCAAAGAAACGTCCATACAATACTTATTTTATATTTATCGATACGAAGTTAAAGATGCTTGAATCTATTCAGTTGATTGGTCCCCCCAGATTTTCTGTGTTGTACTTGCTACTGTTCTTCAAAGAAACGTTTTAAATATGCATAGCAACCCTTGTAAAATAATTACATAATATTTAACTATATTTTACAAGGGTTGTTATGAAAGGTTGATTATGACTTACCTACCCTTAATTATTGTCTTTATTTAAGCTAAATAGGTACACACAATGAATACAAAGTTATTACTTTAAATCATATCAAAAAGTAAATAAAAATAGGATAGATTTGAAAAAAAATGTTTCATAGATTATTTTTACTTTTAGGGTCGATATAATGGTATTGCTTTTTTTCTAGTCGGAGTATTGTTATGCAAATAATTTCCGTGGGGTCACACCACTCACACTGTAGTAGGTTGACAGCCCTTGTTAGGCTGGGCCTACACTCGGCATTTGTTGCGTTGTCCCTTTCTTTTCGCATGCAAGAGATGAGATCCAACGACATGAACGCAGCCCTCTATACATGACAGTAACAATAAAAAAAAATATGATATGATCACATGTGACAAAATGTCACCTGCTCTTTAGAATTTTGATAGTGATGTGATCATTACTCCGCAACACGAGCAACACAATATTTTACGGTGCTTAAAACTAAAGTGCAACAAGCGATATCTGAAACAACGCTACGTGAAAATACTGAATATTATGCTTAGCAAATGACCAAGGACGACTACCTATTAACATAATATTTTTGTTGCGGAACACCGAAGCCCCAGTTCAATTCAGACTTTTTTTTGTTTTGTCCCGTACGCAGCTTCTGTAGGGTCTTTGTGCGCGAGCTTAGGGGAACTTATTAATCTGCAACTCAATGCGTTCAATTAAAACAGTTTACCGTTAAGAAAAAAACGAAAGATTCACTTGTGATCATGTTCAAGTCCAAAATAGCAGCATATATACTTTAAATTAAGTGAACAGACTACGTTTGGTAGCGAAAAGGTGAGACAAAAATTGCGGGTCAAATCTAGCTTGTTTTACCGAATCTGAGCTCGCTATAAAGTTCCCTGCATCGTCTAGACTCTAGACACACGCAGTAGTCGTTGTAACTAGGTAAGCTCCAGACGCGACTAGTTTTTGAACATAACATCTGGTCTAGACATGAGACGGTTGCTTATTGACTACTAACACAATGTAAACAATCGCCTTTTTTGCGTGTCCAAAATAGATCGTAACCTATTTTTCTGACGAATGAAATTACTCACTGAATCATTAAAGTTAAAAGTAGGGCCACATTTTTATGGGTCATTCCAGGCATTATTCAGACCTTAATGGTGGTATAAAGTTTAGAAATGAAACGGTAAAGCGAGCATATTCACGTCTGAATTCTACAGATGAACTGTATGGACCATTAGGTACCTATATGAAGCTTAAGTACCCCAGAGACAAATTCTTTCGTTTTTGTAGTAGGCAGAGGCAAAGTGTTACAATTTCTTTATCTTGGGAAGGAAATGCCATGACCTAATATCCTTTTTAATCAGAAAGAATTTGTGCGCCATTCATAAACTACATAATATATTTCTCACAACTATAATATCATTTCCTTTCGTAATGTGCTAATCATGCCTGGATAACCTGAGCCATGATGATACGACAACGATCATCGATGATAGTGTGTCGATATTACGAAGATTTATGTTTGCTAATATTATTAGTAACAACCGGAATCGATACTGGATAGTGAGTAATAAAATGAAAACAAAACATTTAGTACGTGTGAATCAGCAGGTAAATATAAAATAAGGTTTTTTCTTAGATCACAGACCGCCTTCCTCCGTATTACAACGACCTAAGCGTTGGTGTGGTCGTCCGTATGTCTGTAAGCCTCTCCCAGATCGGTTTTATGCGCTCATTTCAATTATTGTTTTTTAGGTTTTATTACCAACTAAAACTATTGAAGTTGGATATAAAACTCAAAGATACAAAAAAAAACTGTTTTCAGAAATACAAGCCTATCAACTGGTATTTGTGATGACCTGAGTATGTTAATGTTTGTTGAAGTATTTTTAAGACCTAAAAATATTGAGGTTGGTTGAAAATTTTCCAAAAATTTAAGAAGAATAAAATATTGAGGTTGGTTGAAAAATTTAAGCAAAATAATACTTGTAGGGCTGGATATTTAATTTTGTTCAGTAATAAACAAGCCAAGTATCGGGTGGTATTATTGAGACAGTAAGTCACAAAGTATTTATGCTATGTTCAAAACTTTTTGGCAGTTTTGTTTAAAAAGTTATTTTTAAAACGTATTAATTTGTAAACTGGCTGAATGCACAAACCTTGTGAAGCCAGAACAAAAAACAAACACAGCGAACACTTCCTGACCCTCAGCGTGGTCTCCCACCGTGTGCAATTAGGCGATGAAATTAAAATAATTGTAAATTATAAAATGAAAATTCCGGAGTTGGAAATGCATATACCTAGCAGTACAAATAAATAAGGCAACGATTAAAAGTAAATAATATTTAATCAAGGTTTAAAGTTCAGTAATGACAATTCGAATAACGTTCAACCATAACATAACGTCTGGATGTCCACTCGCAAACAGGAAAAACCAACAGTTAAAGGAAACGGACAAGTTCACGGTAATGTCCTTTAATGCGGTAGCTTAGCATACCCACTGTGTTTGGACAGACAGGTAGACGGCCACGACAATTGACAATGTTTCATCACATATAAGGACTCATTCTAAAATTGGATGTTAATAAAGGACCTTACGCCTGCACATTGTATGGTATATATGAGTATTTCTCACGTTTCAATAGAATTGCGATGTCACATGTCAGAACACGATTTTCTTGGCTGTTTTATGAATCGGATAGTTGATTAAAATACTTAAATGCATTAATTATTAAATAAAAGAGTTCCTTGGAAGACTCCGGGCAATTCTTTTAATAATCCATTTAATCCGGCTTTCGAAGATCCACCAGAGTAGTGGTCAGCTTTGCCCAGAAAATTCCTAAGCAAGCTGAAGTGGCAAAATGTCGGTCATGATAGATACAGAAACTACCACCAAAACATAAATAGTGTGTGATCGGAGAGCTCCTTATACGTGGCAGGGAACTGCTACAAGCTGATGGTGATAATAATTACAGAAGTTTATTTTCTTCATCATCATTTTAGCCGAAAGAGATCCACCGGCCTCCCCCAAGCCTCACCACTTATTTTCGTATTATATTTTAATCGATTAAATTGCAGCCCAGTGTGACGCTGTGTCAAAGGAAATGATCGTCAAAAAAGTACTAGATTAAATCGGACACGTGTTTTGCGTATGCGGTAGATATACAGTTTTGTTCATGCGCACTGCAATGATAAACAAGGCAGCATTGTTTCCTTATCGTTTTTAATAAAGGTGCATTTCCTTGCTCAAATTGATGACTACCGTCTTAATTAGGAAGGTAACTAATTTGAAAGTACAATGCTTCCTTGATGCAATTACTACAACAGGGCCCTATGATTCTGAAGAAGAGTAGACTTTGTAAACCCATAAAGATGTTTCAATGCTAAGTAAGTAAAAGGGGTTGCAGAGGACGGCACCATGCTTCAAATGACTCATTACTGAAACTACTGCGGTCGCTTACCATCCTCCAGTCCTGAGATATGTGCCAAAAATCAATCAACTCAGCCTATAGCAGTTCAAATAAAAAAAATGTGAATAAGTGTTACAAGAATAAGTAAATAAAATTTAAGTGTGTTAAGAAGCATTGTAATTATAAAGTATTACATTGTTGTTGATATTTTTTGTTTTCAATATTGTCTTAAGTTCAAGTCCCATATTTAATTTCATATTGTATTAAATTTTTTTGTTATAAAATTGGTCTTTTTTAATTAAAATGAGCGGCTCGCCATCACACAGACAAACCCTGAGAGGTTTTCGTTGTGTGGCTAACAGCACTTATGTAATAGGTTAAGTGTTTTGGAAATAAATAAATAATAAAAAATAAATTAATTGACTTAGGCCTATGTTCTCTGCCTATGCGAGCCCAGGCTGTACCTCAACACCCTATCTTCCGCCTTCAGAATTCAGTCCAAAGATATAATGTATTATTTATACACATAATATTACACATATATTGACCATAGTCTTTTCTTTGTAACCTAAAATACTTAGCAGTAAGTAGACTAAAGCTAAATCCATCAACATTCAACTGATCTGACACAAGTAAAACTTTTTAAACTTTTTGTAACTGATGTCGGACGTTTAAACCTTTCACACACACAAATAGGGATATCTAAAAATAGCGTGTGTGCCCGACGTAGTTTTCACATATGGAATAGTACGTGCCTAGGAGTGATGGCTGAGGCGCCGGCGCAACGTGACTTTGACCCACGACTGCGGATTGTTATTACACTAATCACGACGCCACACATGTTTTTTAAACATTTATCAAATGCATGTTTGTATAGTCTGTTGTAGGTGCAGGAGAAAACAGGATATCAGTTAAATGTTATGATTGTAGGTAGCTTCAGGCATAGAAATTCCTTTATGGGAAGAAATATAGGTACAATCTAAACACACCAGTTTCCATTAGGTTGGGAATCAACAACTATGATTTTTGACATCAAAGCTGCGTCTATTTTTCAATTGTACATATACCATTCTTCACCTTTGTCAAGATTCTCAGTTTGCAGTGTTCCTTTTACTGTTCTTTATCAAATCCTTGTTTTTAATCTATACATCTATACATCTTCTATACATCTATACATATAAATAAAATTGGAGTGTCTGTTTGTAATATTAAAATAACCGCTTTTTGCTACATGCATATGAATATATATACGGTACATATACCAAAATAACATTTTTGTACAACTTTTGTCTGTCTGTCTGTCGGTCTGCCTGTCTGTCTGTCTGTCTGTTTGTTTGTTCCCGCTAATCTCTGAAATGGCTGGACCGTTTTTGACGGGACTTTCACAGGCAGGTAGCTGATGTAATAAGGAGTAACTTAGGCTACTTTTATTTTAGAAATTTATTTGTTTTTATTGATACTTAAATAATAGTCAAAAAAACTATTACGCGCGGACGAAGTCGTGGGCACAGCTAGTAATAAATAAATGTGTTCGAGCTGTTCGTTTCACATGGCTATAAAAAATATACAGCTGAAAATTTTCGAAAAAGAACTGTCATGTTCAATAGCCTGAATCAGACAACGTGACAAAAAGGTGGAAAACGAGAACGGAAGGTGCTGGAGTGTCATAGCATAACTTAGAAAAGGCTAATAATAGTTACAGGTCTTTAAAATGCACCAGACGTCACATTACATTGTTTAAAAATTTGCAGAAAAATAAACAAAAAATGCTATAACTGTTATAATTTTTTCCTCGCACTGGGCGGTGATGACTAACGAATAACGCGGGTTGTTCACCAATTTCTAAGTACTTGACCCACATGCAAGCCGACGGTCACCATGTAAGTTGACTAATAGGATTTATGAAAGCTAACATTAAGTTGGGTATGAACTTAATGGAAAAATTTAGACGGAGCTGATAGCCGTAGGTAGTAGCTAATATTTTGCTATAACTTTAACAGTATGAGGCCGCCATTTTCTGGGAAAGGGGTTACTTAAAGTGAGCCAGATAACCAAGGGGTTTTTCGGAAACCTGTTGTAGTAGGTATTAATGCTGATAGCAGGTTTGTCGACCCCAAGTTTTGGAAGAATTTGCAAAGATTTTAGTAATGAGTCCTTTTTACTCCAAGATTTGATTTAAGGATTATCATTATTAGGTATATCTATGTGGTCCTTTTCTTTGGTATTGTTCGTCAAATCGTTGATCCCCGAATTGAGCTGCACGATTACTCATAAATGCGTGTACTGACTGGACAGGTCCACTCAAATCTGTCTGGTTCTTTCTTAAAAATACCATTTCAGACACCACTTTATATGGTCCTCACACGATTTGACCAAAATTATGCCCGGACTTTGAAAGAGACCTCTGAGTTTTTTTCAGGTCGATAAAACTCAGAGATCAGTCCCTTTCAACAGTAGTCAGATAGGAAACGCCGTCGTCTTATCTAGTTCTTAAAATATTATTGACGTATAAAAGTGATTTACGCAAACAGTAGATTTGTATAAAATCTTTTATCATTATGTTTTATCTGAAATCAAAGTTTTGATTTAATACGGGACGTCCGGAAGAACGATAATAATATGGGGATTCCGGATTTCCGATCATTCATATCATTACATGAGTCAATGATTGGAAATGAAGGTTCGAATTCATATTAATCATCGTTTTTAGAATAACTTGTGTTTCCGGCAAAGTAGATACTATGTTTTTTTCTGCTGTACAGGGTGGTAGGGACATCCTGTTACAATGGATTCAGTACATGATTCTGGAATCACCTGAGTGGAATTTTTCATCGGTTCTTATTTTTTTTAATCTGTTTCATTGAAAAGTGCAATACATACTCAGTTTGAAAAGTGCAATACCAACGCAGTCAAAATGTATGGCAGACCATTTTTTTTATAACCGACTAAACATTTATACACTAGGTCATCATGTGCTGAATTCGTGGTTTCAGTTTGCGCGTCGATGTCCCTGCCATCCTGTATCTGGAAAAGGTAACAAATGCATTGTAAAGCATACCAAACTACTCAGACCGTTTCATTACTGAGGTGCCGTACAATTACAGGATTGCTATACTTATCTCAGTGAGACAAAAATAATAATAAAGTTTTTTATTAATAAAATCAGCATTAGCAACATGTCCTTTACTCCTTAGGTGCAGCTCCAACTAAATATAACTTTTCTCAAGATTTCGCGACTTTACAATCAAGTCTCGAGAGTACATCAGCGTTGCGTTTTCAACAAACTTAAACATATTTTATTTCTTCTTAACTTTTGAATAATATATACCTTCGGTGCGTGGGATTGTCTTTAGGGGATCGCTTGATAAACCCAGCTCCTAAATAGAAAGGGTCTGAAGGCAATCTTGAATCACATCGGTTGCTTGCATTGTTAAAAAAAACATTATTGATATCTTATTACTATATTCTGAATACAATAGGTGCCTGCAAATGACCGTATTTTATTTTTAACTAGCTGTGCCCGCGACTTCGTCCGTGCGGAATAGTTTTTTTACTATTATTTCTATATCAATAAAAACAAATAAAAATTTCTATTAAAAAAATAAAAAAAATATCAGCTACCTGCCAGTGAAAGTCCCGTCAAAAACGGTCCAGCCATTTCAGAGATTAGTGGGAACAAACAGACAAACAGACAGACAGACCGACAGACAGACAGACAAAAATTTTATTTTGGTATTATGTACCGTACATATATTCATATGCATGTATCAAAAAGCGGTTATTTTAATGTTACAAACAGACACTCCAATTTTATTTATATGTATAGATGATATTTATTTGGGAGCAAACCTGAAATGAACCGATCGCAAGCGCGAGGGTGAAGATTGAAGGTGAAGATCGGATTTAAAAAAAAATGATTTACGTAACGCTACTTTGAGAAAAATCATTTAGGTATACGACCTTTTTTAGGGTCCCTATATCAGTACATTAACATGTATAATCGTATAAAAGCATATTTTACAGTAAGGTACCTATTAAATGATATTGAAAAGCCTGACTATTGTGTTAAGTTTTTAGTAACATGTTATTTCTATTATCATAAGGGAATAAATCAGTAATTCTCATTTGGTTTGTAATGAACTAATGACACTTATGAGCTGTTGGTACATCATAAATACGAACCCTGTTTGCCACGATCTTGTTGGTATAACCGTGCTACGCGGTTGAATGTTGCTATGAACGTGTTGCTACAACCGAGCTACGATCACTTGTGGCGCGCTACGGCCGTATGTCGCTACGATCAATGCTACAACTGTTTTACGCGGCCGAATGTTGCTGCAAACGTGTGTTGCTACGAGAGCTACGACCACTTGTTGCTACGAACGCGTGGCTACAACCGTACGTTGCTACGTTAGTTTGATGCCACGTTTGTTTGCTGAGTGTATCATCAAATTTCGTCTGAGCTCATCAGTTTGTCATGCATGATGATACGTATACATATATGTATTGGGAAAAACCACTTTCAATGGCTCAATTTGTGCCTATAATTATAAGGTTGAACGTTTTTGAACGTATGCCATCATCATCTGCCTAGCCTTTTCACAACTATGTTGGAGTCGGCTTCCAGTCTAACCGGATGCAGCTGAATACCGGTATTTTACATGGAGCGGTTGACCTGACCTCCACAACCTTGTTAATGGGTAATACGATGCCCCTTCGTAAGGCTGGTTGATAGACTTTCGGGATTCTGACGACCCGTAACGACTGTCAAAGATCCACGATTGACAGCCGGGACTAACGGCTTTACGTGCTTCCGAGGTACGGAGGGATCGTGGTATATAAAACTGGTCACGGACCAACCGCGGCAAGCGTTTTTGAATCTATGTAATGCTGTCATTTACTTATTTTTCGCAGCACATTAAATTATAAATAGTGATCATCACCGTAACTTAAGACTACCGCTATTGCGTTGTAACTTTGTAAGTGTCATCGCAGAAATGTATGCTGTTGTTCGCCAGGTGTGGTAGGTCAGGTTTGCTCAACTATAGGTAGGACCTGCTCTAGCCAACGTAACACTTACTAGTTTCATTGTGCATTACAATTTCAAAACCATCACTAGTGTTTATTGCTACAAGTTTGTTACATACAAGTGGTTTTTTTTTTTGTGGGTGGGAAATCATCAAATGACTTCTCCCGCTCTGGGTGGAGCAGGAGGGCGTGTCAGACTTTTACTGACTAAAACCCACCCATGTGCTCTCAGCTGCCCGTGTGCCAGGGGCCGCGGTATCTCTTTCGAACAACCCGCACCCCTGGCAGGCATCGGCCCTTGCGAGCCCCACCAGCTGCTGCTGACGTCCCCCTGCGACGGGTCAGCAGTGGCCCCGCCGCCTACCACTTTTCGGCCGCAGGGGATAGGGAGAGCGGCCAACGCTATACCGACACTCCTCTTCCCCTGCGGCCCCACCGCGTCCGCCATCAAACGGTGGCGGCCCCGTCCGGGCCACGGAATGGAAGAGCGCTACTCAGAAGTACCGGCACTCCTCCTCCGCCGCAGCCTGTAACTCTCAGCCGCGATGCCTCCCATTTGACATCGCGGCCCGCCTCAGCTGCGATGCACCTCACCGCAACCTACTTTTTGGCAACTACGTCGTCGGCTTGGAGGCACAAGCCCTGACGAGCGGCCCCACCTTGGGGTTCCTCTTCGCTTCACCGTGGGAGGGTGACCACGGTTACTGAGCCTTCCCGCAACGACAATGCGGGAACCCCACTGGGGGGGACATACAAGTGGTTAGACCTCAATATAATTCACTTTCTGAAACTCTCTGATTACCAATCGGAAATTTATTTTATTAGATGTAATTATTTGGTTAATTTCATTAGACATATGAAGCTCCGTTCTCGCGAAAATTCTAGTGTTTGTCGAAATTGCGTTGAACTCATTAAATACAAAGAAATAGTCTCGGATTCTCCTTAGTCTATGTTTATACATGTGACCAGGGCACGTGCGCACCTTCAAGGGTGAATACTACCCTCATGTCCTTTGTCTAGGCCGCTCGGATCAATGCTTACCACGTGGGAGGTATGATTAACAAAGAGAAAATTACTAGTTATGTTGTATTCTTCTAAATAAACAATATTTGTTTGTGCTTCGAGTTCATATAGGTACTCAATAGTGCAAATAGGGATCGAAATGGCGACCTCTGCCTCCCCAGTACGTGCCTCATACATTGAGCTACTGCCGCTTATAAAAACTGTATCCATTGAAATATGCCCAATTCAATTCTGCGATTGGTTTGTAAATATTTGAATTCGTAATCAATCTGAATAAATATGTATACCGAAAGCTGCACGTCAAATAGTTTTATTAAGCTAGTTACATATGAGACCTACATCTTTTGTCAACGACGAAAAACACACAATCAAACGTATTTTTCATAACCAGACATAAATATCACACATAGGTAACCTTTGGTTTTCTAGCAAAAACATAACATTTAGCCAACATATTAATAAAAATAAATAAGTGCGACTTTTGTGCGGGGTTCACGATAAGTTCCGCGAATTGCGAACAAAACTGAATATTTCTTAATTTTTGGACCTTCTTTGATTAATGATGCTGCACACGTCAGATGCCACGGATGCCGCAATGATTCATTTAAACGTCTCGGAATATTTTGACCGCGAATCGTTAAAAGTAACGTTGTGTTATTAGGTCAAGAGGATAATCTGTTGTTCCTACTTACTGGCCATGTTTAAAACGATTTGATTGTTTTCTGAAGCTGGTCCAATAATCAAAATGATTGATTACCATGATGTACAATTTTCTACATTATTTGAATACCTCTACAATCATATGTCACTACCTTTGTGCGGATATATTAGCCGCAAATAATTTGAAACACCAAGATGTTCGCCAAGTAGAAGGTAAGAAATGTTGATATTCCTCAGTAAGTAGATTATGAATGAGTTTTGCTTGCCCACATGAAGTGCCTAGATACTTAGCTACCTACAGGTCCTTAGCCTTACTAGATAATGACGTTAACTACTCGGTCGGCAGTAAATTTAAGATAATATTTGCATCTGCACTGGTACGAGGTGAAATATGTATCTACAATCTATCACAATATTGTACTGAGGTCAGAAATCAATTCCATGTTGACCTTCTCACAGGTGGCGCTTGAATATTTACGTCTCAGCGTTTATTTATAGCGAAATATTCACAAATGTCTATACTTTATGGTTTCTTATATGAAATACGCAATGCTGAGAATAGCTGGGACCTGAAAATGTTAAATTCTAACAAAGAAAAGATTTTGGACGCATTCTCAAGAAAAAGTTTGAGGTCAGATATTAAATTCCTCAGCGGTGGTTTAAAAATAACATCTTACCTATAGCTGGATGCATCTATAGAAAAAAAAACTTTACCCAAGTATCGAGATTTTTGCGAACTATTATTGATAAGAAAGCTTCATAGTAATAAAAAATACGTGATATTTAGCAAACAAACATTATCTCTCTGTAATATATGGCAACACAATTTATAACAATTAGTTGCGGCCTGTCAGAACGTCGACCCGACGAGCACGACATCCTGCGACACGATAACGTACCGATCGACAATATAACTTAACTAGAACACTAACGTATAATATCATCATATACATTCACTGTCATAAAACAACATGTATAAAATAAATCATCACTCTCTATTGCAGAGGCCTGAGTGCCAGCAGTTGGAAGCTTATCAGCTGTTTGTGTTTTACGTTTCAAAACTGCGCGAAATAAATTCATTGCTGAAACAAAAGAGTTTAAAGTTGACACAGATTATTTAAAACAAACGCTGCAAATTGAATTTAAGGCAACAATTGTATTAAATTGTGCAAAATTTAAATCTGGCCTGTCATAACCATTGCAGAGTATAACACAATAAATTCTCATGAACGATGAATTAAATTATGTGTGTTTTGAAAGTTTTAAATTTAATCGTAAAGCTCAGACTCAGCTCTATTGTTTATTACATGAAAAAAGGTTCAGTTACAATATTCACTCAACCCATGAGGGGTTTCAACACAACATGAGCAGATGAGTTGTGTAACTCATCAGAGTGAAAACACAATCTGTAGCCTGAACATAATTTTGAAGATAATCAACAACTTGAAGGTAACATTAGCATAATCAGCCAATAATGTTCGCACTGCTGGGACAAATGCCTCCTCTCGGCGAGAGAGCGTGGGCCGTAAACAACCGCGCGGGCCCAGTGCGGGTTGGTGGAAGCCATAAGTCATAAGTCGCAAGTGGATGTCGCATGTCTTCCAAATTTTTGTACTACGGCATGCCGGATTCCTCACGATGTTTTCCTTCACCGTTTTGATAGCAATGGCGATGAAATAATTTACACAAAGTAAAGCGCCTTTCTTAGTTCGAACGCACGACGAACCTAAATCGCGGCGGTTACCACAGGCCCCCACTGCTCTCTACTAGGTAACAGTCCCAACTATCATTCTACAAACATTTTTTTTATTTTTTATTTTTTTATTTATTTATTGTCATACATAATAAGGATATTTTTAAATATTTTTACAAAAATTATACAAAAACATTTAAAAATATAAAATTATTATATTTTTTATTATTATTACTAAATGGCCCTCCCTGCTCTTGACCTCGATCACGCCTGATGGAAAGCGGTTGATGAGGTCTATGATGGATCGAGCGTGCCCAGAAAATGCCTGTTCACTCTTGTTTTGAAGGCAGATGGGTTAAATGTGGAGGGGAACACAGATGCAGACAGAGAGTTCTACACTTTGGTTGTACGCATAATAAATGATGAGGAGTAGCGTTGAGTACGACTGGTCGGGATATCAATAAGTGCGGATGGTACCATGCAGTGCGTTTGGTAGTCTAGTAGTAAAAGGGCGATGGTTGGATCAGGTCGTGCAGCTCCTGCGCACATTCTCCGAAGTACAGTCTGTAGAAGACCGACAGGCAAGCAACATAACGCCGATGAGCCAAGCTGTGAAGTTTAGCCACCAAGGTTTCGTCGCCTATGAACCTTTTTGCTCTGCATTCCACCGAGTCTAGGGCAGCAAGCTGGTATTTTGCTGAGCCATACCATAAGTGTCTGCAATGCTCCATAGCTTTATACAGGCTCAAAAGCTGTCCAGATATGAAGTATCGCGTCACCTTATTTAGGATGCTCAGGTTCTTGGCTGCACTCTGAGCTTTTGACTCGATGGTTGAGCTGAAGTTGAGATCGGACGTCAGCTCCATACCCAAAAGCATTAAAAGCTACCGTAATAATCCGTGAACGTCTCACAAACACTTCATAAAATAGAAATTAAACAAAGAACGTAGTAGCGTTATTCGCCCTAGCACTCACAGGTAATTTATACAAAACACGGAAAGTACCTGAATATAATAATATTTACAAAACATAGGTAGACTAGGTACCTAGTTAAATCTATGAAAAGAATTCGGCCGGCAGTCCGTTAATCGGGAAATGTTCCCAGACGAAAATAGAAAATTCGGTCAAAGACCACGGCTGCTATTTAGCTAGCTAAGTATGTCCGCCCATTTGTTTTCACACCACGAAGATTTCACAATGCAGATGTTAGAGCTTTTAGTACATAGTGCGCTGTCTGCGAGTACATAGTTTCGTGTTAGGTACCTCCATTGCATCCTCCTACACCTGCATTTTCTTGATATTGTTACCGTTTTATCAATATATAACTTCGGCTTCCAACGTCCAACGTCTAATCATAAATGCTAAAACATTGAATTATAAATTGTATTATTATACCTTCTCAGCCTTTAATATTCCCACTGCTGGGACACAGGCCTCCTCTCTTCGACAGGCAGTGGGCTATAAACTACCACGCGGGCCCAGTACAAGTTGGAAGATGTTACATGTCTTCGAATTTTTAATTACGAAAGTTTAATTACGAAGTTTTCCTTCACCATTTTGAGAGCATTGGTCATGAAATTATTTACACAAAGTATACGTACGTATACTGTGCGTATCGTGTACACGATACGCACAGTACACGCCTTAGACCTTGTAAGTCGAGGCAGCTACCGCTGGGCGACCACTGCCTGCATTGTCATGTTGGTTACCCTCAAATGAATATCGTGAAAATGCTTTGCATGGCAGTTGTCGAGTTCGAACCCACTTTATTAGGCAAGCTCAGAGAACACCAATGAGACAGATGGTCTGAATAATATACGAAGAACCTACAATTTGACAATCGAAGCGGGAAACGGGGTTTTACCTGTCATTATTATATAAATACATACTCATATAATGTATGTCACGCGGTCAACATCTAGGAACTACCTGCGTACGATGATTTTATGACACATTGATTTGTTTTACAATTATTAAAACTGTTTGTGGGCAGGATTTATTAATTGGCCTCCGAGTTTACCTACTTTATAAAAGGATGAGTAGGTACGACTATATTCTATCCGTTTATTAACTATGGATACCTAACTATACATTTGAATCTACTGTTGACCTCCAGGATTAGCATGTCCAATCATATAGCGCGACAAAAAGGATAAGTATTTACTGATTAGTATTAAATGAATATGGTTTATTATAAGTACTATTAGGATCAATCAGGTCAGATCCAAAATTCGAGCGTGAGACTTTCGTAAAACTATCATATACTTCAATGAGAGCTATTTTAGTAATATACCATGGTGAAAACTGCCAAAACCTGGCGTTTAATAAACCCTAGCCTAATTAGCGAACAAATTATAAACATAACTAGAGTAACTAAACTAGTTCAATGAATTTGATGGCCGGAATTCCCCGATGTGATTTTAATATAGCACATAGGTAAAATCGAGGTAAATCCTACATAATTAAACCTGTATTTAACAAATCAAATCAAAATAAAAAGTCATTTATTTAAATTAGGCTGAGAATCAGCACTTTTCGAATGTCAAAATTACATAAGACAGTCCCCCAAAACGCCCGCCCTTCTAATTAACTAAATTAATAACAAAGGATAAAGAAAATGTGTAGGGAAAAGTATTTTTTTAACTCAAAGGCTCGGAAAGATTCTGTTTGTCATTCGAAATACGCGAGCAATAGTGCATTTTATCCGGTTGCGTGGAAAGAGTTTATGAAATTCGAACCTTTCATTCAATAATTTTCTATACCGCCAGTCCACTGAAAATGCATTAATACTTATTTTATGTCGGTGCGCCAACCGCATTGTTAGAATAATCGCACTGGCCAGCACGACGACTGCATGAAAAAAATAAACTCTTAAATTTTTCGTCTCTATTTTTTTATTTTTTTATTTATTCACTTCACTTTCCATAAGTTCGGTTTGTTTTTTGATAAAATCGTAAGATATCATAAAGTATGAGCGGGTCCAGCAGCGACGAAGATATAAAAATACCTGCAAAGTTAGTGCAAGCAGTACATAATGCCGAATTTATTTTTCTTCCGGGAAAATCGCGCGAAAAGTACATAAAAGCGTACAATTTGTTCAATGCATGGAGACATTTCAAAGGCTTGAATACGTTTTCAAAAACTAAAATGCAATGCTATCATACTTCATTGAACTACACTAATGCACCTAGCATTTTCCTCGCTGTAGTGAGGTGAAAAATTGGGTGTTTCACTCGCCAGCAAACTTATTCTGCGTCTCGTACCTTTGAAAACCTCGCTACGCTCAGCTTTTAATGCAAGTACTTGCGCTAAAAAAACACTTTGCAGCCTTGCATAATAATTATGATTTAATTCCGCCCTACCAAGCCAAAACGAAACCTATAAAATAAAGGCGCCCAGGATTGTAATTCAAGTTTTAAACCTACGTATATTGCTTGACCATACCTACAGCCTTCTTTACAAGACTGGTACCTATTTTTATAACTAAAAGTTAACAAAAACCCACGGGAATTCAAGTAAATGGAGTGACAAACACAAACAGGGAATGGTCAGCCAGGGAAAAGAAGTGGCGGTACCTTAGTATATTGCAACTGGGGTTATTTCAATATTTTGGCGTCAATATACCGAAGGAGGAAAACTGTTATCCAAGCAAATAAAAGGTACATGACCACACGTTGGGCTAAACCGCACTTCGGTAAGTAATTGTAAAGTATCATTATTTTGACGTCAGTTCACGACATGATTCAACCGTGCCATTGGAACTAGTGCTGTACGCGCGTCAATATGAATTGACCCGGCTTAATTAAGCCAAAGCAAACCTAGAAAATGAAGGAAATATTGAGGAAAACGATACTTTTACATGTGCCTGACGTACTTATACAAGTCTAATAGTTTACTCACCTATGCGAAAAATATTTCCTTAATATGGAAACCATTCAGCTGTACAACGCAACACAGTTTTTTTAGCGAGATAAAACAATAATAATCTACGCATTTTATTCAAATGTGTATGTATTGTATTTTCAAATATATGATTTCAAAGTCAGTGCTTAAGTGCGTATTACACTATCCAATTTGTAGGAAATCTAATTAGGAAATCGGAAGATGTAATCGAAGTTGGAACAGTTAGATCCGATTTGGTGGAATTGGGAGGTCCCGAGCGCACTACTTTTACTAAATAGATGCATCCCAATGTAATTCTACTTCATAAACGCATAAGAGTCATCAAATTTAGTCCAGAATTCGATTTAGTCCAGTGTGATGACTAGCTTCTAATTTCCTAATAAGAGTGTTCCTAGTTAGAGTTTCTACAAATTGAATAGTGTAATATACCCATTTTAGCGCCGAGATTTGAAAATCGAACAGTGTCGTATTTTCTACGCGCCGGAATGCACTCAGGCGCGGTCCGACGGGACCATGGCCATGGGCCATGGGTCATGAGTTCATAACCCCTCAAAACCCCCAAAGCCGTAAACCTTCTTAAAATAGTAATTTTTCGAAAATATAATACATTTTATTGTAGGTACATGTAGGCTTTGTCTGTGACCCCACCCAGTCTTTGGCTGCGACCGCGCCTGGATACACTCTGTTCGATTTTCAACTCTCGGTGTTATTCCCCAAGAGTTGAAAATCCAGCGTCCGTGTGGACGTCGACTTAAGAAATTAGGATTTTTATAGAAAAAAGAAACACGTTTTAATTTTATTGTTACACATTACGTACAATACATTTAAAAATTGACGGAATATTTTATACAATGATGGCCAAAAAGAGTTTGCGCCCAACGTGGGGCTCGAACCCACGACCCTGAGATTAAGAGTCTCATGCTCTACCGACTGAGCTAGCCGGGCTGTAACAGTGACGTCGAAATTGACCACTGCGTTCAATAATCCGTTCCGGTAGATAAAAATATACTGGCAAGGAAAAAAACGGAACCGTTGACGAAAATAAAAGAAAACCAAAATGTTACCGGCGATGTATCGATGGCAAAACGCAAAATAATACAAAAATCGTTTAGCGTCGTGATTCATTGACCACTGCCTTTAGGTTAAAAAAAGGTTACGCTGATGCATGCCCAAAATAAGGACGCATTGCTACAAAATAGGATACGTTAGTGAAAAATGTTCCCATCAAATACGTACGACACGTATAACAGTACCTAAAGATAACGTTTAGGAAATACCGCGCATTACAGAATTACTAAAATAAAGCACAATAACTATAGTTATGATGATTAATTTTATTTCCCTACTGCGTTTAAACCCCATAACAAATAGGTGAAGTGAAGTGAAGCTTTGTTTTGTTTCAAATTTCAGTCGCATTTTCCTTTGTTGGAATAAATAATTGCTTATGTACAAAATTTTATAGTCACATTCGATCATCAGCTTTCACAGTGTGATATATTTACGAGATTTGAGATGACTATGTTTACAACTAACTGACTCACGCGCCGCTGCGCAAGCGCATGCGTCTGCACTTCACTGTTTGCCAAAAGGGTTTTGTAAACAAGTTTCGAAACAAAAGGTTCGATACATCTTAATATGGTTAATTAGGGTATCTTGCTGGTGATAATTTTCGTAAGAAATACTGGCAACTTTAGGTAGTAAGTAGTAAGAGGGAAAAATAATGTGAAATCATAAATTAGATTGCTTGAATTCACATTCAAATGTTTTGTAACTGTCTACTTACTCATTATAAAGAGTCGTGGTGCTCGCAAATAGGCACATTAACTGCAGGTAGGTACACTTATTGAGGTAAGATATTCATAGTATTGGGGCAGGTTAACATCACAAATCAACACCTGTCAAAGAAAATGGTGTCTGACCTGTTTACAGATTTAAATATCAATCCTTTTATCGTTTCTGTCACTGGCGCCACTTTCAAACTTCCCCTCATGTACTCATTTCCAACTTTATCCATTTTCGCCCCTCCACATATCGATCTCAATAGTCTCATCCCCACTGCATGCAATCCCTTTTCATCAGTCTTCTTCATCATCATTCTTAATTTTCATCATCCCACACAAACCTTCATCTGCCTAGCCTTTTCCCGACCATGTACGGCTTCGGCGGGCGGCTTCCGATCTAACCGGAGCGACTGCCTATCTGACCTCCACAACCGAACCTACATGGTAATACGATACCCCTATATAATACTGGTTGTCAGACTTTCGGGCTTCTGAAGACCCGTGACCACTGTCAAAGATCCACGAATGACATCTGGGATCGATGGCTTAACGTGCTTTCCGAGGCAAGAAGTGAGAGTCGTGGTATTTAAAGATGTTCACCCATCCACGGACCAAACGCGGTAAGCGTAGCTTATCCTGTTCGATCGACCCGTGCGGCTATTATTACTTAGCCACAAGCCCCTCAATCTCAACCACACAAATAACGGCACAAATTACAATTGCAAGAAAAACAACCAAAAAGAAAGCATTGGTATCATTACATTACACATAACGTACAGTACCTACTAAATTAATTACAATAAGCACATGAACATCTCGTCATTACGAGCGCGATGGACATAAAACCGTCGGGTCTCCATCGTAAACGGGGTGAACGATTCGATATGTTCCCATATTGTCATCGTACCGAGAAATGAATGTAATGACAAGCAAATTAACCTTTATTATGAAGACATGGTGCATTGGCAGTACCTCCTTTTTGTTAACAGTATTTTTGTACTCACATAAAAAACTTCCGCTGTTTCCGTTGGTTTCTTTTGCTTTTAAGTGTATTTTCACGATACTTACTTCGGTTTTGTTATTTTAAAACAAAAACGTAATGTATTGGTATTAAGGAAAATGTTAGAATCACACACCGGTCACCCTAGTCAATGTCTGAACTTTAAAAGAGACTTGGACCATGAATTTGTTTAACATAACTGACAGTACTAAAAATAGGTACACCTCTGCCAAAACCTTTGGGAAAACAAGGCGTGATATTGTGTTGTTTGTTTCGCCATTTCTTCTCAGGTAAAATCATTGCTAGATGAAGTCAACTTTTCCCATTTGAGTACCCACTCTGATGGTTGATATTGACTTCCTATTTTAACCGACTTCAAAAAGAAGAAGGTTATCAATTCGACATGTTTAATATATATTTTTTAATGTATATTCAAAGTAATACATATACAAAGTCACCGACTTCCGAAATTAAAGTTATTTTTCACTTTGTAGTGTTTTCCCAGAAGTCGGTTGTTTTTTTTTTGGAAAAAGTTTTTAAATATGATGTTTCAAGTTGGTTCCGATAACCTATTTAGAGCGTAAACATTTCATTTCATTACCTCTTAAACTCCCGGAACCAATAAGACAAAGTTTGTATCTATGTTGTTCGTATTTACTTTGAATGTTTGAACGCTGAACAGGAAAAACACTGCTCCGTAAAGTAAATAACAGTCAAGTGCATGTTTAATTGTTGTTGTAAATTAAGTTTCCTGTGTCCTATATTTATTTCTTATAATTTTCATGTGTATGTACATGCATAAGTACCGGTATTGCTAAATCATTAGATACTATGTCCTTTTTGAAAACTGCTAAATTCAGCGAAGGTTACTAGCCTAACCACAAATGATACTTATAAGTAGGTGAGTAAATAAAAGGTGTAATGTCTTGATTGAAGTACTAGTGACACAGTCCACTTCTAAGAAATAACGGGAATCTTAACAGCATTTATTATATTCAGTGGTTTAGTCGTGTTGTGTAATAAAATTAAAACTCATTTACATAGACGAGAACCGGAAGTCTAGGTGCTTAAACGAGGCAAGTGACGAAGTCTAGGTGCACAAGTACTTTTAATACTTATTCAATGCATAGAAAAGAGTCATGGGAAGCTACAGAAGTGTTGCCTAACATTGGGATACATTTATGAATCAAAGTTGCTGTCACAAGATCTCCTGGATTTCATGGAAATAAAACGCCTTCTTATGAAGGAAGCACCAGGGTAGCCTGCAAAATTAAAATTTCCTTACGTTTTTTTGCAATTTGAAGGTCAGTGTGTCAAGTTGTACTTGACAATTGTGAACTTGGCGTGTTGTTTTGATAATTTTATTGATTATAGTTCTGTATAGCCATATTTGTTATGGTCGTGAATCATATATTAATCAATATACAACCTGGCACTGTCCTACAAATTGCAATTGGATTTCGCGGGTTACCTCAGTGCGTCCACGCAAGTTCTGAAGCAAGTTATGAACTAAAAGAAACTTAGTATCTAAATATAAGGTGACGAATCCAATGCGCTTACAATACAGCCTGAAAGGATACTGTAGCAGTTAAACACATTCGTTCTGCTCACGACTCTGTTCTTCTGTTCTGGTTCCGGTCACCACTCATGACTCACGGGGAAAACCGCCCACAAAGTGCCAACTCATTTAGTAGCAAAAGCCACAAAATAAATACATATACGCAACTCAATTAGAAGAATACGAGGTGTAAGTGGTGGTTAGTAGTGGGTCAATAAATAATAGTTGATTCTATGACTCAAAATGTAAATTCATTACTTATTTGAACTACAAAAAGTCATCTTTTGAGGAGTACCTTACCTGCTGTTAGTGGATTTTTTATTTGCACTTGGAATTGCTTAGTCTAGATTTGTAGGTAAGGGTTGGTTGATTGACACACAACAACATAAATGTGAAGGTAAAATGTGGATGTTCTATAGGTACATCACTACCTAACCATGCAGGAAATTCAGGCGTGCTATGTGAAGTTATGTTGTGTAGTAGGTACACTACATACCGGCTTGATACCTAATGTAAGTCACAGCGGGGAGGTGTCACTTTTTTTGTGGACTTATCAATAAAGAATATTTCCTGTCATTCTAAAATTAATATACGAAAATAAAGAATTAAATACGATAAAATTGAACAGCTGAAAACCAAATAAAATGTGCTATATTCCTTCATCTCGTTCTCGCTGACGCATTTTTCTATATCTGTCTCTGTCATAAGCCGTTGTACAGCGGCTTGCAATGCAAGCGCCGTCCATGTCAAGCGGTGCTACGTGACCTAAAGTGAAATCATTATGGGATCGCTGTTGTATGATTTTTTAGTTCTCGATTATGACGTTTTGGCACCGGGTTATATTTAGAATTGTTAGTTGTTGTTTGAATATTATGGTGAATGAAATACCTGTAGTATAACTATATTTTTTGGCAATAGTAGACACTGAAAGCGGTAGAGTTGCGAATCTCTGAAGGGAAGCCGGTAGGAATCGTGTTATATGGTGCTTTCGCCACTGGTAAGTCATAGTAGACGAAGTGCGCCTTGTAATGAATTTAATCATCACCAGCCAATGTTCCCAACTGCTTGAACACAGTGCTCCTCTCTGTGAGAGGGAGTGGCCCGCTTTCCCACCACGTGGGCCCAATGCTGATTCGTAGATGGCACACGTCTTCGAATTTTTGACTCTAGGACTTGCCGATTTCCTTACCATGTTTTCCTTCACCATTTTGAGAGCAATTTGATGAAATAATTTTACACAAAGTAAAGCATCTGCCTGGGTTTGAACCTATGACCTACCACTTGTAAGTCGCGGCTGTTACCACTGAGTCACCACTGTTCTCGTAATAATTTTAAATTGCCATTTTAGGTACTTAGTTAAATGTCAAAAAATAAACCTACCTATTTTTGATTTAAATTTCAGATAGGTATTACCTATTGTTAGGAAAACATTGCAAAACATCGTTTTATCGCTTTAACATACATTGACGATAAGATTAAGTACGACAGTATATTGTAAGTAAATATTGTTAACTTAGTACTTACACTACTCGAGTAAGTTTAACTTAAGTGTCTTCAATCAATAAAATAAACAGATTTAGTAATGGATTCTTTAGAGGTTTTTATAAACTTTTCCGAATGCCTAGTCAATAATTTGGTTAAGTAGGTAGTTGAAAAGTTATTGCCGATGGAATGTCGTTTCTGATGACTTTTCTACGAGGAGGTACTCAAGAATATATATAAATTCCGTTGAATAGTATGATAGCTCGCTTATACAGTCAGTGTTAATCATATCGAAACTTGATTGGATTGCTGTTCATAAATTGATAGGTTTAAACATACGTTGCCTAACTGAACAGTCATTGCATTATTTTGATGGTAACTCTGTAAAAAAACAGCTTATTGCGTGTCGGACCACGCACAATGAAGGGTTAAGTATTTTGCCTGCCCCAAATCTTTCCAGGCATCCTATTCTAGGGCCAACTCTCCGGTAGTTTATCCGAAAAACTATCTCCGTTCTATCATACATCGATAAGTATACGTCACTGCCTCATCTATTCTCCAACAGCCAATGTAAGTTTGTAAAAATAAACCCCCTTATTCATAAACGATGATAAAAGTTAAATGATGATTAGCGTCTGTTTAATCATACATTTTTGACGTTTAAACACCATTTAACTTTAATCATCGTTTATGAATAAGGGGGTAAATGTTTAAAGCATGTGATAAAACTACAAAATTAACGATTTTTGGACTTTTTCCTTTAAGGCTCGTGCAGACTAGCGCGACGCGACACTCGTAGAACAATTTCTATGAAAACTTAATGGAAATTGTTCTACAAGTGTCGCGTCGCGCTTTCGCGTCGGAACCCTAAAAACACTTCTCAGTCCGAATTCATGCTTGAGCATCTTTTTACTAGAATATCTTCCGACCTCAAATAACAACATAGAATAGAGAAACAAATGAAACACGAGACACGCCGCAACTAACAGGCGCCTGCAAATAATTGCCCAAAGCTAACCAACACCGGGCTATCTGAGGTCCAGTGACCCACATAGACCCCAGATGGTTATCGACGTAATAAGCGATCGCATGTGAGCTTAGGTCATCGGCGTTACTAAGTAAAAGCTAACTGTCAGCCGTGCCACTTCCTCCGAACGACGCCGGAATACTGAGCGCAGAGCCTCGCGCACACAAGTTTAATGACATTCTTTTTTTTATGGTGGTGTTTGGTGCAAGGAGTTTGACAATGATATATACGGCTTTCTGTTAGGCTTTTTGTTAGGCACGAGAATTCATAAAAAAAAAAAAACGTAGGTAGATATCGATTTTAGTAAGTAAGCTTAATATTATGGATTCCGATATCACTAGACAAAGGATTTTAGATTTTCATTTTCCAAAAGCATCATATCGAAACGACAAAAATAATCCGAAAACATTTTGTTAACTTATTTCGCAACACTTCAAATCTACTCATGCAAATGAGTTAAAAAGCTTTCAATGGATACACAAGCTCGCGTACAGTATAATCATTTTTTTCAATCGAATTTCTTTACATAAACACTGTTTCTGGAAGCTAAGTTACGGTAACTTTTATTTTTCATGGAAGCAAAACTCTTCCATGTGAACTTGAAATTGTGAAACGTTTGTTGCCGACTGTACTAGCCACCGGCGCCACCCGCAACAGGCGCCAGCTATTCAATCACCGACATGATAATACAATTTTGACAATCTTTTATTTGATTAATGTAAAATAAACTAATTACTTAATACAAAAAAGATAAGACGGATACAAGCTTATTAGGATGAGCATGTAGTTTAGAAGGGCAGGAATTTTGCATTTATCTTTTTGAGTACTGACTAGTTACATTTACTTAACTTATGTAGGATACTTAATACTAATACGTCTCGTCTGTTAGGCAGACTCATTGAGGCTGATAACAATAGAAAAGTAATTTTGTTAATTACTTAACACTTGACAGTGTTTGTACGGCTGAACGGACTTGTATGAAATTTGGCACACTTACTTATAGATTATAATCATATTTTTATCTCGGTCGTACGTTCCCTTGGGATAATTTTCGACCCCCATGCGTGCGAAGCCGGGCGACCATCGAATGATGGTTTTTTGTTTTATTAGTTTTTGATATCGATATCCAACACGTGGGTAAGTTTTGCCAGCTAATTTATTTTTACCCTGTATATTCACTGTAGAAGCGTAAGAATCTCTGTTCCACAGATATATTTTTAACCTAACAATATCGCTCCAGGTGCCACGTACAGGTGACCTGATTATTAATTTTGCGGTATCTCCCGGAAGCCCGGCTAGCTCAGTCGGTAGAGCATGAGACTCTTAATCTCAGGGTCGTGGGTTCGAGCCCCACGTTGGGCGCAAACTTTTTGTCAAAGACCACTACATGGTACCTCTTCTGCTGAACATAGAAGCCCAATATGTTGAAGGAATGTCTATCAGCGCAGTATATAATTTTACCATCATGAATTTATCTGTTGTAATGACTAGATCACAATATGAAATGTAGAAAAACTACAAACGCATCTTCGACTTAGTTGCTGTAAAAAGGTTGTCATACATTTATCATTTATCAACGGGATGTCTGACAGAGTTAATTCATAGGGTTCAGTAATAAAGCTGGAGAAACCAGACGATGAATCATCTTTCAATGTCCAGTTCACCTTACACCAATATAAAAATTTTTGACGGTTTGCTCAATTTATTGCGCAGTCACGTTTCTGTTAATTTGTAAAACAGGTAATGTCAAACAAAATACATACCTACTTAGTTATTTTTTTTAGAATGGAATGATTCCGGTACTAGTAAGACTCGAATGAGTCATTTCTTGTCATTGTAAATCATTAGACCGTAAAAGTCTACAGATTTTTTATCAATTTAGGGTTACATGGGCTTACACGGCTGTAGCTTTTGAAGAACATTAGGTATATTACATATAAAAGTCCAGCAAAATGGGTATTTTATAACACCATCGTAAGTTAAGCCCTATGTATGTAAAGAACCCACAACTGTTTTTCCGCGTCGGCGATTGCTTCATTGACTTTTTATTTGCAGTAATCAATAACATTGCCATACGATGTGTCACATCACATCACAGCACTGACTCAGACTCGCATTGTTGTCTGCCACTTACTATCTAGGGCGTTGATTACTGAAAATTAATCATTAAACTGAATGGCAGGAACATCGACGGATAACGTGGATTCAGTAGGTACATGATTCTAAACGGAACGTTGCTTTACCTCAGTTAAGAGAAAACCTTGCTGTTCCATATATTTTGACTAACAATTATTTACAGAAAAAAAAAAATCTGCAGTTCCATAGAAAAGTTGTAGGTACAATTATTGTACATTGTAAAATCCACACAATTAAATTTTTACCCGTTAAAAAGAACCAAGGCAACTTAAACTTAAGTTATGCTAAAGCTAATAAGTAAGGTCCTTAATCCTAAATACAATCACCAGCAAAACTACACAGAGATTATTTAATCTATAAACAACCAAACACCATTTTTAACTTCTGCCGCTGTTTTTGTTTGCGATTAGTCGCAAATCCCTTTGGATCGCGATCACAAACGAGCGCTGGCTGTATGCACGAAAGTCTGATCCTTTTTTAGACATAAATACCTGAAAGCCGCTTTGTTAAGCGACGTTGCGTCCAATTATCCTATAATCCACATCCACAACAGCTTTGTCCTCTAATTTCGGATCTCTGAAATCGGGTTTCGTGACAATGGTTATGATCCGTTGCATAAAGCTTACCTTCCCGTGTTGTACTTTTGTACTTACGGTAAGCATAATCAGAGTGAGATACGGATTACATCTTTTTTACCATTATTTAATTTCAGGTATTTGATCTTTTATCGCTAAATTATTTCATTGCCACATCTCAAAACGATGAAGGAAAACATCGTGAGGAAACCTTTCATGTCCTAGAACCAAAACATTCGAAGATGTGTGACGGCTATCAACACGGGCCCGCAGTGAATTATAGCCCACTCCCTCTCACAGAGAGGCCAGTGTCCCAGCGGTGGGAACAGATTATGAGATCTTTTATCTGTCACTTCACTGACTTGTCAGATGATCCATATTGGTTGTTTAGTTCGTAAGCACTTCAACGAAAAAGAAAATCCAACCCTACTTTTTAAGTAGCGTTGGATTTTTTCTGGACTATGTCCATTTTTGTTACACTTATAATATACTGACACTGACACACTATATTGTCAGCTAGTCCACCCAGTGAGCACGATCTCGTTAAATTGTACAAAAGGATGCTGTCTTACCTACTTCGATACAATCCTTTAGTCAAGTTTAGTCACCCAATCAAAGTACGGATAAAAAAGCACATAGGTGCTGTGCGCCTGTGCCCTTTGATTGAAAATGTAGGTACCTAGATAACATTGTATGTTGTAGGTTGTAGCTAACAAAGTACCGTGGTCTACTAACAACGTTAAAGGAAATAACACGTGAAAGGTTTTCTTTTCTACCTAACCCGCCCTTATGGGACTAAGGGCGGGTTAGGTAGAATAGAAAACCACAAATTATGAATGAAAAACCCGTCTGTCTAAAAAGTGAACTTTAATTAAAAAAGATGGAAACAAGTTTCTTATTTTCAAAGGATGACTAGACTTAGACTGAATAAAAGGCATCTTCTTAAATTTAACAATAAAGACCTTTATTGTTAAATTTGTTGGATGTAGGAAGCACAAGACCGGTCGAAGTGGAGGAGCATGGGGGAGGCCTATGTCTAGCAGTGGACGTCTTTCGGCTGAAATGATGATGATAATGATGATGATTCTGAAATTTAAGAAGCCTCCACCCGCATGAGATTGCTTATAGTATTCAGTCTAATAGCCTTTTAAAACAAGTTTCTTGTTTCCATCTTTTTAATTAAAGTTCACTTTTTAGGCAGTTTGGTTTTTTGATTTTGTAAATTATTTTTTTATTTCACAGTTTTTAGATAGGTAAATCGTTCGGTTAATCGGTTATCTTTGACGTTACTGAGACCTATTTATGAAACCCTTTATTTTGATACCCCACTCAATAGGTTTTGAGAAAAAAAAAAATTGATGACACATTAAGGCGCCAAAAATCGGAGATTTTATTTCTTTAAATTTGGTATACCCACTCTCACAATTATGACAAATCTAACGACACCTCTCAAGCTGAAATCGATCAAGCCGTTTAGGCCACAGAGCGTGCCAAAGAAATATACATACCTACATACACTCGAAAAACATAACCCTCCTTCTTGCGCAGTCGGGTAAAAAGGCATTTTTCAACTGATGAGAAATCGTTTTAAATCATAAGCCACGCCATCTACATTACCATTCTGTTACTATTATTTTGCGGTAGGTAGCGCCACCTAGGGTTGAGTAGCAATACTTTTGACGGATCGGATATACATCAGGTATTTAGATATTTCGATAGATGGCGTCTTACTAAATTTCGTTCCATTAATGTTATTCAGGTTAATAATTTTGGATTCTGTATAGTCTTTTAGGAATGGTGTGGCTCTATTAATTAGCAACTGTGTTTGGACGGTGTTCAGTATTCATTTAGCACGTATAATCTATTTTTTTTATTTACAAGGCCGTTAGCAGCCAACATATTATGAACATAGCTTTGTTGGGACAGCGTTAAACTGAATAGGTATCTATCTTTTTTATATTCAACAATATTTAGAATTTCTACCATTATAACTGTGATCACAATTTTAGGAGTCTTTTTTTATATTTTCCTTATTAGCTACTAGATACTTTCATTTTAGGTTCATAATGAAACTGAAACTCCTGGTGCCTGACTCCAAAGCATTGATAAGATTAATAAGTGATTTGATTCCAAGGAATCAAATCACTTATTAATATTGCAAACAAAAAGTTCACCCTCGTTATAGCAAAAGAGGAAGTAAAAAGAACTGCATCGACCGGGAATCGAACCCGGGCCGCCCGCGTGGCAGGCGAGCATTCTACCACTGAACCATCGATGCTTATACATAAATTCTAAAATAAAGGATTATTATGTTCTCTGATAAATGATTTGCAGAGTGTTATCAAAAGTACTCTTCTCCAAGTGTAAAAACAGCATTGAAGCAGTAGAGGCTTCCAGCATGTATTATCACAAGACCAGAAAATGTGCATGTATTTACAAAATTTTACAGTAGTTTCACTTCATCGGTAGATCTATACTCCGAGTACCTACTAAGTAGAGGTGGTAAATTCCCGAGAATATCCTACTAGCGAGAGCTTTGCTGTTAAGTTATCCAGAATAGTATTTATAATTGAGTAGTTCTAAATAAACCAAATTGGTAGTTATGTACAGACGCCAGCACATTATGCTACCCCAAACTGTCAAAACTTCCCAATTGAACATGAACCTTACATTTATGGAATAAAGTTAAAAATCTACCAAAGAAATTTGACAAATTGGGTTAGCTTGATGTGCTGGAATGCTGGCGTCAATACCTATTTAGGATGTGGATAACGACGCGACGTGAACTACACATAATCCCCCTTATTTTTAGGAAATGTTTAAACGTCAAAAATCTATGATTTAACAGCCGCTAATAACATTAGTAAAGTTTTATCAGCGTATATAAATAAAAGGAGAAAATGTAGGTATATGTAACCTATTTTTCTTTCTCACTAAGTGTTTAATAAGATGTTTGTGTAACTGTTTATCTTACCGAATTAAATAAATAAATAGTCTTTTGGAAGAGAGTTTACGAGGTTTTTAAAATTGTATGTTTCTATTCACCTCTTTTTAAACCGACGATAAAAAAGGGGTTATCTGGTTTGTCGACGCGTTCATTTAATTTTTGTTTTATGTATGCATGACCACGCATAGCTCTAGTATCTATACGTCTAATATACATACCTAAGTACTTACATCGAAATTGGTCAAAATTTAAAAAAATATAATAATATCCATCCATATAGGGTAGAAATAAGTAGATTGATTTTTCGTCACCGTCAGGATGACTAAACGGTACACATTTATGTAGTTCTGATAATAATTCAACATAATAGAGACCGAGTTGATATGATTATGGAGACTGAAGACAGTCGACGGAGCTCCTCGACAGCTAGGTACATCGTGTTTGGGCTTATTTCATTCACCTGCACCCTAATTGCGTACCTAACGCACGATCAATCACTATCTGAATAATTTTGAAACAGATTGCTAATCCATTGCTTCATATGTTCGAAAAATGTGTCTGCTCCAACGTAAACAACGCAATGAATATTGTTGAACTGTCAAAATGAAACAGATTATGATTAATCGTGTGTTTACACAATTAGGGTGCGGGTCTTCTTTCTAATCAGGATTCAGCTACCTACCAACTCTATTTCATCTAACTATGAAAAGATATGGTAAGGACCAAAGTTCAGAATCAATAGTGTTTTAATGGGTAAGTACGTACGTACAATTTATCTGAAATCTAGTTTTTTTTCATTATCGTTAACGCTTTATAACCAGGAAGTACTTAAGTAACTATGTAATAATAACATCAAATATGAATGTCCTTTATTTGTTAGTAATGTACTTACCTACCTTGGATATTAATAATAGAAATTATCTAATCGATCCGAGGATCCAAACATTGGAATCATTTTTGTCGAATAGCCTGCAGTATTAATTCAAGTGCAAACAAACACGGATTTCACATTATATGTACCTATCTTGGATCATTATGGTTATTATTGGTTGGTAATAGAGTCATCGTAACTCGTGGCCGATACGAAATATCATCACCATTTCAGCCAAAAGACGTCCACTCTAGGACAAGGCCTCCCCCAATTTTAGGGGGTTTGCCATAATCTCCACGTTTGGCAGGCGGGTGGGCAATCTCAGTGTGGTGGTAAAATACATAAAGTGAGTCCCTTAGTCGTCTTTTACGACACCCATGGGAACAAAAGGGATGGTGCTATTCTTTACGTCCGGCACCACACGGAACATAGATGGACATTTTTATATTTCTTATGAAATAAATTTTATACCTAACCTCACAAATTATCCCCCCCAGTGGGGTTCCCGCATTGTCGTTGCGGGGGGGCTCAGTAACCGTGGTCCCACCTCCCACGGTGAAGCGAAGAGGAACCCCAAGGTGGGGCCGCTCGTCAGGGCTTGTGCCTCCAAGCCGACGACGTAGCGGCCAAAAAGTAGGTTGCGGTGAGGTGCATCGCAACTGAGGCGGGCCGCGATGTCGAATGGGAGGCATCGCGGCTGAGAGTTACAGGCTGCGGCGGAGGAGGAGTGCCGGTACTTCTGAGTAGCGCTCTTCCCTTCCGTAGCCTGGACGGGGCCGCCACCGTTTGATGGCGGACGCGGTGGGGCCGCAGGGGAAGAGGAGTGTCGGTATAGCGTTGGCCGCTCTCCCTATCCCCTGCGGCCGAAAAGTGGTTGGCGGCGGGGCCACTGTACTGACCCGTCGCAGGAGGACGTCAGCAGCAGCTGGTGGGGCCCGCAAGGGCCGATGCCTGCTAGGGGTGCGGGTTGTTCGAAAGAGATACCGCGGCCCCTGGCATACGGGCAGCTGAAGGAACATGGGTGGGTTTTAGTCAGTAAAAGTCTGACACGCCCTCCTGCTCCAACCAGAGCGGGAGAAGTCATTTGATGATTTCCCACCCACAAAAAAAAAAAAAAAAAAAAAAAACCTCACAAATTACTCTTATTATGTATGTACCATATTTACATTGGCATATATCTCCATGATCCTAGATATACAGGATACGTTTTTATCCAGTGCGCAAACTGTAACCATTAATTCACCATATCATTTTAAAAATCCCAGCGTAGAAAGTTTTCGTCGGTTATACAAAAAAAAAACCAGCTGTTTCATAGAGAAGTGCAACACCTACGCGGTCAAAATGTATGGAACAGCTGATTTGTTTTTGAATAACGATATAATAAGCGATCGACCCGTGCGGCTGATGTTATTTAACCGCGAGCCCCTCACATCATAAAGTTATGATTCCGAGCTCCGCCGCACGCAGCAGTACTACTGGTCCCCATATATTCTCTATATGTTTATATGAGATTATATTCCGAGCTACGCAGCAATGTCGCGGCAGAAATGCAGCGGCAACACTGCTGCGCGGCAGTGTCGCCCCAACGCCGCGACAGACCTGCTAGGCCTCAAGTCTGCTTAGGGCATCGGAACCGGTTTTCCCGGTTCCGTAAGAACCGGGAATTCCCGGTTCTGAAGGTCCCTGAAAGAACCGGTTCTGTAAATCGGAGAACCGGTCGTTTCGATTCTTTCGGTTCTTTCTTAAAATAAATTTAGAAATACATCTCTTTATGCTAAATTTCAAGTTATTATAATATAATAATAAAGATTTTAGTGGCGATTCGTTATTGTATGATATGATATCATACAATAACGAATCGCCACTAAAATCTTTGCCACCACAATCTTTTAGATATCATCAGCTCATATTTAATGTACGAAAAGTGTTAAAAAAATTCGAAAAGTCACCGACTAAAAATAATGACGTCCTTCAAAAGCATGTCAAAGCTGATTTTGGACAAGACTATTCTCTGCTTTTAGATAGAAAGACTCGCCGCATTGCCACCATGTTAAGCCGTTTTCTAAAATTAAAAACATCTATCACAAAAGCACCAATAGATTTAAACATCGATATTCTGTTTACTGACGACGACTGGAGACACATACACGAAGTAAATAATATATTGGATATTATAAAAACTGTCGTGGAGGCGCTATGTCACCATGATGCAACATTGCAATTGCAATTGTAACATCTGATATTTCCCTCAAATTTTCAATAAAAATATTGCATGAAATGAACACTCATCTGAGCAATAGAATGGTGGCTGTATTGCGTAAACAATATGCAAAACGACGAATAGTCCAAGCAGCAATATTGCAATATTTGACCAACCCGGAGAAGTATTTTGAAAATATTGAAAATGAAGATAAAACAGTCTTTTTACGGCCTACGAGTGATGAGATGCTGCGGGAAATCGTAAACCTCACTCAACGCACAAAACAGTGTACCTCTTGTGGGTATGCCTGATTTCAGAAGACACGATGACTTACAAGTATCTTCTTTAACAAATGTAGAGGAACTTAATAAGGAAATATGTTAAGCTATTGCTTCTGCTTCTGAATCGACATCAAATGACCTAAATACTACAGTGAGGGTAGAAATGGGTCTGTTTGAGAATGGTCAGAGACAGCGAGGACGGTACCTATCGCTGGCTTTCCACCATTTATAATCCATTCCACCCACTAGTGTGGAACCGGAACGAATGTTGTCTTCCGCCGGCATAGTCTGCAATAGACTCCGTTCCTCGTTAACCGACAAAACCTTAGACGCACTTATTTTTTTTTACGTTCCTTTTATTTAGCAAATAAAAAAGACCCAATAATGCTCAATATAATCATTAATTTAATTTTATCGTTTTTTTAAATCATTTATTTACTACTTTTATGTGTACAATTGTAGAGTGCACTCAAGTTGTTGTTACCTTACCAAGCTTGTTGATTTATTTTGAGTTGATTTTAATTTTATTTTTTTATTTCCTATTTCTAGCGTGTAAGATTGTTAAATTAATTGGAATTTAATTTCCATTATTCTTTGAAATAACTACTTTTTGATCTCGGTGGTGAATTATAAACAACTACGAAAATACTGATTTAAAGAACTGATTATTGCTAACTAATACTTAAAAACGATTTTGTAATTTTGAGTATAATTACAAAAATTATAAATATTGTAATTTCCAATAAAGAGTGTTTTATTAAGATCCATTCTCCTTTATTCGTTTTGATATGAGAAAATCTATATAAAAGATAGCATAGCTTATCAACTAGAATTTATCAAAAAACCGAAAGAACCGAAAAAACCGGGTACCCGGTTCCGTCTTGCGTTTAGAACCGAAAGAACCGGTTCCTAAAATAGGGCCGGTTCTCGATGCCCTAAGTCTGCTATTACAATAGTGTCATAATGGTCTATCATTGATTTCATAATTGTTGATTTTGACAAGTTTAGTAATCTACTAATATAATGGCGTCATTATGACTTTCCAATGGTCAGCCACTGACACTCCATTGAAAGAAATGGCATTTACTGGTAATCTCGTACATAATGACAAATGAATGACTGACTTCGGCGGTAATCTGCTAAGATTTAACACTAATAAACGAATAAATAATATGTAAATATATTTATATAAATGAAATCGGGCCTGAATAAATGTTCAAATTTAGTAGTATTTTTTGGAAAATCTTTTCTACTAACGGATTTCATAATAATGGCAATACGACAATGCCATTATAACACAATTCTATTACGAGACCATTGATCGACCAATGATCGACCATTATGAATTTAGTAGATTACGAACTTTTAGCAAAATGACAATGGGACAGATGGGAAAGACGAATTTATAAAAATAGCAGACTTGGGCCCCAGTAGTGACGCGTCTGTCGCCACAGCGATAGTACCTACGTGAGTGTTGACAAGTAAATTGGCAGTAAATAGCAAGGTTGGAACTTCTCTGATTCAGAAGCGCAGACAGCGCTACACTGCTGCCTTACTCGGAATCAGCGCGGCAGGCAGCACTGCTGCGCAGCACCACAGTGGCAGCACTGCTGCGGCAGCACTGCTGCGGCAGCATCGCTGCGGCAGCATCGCTGCGTGCAGCGGAGCTCGGAATCATACCTTTAGACCCAAATATAGAAGTACCATCGCATCGATAGGAAGAAGAAGTGTAGATTAAAGCTTGTCAGAGTGGCCGTTGTTGGCTTCTCTGCCTAGAGTGTAGCGTATAAAAAAGAAGATGACAAATCCAAATGTTGGAAGCTGTGTGTGTGCTAATGTGATTCCTTATTGCTTTGAATCGATATCTACTGATTTTATGTAAATTAACTTTAGGCCTACATTAGGTACTTTTTTACCCGACTGCGTTTACAGAAATAGCATGCTCACTCTTAACAAGCAAAAGTGTTGGTGGACTGGCCATATTTGTCGAAGAAGTGGAGACCGCGTATCGGCAAACGTAGAGTGTAACGCCCCTCAACAAGATGAACCGACGCGACCTTATAAAGCTGAGACAGCCTGTATCCGGAAGGCGGAAGACAGGGTGTTGTGGTGTTCGAAGAGGCCCATGTGCAGCAATGGACTGCGATAGACTGAGTTGATTGACATCCCTTTTCATTATTGAAAACTAACAAGTAATACACGTATCTAATGGCACAACAATTCCTAAAGAAATAAGCAGTACCTTTGTACTCAATTGTATAATTATGCCGTATCTCGTATGTATTTTACTGTGTGTACATAAATAATAAAATAAACAAACATTATGAAATGAAATATTATGTTTTAATAAGTTTACCTGCTAATGTTTTGCAATAATTTTGATTGACGTGTAAAAGTGTTTGTACAAACCTACTTACAGAAATAAAATCATTTATCATTTATCAATAAGAATCTATTTACTACATATTTAAGTCAAAGAAAGTAATAGGACAACCAATGTAGATATAACGTGTGATAGCAGGTGAGTGTATCTATAATATTGATTTTTATTTGATAAGAGGTGTGATATCTTTATTTGATAACAGTTGGCCTTGTTTGTTATAATTACCAATATGTTTCAGTCTAGGGAAACTTCGAAAGCACGAATTAAATAAAAGTTTCAACAACTTTCTGCCTACCTACATAAAATTAAATTACTTAGCGAAACTGTGAAGACTTAATGGGTATCGACTGTATCGATATCATGACGAAACAAAGATATTGATGGGTAGTTTTTTTTGGTTTATTTTAATTAAATTGAATAATTTTCTGTTGTAGTATTGTGAACTTTTATTTTATTTGACGTAGGTAATCTGGGTTTTGCCTGAATTACTTGTTTTTTTTATGTAGGTAGTTAAGTAAGTACTTGAAATGTCAGTTTTTCTTGTGTAATCTTCACCGACGTAAGGAATGGGTAGTTATCGACATCTAACACGGTAAAAACCAAAAGAAGATTTTTATAACTCATCATTCATCACCAGCGGTCGTTGACCCCCAAAAAACATCAAATAATTTATTTTTTCGGCGTTTATATATGTGTTCATACCTCTTTCCGTAGCTAATTTAATTTGAGCCTGTAGAAACAGCCTCTACTGTTCCCACAGCACTTGGTATGTGAATGTGGCCAGTAACCGTGCCGTGATCCACCATGTGGGGTCGCCCAAAGCTGATTGATAGCTGGATGTCCCAACATCATCATCTGCCTAGCCAACTGTATTGAGGACGGCTTCCACCTGATTCAGCTGAATACCAGTATTTCATATGGACCGCGTGCCTATCTGACCTCCACAGCCATTAAGAAATTGTATTGGGTAAAACGATACCCCTTGGCAAGACTGGTTGTCAGACTTTGTTGATGTCAAATTTTATTTGGTAATCCTTGGCTCTAGAATATACTGGTTTGCTTCAATTAATAGCAGATAGAATTTTAATCATTTCAAATCAATCAAGCGAATTTGTACAGTTGTATCCTTATTATTTTTAGGCATCATCGAATGCTTAAATATGTTCGTCTCGTAGCCTAAAGTATTTTCGCGAACGATTATAAGAATCGATCTATTGTATCGTTCGCCGAAATCGCAGCTAGTTACGAGTATATTGTCTCGTAAACTTTTATATGTCGGCTGATCGGCTCACGAATTGAAGTGCTGTCAATAGTCGGTTTATGGGAGGAGACCGTTAACTTTTATTCCCCGTATCACGGAATGTTGTGGTAATGTTTCATAATCGAACAAGTGCGCGACACTTCGCCAGATTAAAGTGCCAGAGTTTTAGCACTTATTCACTTCCCATAAACAGTACCTGTGAATGGTTTGTTATGGGGTGCGAATGCTTAGAATGCTATTTAGCGTACTCTGGTCTAAATAGAACATTTTTTCAAAATATAAATTTTGATTTTATAATACTTCTAAAGTCCCACGTGCAACAGGTTCAGCAGCAGGCTTACCATGATGCTTTTTATTGCTAATCTACTGTAGAATAGACATCGCTTGTTTAGACTTGACTTAGACGCTTGTGTAGAGAATAGACATTTCTCGGTGAAAAACTGTCAACTGTCTATACGGAAACGTCATTTTTGTCTACTCTTCCGACGACAACACGCTTGTCTACGCTACGGTTCTCGTGCTAAGCTTGCTGATCACGTAATCATTTATTAGGGTTCTCAGCAAGTTGGAAGATGAACAAAATCTCTTGGACAGGCACACGTACGCGCGCAGCACTGGAACGTGTTAAAATAATACTGTTTTATGAGGTAGGTTTACCTAGGTCTAGGTCATATAGATAGATAGTAGTTACGTACCTACTTCAAAACTCGCCACTCTTGAGTGCATATTTGATTCGAGGTCCTCATATTGCGAGAAATCATGAAAATATCTACCGACAGTGAAATCATGAAAATATCGGCCGACAGTAAGCACGAAAAACTGGATTGCAGGCCGTAAGTACATAATCTGAGTTTGGCACCTTTATCCTACTTTTTAGATGGCAAACAAGCCGATGGCTCAGCTAATTATGGAGCACTGCTAACTCTGGACACTGCGTTCCCAAGCCAAGTTGCCAGCCCTGGGACAAAACTGAAATGATTACAGCAAGAACCACGTGCGACGCTGTTTAGCGGCACTGATAAGAGCCCTTTTTCGGACGAGCTCACATAACTAGTGTTTAAGATGTGTAATTAATTAATTATAATTACTAACCAATTGGATTTTGTAATCTGTAAAATAAATGATTCCATTTTTAACCGCCTTTAGAAGGACGAGGTTCTGAATTCGTCTGTGTTTTTTTTTGTATGTTTGTTTTTTTTTATGGATAGGGTTATGCTTCAGGGGTGGTCCCGTATAAATTTTATTAACTTCGTTTTTAATCCACTTTATAAATATAAGTGACATTCTGCTGCTTCTTGTCACTGTTGTTAACAGTGCAAGTAGTGGAATACGAATTGGAATGGGGTAGGTACTATAACTAAAAAGTGAAAAATTAAAACATTATCCAAAAAAAAAACAACCGATTTCCGACAAAACACTACAAAGTGAAACTCACTCGTTATTTTTCACTTCATAGTGTTTTTTCGGAAGCCGGTTGTTTTTTTTTTTTTGAAAAATATTTTTTTTTTATTTGGTTACATAAAGAGCTCTACTAAAGTCGTTCCAGTAGTTTCCTGATGTTAATCGAAACTTCAACCTTGACTACCTATACGTACGTTCTAAATTCCTTATCGACCTGCCCCTTTTAACTGTTTGTTTTTGATTGTTCATTATTATTCTATTACAATGATAAACCATCAAATGTCTAAGTAATTAACACAAGTACTTTTATGTTGCTATCAGACTCAATGGGTCTGCCTAACAGCCGAGGGAATAATGTTATTATGTTACCAGTAGACCTGTTTATAATGTTTGTACCTACCTACATGTTTTCGATATGATATGGACCTAATGGACTATACCATATCGAAAATAAAATTCCGTTGATCAATCAAAATCAAAATCAAAATCAAAATGATGAATGATGAATTTATGGACCATACCGTATGGTCCATAAATTCACTAACGGAATTTAAACAGCTTTAAGGAAATATAGATAGGTACCGCTATTTCCTATAAGTACCTACCTACCTTAGAATTCTTGACTCTCAATTAAATTTAAAAATTCATATCGATAGTGCATTGAACTCTACGGAAACAGCTCAATTATGAACAAATAACAGCATAGATAAATATCCAGTTTAAAAAGTAATTTTGAGTATTTTAAACGATCACGATTATTTACAAACAAATCTGTGCATTCACCCCTCAAGACCAATATTTAAGAATAAAAAGAAATGAGTTATAGAATACTGTTTTTTGAACGTGGTTGAAGCGTAAAACAATAGTTTCACTATGATTGTATAATTAGATAGCAATCGAATGAACAATTTACCTTTGTCAAAGATAGTTTGTCTAAATGTCTACCATTTAGGAAAGAACCTCGCCTGTGAACATTGCAACTGACACTGTACTTATTTACCTACGTCTAGTGTCGCGGGACCAATTGACACTTTTCGAGTAATTACTTAGGTTCTAAAATTAAACAAAGTCAAATTACCGATTGATCGATCGAATCGAATACTGGAGGAATATAGAAGTATTTTCCGTAAGGATAAAATAAGTACGAGTACTGTGCGATAACCGCACCACATGTATGTAAAGCAGCAACTTCAACAGTTCCATGAGTGCCGTGATCGAACGTGGTTTACTTAGTTGATATTAATACATTATGGACCAATCAAAGACTTTGTTATTGATGCGATCTAGATCTATTAACAATGGCGATAACAAATATGCTGATACTAATAAATCATTCAGGAACAGCCGCCGCCGCACTGTTTTTCAAAAGGTAGGAACTTACTTATCGTTTATATTTAATAGTACATAGTACATACTTAATATGAATCCCTCTATTTGTTCCTTATATTATGTTAATTAACAGTGTATTATAAAATTATAAGAGTTCAGTATAATTTAGTATTTTTTTACAATCATGAGTACCTACGTTAAAAAATATATATTGCGATATCGTAATGTCGATGTTTACCGTGACGAATCAAAATTACATCGGTGTGGAAGGTGAGCCCTCAGAGAGAAAGCATATATTTGAAAAGTTTCAGATAAGAGCCCCATGGTTTTTTTGGGTGGGAAATCATCAAATAACTTCTCCCGCTCTGGGTGGAGCGGGAGGGCGTGTCAGACTTTTACTGACTAAAACCCACCCGTGTTCCCTCAGTTGCCTGTGTGCCAGGGGCGGCGGTATCTCTTTCGAACAACCCGCACCCCTGGCAGGCATCGGTCCTTGCGGGCCCCACCAGTTGTTGCTGACATCTCTTAGACGCGCCGTCGACCCGGGCTTGGTCCTTACCGGACAGCGAGCTACCCATTACTCGCCGTCCGCAAGCCCGTGCCTACGGTGGCCGGGAATCAGCCTGGGATTCCCGACGCCCAGGGCGTCTCCTGCGAAGGCCACGGCTGTGAGGGCGCATGTACTGCATCTCCCTCACGTGCGCCGCCTCCCTCTTTGCGAGCATAACTGCTTCGCTGAAGGAGGCGACTGCTAGCCATGCACTCTGGCTCCATACCATGGCCTGGACCAGAGTCGGACGCGAGAGATCGCCGCCGCCGATCACCTCCACGAGGACACGGCGGTGCTCCGCCCAAGCCGGGCAGACCTCCACCGTATGCTCTACCGTGTCCTCTGGGCGATCTTCGCAACGGAAACACCCGGGCGTTTCCTCCCGCCCTATCCGAAACAGGAACCTCCCGAAACAACTGTGTCCGGTGAGGACCTGTGTCAGGCGGAAGGTGAGGACGCCATGCCGCCTCTCTAACCACTCCTCAAAGAGGGGACTTACCGCCGCAATCGTGGCGTGCCCAAGAGCCCCATGGTCAGGATTCTACTTTCAGATTTCTAAAGTAGACCAAAAATAAAGTGATCTTTGTCATCGATTTCAATAAGAACGTGTGCGGCCTAGCTCATAAGTAATGACTTAAATAGGCAAATCTCATGGCGAAATCGTGGGCTTTCCCTAAATCTGACAGACGGAATCGGACAGTTTTTAAAAAGATAATCAGGGCGAATAAAAGTTATTCTGTGCGGATTGATATACCTGCCTTTTGGCTAATATGACGAAATTTCTTTGATTCACCAAAGTAGGTACCCGAAAGTGGTCATAGTTTTGCATTTATCTCTTAATCAACGAACCGAGTAGCATTGAAATTGAATCTTAACTTCTGAATGCCGTCAAATCTTGAAAAAACAGTCAAGGGTCTGAAAGTAGACTCTGACTTTTCCTATCTGAAACTTTTCGAATTTAAGTATCTTCGCCGTTAGCTCATCATGCCGCACCTACTCAGCTATCAGCTTTTCGCCCTGCTTGCTGAAAAACCCTCTGGTCTTCCTCCAATACGGGTCTCATGTAGAGTAGACTATCATTTTGCCAGCACATTCACATAGATTCTGATCATTCGCTATTAACCTTATGGAATGGAAACACGGGTTTTCTATTTCTTTTACTGGAACCCTAGATGCGGATACATACCTACAAGCTTCCTCATCATTTTGTATTGTTCACGCACAGCACTGATAACACGTCGTAGCTGAGCCCGTAAGGCGCGCCCGCGCTACCCCGCTTTCGCCTTAAACAGGTGAGTGGGCGAGAGACGCGGCAGGTCGTGCACCGCTGGTGGCCATGCGCACCTAGGTACCTGTTCCACCGCCGACGACGAAGCGACTATAGCTATCAAAGATTTACTCGTACAATAAACGTACAAAAGAGGTGTCGTATAAGCAAAACAGGTTCATTAGGTACCCTTATTAATAGTTGATCTCCGATCCCACGCAAATGTCCTGTACTTAGATCTGGTAGCGTCTTGTAACGGGTCGATGGGCACTCTAAAATAGGGTCGAGCTGCACGATGACTGATGCATGCTATCTATTGGGACAGGTCAGCTCAAAGCTGCAATGGCTATTTCTTCACTTCAAAAGACCATTCCAGATATGGCCCTGCATTATTAGCAACAAAAAAATCTAATAGACCATGACCTCTGAGTTTGTTTCGGAATTCCTTCATCGAGATCAGTCAGCCAGGAAAATCCGGCAGGGTGGCGGCGCGGGCACCATCTAGTTTTAAAATATTGACCAAATATTGAACACTGCTCTAATAGATCAATTTCTATGAAAACTTCATGGAAATTGATCGACCCGCGCTGTTCTGCGGGAAGCCTTTACTCGTTTGTCGTAGGGTGAAGAGCTATCAAAGAGAGTACTCGTTGCTCGCCAACTCGTTTCTATAGTTGTTGGCTCAAGTCACTTTTCGCTTATCGTCGACGGTGGGACAGGTACCTTAAGCTGAATAGGTACCTATTAGCTGCCTGATAGCTACAAAGTTAATTATTGCAGTAATTTGATTTTACAAAGTAAATTAAATTCATTCAAACACATTTTATAAATGAAATTATTTAAATAATTTGAAGGTTTAATAATTAAAAGCCTCATACTCCTTATGAGTATCCAAACGTTTGGATTTTTTTTTCACACGTGTTTCTTAGTTTTTGTTCTGAATTTTTTTAGAGTCTAAAGAGTCTAAGCTCATTAAAAAAGGCATGGGATTCTCCAAATTCGTCTCTTCCACTGAACTATGCTAGTAATTCGTCAATAGCCCACAGCACAGTTCATTGCACCTACCTGCCTACAGTAGTACACAAAGCGTAACCTGATACAGTCATATGTAATAATTGGGTTGACTTGTGACAGCCAACTGGGAATCTGTCACAAGGTCGCCGGCCGGAGGTCGGCCCAGCCCAAATCCTTATTGTGCCGACAAAATTGCTGAATGGGATCGGCTAGATCTCGTGTCTTATTTGTTTTAACTTATGTTTTGTTTTATATTTTTGACCTTAATTATTTTACTTGACACTAGCGACTCGCCCTGCTTCCACACTTTGACGAACCTTTGAGATTTCTTTAATATTTGTAAGTTTATTGATATAATAATAATAAGCCCTTTTTATTCCGAACATCTTTATGTTGCAGTTTTTATTGATTTGTCTTCTAAATAGTCCTTAATGGTATAATATCTTCCCTAGTTGCAGTATTTTCTCAGTAGTTTATAAATTAGTTCTAGCAACTATTCTCATATTTGGGCCCGTTGTGAGCTTTAATTCGTCTTTCCATCTTTTATGTTGTCTTCCCCTGTTCCTTATGCCATCTCTAATTTTATTTAAAATGTATTGTAAACATTAACCATCACATGGATCTTCAACGCAGTGCTTACCATCGATAGTTGAAAATCGCAGTGTTTTTTCGACGCGCTGAGACCACCCTGTTGGATTCTCAATACTGGGTCCTACAATGAGAGTTGAAAATCCAGTGCGCGTAAAATCCTGCGACGGTATTTTTACGTCCATGTGGAATAGTATCACGGTATGTTGCTGCGCCTTATCATAATAAGTACTTACCAGGCAGAATAAGGTCACTGCTCATCATTTGGAAATAACCGATATGATGGCTAGATACGTGGATTAACGTCGAGAATCTGCTACCAGCTTAGCTGTAATCTGTCAATAGATAAGCAGGTTGATGCGCCCTTAACCCTGGCAAGGTGAACGATGCTACTTACTGACAGGATATAGGTAGGTATGTAACTAGCTGTTGCCAGCGACTTCGTCTGCGTGTAAAAATACATGATATAAGTAACAGTACTAAGTGGACCCGTCCAGTCAGTACTGGACGGGTCCACTCAATCTGCGTGAAGAACCACACAGATTGAGAGGACCCGTCCAGAAAAGACCATTTCAGACACCAATCTATATGGTCTTCACACGATGTGACCAAGATTATGTCTGGACTTTAAAAGAGACTATGACCTTTTTTTCGGCCTTTCTTCTCAGAGTAGTTAGATAGAAAACGCTGACCTCATCTACTTAGTTTAAAAAATATGATTGACGTGTAAAAGTATTTGTACAAACCTACTTACAGAAATAAAATTATTTATCATCATTAATTTATCACAAATATCCAGAATGAAAAGTAGCCTATGTCATTTTCCAGGATCCAGGCTACCTATTTGACGAATTTCCTAACAATCAGTTCAGTGGTTTACGGCTCCTGCAGACAGTCACGAAACGAAAACGCGTCGCGACTCTTGTAGAAAAATTTCCATGAAGTTTTCATAGATATTGTTCAACGAGAGTCGCGTCACGCCTGTTTGTGAAAGCCTTCGGACGTGAAAAGATAACAGACAGACAAAGAAAAGAAAGAAAGAAAAATAATTGATTGTGACTCGTACAGGAAGGTCACAAACAGACAGAGCTAATTTCGCAATTTATAGTAGGTACCTATTAGCATAGATGTTTTTTTCCTGCAAATTTTCTTGTATAACACGTGCCGAAACGTGAAAGAGATAAAGGTCAAGAGCGAAGGTCAAGTACAGTATAATTCCAGGTCTTGGCTACAGTTGTAGGTTGGTTGTTAGGTTGTACCCAGAGCCTTTGAAAGCGTGTCAGTACCTATTCACTTCCTTCATATACAAATCAGTCAATATTTTCTGGTTTTCCTTTTAATACTTGACTGCGGCGAAAATCAGAAAAAAGCCAAAAAATTATTCAATTAAAAGTTTTGGTTTCTTCATCTGCTCCCCATCAGTCCAACACTAGATACGTCGGTATTTTTTTTTTTGAAAAACTGCTATCAAGACTAGTTTTGCTATCAAGACGAATGGGTGGCACACAGGTCTCGAGTTCATGGCTCATATACCCATCTCTGCCTTTGATTGTTGGCATGTAAACTTCATACCTATACCCACCACATTTAAAGCTCTCCTGCACATCGGATTCTTGCACATTCTTCAGGTGAAACATGATCAGTAAACTTTAAATAAGTGGTGTAGACACCGCGTCTTTTGAAACAAAATTCATCGATCAAGAACATTTGTTTACGTTCTTCAGCTTGCATGTTAACACATCTTCACCTTATGCTGCCCAGCATAAGGTGGCGATGTGTTGTGAAAGCTCCGTCTCCATGAGAGATTTCCATGCTGCTCACTGTTGTTTTTTTTCCTTTATCTGCAACACAAACGCATCAGCTGTCAGTGTAGCAGAACTTCGTGAAATGTACATAATGTCAAAAACCACATAATAAACTATACTTCTTACTATTTTTGTTATTACAGTAAACCCGGTAAATGAGTAAATCAATCCCGGTTGACTATGGTATATGACTCATAATCTCGTTTTTATCATAAAAATGTTTTACTGACATAATCAATCGACCACTTTGTTTTATCGCCCAGCCTGGAACCATGCAGTTACGCTAAAGCTAGAAAGTGAAATAGCGTACAGCCGACCACGAGAAGTTGTACCATTCTGACTACGGTTCCAGTAATTAATCGTGCTTACTCCGATTCGGTTGGTTTATGGCCGGTGCGTTCCGATAATATGTGACAACTGTTTTTACATCCAGCCAGTCCGCCGACACGCGTCAGGCGGAGAACGCGCGCTAGTGTTCGAATTCTAAGTTTGAAAATTAAAACATCGCGAAATATTTTGACAGATGTTAAAAAGAGTTAAAGTTTTTCTTTTATTTTTGTGAATTAGTTTTAACAGTTTCGTTCATTTTTCATTGTTAAAATAAGTTTATTGCAGTAATTTCATTTTCGCGGGTGATTATCCGCGTTTGCATTTCTTATAAATTTTCACTACAAGAAAGTTTTTATGCACAAAATGTAAGTAATCCATGAACCACAAATTCATTAATAATATGTAGAAAAGACATTTAGATAAAACATTATGACTAGTATTTATTTTAATTCATTTTTGACGATAATTACCAAACAAATTGACAATTAGGTAGGTAACCCTAGTAGTGTAATCTCTTAACAATAAAAAAAAATTAAAACAATTTACTTACAGCTTACGTTTAGTTTGAACTGTAATTGTGGTATGAATTCACGAAGACGATAAACAAACAATAATTTTATTTCTGTCTGATACCTATTCTTTTTTAATTAAGTTTCAAATAACCACCGGGAAAAGTGGAACGCTACGGAAAGGTCTTCCACCTTTGCCCAGCAGTGGGAAATTAATAAAGTAGATATTAATAAAGAATAACTGATAAAGACAATTAAATTATTTTATCATAAAGTAACATGCATTTTGTGTTGTTCAATATAATTATATTAAGCTGATCACCCAATGGTCATTTTGTTAAAACAAACTTGGCACCATACTTTTTATATTTATCAACTTTGATGGTAGTATACATTTTATTAGGCAGGTATATTGCTTAGTTAGTTAAATAAAATTAAGTACCTACATAAAATTTAATCATAACAAAATCATTTGATTAAAACAAACTTTTATTACCAACTTCCTAGATATATTAGGATTCCTTCGTTGAATCTCATAATCAACTACTTAACGCGTAGTTAAGAACGTTTATTTAGTAAACTCTTCATTAAATAAAATAGCTTTTAAATTTTTTTTTTATTCACGTAACTACGGATGATAAACGCAAATTAAAAAAAAAGTGATTGTACTATTTATTACAGGGCCAGAATCACATACATTTTAGAAAAACTATAGAAGTAGTTTGCACTATGGATTTTTTTAAATCAATTTTTTTTACCAGTCACTTGGGTATAAAAATTAAAAGAAATAAATCTTTTTAAAAACAAGCTTTTATTATTACTTGTTAAAAAAACGAACCAAAGGTTAAAAATATTTTTATCTCAATTATCTAAATAAAAGCGACGAAACATTTTGCTTGCGGGTTGTTCGAAAGAGATACCGTCGCCCCTGGCACACAGGCAACTGAAGGAACATGGGTGGTTTTAGTCAGTAAAAGTCTGACACGCCCTCCTGCTCCACCCAGAGCGGGAGAAGTTATTTAATGATTTCCCAACCTCAAAAAAAAAAAATGGCAGGAGAAATAAAGAACATTTATTAGCATGTTACACCTTCTTTATGTCCAACCGTCACTAAGCAACACGCTATTATTTAAATAATTGAGAATAAATTATTTTTAACTTTTTAGTTCGTTTTATTAACAAGTAATAATAAAAGCTTGTTTTAAAAAAGATTTATTTCTTTTAATTTTAATAGCCAAGTGACTGGTAAAAAAAATTTTGATTATTTTTCTTTTGATTTTATTTTTAACTTTTTAGTAGGTATTTATGATGCGGGATTTGTTACGGCGTAGTTCGTAGCAGCGTCTGTCCGTTATGTAGCTCGTAATAATTCGTAGAACCCACAAATATTTGTTGTTTTGAGCACTTAAAGTGTTATGTATCTGTGGCCACCTTCCAGCTCCAGCATCAGTCCCTGGTTACCATATAGGATCAATGTACTCGTCAATACGAATCAAACGAGCCCAAACTCGATGGGGTTGTGTCGTTTTATTGCGGAGTTGCTACGGCCACCTTCCAGCTCCAGCATCAGATCAGCTCCATGTCATCATAATATTGCATTGTAACGCGATATACAAATACTTGAAAATTTTCAGCTCAATCGGAAACCGGAAAGGGGGTCAAATTTAACTTGTAAGATTTAATTACAGACTAAGTAAAAGCTTATAGAAAGCGTTTAGATTATTTTGATTTTTGTTACCTAAATATGCTAATTTAAAAAGAAAAAAGTAAACCAAATCTCCTTTCCCTAATATTTTCCACAGTTAAATAGATGTTTAACGTGTCAAACATATTATTTTACTTCATACATGTAATAAGTAGGTATCGCTACTAGGTATCGCTCAGTTAAATATGATAAATAAATAACGATTATAAAGTAAACAAATAACAACTCATGACCCTAATGTCGTTATGTCTATCTCTTTATTGATATTACTTACGAATGAAATGTAACGACTTTTTACTTAACGCTTAATGAACTGTTACTAATTTTTAAATTAGTTATTAATTAGTAGTGGGTACATCGATTTTTACGGCAGAAAATGTTCACATTTAAAATATTTGTAGGATTTTTCCTACTATAGGCTCCGCGGATTTGAATGAAAGGCACACAGATAGTTTACAACGTGGATTAACACGTACTTTTTATCCCGGTAGTCACGGTCCAATGGGAAATTTACGACATACGCGCAAGTAGAGCGGCTGGCAAAAGCTAGTCAAATACGTATAAAACAGACACTTTTACTACTACTTCTATAGGTACACCTCTGAATACCAGCGTGATACTATTTTATTTAACAGGTTTTAGGCGTTGCCCTTCCATATCTACTGGTACCTTACCATTGTTTATCAGTAATTTAATAATCATTAGCTAATAGTAGCCGTAATTTAATAAATGAATACACGTTTCATTACCGATTTGATACACACACTAAGCACATTTTCCGCAAACAAGGAACAATTATAAATTGGGTCGGGTTACCTCCTTCCCTCAAACATGGCGAGGTAATGGCTGATCTTTGCGTTATGCGGGTGCTGCTTGTGGTGACTGGTCGTCTTGTTGACCTTGATTTTGTTATTGTTACTAATAATTACCTACCTGTTTATTTATTTTACGTCGATGGTCCTAGGTTATCATTTTTGTGGCCTCGAGTTGTAACTCCGGTCGTAACAGCTATGTGAACATAATCCAGAATTGCATATGTAAGCTAGCCCTTCATACCAGGAGGCTTTTATTTTGGTACCTATTATGCTTTATTTACATTTTTTAATTTTTATTCTTTGCGCTTGAGTTATGTTTTCATATTATTTGTTGGTATATTGGCATGGCTAGCCGACATACTCGTATATGACACATTATTTAATTAATGTTCTGTATCTCGTAATGTTTATTGCTTTGCCTGTCTTTGTACAAAATCAAGTCTATCTAACTAAACAGACAACTGTGCTGCTGGGGAGTTTGTTGCGCCACTTCTTCCCAGCTAAAGCACGGAAGTGGTGAAGAGTGGGCGTTTTGGGGAACTGTCTTATGTATTTTGACGTTCGAAATTTTTTATTCTAGATAAATTTATAACTATGTGAATAGTTACTATTACTATTACTGATTGTAATGTAATGATGAACAATAGTACCTAGTCGACATCTAACTTAGCAAGCTAATTAGTAGATATATTGTACTTATACTTAGGACTATAAAATTCGTAATCGTAACCTTTTTTCCAAAACATTTTTCTACTAAATATACAAGTGGCAAGGAGATCGACGCGCAAACTGAAACCTGAAGGCTATCGTGCCCAAATTATTTTGTTACGTGCCACCAAAGGCACGGTGCCATTCGTCCGCCATTCCTGACGAAAAATGTACCTATATACTACACTCTAGCGTATAGGTACATTTTTCGTCTGTTATCTAACAAGAAACACGTGTCTTAACGAAAATCTTAAGCGCAGGGGGTCCCGCAGCCTAATTGCGTTTTGAAATAGTTTGCTAATCCATTGCTTCATATCTTCGAAAAATGTGTCTGCTCAACAATGTAAATAACGCAAAGAATATTGTTGAACTGTCAAAATTAAACAGATTATTATTGATAATGTGTTACACAATTAGGGTGGCAGCTTCCCTGTATGTTTTTCCTACTCAAAAAGCTTTACGATCTGAGTTTCACAAACAGACAATACTGAAATCTAGTCGGATTTCAGTATTGTCTGTTTGTGAAACTCAGATCGTACCTACCTACAAACCGATTTTCCTTTTCATCATTTTTCCGTTCGTTTACAATACCTCACTTGCTAAATAGCTACTAATGCTGCGCATGTTTTTTACAACAAAACAAAACAACGAAATTGCTTTACTATGTGTAAGATTCTAATAAATGTATAACACACATAATAAACCTTCCGGATTAAATTCTCTGAATTACGGTTAACTAACTTTTGCCAGCGGCTTCGCCCCAATTTACACACAACAAATTATACACCTAAACCTGCCTCATGAATCACTCTGTCTATTGGTGAAAACTGCATGAAAATCCGTTCAGCTTTTGAGTTTATCGCAAACAGACAGAACCAGCGAGAAACTTTGTTTTATAATATGTAGTGAAACCGCATCAAAATTCTTTGCGTATTTTAGAAGAATCACGCTATCACAGACAAACCCTAAAAGCAACTTTTTTATATTAATGTACAGATATACACATATTTGGATAACGTATGACAACGTAACGTTTACGTACACGTTTTAGTTACTACCACGCTCACATTGTAATATTTTTGCACAGATCGACTAATATTGTTTACATCCGTAATTCTAGCCTGCCACTGTCTACGCCAAGGTAATATTTTTTTCACAGGGATACCTAACTCACGAATTAACCGGACTGCTATGAGACAAGATGTGTAATGTATATAATTTTGCTTCTGTAACAATTGAGCTTGCTCACGAAGTGTTGAATGTAATACCTAAGGCTAGAGAGGCTTTAAGGGTACCTAGTCTTATTTATAATCAGACGTAGGTGTAATAATATTGTTATTGTAGTATAGATTCCTTCAAAAACTAAAAAAAAATACATTTAATTTAGACTAATAAATTAATTTGGACTTCAGAGCAAACCAAACTATTTAAACCTTATTTATGAGGTGTGCGTGTCAGACGACCAAAGGGCCAAACTTACGACCCAATGGGTCCCTCTTAATGGCAATGGCAAGCGACTTCGGGGATCAGCTGGACTCCTTCAACAAGAACTGGTCCTTAGCAGTTTTAAAGAGAGAGAGGTTGAAGGAGGGTAGAGAGGTTTTTCCCTGCAGTGGTTAAGCGATTGCTGCGCTGCGTGTCGCGGGATTCCGCACGGAACAAACCTTTGAAAACCTACAAGTAGTTGTTCCGGGTCTGGATGTTTGTGTATGTGAGTTTAAATGTTTGTAAACGCATCCACAAACAGGAGAAATTCCTAGTTGTTTTTTAAACAAAAAAAAAATATTACAGGCATTTATTAATAATAAATAATATTATGAGGTGGCCATAGGCGCCATACTTCAATATTATTCAAAGATGTAGTACATTATTGTATTAGAAATACGTTACGCAGAACAAAAGCAGTCACTGTCGTACCTTACATAACATAATGGCAGATTGCAGGCTCGGTATATCGGAAAATTATTATTACAAAGTAACCGTACAAAAACTCGTGATTCGTACGCGTCGCAAGCGCAACTGACAGCATTTGCTTACCCACGCTCTACTTGTAATTTTCTCGTAATAACGTCTCCTGAGATCATTTATTTTGTAACAACCCGACTGTTTGGCACAGATTGTATAGCAGGCTCATTTATGGTCTAATTTGGCCTGACCACAGTTTTTCATTAAAGTATACTACTGACCACGTATATTCTAAAATGTTGTAATGCCTAATGGGAGACTATTTGACTTACTTACTTCTGTTGCTCAATATTCATAACAATAAAAATATATCTTAATCTTTAGTTGACATTCACACGGACGTAATACTCAACTCTTTGAGAGTGCATCTCGGCACGTCGAAAAACGGTCAGTGTGTTTTACTGTTCGATTTTCAACTTTAACCGCTGAGAAGTGCGTTGAAGATCCAGATTGCGAAAAAATGACGCTGCGATTTTATTACGTTCGTGGGAATTTTTTGGGTTAAAAATATTTAGGTACCTAACATTTGCTTTAAGAAGACTTTAGAATTGTTTAAAAAAGTGTTCCTCCTAATTCAATTATAATTGAATTCGTGTAATTAGGAAGTATTTAATAAAACAATTAAACTCACTGAACATGAATAATAAGTTAACCAAAATGAGTCGAGTCCTATTGGTTTTTAGGTTAATTAGTAGGCTCAGTAGTGGGGCTTGTGGCTAAGTAATAACAGCGGCACAGGTCTATTTATCAGGTTAAGGTACGCTTGCCGGGGTTAGTCCTTGGATGGGTGACCATCTTTACATACCGAGACCCCTCCGTGCCTCGGAAAGCATGTTAAGTCATTGATCCTAGCTGTCATTTGTGGATCTTTGACAGTTACGGGTCATCAAAAGTCCGAAAGTCTGACAGTCTTACCAAGGGGTATAGTGTTACCCAGTAACTGGACTGTGGAGGTCAGATAGGCAGTCGCTCCATGTAAAATACTGGTATTCAGCTGCATCTGGTTAGACTGCACGCCAACCCCAACGTAGTTGGTTAAAGGCTAGGCAGATGATAGCAGGCTTAGTAAAGTTACAAAAAACATTCGTAGCATGTTTTCTCACACAAAACAAAGAAACTGATTGATAGCGATACACGTGTCGATCACAATTTTATGAACTTTCACATTCACTAATTACAATGGAAGCCAGTAAAAACAGAACACATAAGTTAAGAACAAAGACACGTTGCGTGATGTGACAAATTCTAATAGAATAATTTATGGAAACAAAAGATAAGTGCGAAGATAAAGCGAAGTCATGGGTTCACTTGGATGTCTAGAATAAAAGTAAAAGGTACAACAAGTACAAAATACTGCAGTTGGTATTCAATAAGATAAAGTGACTCGTGATGCATGTAAGAGTTTGTTTACATGCAGCCGTTTTAGCCGTGTTCGGTCAATGACGCGTGAGCTTAAAAATAGTTCAAAGATTTCTACGAGTATTACGGACGCATTCAGCCGATTGATTCAATAGTTAACAGTTTTAACGTAAACCTTCCTTTTGGGGTTATACTTTGCCCGTACCTACTTGCCCCTTATTTAAAAAAAAACTAGTCTTGCACCATGTTTTAGCGCGAACCACTGTTTTTAAGAAATGCGTTCAACCTTTTGCCAAGACCTTTTAACTTTATAAACCTTAAGAAATTGTATTGAGCAATCTGGAATGATGTGTAATTCAGGTCTTGGAGTCTTGCAATAGGATGAAAAGCGGCAAATATCAAATAGTGCTATAATTTGAAGTGGGTATGACACTGAAATGTAAATAAACAAAAATGGAATCTTGACTGAAAACTTGGTATATAGTCTGGCTCCTACTCCTGACAATTACGAGTAGGTATATCAAACTAAACAAGATCCACGAGCCATGAACCTCTAGTTTCAAAATGTGTTTTCCATTTTGGTGAAAATCTGAAGATAAATAATCATCTAGAAAATTAACAACAATGCCCCTGTAGCTTCTAATCTAACGAGCTACACAACAAATTAAATTAAATTAAAAACAATCAAATGTGTTGTTTGCTGACTCATCCACTATCACCATCCACCTCATGACATGAGGAATATGCTGCCTCTAAGATGAACAATGGTTTTTTTGCAATAATGAAAATGTCACAAAGATATGTACGTATGTATGTGTTGCGCATAGTATTACCAATAAAATGTCATCAAAACAAGAATAACTAGCAAGTTACGGACCGCTGTTCTAGATCGTAAAACATTTAAAAATATTATGATAAAGTTGGGTAGAGTAGAACTGCGTCATATCTGCCTATAAAAGTATACAACCTACCTGTGTTTACTTTTCTGGCTAACTAGGTCATTCTGTTTGCCATAATACCCATAGTTTTTCATGAAAAGGTCGTGTTGAACATTTTCGTTTAAATATAGTCTACGCACGTAAACCTCCGTGTCGGACACACTGAAAACATTTTTAATATAACAAAACAGCACAAAATTAAATTATGTTCTTTGTTCAGTGTAAATACAAATGTTTTATTTATTACGTAGGTAGGTAGATACCCCACCAATGTTACCTAACCGTGCCTACTTACTTTAAAACTGTCAAATAAGCGTAATATCATCAAAACTGTAACAATATGATACTGTAAGTCTACCTATATGCACAAGTGTACTTTAAATATGACAACTGTACTAATATTCCGTTCGATAAAACAGGACGAAACTGATAGTCATATCTTGGATCCTTCCGAAGTTCCGATTCGCATAATCAGCACGCAAATATCTATTTAGATTTCTAACACTTGTTCATACAGAAGGCTTTACGATCCGCTTTCCCGTCACCTTAGGATTAGTATTCTTTCTTTGTCCTGTCACTCTGTCTCTCATGAATAGTTCTTTTATGTACAGCGACGTTATCGTGATTTTCACACGCGTTAAATTAGATTTTCCTTGTACAACAAATTTACAAAAAAAAACCAACCCAAATTTTAATTGCGTTCGTACACAATTTCACACGTTTATTACACAATGCTGATATATTTTAGCCGTTTTCAAATTTCCATTTAGGTATTCCAATCATGATCCACATTGTTTCGTGTCGTGAATTATTTATTTACGAAAAAATGCCTCGTTGAAATTTCTATTTCCTCAAACGGCAGATATTTAAAAAAGAACATTCCATTGCGAGGAACTGCGGAAGCATTGGGCAAGTAATTATGCTCATTGGCCTAATGAGACATTTCACTGAACCAGGTCAACAGTTGTACGGACGAGTGTAGTACTCACAATCGCACTTACTTTGAGAACATCGCCGAACAAAGGACTTTGACTAATTACGTCTGCCTTTACATAGTTGACGACATAAGCACTGCGTGTTTGAGGGCTTTCAATATTCTAATGTTATGCCTGATTGTGCCCTCTTTTGGGTTTGGGGATTTCGTGAACTTTCTCATGCTTAACTGTTCAGTTCTGTATCTGGTTCATGGAAGAATTCTTTAGATGACTGCTTCGTTTTTTTTATCCTTTATTAAAAATAACCCGGTTCTTAATATGATTACAATCTAGCCTATAAGACTAATAAGCAGTTTTAATCTAACTTAATTTTATACACGACGATTATGTTAAAACTTAGAATAGTGTTGATTGTACTTTACACAAGTCCGTTCCTTTTTCTTAGAGTCTGATATGATGATGGTCCGAAAGGTTCTGGAGTGGCGACTGCGTACCGGAAGACGTAGAGCGGGAAGGCCTCCCACAAAGTGGACTGACGACCTTGTGAAGGCCGCGGAAATCCGCTGGATATAGGAAGCACAAGACCGGTCGAAGTGGAGGAGCATGGGGAAGGCCTATGTCCAGCAGTGGACGTCTTTCGACTGAAATGATGATGATCGATAGACAGGAATCCCGTCCAATCAACCAATACATATTTTTAAAACGCATGTCTAGTACCTGTCTTTTCTTTTTGACGTGCGCTTTCCAGCGCAGTTTCGCGTCAAGCGTTATGTTGTTGGCTGTATTTGCGTATGACACTTGTTGGCCATTTGTGAAGACTGGGTAGTAAGCACAATTCCTGTTGGTGAAATCAATGTGAAGCGATTTTGATTCGTTCAATTTGATGCTCCATTTTTGCGCCAAGTCATGAACTTTATTTAAGCGATTTCTACCTTTTCGATTGCTTCCGTATGGCATGACCCTGTAGCCATAATGACAATGTCGTCCGCAAAGGCTTAGCTTGTTAATTGTATTTTCTATCTGAAATCCTTGCGACGTTAAATCATCTTCAATCCGATCCGATAAGCAGGAAGAATGCAATTTTTTCGCCACAACTCTTATTGGCCTGGTCTGCTTATCCTAGCTCTTATGAGTGCCATAAGCAGTTATTTTCAGTTAAGCGTCGAGAAATCACTTCGTAGGACTCTACAGTTTTGGCATTTATTTTCAGACTATTACCGCTTATTTTGGCGGTAAATGTTTCTACTGACTGAGATTCAGTCAAAAAGTCGTAGAATGTTTGCTATTCTTAACACCATTCACTACAATCGGCGGCGGCGCTAGAATCTTTTTAGTGGTTGCCTTCTCTTTGCTGTTAGATTGCTGCTGCTGAGCGCTAGTTTTAGCTTGTTTTAGTGGTGGTGGAGTAAGGGTGTTGTTCAACTTCCTGTCCTTCCTGTTTTAGCCCTAATCCACCCAGTCTCTTTGGCAGGTTCATTCTCATCCGTGCAGTACTCGACCTCACTTTTAGTAGGCTGAGCAGGTGTTATAGCCTCACTGGCCTATTTATCTGAGGGTTCTTCCTTTTCTGCACTTTAACTGACCTTGAAGATCTTGTACCTGTTCCTGCAAGCTTTGTATGTCACCATTCAGTTGACGAACCATTTGTTGCAGGTTTTCTCTGTCCGTTTTCTCCTGGATGTAACTGCCATACAACTGCCTTTCCAGATCAGTTTTTATTTTAATTGATTTTTTTGCAGCCATATTTAGTTTTAAGGTGAACGTGACACCTAAACAAATATAAGAAACACTTCATGACGATTTCCACACTTACTGAGTCATCGCGGTGGCCCTGATTAATCGACTTGTAATATGTGAATTTTAAAATGATCTCCAATTTTTTTTGTGTTATTATATTATACTTATACATTATTCGAACTAATGTTAAACTAATTACTTACTAAGCTACTATTTGACCGGACCATTAAGATTTCTAATCGTGCTTAATTATGCTAAATATTCTATTGAGGAACTTTACTTGAGGTTTTTTTAAACGATTTGATCGTATCGCATGGCATATAATATCGTAGAGTCCAACATAGTACAGTATATCCGTCATAATTTGCATAACAAAACGTTTATTCGTATTATACTCTGAGCTACCGCTTTGGTAACGTTATTGTAAGATTACCCCCCCCAGTGGGGTTCCCGCATTGTCGTTGCGGGGGGGCTCAGTAACCGTGGTCCCACCTCCCACGGTGAAGCGAAGAGGAACCCCAAGGTGGGGCCGCTCGTCAGGGCTTGTGCCTCCAAGCCGACGACGTAGCGGCCAAAAAGTAGGTTGCGGTGAGGTGCATCGCAACTGAGGCGGGCCGCGATGTCGAATGGGAGGCATCGCGGCTGAGGGTTACAGGCTGCGGCGGAGGAGGAGTGCCGGTACTTCTGAGTAGCGCTCTTCCCTTCCGTAGCCTGGACGGGGCCGCCACCGTTTGATGGCGGACGCGGTGGGGCCGCAGGGGAAGAGGAGTGTCGGTATAGCGTTGGCCGCTCTCCCTATCCCCTGCGGCCGAAAAGTGGTTGGCGGTGGGGCCACTGTACTGACCCGTCGCAGGAGGACGTCAGCAGCAGCTGGTGGGGCCCGCAAGGGCCGATGCCTGCTAGGGGTGCGGGTTGTTCGAAAGAGATACCGCGGCCCCTGGCATACGGGCAGCTGAAGGAACATGGGTGGGTTTTAGTCAGTAAAAGTCTGACACGCCCTCCTGCTCCAACCAGAGCGGGAGAAGTCATTTGATGATTTCCCACCCACAAAAAAAAAAAAAAAAAAAATCGTAAGATTACAAGGATGCGTCTCTGTGATCGATTTAAAACTAGAAATGATTTCTAAAGAATGCTATATTTACATTTTAAAAGAGCCCTGTTAATATCCTACATTCGATAAGAAACCATAGCGTTATAGTTAGCAATAAATGCCAATGTCCTTGGCTTCAATAAATGTTAACCATGCCATGAAACAATACAAAAAAAATACTATAAAGATTAGTACAAAAGATTAAACGTAAAACTAGAGAATAAAGAAAAGTCCTCATGCAAGCCTCACTAAACATTGATCTGTTTACAGTGGCCACAGACGCGATTGGCTCGGTCACGGCCGCTCTGTCCTATAGTTTACATTTCCTTATTTTTGTTTACATAACGGGTATAAATGCAGAAAATACGTAGGTACTTAAATAATAACGGGCTGAATGAACTGTTTGTTTGAACAGTACATGTTTAAAACAAGGGGAAACACAAACAAAGCACATTTCCATTCTAATCTGATTGTCATCCCGCGCGCGCACTAATATAAGCGTAAACTAGGCTATTGCGGTCTCGTGGGCGATACACTACATGGCTCGAAATACTTGTGCATGGGTAATTATTTCACAATTGGTCAAATGCTATCTAATTACTTAATTGGTATTCGCTATCCTCGGATCAATCAAGCGCAGCCTGCGCAGCGCAGCAGCTATGCTATTTTTAGATATTGGTATGATGTGCTTGATGAGGGGCTTCTGGCTAAGTAATAACATCCGCACGGGTCCATTGATCAGGTTAAGCTACGCTTGCCGCAGTTGGCCTTTGGATGTTCGATCATCCTTAGATACCAAGACGCCTCCGTGCCTCGGAAAGCACGATAACCCGTTAGTTGCGGCTGTGATTCATGGATCTTAACGTACACAAAAATTGATATATCGTCAACTGTGGTATCTTTACTTTCCATAACCAACTTTACCAATGAGATCTTAAAAAAAATATCTCTCAATTACTATAAATTTGTTACAAATAGTAGAATATTCTTCTTCTGTATCGTTGGATATTAAATGGCGGCAACAGATTTAAGTTATCGAGAAAAATTTAAGTACGTACGTAGTCATTTAAGTTGCCCATGGAAAGTAAAGATGCTACAGTTGACCGTATGTTTTTGTTGCAATAAATATTTGTATTTGTATTTGTATCTTTAACAGTCGTTACGGGTCGTCAGAAGTCCGAACGTCTGACAGTCAGTCTTACCAAGAGGCCTCGTGTTACCCAGTTAATGAGTTGTGGAGTTGAGATAGGCATTCGCTCCATGCAAAATTCTGGTATACAGTTGCATCTGGTTAGACTGGAAGCCGACCAACCTAGTTAGGAAAAGGCTACGCTAAAACAGAAAGAGGAATTATGTACCTAACAGTTATGTTATGTACCTCTCTAATGATATGTAATTTACCTATACCAGTGAAGCATATCCAAATAAATTAGTTAAACTATTTTCGTATGAGTTCTGCAGCTGCGAGTATACCTGCCTACTTAAGAATGAACTATTAAGCGTGAACTTTAGCCACTTGCGAAGAAATGCGGAATCGACGAGAGAGATTTAACGATCACAACATGCGATTTTACATTAAGATTATCTGCAAACCGCATCGCTTCTCTTGCGTAGATTTTATCATAAAAACACGAGCATTAACACAGTGCTGTACTGTGTTAATCTCGAGTTACCACGGTTTCCAGCAGGCGCGGTGTGTCAGACAGATGATACGGCTTGATTCCCTGATAAGTTTGCTAAATGATGCCAGCCTGCACAGTCGCTAACAAAAGCTATATGAGTAGCGTAGTAGTGTTATGATGTAAGGCTATTCTGGATACTGGACAAGGTCGTCCAGGGCGTTATGCTCGACCTCACTCGCGATAGGCTTTTGCTTTTGTTTAATTTTATTGAAATACATCATGAATTGAGTCTAGAGGTTAAAATGTTGCATGCCTTGCTATTAAATAGTTAACAAAAGAGCACATTATGAATTTGACATTATATTTCAAAAAAATCCTCGTAATATACCCAATCAATCTATGTTCTTAATTAATTATCGATCTAAACTCAAATTAAATGGTAACTTTATACGAATAAGAATAGGTAGGTAAATACGATAACTTTATACTAAAACTGAAAATGCGTTTTCAAATAAGTATTTTACCATCGGCTATACAGCTATAGATCAAAGATAAAGCCTTCCTATGGGCTGTGGGCACAATGAGTCTATTCAACAAGAGTGGAGCGTATGTGAGGGGAGAGTATTTCAATGCACAATAATATTTGTGGCAGGAACAAGACGCAGAGGTACCACAAACAAGATAAATTGTTAAACAAGATGAGGTAGATCGGATCAACCACAAAGGATCAACTTATCATCTTTTGAGCTTCGTGTCAGGGTAGAAGATCTATCATATCATAGTGTCGTGTTATCCTATTATTAAGAGACATGTGATATCTATATTTACCTATGACAGAGAGGGTGAGTTATCTAATTCTGTTATGAGTTTTGTTGTTAAGCGTTTACCTAAATCACTAGCTTCTGCTTGGATTTCGTCCGCGTGAAATTTCTTGTTTTAACTTATATACTGTTTGGCAGAACGTTGAACATACGAACATGGTGGATAGGTGGGCTCATCTGCTACTTACTCAGCCCTAGTTTATGTGGCACTGGCCCCCTGGATATTTTTTAAATTTCTTTTTTCTGCTTTCTTCTAGTTTCACCACTTTCTTATCTTTAAAGTGTAATTTTTATTAAAAATGGGTAAAACAGGCAATATTATTTTTTTTTTTAAATCTTTAATGTTGGCAGATTCATAAAATTATTGCTTTATCCAGATGTTAGCTAGAAAAAAGTTATGAGTCCTCAACCTTACAGAAAGATGTAAAAAATACCTACTTAAATCTTAATTTCAACTTGCATTAAAAAAAAAAATGATTGTGGAGTTCCAATTCTAGCAAAACATCCCTAGTGTGTGACCTCTCTAATGATATGTAATTTGCTTATATATAAAAAAACCTTTAAGAGTTATTTCATATGTTTTTGGCCAGGGCCAAATAAATTAGGGCTGAGTAAGTAGCAGATGACCCCACCTATCCACCATTTTCGTATGTTCAACGTTCTGCCAAACACCCTGTATATCCTATGGCATCGCATCGACTGCGATATTAGTTACCTACTTCATTTTCTCTTAGCGTTCTCTCTGTTTTTTTTTTCTTTTTACTCTACTCCTTAGGGTCATTTCCCAGACATTTCCCCTTACATACAAACTTACAAACAAATTTTACCTCTTCATAATAGTATAGACTTACATACAAGTTTTGAGTTTCAAATACACTATGATAGCCGTTTTGTGTTTTTCGTAGCACATGCACTGCATACCTGTATATATTGAGACTATATGCAAATTAAGTCACGACCAAGCTCATTCTTTCGTCTAGGTATACTTTCTGACTTGTTCATTGTAATCCAAATAATTTTTATCATAGTGTGCTACAAAATGTTCGCGGTAACGGTAACCGCGGATGTTAATTGATTTATTCACGTCGTTTGATACTTACAACTTCGGTAATAAACGTTTTACTAATCGATGTTTATACTATCGAGTTACGAATTTCATCGATGCATTTTGGGATGTCGTTTTTAAGGTTACGTTCCCAAAGGGCGCCAACCGGACCCTGATAATAGAATCAGGCTCAGCTGTCCGTGCGTCTGTCACTACTCACTGTATATTTTGAACCGTAACATTACATTTGTAATTTTCATATTTTCACAGAGTGTGTACTAATATGCAGTCGGACGCAATAAAGGTCTTTATTGTTAAATTTAAGAAGATGCCTCCGACTGCATGAGATTACTTATAGTATTCAATCTAATAGTCATCCTTTAAACAAGTTTCCTATTTCCATCTTTTATAATGAAAGTTCACTTTTTTGTACTAAAGTATTTTTTAAATGTAGTGTTAAATATTATACGGTAGAACGGGTCCGACTCACACTTGGCCGGTTTTTGTTTTCTATTCGTAATCAAATTTTCTTACGTTTATTGCAATTAGTAGGTTAAGTAGGGCATTACCAGGCTGTATGTTAAACAAAATATGATTCGCTACAGTAACAAATATGGCTTTACATAAAAATAATAAATAAAAATAATCAATACAATCCGATAAGTTCATTTAATTTCATTGAATGAGTTTTTCGTCATTCAATGAAATTAAATGAACTTAAAGGGAGATACTACACATTATTTATCTGTATATTATTTACTATGATTAGAAGTTGTACATAATTATTACGACATACATCACGCCCCCTTATTATTACGTTCAATTTCCACCTTTGCACTGTCAACACGTGTGAGAATCGAATTTACACATTAAAATATGACCTTAACTCGGGACCAATATAACCACTTAATAAAACTATGAAAAAGCTAATTATACGGTCGATCACCTATACTCGTCTCATCTGAAGTAATTTATTATAGTACCTAAGTATGATTAGCAACTGCCAACTTTTCCATACAAATGACCAGATTACATCACAGATCATTGAACTTCAGTTCTATAGCAAAACGTGATATTTACTTTCCAAACAATATTAATTAAAAAATCGTGTTATTAATTTTAGTCAATATTTTCCTTGAGGCAACTGAACTATGTTAACATAAAAAAGTCACCTCGTAGGTTGACCCCAGTTCTTTAGAGACTAAATAATTATAAAATTCACGTCTGAAGCAAGGAAGTTATCAAGAATCCATGAATATTGATTAGGTGTTATTAAAAGATACAAGTATTATTGAAATATAGGCAAAAACATAATCAGACTACTCAAATAAAAATAATTGTATATTACTATGTTTAAATATTATCCTTAACTTTTTGTTTCGTATAATTAAAACAGTTGTTTGGTTAGCACATTTTTTTGTTAATTTTAATTATTATGTGTAATTAAAATTAGCTACCGTGTCATAACAACAATACCGGGTGTCGGAGAGGCAGGCACATCCGTCTCAACAACAGACTGACGATTGAATAACTACAATTTGTGGTTAATCGTGATCTTTTGTTGCTAAGATCTGTAAATAAATAAATAATCGTTGATTTACATAAGAAACTCCATACCCGGATGAGCCATTACTTTCGGTACGTTTATATACTTTTTTGTGCGGTAAACCACATACAGCATAGCATAGCATAATTAGCCAATAATATTCCCACTGCTGGGGCATAAACGTCCTCTAGGTGAGGCCGTAATCCTCTACGCGGGCTCAGTACTCCACATAATCAGAAAACATTGTGCAAAATAGAATAGAATAGAATTTTATTTGCAAATATGGGTAATACATAAAAGTTGTTATGATACATCAAAGCTCAGCCATATTTTACCATTCGGCATGCAATGCAAATCAATTAAAAAATCATAATTATCATTGCAATTATCATTCAATAGATCAATTTATTCATTATCATTACAATTATCGTTCAAATGTAATTTTCTCTATAAGAAACACAGTTACACTCATGATTTCATGAATCATGGACCATTTTTGCTCCTTGGCCTAGACTGATTTCAAAAAAAGGAAGAGGTTGTCAATTCGACTGTTTGTTTTTTTTATGTTTGTTACCTCATAACTTTCGTCTGGGTGAACCGATTTTGATGATTCTTTTTTAACCGACTTCCAAAAGGAGGAGGTTCTCAATTCGTCGGAACCTTTTTTTTTTTTTTTTTTTCTATGTATGTTCCCCGATTACTCGAAGATGGCTGGACCGATTTGGATAATTTTTTTTTTGTTCGAAAGGGTATACTTCCCAGGTGGTCCCATGATCATCAAGACAGGATCTGATGATGGGATCCTGGAGAAATAGAGAGAACTCTTCAAATTTTATGGGCACACTTGAAGCAATTTGTGTAGTTTTTGGAAGAGTACTTTCTCGGAGTGGTTCCATTTCAATTTGGTGAAAATCTGATGAAGAACTTCGGAGATAGCAACGGAACTCCTCAATAAATGATAGCAAATGGACAGGGATTGCTGAAATCTCATGTCTGTCAATTGTTTACACCAGTTAATAACATAACATCACGCCGGTACGCTGTGAAGGGACAGCACATGTGAACCACTAAAAAGTGAAAAATTAAAATCTTTTTTCAAAAAAAATAAACAACCGACTTCCAAAAAAACACTAAAAAGTGAAAAATAACTTTAATTTCGGAAGGCGGTGACAAAAAATTAAAATACATATCCAAAGTCACCGAGTTCCGAAATTAAAGTTATTTTTCACTTTTTAGTGTTTTTTTGGAAGTCGGTTGTTTATTTTTTTTGAAAAAAGATTTTTATTCATTTGAAAGCTGGTGCTTCCCGTATGGTCCCATTTCAATTTCATATAGATCTGATGGATGCGTTTCGGAGATAGACAACGGAACTCTTAAAAAAATAACAGTAAATAAACCGCGATTGCTGCTATCGCATAAATATGCATTGTTTTGACCCCAAAGATGATGACATTTCGAATTAGTGGGGTAGGTACTATAACCAAAAAGTGAAAAATAAAGTGTCGAAGTCGGTTGTTTTTTTTTTGGAAAATGTTTTTCTGTAGCAGTAGAATATTATAGCCGTACCATACTGTTTCACAATTAACGACTTGAAAGGCGCATTTGCTGAGTGATGTGGCACGTTCGATCTCCCCACGGAACTAATATTTGTATGGCCTACAGATTTTATGTGTTTGTGAGCCAGTAGGTACTCAAGTATTTCTACACAGCCATCCACGATACCTACCTACATACATACTATGAACACTCCTATAACGATGTTTTTCGATAAAATATCACAAGGACTGTCTTCCATGGTTCCACCACCTTCAGTTGAACCAAAATCCTTAAAGATTAAATGAACTGAATGAAAAAGTAATTTAAAAAACTCGACTATCGAAAAATCATAAAGTACGAAACCAGAAAATATTGTCATCTGAAAACTGTGGTCGTATGCTACTTTCCTCAAAAGCTTATGATCGATTACTACTGTGAAATGTATTGTTTAGGTGGCATTTACTTGTTTCATACTTTTTAGAGCGTAATTTTTCAGTAGTCCTAACATTTGAAAAACTTTCGTTCGATTTTTTTTAGTTCATAGCTGTATGTCGTCTAGGGGGCGCCAACTTAATGTGACATCACATAGACTAAAACTAGCGGACAATCAAGACCTTTCCAACGATTCGTCTAATTGTGATAAGGAGTTTAGAAGTTATGAGGGAACTGATCAACATACATACCGGTCAAAATCATAACCCTCCATTTGCTCCACCGTATCCGGGTAAAAAGTACAGAAACGCTTGTGTAATAAGGAACTGATTTGGCTTTATCGGCTCCATACTATGGCAGATAGAGGGCTGGCTATCAACGTATCTTAGGAGAAGGTTCTTAATATGATAAAACTGTATGGCAACAGCCACCAGCTCCCATTGTATTGACAAGGAATCGCCCTTGTACGCTCTGCTATATAAGCAACTAGCTATTGATGAAAACTGTTTGCTTTACACTATGAAGAGATGATAAATATAGAAAGAATTCATTTCTAATGAAACAGGTTAATTACTTCGAAGTCATTGATACGTTGATAGATATATACAACTTTTTGTTTGTTCCACTAACACATAATTAGTAACAAGTTTCAGATAATACAGTAATTAGCATGGTAGATACTGATCATTTGTTTGCTAGTTAGCGGAACAATTGTTTTTTTTTTCTATGAATAACGAATAATAAATAAACACATGATAAAAACACGGTTATTACCTACAACACGAAGATGATCAAACAAAAATATTTAACCAGCATCCAAATTATTGCATACGTACGTACGTACTATAAATCAGAATCTGAATTATTTTGAACATTATTAGCAATAATCTTCAAAATTATTCAGATTCATTCTAAAATGTTGTCGGCTCAGCAACGTAAAAAGCAACTATCAAACTGAACTATCAAAATGAAAGCCATTTCTACTGTTAGTGTCAAACTCAAACTCAAAGCATTTATTTCAATTAAACCATTTACAGCTGATTTACAGGCACTTTTGAATTGTCAAAAAGTCAATCAGTTGGAAAGTTGAAGCTAGTTGCCCATTCCAAAACGTAGATCTCTATGGAGAAGAACGGGTAAGAAACTCCACGGACACTCTTTCAAAATCAAGTTGAATGTTACAAAATCATGGGAACATTATTCTTGTTGCTCCTCTATGTGAGAACAATGTAAAAAAAAATGTAAACAATTCTAAATACAAGATAAAAATAAGCCTCGGAAGTTAGGAGATGACCAGTCTCAACCGACAGCGCCCGTTCACGAACTTGACGCGTGGATCAGCACCATCCAGCTCAACCATTTTGTAGGGAACCGAATGATCCAACACACGCGCCACCATCAGTAAGACATTTAAGTGAGCATGACATACTCTCAACTGCCATGCTTTTTCAAGTCAACGTACATCATAACAACACAATAAACGGATGCATGGTACTCAGATTTACACAATTGAAACAAAATGCTTCTAAATTATACAAAACTATAGTTTGCAATCTATTTGAGATATTAATAAAATTTTATTACCTAAAAGAAAGAAAAACATTAAATATTTATATTGAAGCATTCCATATCTAACACTGTGTGTCTTACGCAAGTGCCCCGCAGGAAGTACCCGGTAAATATATTTAACCAGGAAGCACGTTCAATGAATTACGAGAAATTAGCAGGATATTTGGAAAAGGTCTACATCCTCGGCATCACAATTTTGTACGAAACAGGGTTTAGTAATGCTAAATATGTCAACCTACTAGGTATTGGCCAAGAGATAAGCTAGCCAGCTATTCGCAGAGCTGTAGTGCGGCATACCAGGTGCTTTGAATATTTTTGTCGATCGTTTATCTAACATACCATAATGACTACAATATGATGACATCCAATGATAGGGTTGTCTAATTCGCGATGTTTGTATTGAACCACATCAAAAACCTGTGGACGGCATCGCACCCACAATTTTAGCTAAATACCTACGTAAACATAAAACTGTAAGTCAGGCAGTGGTTTCTGAAAGTGTAACAAAGCCGTTTTAATTGAATTAGGCCTTGTTTTTAATTGTTATTTCATGCATTCACCGATTATGCAGATTACGATAAGTTGCACAATGTCCATTGTGAATTTGTGACAACCCAAATTGAAGATTTTTTTTTTTTTTGGTATTTCACATTTCTCATATTATTTTCTATGCTGTTAAGCGAACCGTTTACCGGAAGTTTTTGATATTCATATGGATCTTGTTTTGTTTCTTTTTTGTTTGAATAACTAATACTGATTTTGAACAAGTTAATCTATCTCTTTTACTCCTTGGACTTCATAGACCAACCTACTTCCACCAACCGACCAACCGTCTTACCTAGTTTATTTTCTACTAAATTCACAAAAGTGTTCCTTCTTTTTTACATCATGTCAACTGCTAATAGCTATTGCCTTGTAATTCTTTTGCATGTTCTTGCATGTTGTCAAAGTTTATTATGTGTGAATAGTGCCTTAACCTGGCTCAAATATTTCTTTCTTTCTACATTATTTCGAGCGTAGCAACCCTATTAGCTACCTATATGGTGGTGCGTAGAATCCGCACAGAATTCTGATCAACAATTCAGTGCGTATTGTTTGAGCGCATGTGCATGCTAGAAAGCCACCGTTTTGTAACTAACGCGCGAACGCAAGCCTTTAACATAGGCATAATGCGGGTACTTACATATTTAGTGTAATACCTACGCTTTTTACATAATAGGTAGGTATGTGAATATTTGTTTAAAAGATAGCTCGTATGTTCATTCGGTATTTAGCAACTATTAAATCTTTATACACTTCGTGCATATGATTACGAAATCATTCGACAACTAGGACCACTTAAAAAGTGGAATCTATCTAGATGTACTAATATGATAAAGTCTGTTTGTTTGAACGCCCTATTCTCTGAAACAACCGGAGTGTCAGATTTTTTTTTTTGTATTTGATAACCAAACTCTTGAGGAAGGTGGCAGGAGGCCGAGGAGAGGAGCACTATGCTACGACCCTTCGGAGCCGAGTAAAAAGAAAAGAAAAAAAAAGTCAGAAAGAACGCGAACGTGGGCGAGCGATGTGATGTGACGCGGTGGGTCAGGGACTGAAGGTATTTTACAAGAATGTGTCTGTTACTTTAGTATACTGTGTTAATAACTAGCTGCGGCCCGGGCCGCGGCTTCAGCTGCATAAGTATCGCTCGATCCTGTGAGAACATCAGGATCTAGTCTTAAATCTTATATCCTAATCCAGTTTATGGTCTACCTATGTGCCAAATTTCATCCAAATTCGTTCAGCCGTTTAAGCGTGAAAGCATAACAAATTAGCATACCAAAAATCAAATTACTCTTTTTAATTATTGGATTACATTAGGTAATACTTTTCTATTCTTGTTACATATAAGAATAATCTATGAGACCGCACAAGGAGGTACCGTTGTAACTTCGTTTACTTTTTTCTTCGATTTGCTCTCTAGATTTTCCAGTTCGGTTTATTTATTTTTCTCAATTTTGTTTTATAAATGTACCTACTAGCAGGGACCGAATTACCTGTATTTTATATAACGTTACCAATTACCGTTTTGTTAACGATAAAAAGGTAACGTTAATAATACCGATACCCAAAGTCTGTTAACGTTATCTAATTACCAGTAGTAGTATAGGTAAAAGTAACAATTCTTAAACCGATAGTTTATACGTCTATCTCTTTCTAACTATGACGGTGGGGAGACTAGCATCTTTCGGTGTGTACACAGAAACAATATTACATACTTACGAGCCGAACGTGCGACTACCTTCGGCGTGTGTACAATATTGTTTCTGTGCTGCAGAAAATTATTATAAATAGGGTGGCAGGGATATCAACGCGAAAACTGACACCATGGATGACTACCTTCGGCGTGTATACAATATTGGTGCCGATTCTCTTGTACTCCGAACTAAAGTAACTACGTGATAGTTTAGTAAGTTTTTTTAGTGTAGGCTAAGAGAATCTTAAAGCCATTCTGCAAAATAAAACTCTAAATTTAAAAATAATTTTCACTCATCTAAAATCGTATTTGACAATCGCGACTCCATAAGCTTTTTTTTTGCATCGCAACGTACTATATACTTGCACATACTTGCACTACATGCTTGTACATACTTGTTTGCCCTACCCGTGAATTTTATTTAGAGCCGGAGGTGCGCAGGGGCGCCAGTCTCAGTGTGTTTTATATGGAATTTTTCAGTTTTTATATAGAAAATAAGAACAATTTATACCTACATGTTGAGTTTTAGGGTATTTTCACTAAATTAATTTCACAGTGCCATCTTAGTGCTGTCAAACTAAAATATAAGTTGTGTCACTTTAGTCTATTTCTGGAAACAAAATAACTGACTTAACAGCGCTTTTATGAGGCACGTAAGATATGAGAAAGGTTTTAATATTATATCCAGAGATTTGTGGTCGACTGTACTTACATACAGACATAAGACTAGTTAAAAAGTGATAATATAGTTATAATAATACGGTTTAAGTTAAAAGGTTGACAGTTCTTTCGGCCCATAATAATATTTTTTACACAAACAACTAGTTGATAAATCAAAGGCAATAGATGTAGGTACGTTTGGCGTACGCGACGCGATGTTTGATTATGAAATTAAACACGTGCGAGCGCGAGTCTTATCGTATTCGTATCTTTCTGACTGTCGTTAAATGCGTTGTCGCCGCTCCGCTTAGAAGAGCCGAACGCAAAGCCGCGAGGCGCTTGGTTCGGTTTGGCAACGTCGCACAAAATGTTGCTTCTTGTTAGATTTCAGCGAAGTAATGATACTGGTAACGCTATTTAAATACCGGTAAATCAAATGATTTAACGGTGATTTTAACGTTAAATAGAACGAAACGAAATGTTTTAGTAGTTTTACCAGTATTTTATTGATAACGGTAACCGTCCCTGCTTACTAGATACTTTTCTCATGGCAGTTATTCAACAGAAAAATCATTGACCGTCAATAATATCGCGTTTTATCACTGAGTAGCCTATTTCATAGTGACTCTCAAGTATTGGTAAAATGAGCCCTTAGTAAATGATCAAACCAAAGATGCAACATGAAGCAAACATTGGATCAAACATTAGCGCAAGTAAACCGGCTTCTTCAACCCAATTCACAAACATGGTGCAGATAATATACTTGTACTGCTTGTACTGTTCGTTATGGTACAGCGGTCAAGGTATCGATGTGCGATACACTTTCAATAGTCCCGCATTGTGGAATAGAGAAATTCTAGATGCGCCCGCGACCATATCGCGGAAATAGGAAACTTATTGGATTTGAAATCTTAGCACCAAGCCAAGATTGGATTGTCTTTCCACTGACTTTATGAGCACCCGATATAATATACTTAATGTAATGCAATAACATGGTGAGGATAGCTGATGAGTGAGTGGATTCAAATATAGCCATGAAACATTATGGGTTACCTGTAACTAAGGGGTAGAAAGTGTTGTTAGTAATGGAGGAGTAATACTTACCAGCCTATCTCCTATCAGCCTATCTATAATAGTCTATCACTGCAGAGAGTAGACAGAGTCTGATAATATTTCTTGTGGTATCACCATTCATCCAAAGGCTTAAGAAGAGGACTTTATGAGTATTAATGTAATACGCTTTTCACCATCTGCTAATACCACCCACTAACTCCACAAAGGCTCGACCTAGTTCGGACTTCATGAGCAAAATGTTTCCTTTGCATCTTAGTCCTGTTTTCTTTTCCTTGTACACCTAGGTACTAACGTAGACTAAAAGGGATTGTAAAGCACTGATTTTGGCATAATAAACCTTATCTATCTTATCTATCTATCTATCCAATAAGCCCATAGAGCGCTCACTACTGACTCCAGCTCCTTTATGGCCAAAGAACCTCCTCCTTTTTTGAAGTTGGTTAATAAGAGGTCAAGATTATATGGTCCAAGTAATTGATATCAAAAATGGTCTAAGTAGATAAAATCATGTTGATGATATTTTTTTAATGTTCCAAATTTTATGTATTTTTATGATCAAACGTTTATACTTAGATTTATTTGAAAAATCCCTTTAAGCCGCATGCATCACAAATAACACGAATTTTTCAAATCACACTTAATTAGAATAAATTTTCCCTTTCTCACAATGTGAACAAAATTGCAACCATAGAATATAATAGATTAGAATAGATTGCATAGAGCAAAGAATTTGGATGATAACAGCTGACACCACCCATCCCAGCAATTCAATCACTGACAGTCACAGAGTACTTTTTTATATACGCTGACAGTCGTTGATGTCATGATGTTATCCAAAATGTGTTCGCTGCAACATTTTGCTATTTTTCTTAAAATTATATAATTCTCTCTTGGTGCAAAACAAGACCGAGGTGAATTTTGAACAGGGATATCGCATAGGTACTAATAATATAATATAGATACTCAATCAATGCAGCCGGTCACATTCTGATATCTTCCAGCCAGATTATAAGAAACATTCGACTTTTCCCGTAAACGTACAGAAAAAACGCTTTCTTGGGTGCAGTGAGTGACTAGAGTAGATAATAACTTCGACATGCAACATTTCAAGCTGTTGCCGCCTCGCCTTGCATCTTCAATAGGTGTTTCACTTTTACTCACTGATTTGTATTGCCACTGTTAATAGCCAGTGAACGAAAATAAACATTAATAGCCCATGAATGTATGTTTCATCACCTCAATATCAATGTCTGTTTTACGTTAAACTAGCTTTTGTCAGCGGCCTCGGGATAAAAATTATCTCCAGGCCTGCCAGGCAGGCAGGGATTTTATTTTATTATTATTATTTATTATTTATAATAAACTATCTGTGTGGCAAATTTTATCTAAATCCATTTGGCCATTTTTGCATAATTAATTAACAAACATCTAATACAAAATTTCTCATTTATAAAATTAGTAGGATGGAATTGTTAAGACCATAATTTAATTGTTTTCTAAGTATTATTTAAGCGAAAGCTAGGTTTGACGTAATTGTGAGTAATATTGGCTATCCTGTCATCATTCAGTCGTAATCACAAGTAGACCATTAATCACTTTATTGTCTTCATGAGTATTTACTGTTTTTCTTTTAAATGCCACCTTTGTCTTTTTTACAGATAATGTCAAGAAAAAAGACACTGTTCATGTTTATAACACTGATATGTGTAGTAAGTGCGGTAGTGCAGAGTACTGCAACGGGCAATGAAATCGACGCGGCACTGAAGAAAGCACAGACCAGTACCGGGGGACCCCTGTACCCGAAAGCAACAGAAACTAGGGACTTACGGACACTAGATGGGCTGTGGAACTTCAGGAAATCTCCTTCGGACCCCGAGACCGGGTACAGAGCCAGCTGGTTCGAACAGGATCTGGACAAGGTAATATACCTAGTGCCTACGCATATAAAAAGTACGATGATATCATAAGCCTTTAGGGGCAATACCACTAGACTCGTGCTGGTATGTAGGCAGGTACAGACGGCTATACATTTCCAGTATAAGCTAATGTCGCATTGTAAAGGATTTCCGTACAGTGCGAGTTCAGCGTAAACTGGAAATGTATAGCTTGATGTGTAGCCGTGCGTACCTACATTATATTAATGTTTTGCACGTTTGTAAAATATGAAGGCCTAAAGTTTTGGTACGGTATCTACAGTTTACAGATGACGTGAATTTACTTATGTATGTATGGAGTCACCGTAACATTCCCGTATCATTTAACTTCGGTAATCCTAAACATACATAAATTATATTTTGCAAGGGTCACTGTTCTAGGTTTATAACCGGTTGACGTTTCCCGTTTAAATAAATTAAGTATTATGAATTTAAAATATAAGGAGCAAATCATTAAAAGTATAGTCTTTTCTAGAAAAAAATGGTCGATGATCATCAACATATTACAACCTTCACATCCACCTACTCTAAATCGCCAACAATGGCTGCTTAATATTCCAATAGGCTTCGAAAATAAGGCCTGTACTCCGCCCCTTGTTCCAGCCATTACATTATTTTGGCTTTATTGAAATATTGTGTGATCTTCCTCATCTTTTCTTAACTTGGTGTCTACCTACACATTATATATATTGCTTAGGTCAATCATCTCTTCCAGTCTATCAGTTACTTATGGGGTAACTTCTTAGAGATTGGGTAAACCCGCAGATATAAGTAAGAATATTTTGAAAACTAAAACAAGAAAGATTATATTTTTATACCTATGGATAAAACTCTGCAGTCGAAAAAAGATTCATCGTTTAGTGATTCTGAAGGTGCAATTCGCATGTAAAAGTTTTTTTAAATTTCTAATCGTACGATATGTTAGGTTTTAAAATGTACCTGCATATAACATCGCTGCATTAATTATATGTTTCCAACAAAATATCAAATTACTAAACTACTTAGTATCGTGATAGATTCTTATTGAAAACCTTGGCGCCTTTGCGTTATTTACTAATACAATAATATATCGCTTGCTTTGTTAGATAACACTGTCCAAAAACTCGTTGGTCAACTACGATTTTGTTATTAGTTGTTTAATATGTATCTTCATTAGTATTCCGTATTACCATATTATCATTAATTCAAGTTCAAACAGCCTCTACAACTCATTGGACTTTATCTTTATGATGAAAATGATGCTATAAAAATTCTTCACTTTGTTTTTACAATTTAACATTGAAACTTTTTGCAATAATTACTTCACTGTTGCACTTTCATTAATCTACTCAAGCATGACGCATGAAAGATAACTCATGTGAAAAATGGTTTGTGATCCAAGTACTATAAATCATATTCATTATTTGCTGTATTATTTGTGGAGTAGGTCTGTACGCTCGTCTTCTCATCTCCAATATTCAAGACATTTGACCCTGCACTCGTGCGAAATCGTGGCCCATTTTTTAACACATTAAATTAGTTTGTCCTTTATCTTAGAGCGTTTATTTTTAAAACTCTTTCAGTAAATTATGGATGATATTGTAACAGTTGTCTATGCTATTAATGTTGTCTAACATAATGATATCGTCTTTGCATTATTATTTATTCCTGAATAATTACTTTAACTGTTGGTTCTGGTCGTATAACTTTTATTTCAAACAAATTAATTACACTGTCGACATTTGGGACGACTTTATATTATTATTGAAGGACAAGGATCCCATTATTAATGCATACTTTTCTTTGCTAAAACTGCATTTCCAACTAGTTATGTAGGATCCTACCTTGAGAAAGTAACACTATTTGGTTTGACGACTTATAATTTCTATCTAATAACTAAATCAAAATATAAAAAAGCCATAAGAAGATATTGCGCTGTTTTAATGATGAACCTAAAAGTGTTAATGGATCCAACGACTCCTCCAGACCTTTATCAGGTCATCTGTTCGTCTAGTCTAAATGTTCTACCGCTAATGTTAATTTTCTTGTAATTTCTCCGTAGACTGGTCCAGTAATCACAATGCCGGTACCATCATCATACAACGACGTCGGCGAGGACATTACCTTGCGTGACCACGTCGGGGTGGTGTGGTACGACCGGCGGTTCTATGTGCCCTCGTGGTGGGGCGCTTCGGGGCAGCGGGTGTGGCTGCGGTTCAGCAGCGTGCACTACGCGACTGAAGTGGTAAGTTACCGTCAACATACAATGATGACGATCTATGATGTCCATCTTGAGATGCCAGTCATTAGCTTAGTTAGAGTGAGGCTGAGGGGCTGACTGCCCAGGATGCACCGGACGATCGTCTTCTAATTACAACAATCTCAGGGTAGTATGGTGCACCACCATATTGCATGACATCACGTTATCAGGAGCGAGGGTCTAAAGCAGACGTAATTTCCGTTTTGGCAGGCATAGCAAGTTGAGGTGACTCTAAGCTAAGGCGGCCTGCCTTAGCTTAGAGCCGAAGCGGTAACGATAACTATGTAGGACCTATTTAAAAAGCAGCATGGCTAATTACTCGCCATGTAAAGTAGGATTTAACTGCTTTTAAAATTAATCTCGGTCACGGCGTAATGTTAAACTAATTTGTGTTAAAAACTCATGTGACACAGAATTGAATAGCAAAGAATCACTAGTGCAATTTTGTTTTGAGACAGATACTATTAATCCTGATAGAAGCAAATCTAAAATAAGTGGTAGGAGTGGTAAGAGGTAGGTTGTATAGCTCTTTACCAATTTCATAATGGATAAGAAATTAGAAATTCTAGACAGAACCTGAGGGGCATTTCTCGTAATTTTAAGAACGTTCACAGTCTGATCTCAGTCTCAATCTGTCAAAAATACCTCGAGTCTCCATACATTTTGACAAGTCTTTGACATTTGATTGTCGCCGAGATGAGACTGCGACTAGATTTTGAACGTTTTAATTACGAGAATTGGCCTTCTGATACTTTCTAGTACCTACTTGAATTGACAGTGGTACAATTCAAGTCCATTTATGGCGAAGATAATGATTGCGGCATTGTCAATAAGTTCAATCGTCGAGGACGTTGCTTGCAATAAAGGTAGTCAGTCTCCCAGCAAAGAAGCAGCAAACAAAAAGGACACGTGAGTTAAAAATAGATTACAGTGAATTAAGATAATACGTTGAAATAAGTTGTTATTATTTCTAGCGCGTACCTTTTCCATTATTTAGATGAGCACAGAAACAAATATACAACGTGTGCGAACATTGTTGATTCAAAGGATTTGTTGTAAACGGACGCTGTGGAGATCCGCGGTTCTCACGATTAACATATAAACGGTTTATATATTCGTTATTTCAGCTTAGAAACACATTCTTCTTGAGAAAATCCATGCCCAAAGAAGTGTTGAATTTTAAAGAGTTGCCCAGCTCCCGGTAAAGTTGGCTACGGACCTAAGTTACTCGTTACCATAATTAACGTCATTTAAGTATGTATGAGTGCTTCTTATGGAAGCTTGGAAATTAGGGCATTTTTTCTAGATTTCATACAGTCTAAATGATATTCCCAGAGATATCATTACTGGTAATCGACCTTCGGGCGTGTATAACAATTGAAATCTCTTTGTCTTTGCAATTAATTTGGGACAAGTGATGAAATAATGTCATATCTGCTTTTGATAGCATATAAAATGAGAAACTTAGGTAATGCCTCATTCTAATTAGAAAAGATAATCTTTATAAAAGAAAAAACAATTTTTTTTTGGTCTTTTAAGTTGTAGGTAATATTTTGATCAACGTATTGTCAAGTCGGGGAACGGCTAATGAAAATGCTAGGCCACCTCTGTTTGGCGTTTTCTTTGACCGTCCCCCGACTTGACAATACGTTGATCAAAATATTACCTACAACTTAAAAGACCAAAAAAAAATTTTTTTTGCTTTTTATAGCTTTTTTTTTGGGTCGGGGGTTTATTAAATTTTAAATTTAACTTTTATTTCCTGCTTTTTAAACTTAATGTCTCGCTTAAATCTGCGCAGCGTTGCATTAGTTTCCCACAGTGAAGTTTGTTAGTAATCTATCCTCATTCCTCGTCCTGATCACCATTTATCCACAGCCTATTCATTGAGACTTTTTCAATGAGCCTAAACACGATACTTCTGTTGTTTGTTGGTGAGTAACTTGGGTATCCTGGAAATTCCAGGTGTTGCTCCAGCATCAGTTCAAGGTTACTTTGTTCGTCTAGTATCATTGAAGTAATAGAATACCAAGTTTTGACTTGATCAGACCCGTGGAAGATGGTCAAATCACTTCACCGACCAGAAAAGAGCTGATAATTTTCAAACGGCTGAACCGATTTTGATGAAACCTGTCTAAGAACACTCCCGACTAATTCAACTTTCTAACTAAAAAAACAAAATCGAATACGGTTCATCCGTTCGGGAGCTACGATGCCACAGACAGACACACACACATACACACACACACAGATACGTCAAACTTATAACACCCCGTCGTTTTTGCGTTGGGGGTTAAAAACTAGGCCAGAAAATAGAATTTAAGAATATGGCTGGGTTGTTTTAAATCGAATATTAAATTATAGAGATGCAGTAAGGTCAATTTTATAAAAAAAAAAAATTGGATCGAAGATGATCTCGAGAGGTTTGAGTAACAGATAAATAAGAATATGTCAGAATTCACTCGCAAAATACACAAAAAACATTCAAACTGTTGAAATTTGGGATTGGCAACAAAGGAGGATCCAGCCCCGACCAGTGGCCTCTATAGTAGCCAGCCAGAGGTGTCGATGTCACGAGGCGGCCTAACGACTGTCAGTAATTGGACAATTTGTCGTGCGACACCGGTCTCGCGAGTTCGGTCTCGTTTGACCCGACGGCCGACCACTAACATAAATTTAAAACGAAACACACCTACTTCGGGACGCAGCAACAAGCCATCAATTATTTACTTTACGCAAAACGCCTGCATGCAAATACCGTGCACCTGTTAAGTTGTTAACTCATTTATATAGTCGATCCGATTGATTGATGCACTTGATTCCGGTAATTCTGACTTTGTAATGCGGTGCGTTAGTCGACAAAGTTTACCGAGTTGTTGGAGCAAAGCGAAATGCTAGCTGTCTTTGATTGAATGTCGGAGACAACTGTGATTCCGAATCAATCATAATCAATACTTGACAACATAGTTTACTATGTTTTCGTGTTACCTTGTTGCTTAACTTTTTGTGTTATCTTTTATAATAGGTACCTACTACATCTACCGGTTTTGCTGCCTCATCTATTTCCTTATATTAATACTAATTGCATAAGTGATTAGGAATTGAGAACATTAAAATGAAAATGACTTTGTCATTAAATCGTCATACGATGGAATTAAATTAATTTAGATGGTTGTATTGATGATTATAATGCTGTAAATAAATACATGTTACGGTCGCGAATCATATTTTAATTAACATACGACCTGGCAGTGACCTGCGCATTTATTTAATTGAATTAATATAGAATTTCGAGTTACCCTGGAGAAAGACATAACTTAATCTGTACGCTACGCAGCGTCTTAGCAGGTTTTAAATGTTGTAGATATGTAGACGGTCGTCATTCATACGCCAATTGTACTAGAGGGCAATAAGAATCACTGACCTCACTTAACTGACATTACTCAATCAGCTTCCTGCCGACCGACTTCTCTAGTGGACTCGTTCTCGTCAGCTACCTCTGATGTTCTGGGAAAGGTTAAACTGACCATTGGAATAACCAAAGTATGTATATAGGCACCTATCCATAATAGGCCAAAAGCATATCGACTTTCCGAGAGCGTTGTTGAAATTGCCAAAAAACTCTGGTCAAAAGTATACGCATTCTTGCATATAAAGTTCTGATATGAATTATCAATTATTTTTTTATTTATTTAAACTTCTCGCAAACAAAAAAGGTACAAAATCGGACAATTAATGCCTAAGGCATTCTCTAACAGTCAACCAAGGGTGGTGAAGAGATTAGATGGCAGGTGCTTAGGTTGAGAGAAACAATGATAAAAAACTATAAAAATTATATCATAATGAATGAATAATAAATAAGATAGGTACAGAAATAGGTTATAACCTTATAATACAACAAAGATTTAATTATTTATAATTATAGTAGATCATGCATACATATCTACTATAATATAAATCATGAAATCTTTGATCATCTTCGCAATCCTTACAATATTCTACTGCAAAAAGTAAATATCCTGCTCAATTAGCCCAGCTATTCTCTAGGCCAGTGATGAGCAAAACGGCCCGCGGGCCAGCTCCAGCCCGCGAAAGCATCTAATCCGGCCCGCCGACGGTCCTTCGGCATGAATAATATATGACCCGCGATAATTATAATTTGACGGTCCCGAACTATAAAGTAGATAGGTAGAATAATAAACGCATAGGTAAAGGAGCCAGCTAGACTAGCCTTCTCCCGTTTCTGAAAGTAACTTCGTCACAGCTCGAATTAACCTGCATTCAAAAATATTATGGCAAATCAAAAGCAATTTCATATGTCTCACACGCCTATCATGGCAGGGCCTTCGAATAAAAGTTAAATTGATTATTTAACATTTGTGCAAGTGTGTAATGCTGTATTGTTTTTATATGATTAAAATTTTCAACACAAAATGCAATTTTGTCCTATAATTCTGCCCCTCCTCTGAAATTTCTTAAACTTTATGGCCCCTCATTAAGAAAGTTTGCCCACCACTGCTCTAGGTCAAAATAAGCAAATGAAATGTCTTCCGAGTAGAAATTCTAGTCAAGTTGTAAATCACTGGCACGGTGATTCATTCTACATACGATATATGTACCTAAATAATGTCAAGCACTACAAATTTACTGCTCCGTAGGCGATACCTCATTACATTTACAATGATTTGTAAATCAACCACGAGATGACTTAGTAAGAGGTACTACAAAGTGTCGTATAAAGGCGCAATTTGCAGGACAATGTCTCCAGAATATGGGTCGACGGGCATGAATCTGGCTAATATAAGCAGATACAAATCATTCAGCGGTACAGACACCTACGGGATTAAGTTTGCATTATACGAAAAGGAAACGCAACCCGAGATTTATAAGGATGACATTGATTTAGTGGACCCATGTTTGCCGGAAACTTATACTAAGTAGTATTAGGATGAGTAACCTTAACTGTTACAGTTTTTAAATAAGGTAATCCTACAAATATTAACTTATGATAAGGTTCTGCAAGGCCAAAGATTAAAATATTATGATAATTGGAATTTAGCGCTTTATAGTGTGCCAGTTCATTAAATAAAAACTTTAAAAAAAAAACACTAAAAAGTGAAAAATAACTTTAATTTCGGAAGGCGGTGACTTTAGATATGTATTTTAATTTTTTGTCACCGCCTTCCGAAATTAATTTTTCACTTTTTAGTGTTTTTTTTGGAAGTCGGTTGTTTTTTTTTTTGAAAAAGTTTTTATTTTTCACATTTTAGTGGTTCACATGTGCTTACCCCTAAACAGCGTCCCGGCGTAATGTTATGTTATGAACTGGTGTAACAATAGACAGACATGAGATTTCTGCAATTCCAGTCCATTTGCTATCATTTATTGAGGAGTTCCGTTGCCTATCTCCGAAGTTCTTCATCAGATCTTCACCAAATTGAAATGGGACCACTCCGTGAAAGTACTCTTCCAAAAACTATCCAAATCTCTTCAAGTGTGATTGTGTTATGAACAACTTTTACGGTGGGATCAACCCTGAAATCGTGAAATAAAAAAATGAGCTGATCCATACATTGCGTCGAGATATGCGAACATAAATGGGTTGCTAACTAATTGTGTATACAAAATATATTAATTGTGAATGCCTAGTTGGTCTACTGCTCGCAAGCGCTACTGCTGAGCACGAGGCCTTGGATTCGATTCCCGAGTCGCGCAAAGTGCTCTTGGGTTTTTATTTCTGAAATTTCTCAATAGCAGCCCGGTGTCTGGATTTGTGCCCGGTGGATGGCATAAGGCTCGCCTCCTATGACATGGGACTTCATAACTGCCGAAGTGTAGTATTGGTACACCTCTGCCTAAACCTTGGCGGGTTACAGGCGTGATGTTATATTATACTTATTGTGTGACTAGCTTTTGCCAGCGGCTTCGCCCGGGTTGAGTAGTAAATAATCCCACGGGAACGTACTACCGGGATAAAAAGTATCCTGTGTTAATCCAGGTTATATAATAAACTGTGTGCCAAATTTCATCAAAATCCTTTCAGCCGGTTTTGCTTGATTAAGTAACAAACATCCAAACATACAAACTTTCACATTTATAATATTAGTAGGATAACTTCTTAAGTAACTCGTAAGATACTTTTAATGACTTCTTAAGTAACTCGTAAGATACTTTTAATATAAAAATAAAATGTCAATCTATAGTGTTTTCTAATGGTTGTAGTCTTTCAGTGTTTGACTCAGGAGCTTTTACACATAAATGTAGGTAGGTAGTCTACTACTACAACTTAGACTTACTTTACATATTTTTTCTGAAAAAATCAGAAAAAAATCAGATTTAAACATTTAAATTAATTGAGATGTAGGTAAGTTTTTAAATTGCGTACCTTTTTCCGCAAAATTAAAAGTTCTTTATATTCCGACCATAATAAATAAAACAGGGACATCGAAAGCTTTTAGTGATACGCATACACTTCGTTTTATTTCACCACATCTTCGTCCATTGTTCCGACAAGCCAAGCCACCCTCGTTTGATTGATGTGAAACTGAACTTTGCCTTTGGTATTATTATAAGGTTAAACGGTATTATTTTGGCGGTTCCGCCTAAGACCTTTTATTATTAATATTTCTTATAGCATTTTATGGTCACGACATTTATAACTGGTATATTGTATAAAGGCTTGGTTAGCATAGTCAACGTATGCACAGCGTTCAGGCCGCGTAAACGCTGCGGCAGAGACCGTGTAGAGGCCCCATAGGTGTTGCGTTGATCCACGTAGCGGCCTCGTAGACACTGCGTAGGTCCATGTAAATGTAAACATGATTTAATACAATTAAAACGATGACAACGAACACAAAATAATTAAATGAAATATAATGGAAAAACCCATCCTGAAGTTCCCATCCAGTCAATTAAAAAACTTGACAAGATTATTTATTATTGCAATTTAAATGACCGATCCCAAACATTTACGTAAAATGACGAGAGGTTGCCCTGGGGGACGTGAAAGATACTATTATCGATTGATTTCATTGTCCTTTAAGCAAATTAAATCAAACTCGAGACCAATGTCATCTCAATTTAATACAAATGCACCGTAACGGTCAGCATGTATGTGCTCACAAGCTTCAGATGCAAATCCTTTTATCAGAATCTTGACCTCACTTTAACGTAACAGAGTGTTAAAAAATAGTGGTCCTCATCATCTTCCTAGCTAGGCTTGGGGTCGGCTCCCAGTCTAGCCGGGTACAGCTGAATACCTGTATTTTACATGGCGCGACTGCCTATCTGACGTCCACAACCCTACTAGATAACACGATACCCCTTGGTAAGACTGGTTATCAGACTTTGGGGCTTGATTCACGAATGACAGCCGGAACCAACGGCTTTTCGAGGCACGGAGGGCTCTTGGTATGTAAAGTTGGTTACCCATCCACGGACCAAACGCAAGCGTAGCTTATCTTGATCGAACGATCCGTGCGGTTGTTATCAAAATTGTAGTGCTCCTATGAGTCAGTATTTAAGCGAATCCTAATAAAATCCGCTCAACAGGGTTCAAATTACGCCCTCTGCATAATGTGATAGGTATACGTAACTACGTACCCGTGTGTTGTATCGCAGGAACATTTTTACGACACCCACGTGAGGTGAATGCGCCCAGCTTTTGTTCGAATTACTGTGTATTCTTATCCTGGTAATGTTTTGCTTACCTTTATTTTCTCAGATGGTAATATCAGACATGTGTTAGTACTAAAACAGAACACATTTGAATACTAGCTTCTGCCCGCAGCTTCGCCTGCGTGGATGTTGGAAATTCTTCCACGGAAACTTGCTACCGTAATTAAAAGTACCTTTTGTAATAAATAATCCAGGTTATAAACTATCCGTTTGCCGAATTCAAGTGAATGACTACAGAGCCCAAGCAAGTGACTTTAGCTACTTGCTCCACTAACAATTGATTTAATCTACACAATTTTTTTTCTATTGTACTGGAACCGATAAGTTCCACGACGCGCTTAACCGGTTTAACACTATCGGAAAGCAGTTAACCCGCTAAGTTTAATTTCGTTAGTGGAACAACAAAATAGTTCTTATCTTTGTATCGTTAATGTATTTACCTAAATTGTAAACTCACTCACAGCTTGATTCCAACAAAGATACCGTGGTATTGAGCAATATCCGTAAACACTTACTTAGTGTTATCAAATCTATGGAAGCGACAGCGTTAATCTAAGTATAATGTTTTTTTTTGCAATAAAGCACTTCAAGCTTTAAGTGTTATGTGACCGATTCTAGGAAAAGAACACGTAATATTTTATTATGTTTTAAATATGATGAGTAACATCGTAAGTAGAAAAACGATGTACAGTATTTGGATAAGTTTTTATTAGATTCTTACCCTCTTACTAATAAACACGGAATAAAGTTATACCACGGATAATAAAGAAATAACCAGACATTTCCAAAGGTTTAAACTTAGAATAATTTTTTCTGTGTTTATTAGTTAGAGGGTGAGGCACGTATTTTAAAAATAATGTAGTACCAAAATGTACAGAAACTACATTCTATATCAACCATACATAGGTAGATACTACATTATATTGATACCTACAATATAACGTAACGGTCAACATTGTCTTTGCAACTTAAATTAAGAGCAAAATTGCAGTTGGTAAGCCTTCAATCTTCATTTGTTTTTTAACCGACTTCAAAAAGAAGGAGGTTATCAATTGGACATGTTTTTTTTACGTATGTCCGAGAATAACTCCGTCATTCATTATATCAGTCGTTCATCACGGATTTGCAAAATTATTTTTTGTTCAAAAAGGGTTTATTCCGAAAAGGTACTATTTAAATTGCATATGGATCTGATGATGCGTTTCGGAGACAGACAACGGAACGGAACGCTCGCATTGAGAACCTCCTCCTTTTTTGAAGTCGGTTAAAAAATGACAGCAAATCAACCGCAATTGCTATCGCATAAATATGCATTGTTTTTAACCCGAGGATGATGAAATTTCGAATTGATGTGGGGTAGGTACTATAACTATAAAGTGAAAAATGAAAACATTTTCCAACAAAAAAAAAGCAACCGACTTCCGGAAAAACACTACAAAGTGAAAAATAACTTTTTGTGAATTTGTGTGACTGCCTTCCTTTTGGAAGGCAGTCACAAAAATTTAAATACATAGCCATAGTCACTGACTTCCAAAATTAGCTATTTTTCACTTTATAGTGATTTTTCCGGAAGTCGGTTGTTTTTCTTTTTTGTTAAAACAAATGACTATTGCAAAAGTCATCGCAGACATTCTGCCTATCACGTCCCGTTATTGTTTACTATTGCTATAAACATAATAGGACAACATAAGTATCAGAAACGACATATTGTGTTAAGTAAAGGTAAGGAGTAATCTTCTTCCCACGGACGTTAGGCGCTTAAGAGAGAGCGGAAATGATAATGAGCTTGCAAATGATGGTGTCGCAGTTTCCAGCAGAGCCTTATACAGGGTACGTTTTTATCCAGTGCGCAAACTGTAACCATGAATAGCGCAGACATTTTTCGTCGTTAATAAAACAAAAATCAGCTGTTCCATACATTTTGACCACGTGTATATTGCACTTTTCTATGAAACAGCTGATTTTTTGTGTAAAACCGACGCGACGTAAAATTTCTGCGCTAGGGGTCTAGAATGATATACTGAATTCATGGTTACAGTTTGCGCACTGAATAAAAACTTATCCTGTATAAACAAAAGACTCTTTTAAATGACACTAGCCACCTAAATGGATGGAATACTGAAGGAACACGGGTGGGTTTTAGTCAGTAAAAGTCTAACACGCCCTCCCGCTCCACTCAGAGCGGGAGAAGTTATTTGATGATTCACCAGCCAGAAAAAAAAATTAAAAAAACATAACGTCACGCCTTGCTTCCCTCAGAGGTGTACCTATAGTACACCTACATTTCACCAGTTATGTTTAAGTCCTATGTAATAGCCTATTATTGCCATGGAAAAAATCCAGACTCCGGGAACTTCCTAGGAAGTAGAAGTTTACAAATTTAAAATCTTTGGGGTAAACGACACAGTAGTAAAGTGCTGTTAACAACTTCTGGGGTTTACATACACGCTGTGATTTCAATATTAGACGAAAGTAAAGTTTCATGCCAATTTGTACATAGCTGTGCACGTCAACTGTAAACCTGTGACCTGCCCGCACATCGTTTGTCATCATCGCCTTTCCCCAACAATGTTGGGGTCGGCTTCCTATCAAACCGGGTGCAGCTGAACACCAGTATCTTACTTGGAGCGACTGCCTATTTGACCTCTGCAACACAATCACTAAAACGATACCACTGGTTGTCAGACTTTCGGGCTTATGACGACCCGTAACGACTATCATATATCCGCGAATGACAGCCAGGACTAACGGTTTAGCATGCTTTCCGAGGCTCGGAGGGGTCTTGGTATGTAAAGATAGTCACCCATCCGCGGACCAACCGCGCGGAGCTTAACCTGATTGATCGACCCGTGCAGCTGTCATTACTTAGCCACAAGCCCCTGACTGCCATCGTCTGCCCTACGATTGATTATTATACGTACCTATGTAAAAGCTGGTAGTCACAGGGTGCTTACCTTAAGGGGAACCTAGTCACGGGCTGGAACTCACTGATGGGCCTGGCTAAAAAGCACGCTGTCTCACCAGGCATCGTGTCCGACAGAGGTAACATCAGTGATGAGCAGTTAGACGCTAGTCTACACGCACAACATTATTGTGTGAGATGCAGGATCATTTATAGTACAACAGGCGCGTAATAAATTAAGAACAGTCCTTCGGAAGATCGGGTTTTATGAAAAAACCACTGTATAAATCAATGGCCAAAAAAGTTTATTGAACTTTTCGATATTTGAGCTTTGTCGGTACCGACTTGGTTTTTCAAATTTTACACTTCTTTTATTACTTAAACACGCCCAAAGTTAGGTAAAATTTGCAAGAAAAACGAATCTTTGTTGGCTCCTAACTTTTTAACGGCTTTTTATTTTAGTATTCTGTTTCCGTACAGACAATATTAATAATGAGACAAAACCATACCATGTTTAATTTTTGATGTACATTGTCCAACAGTGGAGTAATACCCTCCCGAAGTTTGTATGGGAAAAATGTGGACTAGGTTCACCTTAAAACGACTTCTTACATTTCTTTGAATGTCTTGGGCATTGTTCCTCATTCATAATGCTTACTTTCAGTTCGTAAACGGCAAGTCGGTGATGTACCACGAGATCGGCCACCTGCCGTTCGAGAAGGAGATCACGGACGTGGTCAGCTTCAACAGCAGCAACCTGCTGACTGTGGTGGTTGACAACACGCTGCTCAGCGACACCGTGCCTCAAGGCGTCGTCAAGAATATTTATGTTGGGTGAGTATACTCCATCGTGGTACACGGCTGAATGCTGAAGTACTCTTTCGGGAAATACTGGCTCAATTAATACTCTGCCAAGACCTATTACAAGGAATGACAATAGACTAAAGAAGTATTACTTCATTGATCAAATTTCTTTCTTATGGCCCGGTATCTAAAGAATTTCGACCTAAGTTTACTGCTCAAGACCTAATGGCTCGGATCGAGTCTCTTTGCCAAAGTGAAGTGAAATGTTTAGCTTGCATAAATAATAATAGGTAGGAAGGCTAATATCCAAGAAGGTACATGACGGGGGATAGAACTCTAGAATTATTCTAAAGTAGGTAATCGGTACATAGATTCATTTGAACAGTCGTTAATTTATTCGGCCAGAAACGCAAATGTAAATATCAATCAGCCGATGCATAAACAAAGACAAAGATTGTTTACAATAACGTAGTAAAAAGACCTTTGTCAATAAAATAAATGTTTTAAGATTCAAAGAATTATGTTAAAACAATATTCTTCATGAATTCAATACACAATCGAAAATTATTACCAAATGTTGCTTTACATAAATTCCGTAACCAGTCTGGATGACATGCCACGGTTTTACGGAAGTTCTTGATGTATTTTCAAATATCAATATAACGTAACTATTATTCCTGGCTACAACTAACTTGATCAGGCTTTCAAGAAAACGAGAGTATTAAGTACTTACATTTTCTTTTCTCGGCTTCCGTAGTCCAAACAAAATTCGTCAAGAGCAACAGTACACGTTTGACTTCTACAACTACGCTGGCATCCACCGCACCGTATTCCTCTACTCTACACCTCAAGTGTTCATAGATGACCTCATCGTCAACACTGACATCCAAGGACTAACAGGTACTATAAATGATCTATTAGACGCAATCACCAATATAATATCATAAGTACTACATTCGCCACTATGATAAATTAATGATTGATAGTTGAAACTGGCATTAGCGAAATGATTGATTACTGATGATCGTCTAGTGATTCTGTGACTCTTGAGATATTATACTAGTGACCCTCTCCTGCTTCGCATGGTGTTTTACGACTTGACAAAACATCGAGACTTATTTACATATAATATGTATGTTTAATACGCAGAACCCTTCCGGAATAAATTCTTTAAATTATGGTGAAAACTGCGTCAACATCCGCTGCGTAGCTTAGAAGATCAACGCGGTCACACAAAGACACGAAAAGCTTCTTAAATTTATAATCGGTTTAGATATTTTAGATTAATTAATATAATACAAACTAATCCAAACCCACAAATAACATTACATACACCAGCAGACCTTCAACTTACCATTTTAGAACATTGCACGGAGGATGAGATATCCAAAATAATTGACAATTTGGATAATGATACCAGCTGTGGAGTTGATGGAATAACAACAAAAGCGATAAAATGCATAAAGGGCTTAATTTTAACTAATCTAACAAATTGCATAAATAGTTGCTTTGACAGTGGCGTGTTTCCGGACAGCCTTAAAATTGCTAAAGTAACCCCTATACACAAGTCTGGAACTAGGACTGACCCCGGAAACTACCGACCAATTTCAGTGTTGCCTGTTCTTTCCAAAATTTATGAAAAAGTTTTATACACGCGCTTATCTAAACATTTAACCAATACCAACTTTCTTTACTCGCATCAATATGGCTTTCGTCCACACTCGAATACACTTTCTGCTACTGTTGATCTAATTACTAAAATAAAAGATAATATAGACAAAAAACAATTAGTTCTAGGTGTTTTTATTGACCTAAAAAAAGCATTCGATACTGTTAGCCATTCTATCCTTCTAAAAAAGCTTAAAATCATAGGAATTACTTCTACAGCTTACAAAATGTTTGAGTCTTATCTTACTAATCGGCAACAGATCGTCAAACTTGACAAATTTGCAAGTGCTCCGGCCAATATACAGTGTGGAGTACCTCAGGGATCGGTCCTGGGTCCATTGCTTTTCCTCATATATATCAACGACATTAGTACCGCTGGACTGACTGGACACATATCACTGTATGCAGATGACACATGTCTTTTTTATTTTGGCGATTCCATCACCGATATTATCTCAGAAGCGCAGAAAGACCTTAATGTTTTGAATATATGGCTTACTCAAAACCTTCTGACTATGAATGTTAGTAAAACTGCTTACATCATTTTCGCAGCTAAGAATAAAAAAATACCATCATTTCCAAATCTTACAATAAATAACCAACCGTTACGAAAATCGACGCATGAAAAGTATTTGGGCCTAATTGTGGACAGTAAGTTGACATTCAGAGCGCATATTGACTACGTAAGATCTCGCATACTCCCACTAACCGGAGCCATACGTAACATTGGCAAATGCGTACCCTACAAGCTAAGACATACTATTTACAACACACTAATCAAGCCACATCTGGAATATCTGATCCAAGTATGGGGACAAGCTGCAAAAACAAACCAACAACACCTACAACGAACACAAAATAAAATCATCAAAGTCCTCTTCAATTACAACTACTATACCCCTACAGAATTACTCTACAAAAAAGCAAAATTATTTAACCTACAACAACTGTATACGTACCATACATGCATGACTATACGAAAGATCCTTAAAACCAACATACACACAAATATTTCATTTACACAAAAGACTCGTAGATATAATACTCGTAATCAAGATGACCTAGAAGTACCAAGAGTGAGAACCTTGTACGGCAGGAAAACTATACAGTGGGAGGGGGTTCGGCTATACAATAAATTACCTAAAAAACTCAGAGAGTGTACAAGCATACCAATATTTAAAAAAGGACTTAGGAATTACATTTTAGACACATAACTTTAGTTTATTTTTTGGTTTTTATTTGTATTTACACCTAAGTTTAGCTTGTACTGTTTTTCATTTTATTTAGACTACAAATCTTCTACATTTTTTAATGAAATTAAGGTCTTCAGTTTCTCGAATGGCCTGAACGTCGTATGTAAACTACAACCTATTATTAATTTAGTTAAGTTTCTCTTTAAGTGAACTGTAATTTGTTCTTTGAGAAATAAATGTCTTTAAACCGAGATTATGTAAATATCTTAAATTGCAGGTTTCATAGTATACAACGTGACGCAGAAAGGCTCTTCTTCGGACAAAGTTCGGTGCCTCGTGCAAGTTTTCGACAAGAACGAGACGCAAGTGACGGGCTTCAACGAATGCGCCGGGCTCCTAGAGATCGGCAACGCCAAATTCTGGTGGCCCTACCTCATGCACCCCGAGCCTGGATACTTGTACACTATTAAGGTAAAATACTGCCGCTTGCTGCTTTGTTTCGGATCGACTATTTGAGAATAGCTCATCATCATCATCATCGCCATGGGCAGCCTTGTTCCACCCACTGCTGAATATAGGCTTTGTCCCTTTCGGACCATGCTTCTCTGGTCTGTGCGAGGTAACTCATGCTGTGGTACAAATATTAGCCTGACAGCAGATATCTGTCGATAAAACGATGAGGATAAGTTTGCTTACTGTCAAGCAATTAAGTAGGTACATTATATCGGGTAAGTTTTATCCAGTGCGCAAACTGTAACTATGAATTCAGCATATCATTCTAGGTAAAACAAACAAAAAATCAGCTGTTCCATACATTTTGACCGCGTAGGTATTGCACTTTTCTATGAAACAGCTGATTTTCTTTGTAAAACCGACGTAAAATTTCAGCGCCAGGGGGCTCGAATGATATGCTGAATTCATGGTTACATTTTGCGCACTGGATAAAAACTTATCCTGTATACAGCAAATGTCTACATTTTCTCAAATCAAGAGTAAAAATCGAATCATTGGAGATCCTACTATTTAATTGGCATGCCTACATACTATTTCAATTAGTTGTTCACACCCAATATCTTTACACTTGAATACAAAAAAATGAAGAGGACCGGACCTAGGAAAATCCATGCGGTAAAATTTTTGTTGGATTGTCCTCGTCATATTATGAACGCTGGTGTAAATTGCATCTGAAGATTAGTTGCCACATTTTATTTAACTTATCTGTGTTGACTTAGCTACAATATAGGAACACTAGCTTTTGCCAGCGGCTTCGTCCGTGTGGAGGACGAAAACTTACCTACGGGACATACTACCGGGATAAAAAGTATCCTATGTGTTAATCCAGGTTATAAACTATCTGTATGCCACGTTTTATTCAAATCCGTTCAGCCGTTTTTGCGTGATTGAGTATTAAACATCCAAACATCTTCACAAACTTTCACATATATAATATTTTATCAGTAGGATAACGTCAGTTTAAACATTGCTAATTTATAAATAAAAAGTTTAATAGGACTGAATCATCTGATAATTTTCTAATAGGCAAAGTACCTGCTATAAGTCTAATTTATTAACCAGTTCAATTCTTTTCTTCCAGGCATCGCTCATAGGTCCCCAGGGTGAAGTGATCGACACCTACAACCAGAAGATCGGCATCAGAACAGTCACATGGTCCAACACCACCATCTATTTGAACGAGAAGCCTCTCTACTTGAAAGGATTCGGCATGCATGAAGATTCTGATGTAAGTCAACTTCGAACGTATTTCGTATGAAATATAAAATGCTTTAGCTTTTGTAAAGCAAAATAAAACCTACAGTAATTGAAATTATTCACTGGAATCTATATTATGTTTTGATATAACGTATATGACTACTAAATGTTTTTTTTTAAGATTCACCAACGAATGTCGAAATCTAATCTTTATGTACATTTTTGCCATTATACCCATTGTAATAAAAGCTTCTATTCTTAAGCTAAGAGGCAAAGGCTGGGATCCAGTGCTGTGGGTGAAAAACTTCAACCTCATCAAATGGTTGGGCGCCAACGCCTTCAGAACCTCCCATTATCCTTACGCCGAGGAGATCTACCAGCTGGCTGATGAATACGGCATCATGATCATCGACGAGTGCCCCAGTGTGGATACTGAGTAAGTTATGAGTAAAAAGGTGTAACGTTTTTTGTAAAAATAGAAGCAGAACCAAAACTTTCAAATATAATTCTGTCGACTGTCGTACAGCCCAGAATTTTTTTTTTGTCGCTAAAAATGTTGAATAAGAACAGAAACATTGGGCGACTTTTTTATTGATTTGTTTTTTTCATTACTGATATTTCTTGTGTTACAGTGGCTTCTCCGATACGTTGTTGGCGAAACACAAGCAGTCGCTAACGGAGCTGATCCGACGCGATAAGAACCACCCAAGCGTTATCATGTGGTCGATCTCCAATGAGCCCAGGTCCGCTAACAAGTTGGCCGACAGATACTTCGGGTAAGTACTGGAAACTTTACATCCTAGACATAGAAATACACGAACCCTATGTAAGACAGTATTGATCATCATCGTATTCGTAAGATTATAGCGGCTCACACACCACAGCTGGACATAAGTTTAGTCATGTTTTTCAAAAGGGGAAAATTTGTGGGCGATAAGTACGAATGTCCAGAATCGCCGCGCGACAGCACACGACTTCGCACGACTATCTCTCGACCGACCGAGATATTTCTAGACAGATTTACATGGTTTTTTTTTCGACAAGAAAACGCTGCTTGAATATAGGCATAGTGAAGTTCGTGTTTTATAGTCAGATACTAAAAAACAAACACAAAAGACTTGAATGTCAGATTAGTTTCTGGGTTTAAATAATGAACTTTATTAATACTTTTTTAAATGGACATTGTCATTATCAGAGGTCTGAGTAGGTAGATTGATTTAAGGTCGTTGACGTCAAACGTAGAGGATAATATGGATATGCCTCCAAAATACCGGAACTTCATATTTATTGTGATATTTGTTCCGGAATTTTGAAATTAGCACGAATTTGTGTTTAAGGTGAAAAACGTATTAATAATATCAATCTACGTTTTTGTTTAATTAAAAATAATTGTTCATTGAATTCAATCAATCATTCATATAATAAACGATTTTGTTAGCCTATCTGTATGTTTTTTATTTTATTTTATTCCATAATTCCGATTCCGGAACTTTTTCCGGTACTTCCCGCACATTATGGATAAAATGGCATGTCCATATTATAATATCTTGACGCAAGTATATAAAATCAATCTACCTACTCCGACCTCTGGTCATTATACTTAACTACACTCATTTATGAAAGTAATCGTTAACCTCGATAAAGAACAAAATACATACTAATAAAATGGAAAAATAACAACAGACTTACTATACCGACCGACCAACTACAACTAATAGTAGGTAGTATTGTGACTACAAAGAGAAAAGCATTTTATTATTCGAGGTATAAAGCATACCTCGGAAGTCCGTGGTAAAATAAAACTCACAAAGACATAGAAATTCAGATCTTTTAATGAAATGCTTGCTTACCTGCATTAAATCGGATTATTAATCTATTCACACAAATTAGCTCTTCTGAAAAGGGCGTATCGTCACTTTTAAATAGGAAATATATCATTATATTTTCTATAGATGACTTGCACGAAGTTAATATTAGGGAAGGCAATTTAAATATCTCTCCTACCTTGATAAACTAGGCTACTATAAAAATAGTATCCTGGAAGCTCGAAGGGAGCTCTTGGATTTGAGATTCGCATAAAAACTGCTCAATAACACCGTTGACTGCCCACAATTGGTGTGTAGTTCAATTTCAGAGTACCCCGTAGACTACCTCGCAAACCTATAACACCCTTAGCTCCACCTCTTCGCCGTAGGTACATTGTCTGCAGGCTTAGCATGACGCTTTTTATTTCTACTGTACTGTAGAATAGAAATCGCTTGTCTACATTTCTCGGTGTAAAACTGTCAACTGTCTATACGGAAACGTCATTTTTGTCTGCTCTTCCGACGACAAAATAATTTTCTATGGTTTTCGTGCTAAGCCTGCTGCAGGTGCTAATTCGTCTATTAGCCTCATCTGCAAACTCAAAAACGAACGCAGCAACCTGATTAACATCCACGCAGACTCAATATCGACGTTTGTCAGACGTAGTTAGTATTAGTTTTTAATCTAACTATCTAGAATATGTACATTCAGTCTTTAAAATTAAAGTTATAATCACAAAGAGCATTTTGCATGTGATTTTTGCCTGTAATTGGTTGTGCAGTTAGATTTACTTTACTATTTACTATTTGCGGTTTTCTATTACTTATATGTTCCTATCTGTAACAAATGTTGGTGAACCTTAATTAGATAAATAAATGTATATAATAAAATGTGCCAATTGCCCACAAATAAAGATTAATAACTTCGTGCGAGTCGCCTGTAGAAAATATTATATTATTTAAAAGTGTCGTTACTCGATTCAGACAAGTTTATTCGTGCGAGTCGACCATTATTAAGCTATAAAATCAAGATAGTGTAGAAAAGTTTATTCCAAAGATTCAACTTTTACTTGATAACTGCTATTTTCGTTCTGTTGTTCTGAATCGGGCAATGAAAACACTGTGTCATGGTCGTCATCATCATCATAATGCGGCATTCGCGAAGTTGTAGCAGACTGACTGATAGACCGCAACCTTGCTTCCAGCAACACGTCATTTATGAAGCTTTTCGCCATAATGACCTCCTCTTCTGATTTTATGTTTCGTAGTTCTGAAGCCACGTATTCCGCGTAAACATCAAACTCATCCCTCACCACATGTTTTTCCTTCTTGTTTTTAAAGTCCGTCATGCTTTTACAGGATTTGTTTAGTATAACTTCACTAGTTCTTTTTCTCGAGTTATTCTGATCACCGTGTATGTTTTCAAGCTGCAATGAATGCGCAATGTCGTCGATTGTTCCAAATTCTGACGTGTTTGAAGATTGTGAATCTTGTTTGTTTGTCTGTAAAAAAAATATTCAGATACAAACACGAGATTCTCTACTATAACATAACATTCAGTCAAGTGAACGATCTATATTATAAATTTGCCAGTAGGTACTATAATAGTACTTACTAACTCCATAGACTCGCCTTAACCTAAGATCGGTGGAGTAAAAAAATGCCATCAAAAACATAACTTGTAAAAAAAAACAAGTCTCGCAACTCAGTTCTACCGTAAAAAGTTGTGAGATCCATGTAATACCAAGTCGGCTAATTTATTCAGTCTCTGTCTTAAGTTATAACATAATTATGTATAAAATATGTTATTTTTTCAAAATAAAGAAATATTCTATTCTATTCTAATTAGTCCTAATTAGTTATTATTCCTAACAACATCTTATAGTGACCATATCAATATTAAAAATCTTTTATGTTTTAAATAAATAGATTGACTTGGCCATCTCATGAAAACAAAATGTATCTCACAAGTAATACATATTATATTAAATTAGATTGTTTAGTGCGATTGCCAAGTCAATCTATTAATTTAAAACAAGCTTCGTTTTATCCACAACGAAGTTACAGGGGGGTCGAAAATGGCCTGAACTGCTTCGAGAAAAAGATAGTACGTTGGTGCCGCTTTTTTGCTCGACTTGGCGGGGGCACTGCCGTGCCCCCAGATATGGCGATTGCTGTTGTGACGCTTAGGTATCCCCGCGGTGGAATGTTGCATTTTGGCGACTTATTTATGTTATATATGATTCATTTCGTTTTCGATGAAATAGCATGAGTTTAAATAGTGTTTGAAACTACACACAACTAAAACACTCGTGTGATCCTATTTTTTTGTCATTTGTCATTTATTCACTAACAATAATTTGTATCTGAATCTACATTTTAACATTACATTTAAATTAAATTACACACAATACAGAAACACAATACAGAGGCAAACAACCTTGATATTGCAAAATTAATTCCAATTAAGTACTTATGTCATATTATATAATAATTCTAAATAATACAATAATCAGATAGGAACTACAAATCTTCAATGGTTTTAAAGGAACTAGTGTGGACTGTGCTTTTCAGATCTAAAGGCAAGCTGTTAAATAATTTGACTGATTGGTATTGGGGACTGTGTTTCACAACATTGAACATCGGATTGATCACACCTTTTAGGTCTTTTCTACGGGTACCTTCTCTTACCTCGCGTTCCTCTATAGTTTCAAATTGATGAATGTATTTAGCCATATTAGTCAAAAGTACAACGATATAAATGCTGGGAACTGTAAGTATGCCTAATTTTATGAAATGTTGACGGCAACTTTCCGTTTGGGGGATACGGACTATTGTCCGTATTGCGCGTTTCTGTAATACGAAGGCTACAAACAAACCTAGGCTCCTAGCCTATACTGTAGGTTCCTCTGATAAACCAAGTAACAATTGCTTAATACAGCATCAATTATTAGCATTTGGTATTGTTAGATATTTTAAGAGAGAAGACATTTATGTAAGTATGTTGCTGATCGCCATGTTTTGATCGAGCATACATAATTGAACAGTGGAATTGAATAAACATAAAACTTACTGATTCTAATAATGTATCCATCGCTCCTGATGTGGTTTCTCCCTTTAATAGAAACAATAGAGCCTCATACGCAAACCAAAAACTTTGCTTCGCATCTTCAGTACCACTGCTTGCTTTTTTCGACGCATGGACTTTTTTTCTTTCTCTTGTGAATTGGGACCGTAAATTGTGAATTTTCGTTTCAACAACCTCTCTTGGCATGTTCATTTTTAGTGATATTTCTTCCCATGAGGTACGTTTCTTGTTTTTATTCTTGTAATCATTATTAGCTGTATTCCATAAACACTCGTAAGACCGAAAAAGGTCTATAAGTCGCAATACTACATCATTTGTCCACATTGTTGTACAAACTTATCACAAACACGTCAAAACTAGGCCACTTTTGTGCCTCGACTGAACGCAATGCGGTATCGAGCGACGGCGGCAGAGGTCACGCGAGGTCGCCAAACATGTTGTGCGAAGTCGGGCGACGCGCGACGACGGGCGTCACGCGATATCTCTGGAGACACGTGAAACGTGGGGGGTCTTTGTCCTTTATTAAACTCTATTGAATACGCGGCTTGATGAAAAGTGCCGGCCATTATAGATTTTATGTTCGCTGATGTCTGGCGTCGCCGGACGAACTCCAGTTTCAATTGAAGATATTTCTAAATCTGCTAGGTTTACCCAAGATATGTATTGTTGATTTAGTTTTATTTAACAATTGCAGAGAAGTGGTGCGCCACGTTAAATCGATGGATCTCTCAAGGCCAGTCACTATCGCTATTTCTGCCGGTGCTACCGCTGACAAATCCGTGAGTATTTTAATACTGTTTTATCACATTTTACACGGACAATTTAAATTGGTGAATATTCTGAATATCAATTTAAATTGTCCGTTATGTTTCTGCTAAATAATTAATTTCCCTGACTTTGCATTCATTTAAATTCCTATATCAAAACAAATTCCTCGTCAGGGTCGTCACTTGGACGTGATCAGCTTCAATCGCTACAACGGGTGGTACGCGAACCCCGGCCAGACGGTGCAGATCACCAACAACGTGGTCGAAGAGGCCACCACCTGGCACCGCATCCACAACAAGCCCATCATCATGTCCGAGTACGGAGCCGACACCATCGAGGGACTGCACTTGGTAAGTTTATCGTAGACAGTCAGCTTGTAACTATAGGTACTTGCCTTTTTTTTTGGATGGGAAATCATCAAATGACTTCTCCCGCTTTGGGTGGAGCGAGAGGGGCGTGTCAGACTTTTACTGACTAAAACCCACCCGTGTAGGGAACAGTTGCCTGTGCCAGGAGCCACGGTCAACTCTTTCGAACAAATCCGCGACCCTGGCAGATAGGTACTTACCTACCACTGACTCTCCGCAAGGTGAAGGCCTGTTTGTTAAAGATTTAAGACTAATGGGACTAATTCCTATTCCTATCCTTTTTTTTGTTACTAAATGGGCCTGCTCTTGACCTCGATCACGCCTGATGGAAAGCGATGGATGAGGTCTATGCAGCATGCATGCCCAGAAAATGCCTGTTCAGTCTTGTTTTGAAGGTGGACAGGTTAAATGTGGCAGGGAACACAGACGCAGGCAGAGAGTTCCATACTTTGGCTGTGCGCATAATAAATGTGGAGGAGTAGCGCTGATTACGACTGGTCGGGATATCAACCAAGTGCGGATGGTACCATGCAGTGCGTCTCATAGTCCGGTAGTAAAAGGGTGATGATGGTGAGATCAGGTCGTGGAGCTCCTGCGTACATTCTCCGAAGTGCAGTCTGTAGAAGACCGATAGGCAAGCACAGTGGCGTAACTAGGGTGGGGCAGGTAGGGAAAGAGCCCTGGGCGCCTATCGAAGGGGGGCGCAAAAAGTCGCCAATTAATAAAATAAAATAAAACATCTATAAACCATTTCATACCGTTACCCATATCTAAGAAATCTGAAGACCTACTTGAATATATTGTACAGTACGACGCTGAAAGCGTATTTCCAAATGTGCCTAGTTCTATTAAAATTCTCTTAAAATCGCAGCATTGCAAGCAATTTTTTTGTAAGTTTAAATTAATACCTTCGTTTTTGAAGGCTATAATTGGTCAAGAAAGGATATGCGACCTAGCTTTGCTCAGTGTAGACCAAGAAAATAATTTACGAAGGGGCGCAAATGTGATGCATGCCCTAGGCGCTATTTTCTATTGGTACGCCCCTGGGCAAGCAACATTACGCCAATGAGCCAAGCTGTGAAGCTTAGTCACCAACGTTTCCTCGCCCATGACCTTTTTAGCTGTGCGTTCCACCGAGGCAAGGGCAGCAACATGGTATTTTGCTGAGCCATCCCATAAGTGGCTGCAATACAAGAACGCACTTGAGCTTTATACAGGCTCAAAAGCTGTCCAGATGTGAAGTATCGCCTCACCTTATTTAGGATGCCCAGCTTCTTGGCTGCAGTCTGAGCTTTTGGGTCGATGGTTGAACCGAAGTTGAGATCGGACGTCAACTCCATGCCCAAAAACGTTAGGCGGTCGGTAACGGGTATAGATGCACCTCGGAAAGTTGGGGATAACCGGAAGTGGCTCCTTTTGCCAGTAAAACGACACTCCTGTGTTTTTTTAGCATTGAATTTGGCCAGATTGTCGTCACCCCACTGGGAAACAAGATTTAAGGTCAAGTTCAATCGCTCCACCATGGCCGCTCAATAACAGTTGTTTCATCTCTGCTGGCACTTGCACTGGGCAGGTATCTATCTGAAACTGTGCTGTTATCTGCGTACCCGATAACACCAAGCTATAGCATGTCATTAATATGTCGCAGAAATAGAGTCGCAGAAAGAACAGACCCCTGAGGAACACCGGCATCAATGATCCGATGAGCAGTCATCTATGACCACTCTAATAGATCGATCACTCAGGAAGTCGAAATCCAGTTGCAAAATCAGCGAGGATGCTGAATGCAGGAAGCTTACCCAACAAACTAGCATGCCAGACCCTGTCAAAGGCCTTTGAGATATCAAGCGACACAGCAAAGGCTTCGCCGTGTTTCTCGATGGCCTCAATCCTTAAGTTTCCCTGTTTGTATTTTCCTGTTGCCGTCGTCAACAGAAGTACAGCAATGTGTAAAAAAGTACTGCAGTTTGTAATATTTTGTAGCCACACCAATGTATGGCTTAAGGTCTAGTAGTAATAGCGTTAATACTGACTAAGGCTACTACTGGTACTAGACCTTGTGTCACGTTGCTGGGTCGCTCTTGCCTCGCGATTACCACGTCTATTGCAAAGTGTAAAATTCCTTGGCTGCTCGTCATTTCTCCATTCGCCTTTACTTATTTTAAAATTCCTTGCTACGTAATTACTCATACTGTTTTGTTTAACTATTTGCATGTAAATATTCATACTTCAGTTTATTGTTTTCAGTACCCTGAGTACATCTGGTCAGAAGAGTACCAGTGTGTGCTGATCGCAGAACACTTCAAGGCGTTCGACCACCTGCGGAAGGCAGGCTTCTTCGCCGGAGAGCTCATCTGGAACTTTGCTGACTTCAAAACCCCACAGTGTGAGTATTACATTTTGCAATATATGGTATGGTATGTTCTATTTATCAATACCATATAATTATTAGGTCCAATTTTGCTATGAAAAAAATGTTTTGTGACCTTAGAGGTAAGTAAGAGTAATAGGGGAATTCTTAAGGACGCTTTTGTATAGGTAACGTGTTATCCATGGCTTTAGTTACGTTGGACGTACTCTGCCTTGCAATATCAAAATAAAATTTTAAAAAACTTGAACGTCTTTTGTAGAATTTGTCACTATAAGATAATTATTCCAATCCTTTCAACCTACATTGTCTTCTCATTTTGTAACTGCTGGCCTAAGAATGAGCTGGCGGAAAGATAAACAGTTTCGTAGATAGTATTGTGATTGCCTTGTTCTTACTTAGGGAGGGTAGGAAAAGGCCCTCAGCGTCGTCGAGACCGCCTGCAGCCACACATACGACACCTCACGTGGTTGCGCTGTAAGCGACTACGATCCTTCCCTAAGATGATATTATTGAATGATGAATTAAGAACTAGGGTGGCGGTGTATGAACTTGTCATGCTTGTGATCAGGATGCATGGTGTTGTCAAGAGGGAAATAACTGAATTTGCATGATAACAAAGTTCCACTGGAGTATAAAATAATAGCATCCTCCCTTTTTCTCAAAATAACTACGGCTCTGGTCTCCTTCAACTTCAAACCTGTCAGAATATCTATTAATACTTGACTTTATTGGTGCGCAGTTTTATATTCTACGACTCTTTTATGAACACTGGTCACCATGTCGCGACAATGTGCTAGATAAAGCATGAACGTAAAGGCCGATGCATCTTTTCTTGCATAGACTGAACTTTTTGGTTTGTTCTGATGATGTGTTGATACTCTAAATAAAAAACATTAATTCCAATTGCAGCGATAACTCGCGTGGGTGGCAACAAGAAGGGTATATTCACCCGAAACCGGCAACCGAAGGCGGCCGCACACCTCCTGCGGTCCCGCTACCACGCGCTCGCTACCTCCGACTACGGGGTCTCCCTCCCTGAGACTACGTACTACATAAGCGACAAGCAACCCGCGAACCACGAAGAGCTGTAACCGCTGGACCTCTGCCATAACCACCAAATTGTTTATCATTATAGGTTTACAAGTACATACAATGAAATTATTGATTTAAGGATTATTTCGTTTTATAAGAGCATGGATAACAATTGTTAGGCCTTACAAGGGTCAGGCCTGACAGCTGTAGGAATTTAACTATCTACTGTAATTTTTGGAACCCAGCGTAATTGGTAGATACCTAATATTTGCAGAGATTAGGTATTAAAAAGGTGAAACGTTAATTAACCGCAAAATAATAAATAATTTCTGTAATTTCGATTTTATATTTTCTAGTTCAAATGTTACACCAAACGAGCAAGCGACTGAATTTAGGAAGTGCTTGCTCCAAACGATTTTGTGCCACAAAGTATGCGACCACGCATTGGTACTTAATAGCAGAACTTAGCTCTTTATTTACTCTTTATTTAACTTAAGTTACTTATTGCCTATGAATTATGTAAGATAACTTGACCAAACTGTAGACCTTGTTTTATATAAGTACTAGATGCCTTAAGTATTGATATGGCCAAGCGTCTTTGTAGACTTGTAGGTACTGTAGGTACCTATACCAAGAAATCTAAACTGTTCGAGGGAGGAATATTATAAATCCCTTAACTGAGTACCTATCTATATATATGCGTTTTGTAAAAGTAAATAATAAAATAAACAGTGGAGGTTTGGGAAGTAGAGTTCTCGCAGAGACTTGAATTTTAGTTTTAAGAGAGTTGATGTGCTTCGCCCATCTTCCCTCCCACTACGGCCATTTGCCTACTGACACGTACACGAAGCTCATGTTCCAACATGGGGTTTTTAAGGAGAACCTAATTTTAACCAAAATGTATTTTGCCCTTCTTCTTCTTAACGTATCGATGGCAAAAAGTTCAAACATCTGGCGCAAAATTAAAAAAAAATGGGCAAAAGTATAAAATAGAACTGCCTAAGTGAAGTGGTAAGTACTAGAAGTACCCACTGCTAAATGCCTAAACCCAAACCCTGCAGAACTAAGTGGATTCGTTGTTAGACTGATCTGTTGTATTTCTATTGTAAAAATGATGGTACAACATTGATATGAAAAAACCATAGGTATGTAATTATTCTTATTTATATTCAATGTAATGATTAATATTAATGAACATGTAAATATTTATTGTAATGCAAATAAAGTACAAAATAAAAGTGATTGTTATTTTATTACCCAGAACAACTGAACAACTGTGTCTCAACTGTCGTTGCCTTATTAATTATTATTAAAGCATAAAACATCTAAACTATACTGCACGATGCACCTTCTACATTTAGGTAGGTAACGATATCAGCCAACGAACTCAAAAGTAGTAGGTATTTCGTTCCTCATTTGAGTGAGAGCACATATCAGTCATTAGGTACAAGCATTGCCTTGCCTATCTAATATATTTGATGATAACCCCGCCCATAGGGGAGCGGGGTGCAAGTGCACCCTCACTTGCTTGCACCTAGAAAAACTTTCAAAACTAAAAAAATATCCGAAAATTATGCAGCAACGTTATCGGCAGGAACGTGCACGAGCTATAGATGGCAGCACAAATCAACACGAGCGCCACGGTGTGGTAAAAAAAACTTTTCTGATCTGTCATCGTATTGCATCGTAAGCCTTTAAATTGATCAAATATGGGTTCCGGCCGATTAGTAATGATCGCGTCAGCGTGGTCAGAATATGTCAAAAAGACAAAAACTTCGTGTCGCTGTTGGGGCATGTCCTGGGCTACGTTCCGAGATACGATAATATCGATTTGAGCGTGCTCACACCCGTTCCGAATTGGCGTGAGCGCGATAACGATGTCCCGTGAATCGTCATGACATGCGCCATCTTGCGATAACGCCGACCATGCGTTACTAATATCACTGTGAGCGCTGTCAAAAATGACACTTGTGCTGTTTTTGATTCGTATCATAGTTTTAGCTAACTTATAAATAGTGCTTCTGGCTACAATCGCCACCAAATCAAATAAGAAGATGAAATTTGTAGTCTATACAAGTTTTATATGGTGTAAATAGGTTTTAACTTCCTTAGTCTCTGAGGTTTTAACATTGAGTGAGCACTTTTAGCGCGTTCACGGGCGTTCCGTATTGATGACAAAAATGACAGTTCTTAGCTGTCATAATCGCGATATCTAACTCGGAACGCAAATTATTGATGTGAGCGCTCACAGCGCTATTTTTCTAATTCGGAAAGTGGCCCTGGATATATGAGAAACAATGAGGAATCATGAAAATGCAGTGATAACTGGCAAAATTGCTCAAAACGACGATTTCTAACGGTTATGCTGTCAAAATAACTGTAAAGTATTTTCTAAACTAATTTTTCATATTTTATCTTTATTATTAACTATTATATAGTTCATGTAGGCGACATGAAGTGTGAATGTCTTGCTCCCATTAATATTATTATACTCTTTGATGTCTTGTCAGCTTGATTGCAATATAAATATTAGAAGAGCAAGGCAGGCCTATCTGAAAAACATAAGCATACCAGCTGTGCTTTACTTTAAAAATTCTCCAGTTGAGGCTATGTTTACTAACAGATTTGTTTGTATTGAATAATATTACTACATACAAAACTCAGGTATTTTTACAAATAAGATTATTGAGTAATTTCTAAATGTTTTGAAACTCATACTTACACATATTTTTTTTACTGCATTTATCGACTTTTGTCGTATACCACGTAACCAAGGAAAATAATAGAATTTCACACCATTTAATTTAAATTATTTTTCTTTGAAGTGTTCGAGCATCAAAGAGTATAATAATATTAATGGGAGTCGAGCATCCAGAAACACAGCAATACATTAATACATTTCCACTCAGTAAGTTTTTTTTTTCACTTCTTTATTCTATTCTAAACAAATAGGTGCGACAACAGATAAACCGCATATTATGTTGAATGTTGTTCATCAAAATATGCAGGGTCTATCCGGCAAAGAGCTAGAGTTAAGCTTATTTATGGAGAACCATGATGTTCAGGTGTTATGTTTAACTGAACACTGGTTGAAAGAACATGAAGTAGTGTTTATTAATGATGATAATTTTACCGTACAAAATGCATTTGTAAGAAAAACTGCTATTCGCGGTGGTTCTTTAGTCCTTGTTTCAAACAAGTTGAAATGTAAACAACGTTTAGATTTAGTTAATCTTTCTATTGAACTTACTATTGAGTTGTCTTGTGTTGAACTCGAGCGATACGTCATTATTTGCGTTTATCGACCACCCTCTGGGGATTTCATTCGTTTCGAATCGGGAATGGAGGATTTACTCAATAAGTTAAAATCAAGTAATAAAAGTATAATTTTGTGTGGAGATTTTAATATTAATATTTTAGATGTTACTCCAATAAGTATTAGACTTCTTAATCTGTTTAGATCTTTTAATTTAACTAACTTGTTTTTAGAACCTACTAGGATCACGGCTTCTACGTCGACTTGTCTTGATAATATATTTAGTGATTGTGATGCCAAAAATAAATTAGTATTAACTGACTTGACATCTGACCATTGTGGATTATTGGCTAGCTTTCCTTTACCATTACATAAAAAACCACTTAAAGTAGAATGCAGGCCATATACTGCTAGTCGTTGCAACAAATTTAAAAATAACATAGCATATAGAATTACACCATCTATAGCAGAACACGAGAATCCTAATAAAATCTTTGGATCCCTTTTTGACGTTGTGCAAAAAGAATACCAATCTACTTTCAAGACCAAAACCATTAACATTAATGGCACCTCCGTTGGCTTCAACCAATGGGCCACTCCAGGTATTTATAAAAGTAGAGCGAGACTATACGAGTTATATGGTGAGAAAAAATACAGGTTTGATAGTCCTTTTCTAGAGTATGTCCAAAATTATTCAAAATTATTTTAAAAAATCTGTGTTTTTGCTAAATCAAAATTTTTAAGCAATACAATAAAAAAATCCAATAATAAAGTAAAAACCACTTGGAAAATTATTAATAATGAAACGGGTAAGTCGGTTAAACAGGAAGAACAACTAGAGATTATGGTCAACAACAAATTAGTTACTGAAGCTGCTGACGTAGCTGAGGCATTTAATGAGTTTTTTGCCAACATACCTTTAACTACGACTCGCAACTTAAATTCGTCCTCGTCTAAAGCGGAAAACCTTCTGCATAGTAGTGTGCCCAAATGTAGTCGCTTATTTAGTTTCGAACATGTAACGCCTCGTGATGTAGTTAGTATTTTTAACACACTTAAGTCTAAAAACACTGGCGACTACTGGGGAATCTCTATTAAACTTTTAAGTAATATAATCGATATCGTAGCCCCCTATCTAGCTATTACTTTTAATAAATGTGTTGACTTAGGAACTTTTCCCGACCTCATGAAGAGTAGTAAAGTCATACCATTATTTAAATCAGGTAATAAAAATAACGTTGGAAATTTTAGGCCTATTTCTATCTTACCGGCATTTAGTAAAATATTTGAAAAGTTAATACTCAAGCAGTTGCTAAGACATTTTAATTTAAATTGCCTCCTTCATGATGAACAATATGGCTTTACAAAAGGTCGTTCAACTACAGACGCGGGTGTTGCTCTGCTGAAACACATATTTAACGCATGGGAGAACTCACAAAATGCCATTGGAGTTTTCTGTGATCTTTCCAAAGCATTTGATTGCGTGCACCATGACACGCTATTGCGTAAACTACGTCATTACGGTGTTCAAAATGAAGCTCTCAACGTAATAAATTCTTATTTAAATAATAGGCACCAGTGTGTAGATATTAATGGTGTGAAATCGTCCGGGCTACCAGTACAGTTAGGTGTACCGCAAGGCTCAATACTGGGTCCATTCTTATTCTTAGTGTACATTAATGATTTACCATTCTATTTAAAGGGTATCTGTGACGTTGTACTGTTTGCTGATGATACCTCTCTTATCTTTAAAGTAGACAGGAATAGACAAGATTTTGACGACGTAAACAGTGCACTCTCAAGGGTTACGCATTGGTTTACCACGAATAATCTAGTTCTCAATGCCAAGAAAACTAAATGTATAAAGTTTGCTTTACCGAATGTAAGAAATCTGGGACCCAACATCGTCTTAGATGATGAGGTGCTTGCAACTGTAGAATCGGCCGTTTTTCTTGGCATAACAGTAGATGCCAAACTTCAGTGGGGATCACATATATCAAGCCTAGCGGGAAGGCTCAGTTCGGCCGCTTACGCCGTCAGAAAAGTAAGACAATACACTGACGTTGATACAGCTCGGTTAGTCTATTTTAGTTATTTTCATAGCGTTATGTCCTACGGCATTCTGCTGTGGGGTAAAGCGGCTGACATTCAAAATATTTTTGTTCTTCAAAAACGAGCTGTTCGTGCAATTTACCAACTAGGTGCTAGAGTTTCTCTGAGAGATTTTTTTAAAGATATTGGTATTCTCACGGTGGCATCACAATTTATCTTCGCTAACATCTTATATATTAGGCAAAATATACACTTATACACTAAAAACAGTGACACTCATAATATTAATACTAGAAATAAGGACAAACTACGTGCTCCCTTTCACCGGCTTCATAGGGTTCATAACTCATTTGCTGGGCTTGGTATAACCTTCTATAACAAGCTTCCTTCTTCTTTGTTAGATTTACATTTTAATGCGTTTAAAGCGAAAGTAAAATCAAATCTTTGTTCGAAGGCATACTATTCTATCAACGACTACTTAAACGATAAGAATACAGCACACACGCTGTGATTAACTCAAGACAACGTTTATGTTCTTTCACCAGAATTAGCTTAACTACTGACAGGTCATATGAATTACTTTCTATTCTATTTTTTAAAGGTTCTGGCTCCATCGATAACGTTCGATGATTTTGCCAATGTCAAGGTATGAGTAAATAATTGTCGTAAACTGTTACACAATGATTGATCAGTGTTTGTAGCGATGGCATCCATGGATCCCCATGCTAAAAAAGGACAAAACATTTTTGGTTAGTACATGTAAAACGTCACAAAATAAATGTTAGAACATTCAGTGAGTATATATATAATAAGTAGATAGAAATATCAACTATAACTGAATTTTATTAATGCTAATGAATTTATAAAGGATTTTAACTGCAGGGGTATGGGCTAAAGATAATAGGAAAGGAATGTTAATTGGGCGAGGAACATCAGGAGGGAGTATGTCGTAAAGGGGAGTGGTTAAACGAGGACAGGAAAAAAACAAGTGTTCCAGAGTACCCTCATCCAGACCGCATTCACACAAAGAAGAGTCCCTCACGCGGATTTTGGCCAAAAAAACTGGTGTGCAAACGAACCCAAGTCGGAGTCTAATTATGACAGAGGTGGCAATTTTACTAGAGAATTTTAATTTGCTGAACCAACATTCAGAAGGAATGAATGGTTGGATAGAGCCATAAAATCTTCCCTTCAAAATTCTAGTTTTTTGCCAATGCTCATTCCAATTCTTCATCATCTCAGGTTTAACAAGACAGTGCAGATCTCGGGGATAACAAGACGGATGAGACTCGATCCCATTCCGAGAGGCCAGCTTAGCAATCGAATCCACATTCTCATTATTATGAATTACTTCATATCATTGTTTATTTAACTTGACTGCATAAACCATTTTTTTTATTTTTTTTTTTTATTAATTATTTTTTCATAGTAGTAGTTTCCTAGTTTGAATAAATGACTTTTGATTTTGATTTTTGATTCTGTTCCATTCTATTCAATTTTTTTAATATGGCAAGCAAAGTTTAGCAAAGCCGATGTCGACTATTCTGCCAATGTCTAAAGTGAATTGGAAAAGCATGTGTGCATGTAATGATTGCGTAAAGCTTCGATTTTGCGCCACCAGATGGCACACCCTTCGTCGAGCACGTTCCCAATACCTAATAGAGATTCGAGGCGAGATCCTAGTCGACTCAGAGCATCATTTATAGTACTGGAATTTGATGACCTCGCTCCGCTCGCTCTTGCATCTATCTTATTTTATTTTTTTATTTAACATCTCGCAGGTCGTAGACAGAGAATGTGACGTCGCAGTCGACGTGACGTGCAAAATCAAAATATTTTATTTCACATAAACCTGCAAGGGCACTTATGAAACGTCAGAAGCTAGGTGCACTTTAGTTTCCTTATACTTTTTTTGGTTTTTTTTTCATATTTTACTATGTTATACAGTTTATACTCGTATATACAGTCAAGGCGAGTCTAGTTATTTCGCTCATTGGTCAGGCGCCGAGACGTCGGCGAGTGAGATGGATGACCGCGGCCGCCAAATAATAGTAGCATAGCGAGGCGAGTCGCCTCGCTATTACGCGTCCCAGTGATGTGAACTTGGGGGTTTTCACCCCAAATTTAGGGGGAATCAAAATGTCCAAGGGGTTTTTAGGGGGTACATTTATTTAGGGGGTAGATTAATCAAAATATTGTTTTATTTTATATATTCGAAATATATATTCCTTCGAAGAATCTTCTATTCGCAATAACATTTCTTATAAACAACGTTAAAGAATAACTTTTCTTTTTGCTCTATTATAACAGGTTGCCTTGAAAAAATATTTATATTATTGCCGTACTAAGCCGTAGTTAGTTGCTTGTACTAAGCAACACGTAGGTGGCACTGGTGGTTGAATTTCGTACTAAAACTAATAACAACTTGCTACTCAAAAGAAAAAAAAATACTGTCTCATCGCGCTTTTTCATGCTACTTGAATTATTTTTAATTTATATTTGAAATTACCTCTCAAACCGATTGTACAACAAAAATTTTAGGGGATTTTAGGAGAATTTGAAGTTGGTCCTAGAGGGAACATTCTGTAGGAGTTGGCAACACTGACGCGTCCCTATTATTTGACTTGACTATACTCTATGTTCGTTTATCCTAACACGAATATACATGGCGTATAATACGTACTTAGTACGAATATATTAGTCACACCTCTAATACAAAATTGCAATTTCTCCATGTAAACAACACTATAGTAACAAAAAATACAATTATTTACATTTATTTCATTAAAATGAGTTGCATACAATGTGAACAAATCGCTAAATATAAATGTCCTGTATGCAGAGAGCCCTAGTAAGTAAAATTTTAACGAAATTCACATTATTTTCCAAGTAAAATAGTGGAACAATAACGTAACGAAAGTTATCATAACTTATTTAACCGCTACAAATGTGTTACAGCTGCTCAGTGCCGTGCTATAAGAACCACAAACAGACTCCTTGCAGTCCCCCACCAGAACCACCAAAGCAGACAAGTGATTCAATTGATAAGGAAAGAGAATTTGACTATCCTACAGCAGATACAGTGCCAGTTGAAAAATTTAAATTATTAGGTAAGTACTAAGAATCTGATTAAACCTTATTATGGTAAAATCCCCCATATTTTTTAAGTACTTCCCATTGTTCCCATGCATGCATGCATCAGGTAAACCTAATGCATGCTCTTTACAATGAAACATTTGGTCCATCCTTAGTGCGGCTCATGACAGGAGTTGACTGGTAGAAATTGTCATGGAAAAAGCGTTATGCTCACTGCGACTCTCTATCTCTGTCTTTTTCTTTTATATACCAGTGTGTATGCACGTGGAACTTCTTTTCTTAGGGGGACCCCCCAACAGTTCACGTTTTTTTAATGAATATGAATAAGTCTATTGAAATACATAAAATTACAGGCATTTATTCAATTACAGAGCAATCAACAGATTTGAAGAAATGTTTAGAGAATCCCCATGTGCGAGAGATATTGGAGTTACTGGATAAGTCACCATATCCAGATGAATTAATGAAGGAGTACATGCAAGAGCCCATTTTTACAGAATTTGTTGATGCATGTTTGAAAGTTGTGCAGCCACAAGATGACAATGATGTAATATAATAAAGAAGTTTAAGCTTTCCAAGTTTCATATACTTTCATTTCAATAAATTGTTCAAAACTTCCTGCAGAATGACTTGGCACTTTATTGTTGTTTTATTGAAGCTACAGATTTGAAGAAATCTTTGGAGAATCCCCGTGTGAAAGAGATATTGGAACTATGGGATACGGGAGAGATAAGTTTCATATACTTTCCATTTCAATCTATCAAGTCACCTGCGGCATGACTTGGCAGCACAATTATCTTATTTTAATTAATTCACTTCAATTTATATATGCAGCCTTCAGAGTCCTGCTACAATTCCACAATGTGGCAAAAAGAACTGTGGGGGCAAGGTAGGCATGTACTGAAAAACCACCTTTGGTGCAGGAGTAAATGGCAATTGAGTAAAAGTAATATAATAATTATGTTAAAAAACATTACAGTTGACATTGGAACAGCATAAGCCCACGGTCCCTCGGATGTAGTCAAATCCCGGGATTTCGTACACTGCATCTTCAACGCACTACTTAGCGCCGAGAGTTGAAAATCGAACAATTAAAAACGCTGTTCTATTTTCGACGCACTGAAATGCACTCTGTTGGATTCTCAATACTCGGCATCCCGCCGCGATTTTATTACGTCCATGTGAATGTCGACTTATAAGCAGCAAAATCGGCCTATAATGTTCTCACTACTGGGACAAAGGCCTTCTCAGTGAGAAGGAGTGGGCAGTAATCTAACACGCGGGCCCAGTTCGGGTTGGTAGACCAACTCACATAACTTTGACTTGTTGGTGCTAGGACGTACAGACGCCAGCACATCAAGCTATCCCAAACTATCAAATTTTCCCGTTTTTTTTTTTGGTTACGGGGTGAAATCCTCATGGATGTCCTCCGCCCCGGGGAGGGCAGAGGGGTCTGTCAGACTCTTACTGACTAAAACCACCCCGGTGTTCCGTCTCTCACTTGCACCGGGGATCACGGGAACTAGTGTGACTTCCGCGATCCCCGGCTAGTGCCGGCCCGCCTCTGCGGGCCACCTCGCGATAGGGGGGGAATGAGGTGTTCAACTCCTCCCTTACGTCATAGAGAGGCGCGCGTGGAACACTACGCGCCGCCATCTCGGGTCCTAAGAAGTAGGGGTGACAGATTTCCCCAGATCTGTCGCCCCTGGACCCATTTAGAGGGGGGCTGGAAGAGGGCGTTACCGCCCTCCCCCGACGCCCGGTGCGTCTGCTGCGGATCGGGTTAGCAATCTCCCGCTCCCTCTCCGCAGCCTCCTTCTGCGACATGACTGTTTCGCAGAAGGATACCACCGCGTCCCAGGACTCCTCGCTGCCGACCATCGAGTCGACAACGGCCGGCAGTGACAGGTCACTGCTGACTCCTGAGATGAGGGCACGGCGCGGCTCCTCCCAAGCGGCACACTCTGCCAGCGTGTGCCACGCCGTGTCGTCCCGACAGTCGACGCAGTGGTGACACCGAGCGTCCGGCTCCCTGTTTATGCGACACAGGTACTTCCCGAAGCAACCATGCCCCGAGAGCACCTGTGTCACCCGAAACGACAGGGAGCCGTGCCTCTTTCCGAGCCAGCGCTCGAGTACTGATCAAATTTTCCCTTAACCTAACCTTATCTATTTTGGAATAAAGTTGAAAATCTATCAAAGAAATTTGACCGATTGGAGTAACTTGATGTGCAGGCTCTGTACATGCCAATTTCCTCACGACGTTTTCCTTCACCGTTTTGAGAGCAGTGGTGATACACAAAGTAAAGCGCCTGTTTGGGTTCTAACCTACGACCTACAACTCGTAACTTGCGGCCGGTATCACTGGGCCACCGCCAGCGTTGCCAGACGTCCTAATTTTGACGGGACGTCCCGATTTTTAAATCAAATGTCTCGCGCGGGACAGCCTCAGTCCCGCTTTTCGAGGATAACTCATCCAGTTTAATCTACAGCTATCCGGTGAAGAGTTCTTCATCTTTATTAAAATGGATTTTCTATGGGTATTTTTGCTATCTATTGTCAAGTAAAAGTAATTTGAACTCAAATAAAAAGATAAATATTTAAAAAGTTCTGATTATTATATGTTTTTTTACTATGTCCCACTTTCGACAAAAGACTCCCGCTTTTTTCACTCAAAAAGTTCCAAAATCCCGGCTTGGCAAATTAATCTAGCATCGCTGGCCACCGCGGCTCCCATGGCAACACAATTTAACATAAAATTCAAGAGGACTTTCTTTGAGGTAAGAAGTTTCGTCTGAGGAGAATCAAGATTATTTGTCGATGATTCAAAAGTAGCTATTATCCATGACTCATGCTAAAATATTGTTAATAGTGTACCTCAAAACCATTGACCTAAATAAATATTACTGCGTAAGGACTGGGCGGACCGCATGTTAAAATGACGCCTCGAACTTGGTCCCAAAATGGTCTTCCCGAAGTGAACTAGAAGTCTAGAACGCGATCGGCTGTCTTCGGAGCTGTCATAAATGTTGTAAAAGTACGACATAACTTTGCAGCGGCGCTCGTTGTAGCCGATGAAATGAAAACATTTAATAATATTAAATTTTGTACAAAATTATTTTTTATTGTTTATTAAAAGCAAATTAAAATGTATTGTTATGTAATGGTGAAAAATCTATAAGTACAATGAAAATACGTATTTAATTTGCAGATATCCTACTGATTCCGTGCGAAATGAAGCTTGGAGTCGTTTCATAAGACAGGAACGTTGCGAACCTTTTTTTTTTTCGAATCAAACGGATATTTACGTGTTTGTTCCGTACACTTCAATGCGGACGATTTTTAAGCGATTTTATTTCTTTGTACCTCGAAAAATACCACACCCCGCTCTTACAAGGTTACGTCTAGGAGCAGCAACGCCGATTGACATCGTAGTTCAAACCAGTTCTAATAGATGGCGTTAGTGTTTTTTTTTGTAAGGCGGCCGCGTCTGACCTGTCAAATGTTCGGACGACCGTATCTTTATTTTATAGATCAATGCTCAAAACACAGTTATCCCCCACTTTGACAAATTGTTCCATATAGGCAGGCCACTGCAGATCACTCCTGGGAGGCAAATGTTCCTGGTGTTTAACGAAGTCGTGAATGCTTCTCTTCCCACAGTTCGCTTCTCACATTGAGTGGGTATAGCCGATTTAGTGGAGTCGGTTTTAAGCAGCCCGATATTATATTCCTAGCGGCCCTTCCGGCCACAGAGTACATTTTACATAGGCTTCCGGCCGCCCGGCATTTTACAGTAATAATTAGAGCATAAGTTACTCGGGGATAATGTAGCATTCTAATGTTGAACGAAGTTTTGGAATTGGTCCAGTAATTTTTGAGTTTATTCGTTACAAACATACAAATCTTTCCTCTTTAAAATATTAGTAGATATAGATGAACGATTTCTTATTCTAATATAAGTAATGAATCCCTTACTTAACAATATATATTAAAGTCAAAGAGGGGTCCGTGAAACTCAGTCCGTCTGACCATCTAATAAATACCTATGTCAAGATCTGAATAACTTACGATCAATAAAAAACTGTGCCTACAAAATGAAACATTTATTTCATGTAACAAGCAGTTATTTTTAGAAAAATACATAATTAATTCTTTTAAACATTCCCTAATGCAGCTTTCAGTAAATTTTCAAATTCTAGCGATTTCTGTTTCTCTTCTTCAATTTGTTTTTCAAGCTGTTTGACAGCTTCTGCACATTTGCTATATTTGGTTATGTTTACATCCTTTTCTTTTATACTTTCATCAACTAATGTGCGATCTTTGTCTTCAATCATTAGGTATTCTAGTGCATCTATTTCTATTTTACGACGCTTAGCCGCGACGTAAAAATCAATATCATCTTCATATTCTAAAGCTTTATGCTTCATTTCATTAATAACTTTTACTTCATGCAGCCAAAGTGCATTACGATAATCTTCCAAAACAGATTTCTCATAAACAGCAAACCTATTTTCAAAATTATTCAGTCTATTAATCTTTTCGTAAACAATTAAGTTCATAAAATCTACAAGATTGTAGTGGGCAAAGTATTTGTTGAAATCCTCACAGGGCATGCTCATATTTGAGAGTTCCTTTGGCAGCACTGCTACTACCCTACATAACACTTCTTCAGGGTTTTCAAACCAACCAATCTGATTGCAGTAGCTACTCATTTGGTCTTGCATGCTTATTATATTCACTGGGTTAAAATCTAAAGAAGGGTCAGGCAACTTCAATTGACTCATAATCCTTTTGATTGCCACCACATTATCAGTAGTCTCCACACTACTTGGTATAAACTCATAAGGTTTCGGATAAGGAGATTCGCTGTCCAGGTATGGCCGAAGCTCTAATGGAAATAATGGATAATTGAACAAATCTTCATTAGTTATGACATTAGTTAATTTATCCACAGCAGTGTTATAACACTTAATCAATCTGTATAAATCTCTGATAACGGCATTCATACGGCTATCGTTTTCCAACCTTAATCTGCACCATATCTCATTTCCAAGGTATCTTTGACAAATTGACTTCAAGTGATCTATTTCCAAAGGTGGAGTTTGTGGGAATTTTTTCGCCAGCCATTTCATAGCACTCTTGGTGGATGCATTCAATGATTCGGAAACATTCTGTGAGTCTATTACAAACATCTTGTACCCTGATATGACATTTTTCTGTACAAGATTTGACAAAAAGCCTTCTAAGCGTTGTTGAACATGCTCCATTTTTGGCATGATGATGGCGACTGGAACTACCTGGTATGGGTATTTTTCATTGAGCGTTACTTCTATTGTTTCAACAAGATCATCAATATCACATTCAGTGGCATAGAACAGTACAGCATTAGCACCATCAATAGCCTCATGAACATACATATCTTTAGTTGTCAAACTAACTGATATAGCAAAATCCATCAAATGATTCCATGACTGTTTCCCAACATATATAAGCGTGTCAGACTCTACATGTAGCTGGTAGTCACTGAAAACATCCAATAACCATTTTTCAATGTTAATCTTTCTGTGTAACCATTTCATTGCACCAGGTGATACCAAAGTAACTTTCCAAAAGAAGCATTTATCATAAGGATAGTTTATTTGTTTCATTCGCTTCAACAGTGGTGATCTTATTATTTCCATGATGTTATATGGTTCTGGGGTTGGTAATTGTCTAAGTTCCCCAGTAAATTTATAGCCCCTATGAATGGCATTCATATTCTTTAATGTTGCATTTTCAACTAATCGCCTCAAATAAGATGCTTCTTCCAGAGGAGTTTTACTAGTCAGCCAAACAGGTGTATCTTCTAGTAGATCCCGCCTTTTAATATTTCTGGTGTATTGTTTCCTCCACACATGAAACCATTTTTTCATTATATGCTGCGTTAAAAATATCTCAGCTTTCAATTCACATTCAGATATCTCATTGGACAAATTCAGCAATATTTCATCAGTTACTTTATTTGCAAACTGCATCAAACTATTAAACTTTTCTAATTCTTCTTTCAAAATAGTTTTCACAGTTGGGTCATTTACTTCATTGACAAGTTCTTCAACAAGGTCTGTTGATTCTCGTTCAACTCTTTCTTTGAATTTCTTTTCTTTTTCAAGTTTTCGTTTTAGTTCAGCTTTCTTTTCTTCTTCTATTTTTTTCTTCAATTCTTCTTGTATCCATTGCTCTTCTTTTCTGCGTTTTTCCTCCTGCAATCTGAGCTCTTCTTGCTTTTTTCGTGCTTCTTCTTGCATTTTTCGTACTTCTTCTTGCTTTTTTCGTGCTTCTTCTTTACGCCTTTCTTCTTCTTGTCGTATCATTTCTTGTTTCCTTATTTCTTCCTCTCTTTTCATGTTTTCTAGCAGTTGCCTCTCCTCTTCCTTCCTCATTCTTTCGGCATTTAGACGTTGAATCTCGGCCTGCTTTTGTTCTTCCTCATTTTGGTTAAAATCGTAAACAGCAGGACTTTCTGTTGTTGCTATAGAATTTATTATATTATCAGCCACTGTCTGGGCTTTATTTTTGCTTGGAAATATTGTATAGCTTTTAGTGTCCGAAGCTTCGGTCGGGATAATTGCACTTTTGAAAAGACTTCCTGGGGACAACTTGCTAGTTGTAGCTTCGCCATTGGTAAAGATTGACTGCGGCTTTACTAGATCTTCCGCATTTCCAGGTTTTGCAAACACATTGATGCTTTCTGGCTGCTTTCCAAAAGCACCAAATATATTTGTTGGATGCTTGTCTTCGCTTCCTGATGGCGGAGCAGGCTTTGCAAATATGTTACCACCTTTTTCAAAAGCAACTGTACTATCTGGTTTTGAGAACAGATCAGTTTTAGCACCGGAAAATATACTTTTATTAGTAAACAATGGCTGTTTATCTGCAATTTTTTCTTCCTTTGCTGCAAACACATTTTTAGACATTGAACTAGTAAATAAATTCGTTGCAGGCTTTGTTTGAATGGGCTGCCCAAAAACAGCATTTCCTTCCAGTTTCTTGAATATATTATGTTCTGGCTTCATTCCTTTGAAAAGAGGTTGTGGGTTTTGACTTTTATCATTATTAATATTTCCAAATATATTATTAGTTTCTTGAACTGGAATACTTTCGAATAGACGTTCAACTGCTTCTTTTCCAGCAAATAACTTAGAAACGACAGTCTCTTGAGGATTAGAAAATGAGAATATTTTCTTTGTATCATCGCTGAACATTTTTTCAGGAGAATTCTTAATTACATCAGTGGACGCAACTGTAATAGCAGGTTTAAATAAAAACTGATTTGTTACACTTGATGTTGTTGGTGGTTTAAAAATGGTAGCTGGAGGTATATTTGCTGGATCACTAAATTTATGTGTCTGTTTCAGGCTTGTAGATATTCCATCAGGTTTAGCAAAAACATTCATTTTACTTTCTGGTGCTTTCTCCATCACATATATAGCTTTCCCGCCTTGAGATAATCTTTGAATATCCACTTTCAGTGATTGTATATCTTTGTTGCTATCATTCAATGTATTGTATCCCTGATCATCAGCAGTTAAAGCACTTTCTTTTAATCTGCCATCCGAGTTAAAGCTCGTGTACAGAATGTGCCGATTGTATCCAGAATCTGGGAGTTGTCCACCAGCAATAATTTCGCCCACTGTAAGGTTTCTTTTAGATTCAATAAGGTTTATAGCTCTTGAGGTGGGATATGGATCGCTGTCTTCTATAAACTGATTTCTGTCTAGTATAATTGTTATTTCACCATCACAGTCTTCAGTTCTGGCAAGTCTGAGTCCGTAGTGATTGATAAACGATTTTAACTTGTCTATAGTTTCGAAAGCGAGAGAGTTCATCATTTCTTCTGCGGGGTAGCGAGAACCTCCTCTAGGGGCGTACGCTTTGACTATTCTAGCCAGGGCCCGTGCGCGCACATCGTTGAAGTACCGCAGCAGAATACACGCTTGCAGATAGGTTGCTCCTTCCTTCACTAATCTGAAGAATCTCACGTAGTTGTTGTTGTCTATAGCGTTGAACACCTTGATGGCGAAAATTATAGGTTTCGACTTCTGTATATCTATTGGCAGCTGCTTGATCTGTGACAACAAGAACATAATTACATGTTTAAGATCTTCAAATCTGATTATTTAAAGAGTTATTCAAGTAAAAATACTGACCTCCCACCAAAAGTTAGCGTCACCCAGGTTGAGTAGCGCGACATATCCTCTGAACTCAGCTTCTCTTGGTTTTTGTTCAGGGCTCACATCGGTATACATATGCTTTAATGTTTGTAGGCACTTAGTTAGATTATCAGTGTTTAACTTCTGATCGAACTGAGTGTGTTCGAGGTCGGCGAGCCGCGCAGCGCAGTGTGCATGGAATCGTGCGCACATTTCCACCAAGCATATAGACTCTGAAAGTTTCAAGGAAAATAATTATACAAGTATTGTAATTAAGGGAAAATAGGAGAAAGTACGATGTTTGAAACTGACCTGCACAACACAGAGCCTGCTGTGTTATGTCCTTCCTGATACCGCGAAATCGATCCCACATGAAATGGAACCAATCCGCCAACGAGACCTGAAAAATGAAGCAACATGACGATAAATCAGGAGTTTCTATTATTTTGCTCCTATCTAACAAAAATAGCTGAACTGATCACAGGTTTTCGACAGAACGCACGTTTTAGTATATTTTTGTCATTCAAATCATCACACAATCCATCTATTCTTACTTTCCCCATCCATTAACATTTGCAATATTCACATGTAAGTAGTAACTGAGGTCCATTTTTTAAATAAATATCAGGTTTTGCCAGCGGCTTCGCCCGCGTGGAGGTCGAAAACTATCCCACGGGAACGTAGTACCGGGATAAAAGTATCCCGTGTTATTCCAGGTTACTAAGTACCTGTGTACCAAATTTCATTCAAATCCGTTCAGCCGTTTTTTGTGTGAAAGAGTAACAAACAAATAAATATATTTGTGACCTGTCGTTTCGTATCAGCGATCTCATGCAGCAGGTAAGCGCAAGTGCGCATGAGTACGGCCGCGGGGCGCAGCTCGTAACACATCGGCATCTCCTGGTCGGCTGAGCTGCGGCTATACTGTTTCACGGCTCGCCACGGCTCCAGTTCACCATCAGAATCCAAAACGGTTTCTAGGGTCATCACCTGGAGTAAAAAAAAAATGACGTTATAAACTGTCTTCCCAGACATAATGTATGATTATGATTACACATAGCCCATTTATACATGGTGTAACTAAACCCGATCACATAGCTCTAAGCATTCTGAACATCAAACTAAATAATATTCAGCAAGAGTACAGGAGTTATGGGGGTATTTAAAGTTATTTAATACATAGAAAATAAGAATTTGTATACTACAAAAAAAAGTTGAAAACAATTTTTCATTATTTAGTCTTCAAAGAATGGCCTCACCTGATGTTCTGCTTGTCTGTGCAATATCTCCTTTTCTGGGCACATATCTTGACAGGTACCAATAGTAGCACCGCCTATTTTTATACGGGATCCAGCACCACCCCAGGCTCTCAAAATTCTGAGAAGAAAAGAACCATATTGAAAGAATGTTTTAAACAAACCACCAAGGCGCAATTCCCATATTTTTAAGAACAATTGCCTTCTAGTATCAATCTGTTAAAAATGCTGCAAATTTTCATAAATCATGTTTTTAAAGCTGATTGTCGCTTATAGATGAAATTGCAACCAGATTTTTGAAGTCTTTAACAATGGGATTTGGCCTTTGGTTTCATACAAAATGTTAAGGTAATATAATATAACAAGAAAGTAGTTACTTGTCCCTTGCTTCTAGAATGCGCCATTTTTCATCAGGGGTGGTGGACACTTTTGAGCGTAGTTGGTGCAGTTCTGTGGCTGCCTCCATGGTGTTCAAACTTGTTTGAGTGGTCACTACTGCTACTGGAGCTTCAATTACGGTTGCTGGTTGCGCACTTAACAAAAATAATAGTTTGTTTATTTTTACCACCAAACTAAACCTAATTACATAAATGAGAACGTAAGGAAAAGGAAAATAGACCGACATATTTAACCTGCTTACACATAGAAGGAATACTTGTTTTAAGTAAACTGTGGAACTAAAGGACTTACACTACTGGTTTTTTCTCACGTATTGGAAGTTTCTTTCTCAATGGTGTTTGTTTGACTGGTCTGGCCTGTGTCCTTAATTTTGATGGAGGAGTTTTGGCTTCAGGTTCAGCGTCCATGGCTAAGGACAATAATATTAAAGAAAATTGTTTAGTAGGTATGGTATAATATGATAGAAAGTAAATGCAATCAGCTTTTTATCATACATACATTTTTGACGAGTAACTCTGTATGTTGGTGCTCCACCCATTGCTGATAATTCGTCTTCAACATCAGAATCAGGCAACCAGTCTGGATCATCTTCTTTCCTACTGCTGCGTCTACGTCTGAATTTTCAGTAATTATTATTAGGAAGTACTTATAATGAAATCAATCTACAATATTATACTAATATTCACCAAAGATTAAACATGATAAGAAAGAATAAAAATGAAAATATTAATCTAAATCAAAATATACAATACTTACACCCTCATCTTACTGCGAGTAACATCAAACATGAATCCATCGTAAGCACCAGCATTCAGCACAGCCCGCTCAGAAGAGCTTGGTTGATCATACTCAACGATAAACATGTGGCGTTTTGGATAAACTCTTATCTTCTGAACACGTCCAAACTTGCTGAAGTGCTTTTTAGCTGCAGCGGTATCAAATAGAGAGTCTGGGACATTCGTGCACCTACAATTATAGTATGAGCAGGTGAGACAACAAGCTACACATAAGGTACGTTTACTAAAACCCAGGAAACTTTCCAAAACATTGAAAATGAAGAGTATTCTCCAAATCTTCGATATAATTATCTTTCGTTTACTAAATATTTCATAGAATATAAGCCCGTTAAAGTTCTAATAAATCTTATTAGAAATCTTTGGCGCGGCATTTACTATAATATTGTGCAATATTGTTAATAATTTGTGTCTGGGGGTATGTCAACAACTGAATTAACTTACGTGATAGAAGTTTTAGGATTGATGATAACATCCTGTAATGGACTCTTGAGTTTTTTGCGAGGACTTGTAGCGGACTGCATGTTTATTTCATGTAAAACTTCTTCAAAACACAATTAAAAGGTTGTTATTTCCGTAGATTCAAGATCAAACACGAGGTCATAGCATCTTTTCGCCGTATTCAAATATTATGAAGGTAGGCTAAAAGAGATTAAGATAGGAAAATAGAGAATTTTAAATGTTTTTTATTATTCATCTATATTTTAGAATACACACACGAATTATAGGATACATTCTCAAAATTAAAATTGATTGACACTTGTTTGACATCAACTTTTTTTTTTTTGTTGGAAATTTGATGTGTCGTTAAAACGAAACGGCGACAAGAGTTGCCAACTGTGAAAGTTCATATTATCGAGTTCCCATGTCGAAGTTACTATAACGTTTTCTGGGCAAAATTATCGTATGTACAGACGCCAGCATATCAAGCTACTCCAATCTGTCAAATTTCTTTGATAGATTTCAAACTTTATCACAAGTACATAAGGTTCCATGTTCAGTTGGGAAAATTTGACAGTTTGGGGTAGCTTGATGTGCTGGCGTCTGTACATACAGCGTATGTACGATAATTTTTATTTCAGTGTATGTCTTACACTAAAATAAAACAAAACGTAAAACAGTCAATTGTTTTGATAACAAACGACAACGGTAACAGGGGAGTTTATGCCAAGTTTTACCATTAGTGGCGCTAGCAGCACAAATTGTGAACATGATTTGTCATAGTTGATTGAAAGTTTTACAGTAAAATGAAAGAAAAACTTTAAAAATTCGTTTAGTAGCATTCGTGTCGCCTACAAACCATTTGACGTTTTGTTTACAGCTTTGTGCTTATTGGAGATGGAAACACAAGTGTTATTATTTTCAAATATATTGTGTGCTCGCCATGAGAATTTTAGAGAAATGTGAGGAAAAGGGAGAAAGAGACATTTACTTGTTGAAATATCTTGATAATTCACATGTTGTAGATTTTTTCTGCATTTAATTTTTTCTGTCAATGTGTTTTGATAACAGAACTTTATTTTTCCTTCAAAGCTCAAAATTATCGCATGTTAGACATATGTACTATCGTGCTGGCCAAATTATCATACGCCCCCATAATTATCGTACGAGTTGACAACACTGGCCGCGATAGATGTCAGTAGTAGACATTGGTAGTAGATCAGTACTTGTTGCCATAGAGAAAAAAATTATAATTATCAGATTTGATTTTTATAAACTTACAATAAAATTGTTACTAATGTACATATTATTGCTAACAAAAAGTTTACGTAGGTAACAACTTTGAATAGAAACGTAATTTTAATTCATGCAACGCAGTTTGCATGATTCTTTTGGCAGCGTCATTAATAATTTATTACCCTTGAAGCAATGTAATTATTTAGCACCAAAACTTCAAAAGAAAACTATTTGTACATGCGAGTGTATTATTTTTTGTGATCATCAACTTTTATTTAAAAGAAGTAATGATGGCAAAAAAAGTAATCCGTGTGGAAATGTATAGGGAACGTGCACGAACTATGGATGGCAGCACAAATCGACACGAGAGCTACGGTGTGGTCAAAAAACGAAACTTTTTAGACCTGTCATCGTGTTGCTGCCAATGTTTATGTTAATGTTTAGGTACAGACGCCAGCACATCAAGCTACCCCAAACTGTCAATTTTTTCCAATTGAACATGAACCTTATGCTTATGTGATAAAGTTGAAAATCTATCAAAGAAATTTGACAGATTGGGGTAGCTTGATGTGCTGGCGTCTGTACATTAATATATTTATATCGTTTCGAATGATGAAAATGGTAAAACATGGGTTCCGGCCGATTAATAATGATCGTCAGCGTGGACAAAATATGTCCAAAGGCTAAAAACTTTTCCGAGTCCGGGCATGTCTTAGATGTAGAAGTAACAGTTATGAATCCTGAAAATACAGTAATAACTGGCAAAATTGTAGCTCAAACGACGATTTCTAACGTTTATGATGTCAAAATAACTGTAAAGTATTTTCTGAACTGATTTTTCACGTAAATATTTCGTCTATATTATTATTTATGTTCATGTCGCCTTCTTTTCAGTTTGATTGCAATATAAATATTAGAAGAGCAAAATGCAAATGTAAGGCAGGCCTATTTAAAAAATGTAAGCACATCTGTGCTTTAATTTACTATAATATTCTCCAGATAGTGCTTTAGCGAAAACTAACAAAAAATATTTGAGGTTATGTTTACTTAGATTTGTTTGTATAGAATAGTAGTACTACATACAAAACTCAGGTATTTTTTACAAATAACATTATTGAGTAATTTCTAAATGTTTGAAAAAAAATGTGTAAGTATGACACATTTTTTTTACTGCATTTATCGACTTTTGTCGCTTAGCACGTAAACAAGGAAGTAAGTAATATCCGTGTGAAAGTAATAGAATTCCACATTTCCATTTGTTTTATTTTGAGTTTTCTTTGAAGTGTTCGAGCATCCAGAAACACAACAATACGTTTTTACCTTTTTACTTAGTACCTAATTATGTTTTTTTCACTTCATAAATGAAATTATTTTATTACGTGAAGTGTCAATTTCAAGTAATGATTCCGAGAAAACTTCGGATTTGCGCCACTAGATGTCAGACCCTTCGCCGTGCATGTTCCCAAAGACTTGCATGTTCCTTATTTCGATAATCCAATAGATGGCGTCGGTGAATTCACAAATTCAAATTACAACCTTAAATACTTAAAGAAACACTGCTACTGGTAGTAGTAATGATCACAGAACTTAAATAGGTGATGATTAGCAACTGATTATCCATACATTTTTGACGTCGGTCACTAGTCAGCGATATTTCATATTTCCGTACAGTAATGCCAAATCAATCAAAACAGTGAAATATTTGACAGCTATTTGCGACGTTGCTCATTTTCAGAATAAACGCTCTTAGAAATCTCATTATTTTAATCATAGCTTATGAATATACCCATAATGTACAAATTACAACACATTTCAACAACAACGTCTTTCAGATAAGTTACTACATAAACTATACTATAATTTACACCTGTGTTGCTTTACCTATTATTGTTTCCACTACTTTTCTTATATAAAACATAATTTCTAAGACATGTTTTCATTTGCACGTGCTTATGATTATATGGCAGCCAGTATTATAAACACAATTATAAATTAAGCTCTGAATGGCAGGTTGATACACATAGGTAGGACCTACATAGTCGCCATACACATAGGTAGGACCTACATAGTCGCCAGTCAGCCAGGGCCTCATCTGCCGGGTAAGTTTTATTGAAATAAATGATTCACGGAAGCAATAAACTACATAGCCAGGAATCCAATAAATACCGTTCGATCATTGATATCAATGCGTACGATTTTCAATGTATAAATGCCTATTTAGAACCTACTCCACCTTTTAGAAAAATTTCTTATTCTAGCTTAAGGTGGATCTAGTCGACATTTTTTCCATACAAACTTCGGAAGTGTATTACTCCACTGTTCGACAATGCACATGAAAAATAAACATGGTATGATTTTGTCTCATTATTAACATTGTCTGTACGGTAAAAGAATACTAAAATAATAAGCCATTAAAAAATTAGGAGCCAACAAAGATTACTTTTCTTGCTAATTTTACCTATCTTTGGGCGTGTTTAAATAATAAAGGAAGTGTAAAATCTTCAAAACCAAGTCGGTACCGACAACGCTCAATTATCGAAAAGTTCAATAAACTTTATTGGTCATGGATTTATACAGTGGTTTTTTCATAGAACCCGATCTTCCGAAGGACTTTTCTTAATTTTCCACGCGCCTGTTTGATTATAAATGATCCTGCATCTCACACAATAACGTTGTGCGTGTAGTTTAGCGTCTAACTGCTCATCATTGATACTACCTCTGTCAGACACGATACCTAGTGCGACAGCGTGCTTTTTAGTCAGGCCTACCAGCACAGAAAAAAAAAACCAGTAGAAGTCGTATAACGCTTCATTAGTATTGGAACCAGCGTACCCAAACTCACACGAATACAAGTTAATTGTATTTCGTAACACTAAGAAAACTTTGGTCCGATTGGTAGTTTAATATGAAAGTAGAAAATATGTCATTCGTCGCTTAATTGATAATAAACCACAAAAAATGACTGTAGAGTTGTTTTTTGTCTACTCTTTTTACATATTTATTACTTTTTCCGTTTAAACCGCACACGGAATAGTTTAATAAGCAAGTCACGCTACTCGCCGCTAGATATCACTATAATAAACGCATTTAATTTAAAGTTGTATTTCGCTACAGTTAAGATTTATATTTGCGTAACGAGGTCATTACTATTCGTACTCCTCTAGAGATGTACCACTGTCGTTGACTTATTTATCGACATTCCGTTTTATTTTTAAACAAAATATGGTCAACAGCTAGAGTTAATAAATATTATTATGTTTGAAATCAAGTGTTTATATATATTTATTCTAATACATGCTTACGATTTACAGAAAGTATAATTAAGAATTGTTATGTTGTACCACTAATCCGATTTTGAAAATTATTTTATTGATAGAAAGATACATCCTGTGGTGTTTCTTTCTATTTTATGCGATAGATATTATACTATGCGATTAGATTATACGGGTACACTACTCCCTACTAACATTGGAAGCCTACGCTTTCGCCTGCGGATACACTCGTATTATGTTTAGCTTGACTGATTCCGTAATGGACTTTGATTAAATTTGGTATATTAGATAGACCTTAGATGTCAGACTTAACACATATTGTAACAAGACTGATGTGCGTGGTGTGTGCGCGGAAGCAGACCTATGCAAAACTCCGCAAAGCTCGGGGTACGCGGGCCGCGCCTACTTGCGACTTCTACGTGTTTTTTTTTCTGTGCCTACCAGTGAGTTCGAGCCCGCGACTAGATTCCCCTTAAGTACGAGCTTGAACTTGTACAGTACGTGAAGGCTCCCGCAGATAGGCGAATCAAGACAGCGCGACGGAGAACAAATTCTACGTAATTTTCATAGAAATTGTTCTATTAGAGTCGCATCGGGCTGTCGAGTCGCGCCTGTCTGCGGGAGATTTAAAAATATAATTTGTGCAATTGTTTTGATGTACCAAACACTTGGAAATAATAAAATTGTTTTGAAGTACCTTTAATGAAATTCAAAATTTAAATAGCTTACCTAATTGGGACATCTTTAGAGCGGCTGCGGGGTTTGTGTTCTTTCACTACTATTTATTCTAAGTAAGATCTAGGTAGGTAGAAAAAGAAACCTGGTCTGGTAAAAATAAACGATTTTTTTTTTCGTTCCTTTGCCTTTTTCATTTTATACCCGAAACAACAGGGTTCATTATTTGAAAATGTTTTTAAGAGATCTCTTTATGCTCGGCTTGTTTTCCAATAATTCAGCAAGCCTAGACAAAACACATTTCTGTTAGCGTTCACGCCAAACGGTATGTAATGTAAACGGTATGTAAACGTAATGTCATTCCCATACATTTTGGCGTAGCGTTTGGCGTGAACGCTAACAGAAATGTGTTTTGTCTCAGGGCCGTCTGTTATTGATCGCAAAAGAGTACCTACATAATTGCACGTGCTTTACTTGGCTAAAGATATCACTGTTTATGTAAACTCATTGACATGCCAAGAGACGCGGGTTACATTGTATTGTTAAAATCCACGTGTTGGATTGAGTTGGACATTTCTTCATTAGTTGCTACATCTAGGATTGCCACCTTTTTAGGGTTCCGTAGTCAACTAGCAAGTTCAAGGATCCCTTATAGTTTCGCTATGTTCGCAGCTTAGCTCAGAGACTCTCAGTAGGTACTACGTAGAAAGCTGGAATTTGGCATGGATATACATATTAGTCACGTCGACAAAGTGGGTAAATATTTTTTTTAGGGTAGAAAGGTACCTCCCCAAAAAAAAATATTTACCCACTTTGTCGCCAACCAATAACGCAGGGTAGAGGAGGTCTTCTACCCTGCGTTATTGGTTTGAAAACATTTTCGATTATGGGAACCGTTCGTGAAATATTAAAGTGCAAGTTTTTCTTGGAGTCAAGTGCCAACCCCGCCCCCCCCCCCCCCCCCCCAACTGATTGGATTTTGTCACGTGAAAAAACACGGCAGTAGTATATTTACCGAAGTTAAAAGGAATACTATCACCGGTAAGTAGGCTTTCCAAGTTATCGAGTAATATTTGACCAATATACATTTGCAGTTGGAATGTATGGTGGAACAAATTTTTCAACCACAATTTTAAGTTTATTCTTGGGATAAATTCATCCCAACTGCGGAACCATTCTATGTGCGTGGTCCGATACGCATTTGGCCGGTTTTTTTTAATGAAATACTAGCTTTTGCCAGCGGCTTCGCCCGCGTGGAGGTCAAAAATTATCCCACCGGAACGTACTATAGGGCTAAAAAGAATCCTATGTGCTATTCCAGGTTACAAACTATCGGTGTGCCAAATTTCATCCAAATACGTTCTCCCGTTGTTGCGTAATTGAGTAACAATCATCCAAAAATCTAAACATCCAAACATACAAATTTTCATATTTATGATATTACTAGATAGTATTTTCGAAGCCATTGCCAGTAAAAATATAGTAGGTAGATGGCAAAAAAATATGGGTTGTATTGTATGTTTTATTTTTGTTTTATTCTTTAACTAGCTTTTGCCAGCGGCTTCGCCCGCGTGGAGGTCGGTGTATTATACATATAAACCTTCCTCTTGAATCACTCTATCTATTAAAAAAACCCGCATCAAAATCCGTTGCGTAGTTTTAAAGATTTAAACATACATAGGGATATAGGGACAGAGAAAGCGACTTTGTTTTATACTATGTAGTGATGCATAGTTTTTGCTACCGAGCCTTTATTACAAGGATTTTATAAAAAGAGTGTCTCAACTATTATTACACTCCAAAGTTTATGAGATTACCTAATACCTACTGGCCTAGTTGCGGTCATCTCGCCATTTCGTACCTATTCATTACTGAAAATATGCGCTCAGTAAAAGCAGAAGTTGCTCGTATAGAAAGAAGTCAGAAGCACTGAGTCTGTCATTTTTTTGCCATTAAGCGGTCAGAAAGAGCATTATCTAAAATATTATTGAACTTATTTATTATATTAAATACAAAATACAGTATAAAAAAGGCTGAGTCTTGTTTTCTGGGTGGCAGGGACATCGCGCAAACTTTAACTATGAAGTCAAATAGACTCAGGGGCGTTAAAATCATGAACCGAATTAATGGTAACAGCTTGCGCGTCGACGTCCTTGCCACCCTGTTTAGTATTTAGTAGTGCTGTATCGACTAGTCGGCAACTAATCGGCTAAAACCACCGACTAGTCGGCCCATTTTTTACTCGTATTAATTTGCTTAAAAATTTAAAAGACGGTAGGTAATTGAAATGAAATCTTTTTTATATAATAGAATCAGTTTTACAGTTTACTTTCAGTGCAATCAGGAAATTAGGATCGTAAGGAGTAGGAACCCTTCGTTTGGTCCATTAATTAATTAGTCTTAGATCCAGAATTTAAATACGAAAGTAAAATTAATTAATAGATACTTCAAACAAACAAGAAGAAACTCTATAGCAAACAATTGGCAATCAAATCAAAATATTTTCAAATCAAAATATTTTATTTCACATAAACCTACATGGGCACTTATGGGCGTCAGAAGCTAGATGCACGCGTCCAATTTATCGCTTCATATGGAGAAAAGCCGGCAAGAAACTCTACGGTTACTCTTTTAAATATAATTAGCTTTCACAATGTTTTCAAATTACAGTGATAATAGGTATGGGAGCCTAGGACAGTGCAGGCCTGTCAATAAGTACTTAGAGGAATGAAAATAAAGAATAGAAAATCGTCTACAAATATAGTTTGTAAGGCCTACAACGTTCTTTCATCCACAATGTGTAAAAGAATCCACATAAATAAAATGAACCTATTTAAACCAAGTGACATGATTTCCATGACAATCACTAATAAATAGTAGATGTTAGAATTGATGTATTATGTCAAATAATGACGAGAATACGTCAAACATTATAAAACATAAAAAGAATAAAAATTAACATTGTAATTTGGGAGCAGTTATTAGACTTTCACATAGTTATGCTGTTAATGAGGTACCAGGGAAGACACATGTGCAGGAGGAATTAGATTAGAATCTTTTATCTTATAATATGCTTTTTTGATAAGGACACGTTTGATGTGAGTTTTAAACTTTTCGCTAAGTTCTGTAACCGACTTTGGCAACTTGATAAAGAAGCGGATACTGTTTATTAGAAATGACTTGCTAGTTTTAGTTCATCTAAATTTTGGAATCACAATTTTATCTTTACTACGTGTATTTAGATTATGGAAGCCGCATCTTTTTTTGAAAAGACCTATTTTTTTGCGAACATACAAGATATTTTCTAGGATATAAAGAGAAGGCAGAGTTAGTATATCAATTTCGTTGAATTTGTTTCTAAGAGACTCGCGAGACCCCATTTTATAGATTGCGCGGATTGCCCTGTTTTGTAAAATGGAAATTTAATCTACGTCAGCTGCCGATCCCCATAGTAGAACGCCATAAGACATGATACTGTGAAAATAAGCAAAGTATACTGACTTAGTACCCCAATAAGTAGGTTTACCATTTTGACCATAGCCAATGTCACCCGAACTCAACCGAAATCAAGAATCGGCTTGCCCGACTAGTCAGCCACTTTTTTAGCCGACTAGTCGGCTAGTCTGCCAAAGTCATAGTCGGCCCATCTCTAGTATTTAGGCATCTATTATAGGCGAGTAAGGGTTGGCAACCCTACATCAGACCGAAAAAGTGTAACCCATTTCTATAGGTATCTAAAGTAGCCTAGGTATATATATAACCTTCATTATATGTATAAGGAACTTTTAAGTTTTAAGTGCCTATGCAATTTTATGCCTCTAGACCAAGCGGCTTGGGTTGTGCGTGCGTTGTCTGCCAGTGTTTAATATGTACTTAGATAAAGTCTTACAACCAACGTAGGCTGAATGGTTAATAAATAACTAGTCTAGTTTGCAGCAGCCTTAAAGATTATTATTATGTGACGACAATTGTAGCGGTGACCGCGGATGATGTAATCACATTCCGTCGCGCAGAATGCGCCGTAGTTCCGGATCCGGAACATGCCGGATGTACCTGTCACTTTCTAACTCTGCAACGTTGTTTTGGCAATTTTGGCCCACTAGGCTATCAATGGCAGTTGTTGTGTGTTTTCTAGGCAATGTCGTATCTGCCTCCCAATATTATTGCCATTCTTGTGGCAAAGGCCCATTTGTATTTGGCCACCAAATGGGACAAGATAATTCCCTGAGCTGGTGACTGATGACTAAGACCAGGGTTTCAGTTCTGTTCTCGTTACTGGTGGGATTCCTAGCTTGCCGAGCTTGGTCACCCCTTGTACCGCCTTTGTGTCGTAAAAAAATGGGCATCGTAGCCAATTTTACTGGGTTTTGGCATTCTTTCAGAACCGCCTTACATTAAAGCGGCAAGTTTATTAGTGGCAAATATGGGTCGGCATTCTTTTAATTGGCCTGAATAATTCCTTCTTTTAATTAAAAGGATCGATAATTTGCTTTAATTCTTCAGTAACGCTCTGGTAGAACGTGTATTTATTGGAAGTGACGATGATTTCGATTGATAGAGATTTTATGGCAATGTTGGTATGCCATTGGTGTATTGCAAGTCTTTGTTCAAAATGAAGTTAATTATCTATCCCGACTTCTCGAGTGTCAGCGAGCGATAACTTCGACAATTATAGTGCAACGGCACATAAAATTGTAACGTCATATTGGCAATTATTTCTACTTTTACATTTTCTTAGAACCTAGGTACGCTTTGACAAAAGTCTGTAGTCTGCTACCTACTTAGTTTAATAGGTAACTTTTTCGTACCTATATTTTTCACTAGGTGCAAAGCTCTCTAGTCTGTCTGATGATCTACCCGCTTTGTTTATCAAGTTCACCGCTCATCAACAAGCAATACTTATACACAGATATTATGATAATCCATAACTGGAGTAGGAGCTGTTTAGGCGTTGCGATGGTGCGGACTGCGGTGAATCACCTCGTAACGTGACGTCATCGCTATAAATTCGGGTGTCACATTCCGTTGGCAGGCGCATGCGGTTATATAAAAGAAAGTGGCGCGGCCGCGCGACGACCTTGCTCGGTGAAAGGCGTGGCGCAAGTGGCACAGCCGGAACTCGCTCTTCCCACGGACCGATCCCGCGCCTCTCGCCCGCCATGCCGTTATGCGCTCGCGCAACTTTCGGTAACCGGTTTGATGTTAGCGAAAAAAACGCACTAGGCACGCTTGGACCGGTGCCAGTTTAGAGGATTCAGAGCGGTGGACATAAAACACGGAATGTTGCAAATGATCTGCATCGTTATCTACGTGAAAGCTTGTTCGGGATCGGAGCTATCATTTTTAAACGTCTTTTCTCTGAGAAAAATTGTAAAATGCAAGAGCACAATGTCACGTAAATCACACGGTCTATTCCTAGCGTTTGCAATCTGTCTTCTTCTACATTTTTTTTTGCATTGTCGAGTGGTAGAATCAGTCTCGGTCTCTCTAAAAGCTTTTGCGGAAAATTTAAGTAAACAGGTATATGCATACTAAAAGTTTTAAATACCTCTTAAGACCTAAGTCCATCAAGGACAACCTAATGCCCAAACAGTAGACATCGTCAAAATGCGTCATCTAACAGTTGTATACACCGATCACGCACGCGCTTTCGCCTGAAGATGTCGATAATTATAATATACTTAAACTATTTGTTAGACGTTGAACCATCGCGGATATAATAGTCAATGAGAGAAATCTGCAGCGACCTTGTACTATCGCGAAATGCTCAATGAGAAGTAATTTCGTGGTGATGACATTAAAGAACTTGTTAGCTGGATGATAGTAAAATCTTTTGTTGCTAACACGTTTAGTGACTATGATTTCAGTTTATATCATATTGTATTTTCCAAATATTTTCTGAGAAAATTATGACTTTCTTGTTGTGTGAAAAGATTTTGTTTTCCTGCACCCTAATTGCGTAACATACTGTTTATCATAGTCTGAATCATTTTGAAACTTATTGTTAATCCATTGCTTCATATGTTTGCATTATTCGTCTGCTCAACAACGTAAACAACGCAATGAATTTTGTGGAACTGTGAAAATGAAAGTGATTCCTACCGATAGTGTGGCGTTCCTAATGATAGTGTTACACAATGACCCCTCTGGTTCTATATTCCTGCTTAAGTCGTGGCAGAGGGTTGGCAACACCTGTCTATCGGAAATCCTCAAATCTACCTAATGTCACCTTGTGATTTAGAGTCAATGACTATAAAGCCTAATTCTCTTTGGTAGGCCAACATACCCATCCCGCCTTTCCCATAGATAAGATCATTCATAGAGGTTTTCTCATTAAAATTAGTACTTTTCTGGAACCTACTGAAATATCTTACATGTTTCTATTAGATAACGAGCTTTTTGCGTGGCAACCTTACCTTCCTCTTAGTTACAGCTAAGGTAGACTTGATGGTAACTAAGTAGAATTATGCAATCCTTTCATAAAAAGTAAACAAAAACATACTTTCGAATCTCTTAGCTATTGAACAAAAAAAAACACGTCAATGTTCACGATTCTTTAGGCACGTTTTCCTGGTTAGACTAGGACCATAGACAATGCGATACATGAGCGTTTACAAAATGACAGCATAATAAGTACTAGAATTCTAGTGATAGGTAATACCTACATTCAATTTCAAGGAACTATAGCCGTAAATCTATGAAGCAATAGAAGTTGTGATGTTTTTAATTACTATAGGTTAGGTTCAGATGAGCAAGAATCATAGAGATCTAAAAGATTCTAAATAATATTATCATATGAGGATAAACATACGCAAAGATCCAATATTCCATGGGGTACATAGGTAATGCATGTACAAAAGTCATGTCTTTCTGTATACTTAATGCGAGCAAATCTTTTGATTAAAAGTCGCAATCCTCGAAATGCATTTATTGCAGCGAATGTTAATTACATTTTTATTATAAAATAAGGCTGTATTCGTGTATGTTTCGGACGAGGTGGCTTGTATTGTGCAAGTGAGACAGAATATAGCGATGTTCATAGTCGTGTTGGCATAGAATTCAGACAATTTCCGATTGCCACGGTCGGTCCGGGCGGGGAGGCGGCATCGCCTAGCAACAGATAGACGCGATCGGCGCACACGCTTACTTTTAAGGAAAACTGACTTTAGATTGACCCCGCAGCTGGTTTATTTCTTAAATATTGTAAGTAAGTGAAACTAGACAGACATTATAAAAACTTACGTCCCCAATACAGTCATGGAAAATAATGATTGAAAAAGATGGCTGCCACAAGTTACAACTTACAACACACCATTCAGTCAACAAGGTAGGTAAAAAATTTAGGGTTAAAAAGTGGATATTATATTGGAACAGGTTATAAAAACATGCGATGTAGAAATAGTTGCACAGACTGCCGTCTTGAACCGACAATTTTATAACTCAAAGCTCAGAACAGGCCTCATATAGTTGCAGCAGTGGTGGCTCCACCGCGGATCAGACGAAGTAACGGTAAAGGCAATTTATAGCTTCCAACTTTACAGCTCGCACAAGGTCGATTGAATTGAAGAAACAAACAATTATTTGAAATCACCTTATAATACCTATCAGCATAATGTTGATTTCATTCAAGATATAGGACAATTTATCATTAGGCACAATCCGTACAATACACTTTCTGATAACATTATCTAATCAAGGCTTCAAAGTAGACAATGATATGAGATCGAATCGAAGGCAGATTCAAGACTGGGTGCTTCAAACTGTTAAAGGATCTACTTTAAAAAAATGATAAAACCTGACAAGACAGCCAAAACAGGTCATGCAGTCATGCTCAATGGACATCGTTGGTCAAGATATTTCTTGGGGAAACCAAATAGAAACACATTAGAATAAACTGCGCAATGCATCCGAAATTCGCCACATGCGCAGCAACACTGCACATGGCAAAGCACTCTTATAAAACGTCTTCTCTGGTTATATCGAAACTAAAGTGCTTTCAACATGTGGTCTATTAACGGTATGTTATGGAAGGGTGATTGTTGAAGTTTGATCTGTGGTAAGAGGTTCACCTGCTTCGGAGGAGGCTTGGAACAATACGAAGCGGACGGCGCGTGCAGTGCGGCGGCCGCGAACCCGGATGCGGCCGGATGACGTAACGCAGCCTTCACTCCCCCCACCCCCCCGGACCGCGCACGCTCCGCGACAACCTCCCCCCTTGCTGCACCCACCTCTTCGTGTCTGGTCGACCGTCTGAGCCGACATTGCCGCGCTTTGATCTCATGTTAGCCTGTCTTGTCAATGCTCTACTTATTTAATTAATCCCTTACACGGCGTTAGAGGAGCGATAGTCGGTTCCTGGGTGTAACTATCTCAGAACAGACACAATATACAGTTAGGTAGATTTCCTCTGATTGTGAGATAGATTGCTATCTGTTGGGTACATACAGAAGGGGTGAACATTAACATTGTAGGGTATGGAGGTGTATGCATTTCGTAGCTACTGGCTTATTGACATTGAAAACCGTAGAGATAAGACAAAGATAACTATTCAAACGCAATTTATAACCAATGTAGGCATACAAAATACAATGTGGATTATATGATGCAACTCAATGAAAAATAACATAACGAGTAACTGCTAGCTTAACACTTCCAAAAGACCTCTACAATGTAATTTCCAATTCTATTTTCATTTAAAATCTCAAGGTACAATATTTCTATTAGCTGCCCATTAGAAAGATTTAAGTCTAGTAGCTCAATATTTTACGTGGCGACGGCGATAGTCGACCAGAGAATTATTCCGAGTCTAATTAGCGAACATGCCTCGAAATATAATTATTATTTGAAATTATAAAGTAACGTCGGCTACCCGTCACGGTCTGTGGCCGGGGACATCGACGTCCCACACTCTGCTTTTAATTATTTTTTTAAGTTTTCATTTCATTTTATGGCCCAACTTTATTTGAACATTAAGTCTTATAACCCTGTGTGTGTTTTAGTCAAAATTAACACTATACAGTGTAAACTATAATGTAAATAGAATATGTTCATTAAGTTTTCCATCGTTATAATTGCTTAGCTTAGAACGGGCGTGCGTTAGTGACGAATATGTTATGATATACATAATACTTACATTAATGTGTTAATTTACACAGCTAAGAGTCTAATGATAAAATATTAAAACATTACAAAACTTGATTTCGAGAACTTAGGTATATAACATTGCGGTAGGACGCTTCCCGGCTAGAATTTCCTGGTTTATTTACCACATCCCAATAGATAAGTATTTCCATGCCGAATGTAATAATAACTAATAAAACACTGTGGCATTGCATAAAATCCTAGAGTATATTTGATAACGTTTTAAGCGAGACTCAATTAAATTGACTAGCTATCTACAATTGAAACGTAATATTTCTAGAAAACAAACGCGCCACATGCCACATGTGGCAGTGGGACAACCGCGTGCTGTGACTACATAATGGGCATTATACCGAAATAAAAACAATCTTGTGTGTGATCATGATCACAGTGAAATGGGAACACCACGCAACCACTGTGAATCATAGCCTGCCCGCTGCCACACAAAGAGCAGAGGTGAGTCAAACCTAGGGTTACTATCATTCTGGATGAAACCGGATTTATCACAGAAGGTGTTTCAAGTGTTTTTTGCGGAGCCTCAAAGATGTCGAGTATCGATATAGACGTGTTACTGCAGTGTACACCATGGTGATATAAAAGAAAAAATGCTTTGTATATTAGGTATAGACAGACATGCAGGCCTAACAATGTTACATTGAAAATTGAACTCGTTATTTTGCACTACAATGACCTTGTAGTTCTCAACTCGCCAAAAGGCACTTCATCCCTTTTGAATAGTTTTAAAGGAAATGTTCCGAATTGTAAGATAATTATGCACAGTGACAATCCCTGACGTGACAACACCACATGTGATGAATCAAACGACGCATCAACAACTTCCTCCTTACCGGGAAATTAAGTTCGGCCTAAACAATACCCGTCTGACATCACTTTATGTCGGTACGTTGTAATTGTAAAAAGAACCATATTTCTAGAACTTTCTGTTATTTGTTTGACCATTGCTTCGGACTGATCGGTATGAATGCCACGTTTAATTACATTCTAATTAAAACCGAAGTTAGTATTAACCAGCACAAAAAAAAAACAACAAAGTTCGTTCTATAATAGCCAATTAATACAGACTCGGAGCACTGCGTCGGTCGAGATGAAACTCCTGATACGATCACATCGCTGTGAGACCGAGGCTTAGCCGCGAATCCAGCTAACTATGTATTATGAAAGCTAACACAATCTTGAATCTTTATTCACAATACATTGATATATTCCTTCGTAGACATTCTATACAGCACCATCGAAACGGTCTATGAAATAATGTAAAGGTAACATCGAATATGGAATGGTAACGTTTCGCACGGTCGCAGTAGGTCCCTGCTCACAATGTAAAGCGGCGGCATTCCTCAAGGCCGGTCGTTCCTTCCTCGTAGATATCACGTAGTTGTTTTGTCGAACACTTATTGAATCTAAATTACTGCTCCATCGGTCGATGGACATTGTTTTATGGAGTCGAAAATGTGCTGGATTTTTGTAAGGCCATTAATAAACTAAAACCACCATCCACCTACCTTTAACTATTCAAAGATACTCTTTTCAACAGATAATTACGTCAAGGGACCATATTGTCTGTGATATTGTGCTGTTAAACTTTTGTTATAGATGCTGCTTTATGGCAAACATGCCAAACGGTCCAATTGATCAAATATTCAAATATGGTCACCGCTGCGTTTGGACAGCGACAATTCCAGAAGCATTGCAGATGTTTTTGCAATTCACTTACAAAACCCTAATTTAATAAAGTCTGTATCAAATGGCGTTGTTAATTATGACACAACAACGCTCATTCTCAGACTGGTGTTAAGTTCAATCGTCCGCATGTTAATATAAATTCTCCGTGCCGTTGTATATCAGTAAATCAATACATTACAGGGGTTCGACAATGTGCTTATAGCGACGTAAATCTAATATCTTAGCTAGTCTGCATGCCAATGTCTAGAGCCAGTCCAATGGGACAGATCGTGCCCAGGCAACCTCTACCAATGCAATGCTATGCTAGTGGGTGAATCGTGCCACACAGGGCTGCCTAGGCCATGTTATAATTTTTAAACATTTTGAAAATTGGCCCTGACACTGAGTCTATTTCGCCACAATTTCTTGATGAAAGTTGACTACACTATACGCGTGACAAGATATTTCATTAAAGCAGGTACTAATAGTAACTTCTCTTATCAATTACGAGCAGGTACTAGCAGGAGTACCTACATTATTGGAAATGTTGGGTTTGCTGTTTCCGTATTATCAATTCGCAATGTGATGATTTATAAAATTTCTGATGATCTAATAATAGTACCTTAGTAGAAATACTTACCGACGTTTTAAAACACTAGGCTTGCAAAGTGTCTGTATTTCGATAAAGTTATCTCCATGACCTTAAAACATTGTGGAATGTTAATAGGCTAATGCTAGTAAATTAGCGATAGTATAATTTCGCAAGCATAGAAACAATTAAAAAAATACAAAACAGCGAGTTTTCAGGTTGTTTTGTTTTATGATGTTACACCAAATGCAAATGACCCCGGGCAATTCTTCTGTTGCCTGTTTATTTTTCTTCGTCTTGGCATACGTTAGGCATACGCCCTACTCCCAAAAACCCTAAGAAGCCCTACTCTCGTAACTTGTGCGGTACCGCACCGAGTGGACCCAGCATGCTGCTGCGCCCTGCTGTGCCTACGACGCAGCTGTACATTTCGCGTCTGCATTATTCCACGAAGATTGAGGAAGTCGTGCAGTACATGAAAGTGAAGACCAACTGGACACTGAGAGTCGAAAGGTTGGAGTCGCGCCACGACATCAACTTTAAGTCATTCGTGGTACGAATTCCAACCCACCATCTACAGTACTGCTTGAAAGAGGACTTTTGGCCGAAAGGTGTCGTATATCGACGTTTCCGAGGACGGTTACGTGACACCTCGCAGCGAAGCACGACACCGTCAACTTTACGTGTTTAGTTATAGTTTTAAGCTGGTTTTTAATATGTATTAGTATGTCATTATTGTTTAAGATTATTTTGTGTATTTTATGTATGGGCCGGGCCTTAGTTGCCTGATAAATAAATGATTATTATTTCCTTTATTATTATTATTATACCATGCTCGGCTACGTCTACGGCGTAAAGCGGTGTAACTTATTTTCGTGTTAAACAGTCAAATTCATTTATTTGCCAGAATGCAGGTTTACAACGTATGATCATAAAACTACATTACACATTTTATCTTGCACAACGTAATTGTTTTTATTTGATACAGCGACAACAATAGCTTCGGTTTGTTTGTTGATAGCGGAGGGTATATTACGAATAAATCGGACTCTTACTGTCTAATCCCACTATGGGTGTCCTCAACCTATAAAAGCAGCACTTTCAAAGCTCAACTCACTTTCTCATCTCTTTAATCGTTGGCCTATACAAGTATGCAACGTCCCGGGCAAAAAGATGATCTTATAAAGGTGCCCTTTTTCCATTTAGTCTCAGGGTGTGTGGCTAATTGACATCCACTGGGAACAAGCCATGTCGTCTACTGTCTCAGCTCCTGTAATCTCATTAGTCACTTGGACAATGTCAGCCAGCCCTACTGGTATTTGCCAGAGCAATGGCAGCAACGGTACCCGGCCTCCGCGGCGGTTAAGGGCGAGCCCTGAATGCCGTCCGACTAGTTTCTCCTTTGCGCGAGGAATGTCACCTACATGCTATACATCTTACGGGATTTCATTCGTTAGGTTCTGCCCTAGGCCTGAAGCAGTTCCTATATACCTCCGCATTAAGAACTTTAACCACAATTCTTTTATTTTGCGGATCTGCTGTTATTTCCACCAGTCCTTAGAATAAAGAGCTTTTGAATTTGCTCTCCTCAAGAACCCCTTGAGGAGGGCAAATTCAAAAGCTTTTTATTCTAAAGATGATAAAAGTCAGTAAATTAGATAGACCGCAGATATCAAAGAATAGTTGATAAAAATACACTCCTAGGAATAGCCCTAGTATTAGGAATTCAGTTTTGCAAGAAGTTTTACATAATAGAATATAATGTGGCTAATTCCCGAAATTTATTACTCCTAAACACCTCTTCGCATCGTTTTCCACCGTATAATTTAGAAACATTGCGTACAGTTATTGACCATAATACGCTTGCATATTAATAGAAGTTAATATGATCTTCCGTGAACGCTCCAATTCTCAGTTTTAACAAGTGATAAGAATGGCGGCATGCGGCATATTCAGTGACAATGCGATCTGGTTTCTGAAGTGGCTCTCCACAGCGCGTGCAAGCCTCCAGCTTGCACGCGCTGTGGAGAGAAATCAAAGTCTCGACAGCAGGCTGTTGCTAAGCCGCTTTGCCTTCGATATACATATTTTAAGGCCATACCATAATACCTTTTCAATTTCAACCAATAAAACTGGTCCCGGAAGTATTATTGTGCGATGCAATTAAAGAGTAAGTTTACATTATTTTTTTGGCTTCTCTGACTTGACAATTGCTTTGAAAGCTGAAGTAATTTTAATATATGATTAACGTAATCGATCACGATGTAGATACAGTATTGCTTGAATAAATACATAACATTCTACGTTGTTCAGTATTGCGTCTTTATTCCATGGATTGGCGATAAATTTATACGAACAAGGTATTGGCATAGCAACATACATCTATCAATGAGGCAGGTCTTTAAAAATAAGCGTTACATCTCAATGTTTATTTCGAACAAATTCGTAAGCATCGATATATTTACTGTGGGCAATCAAAATAGTTTGTTCTAAATATAATGTTACATTTGGCACGTGTATTAAGGTAATAACGTGACGTAAGCACTGCACATAAGATGCTGGCCGGTGAGTCGGTGAATGATGGCAAGTTTGCGCACAAGACATAATGCGCGCGCTCCGTGACGAATCCAATATGGCCGTTTGGCGCGGTTTGGCGGTCATTCACCCGCACCCGGTCGAATCTTGGATCCACGCAACGCTACATTTTGACAACTTACAGATAATATTTAAATTACTTTTATACTCGGAGAAATAACTAATGATTCTGATAAAGAGTTAATTAAATGAGCCAAATATCATAAATGAGTACTCATTTATACTACGTAACCGTGGTGTCTGTGGTAGAATCAGATAGAACCTTCTACAATGGAAGATAGGTATTTGGTATTTTTCCATGATATGTACACGTACCATTTTTATTCACGTATCTAAGTCGTGGCAACAATAAACCATAAAGACCTATTTAGTCTTGTCTTCACTCGTTATGTCTTTTTCTATTTACTTTTCTTCTCTTATACCTACTTATGATTCTTTTCCATGACCAAAATCGTGGACACCATTCAGGTAGTATAACTACTACAATATTTTTGTACCTCTAGGCAATTTACTTCACTGGACGCATTTCGAAGCTAGAGGATAATAATCACAAACAAAAATATAAGATTGACACACAACACATCGATGACAAATAGCTCAGGCGAGTCTGTCAAAACAAAAATAAATTAAACTTTTGACTTCTTGGAAGGAATGTGGCGGGGGCAGGGTGTTGAACAACAGTTAGGGCCAATGCGAGGGCCGATGGCGTCATCAGCCCTCCCGAGCGTGAGTCACCGTGGACGCCCGGCGGAGGATTTGAAAGTGCCCGCAGTGAACACTGAGTTGAGATGAGAATGGGACTAATAATAAGGTAAATATTAGGTAACTTAATGAGGTTGTACTGGCTAGAACAAGATGGTGAACTAGGACTGAAAATTGATTAGCATTTAAGGTTTAGATTCCAAATCTAGCCAGTTTAAAAGTATTGAATCGTTTCGTCGTATTTTCAAACGTCATAGCTTCGGCCAGGATAATGCTATAGAGCTCAAATTGTCAGGCTGTTTTAGTTAGCAGCTTTATAAAACACCCTAAGTCTCATTTATTTAGCTTTAACCCTTTTTGTAGTCACCCAAACAACAACAAAAGTTAAAAAATCCATAAATTTCACCCTCCGACCCCGTTAATGGGGTGCAGGTCTGTGTATAAAATGAAACCCCTAGGGTACTTTCCGAAGTCCGAGAAAGCTGAAATTTATTATGCAGGTTAGAATTTGCACACAAAAAACAAAATCATCAAGAAATCTCAAACATGTGTCATGGAATAGTTCACTGAAACGTCCAAGCCATACATACATTTTGACAAGAGTAAGGGGTATGGCTTTACATACATTAGACATAATAACTTTTTAAAAGTAAAAGCGCTATGTAAGTCTTGGCTTGGCAACCTACTTTACATGAAATGATTTGGTGTGATTACACTTACCTATAGTCTCCCCGAGTGCCAACTTCGGCCCCATATTGACCATGAGATTCTCGTGAAACCTGAGTAAGATAATGAAATCAAGTATCTTAACTTAACTTACGAGGTTGTCGACATGTGGCACGTGGACTCAGCAATCATTATACCGACAATCGTGACAGTAAATGGCCTAATAGCGAAGAGCCTCGACCAACACCTCTGGAGGCTCTCATTGCGCGGCTGGATCAAGGGCTTGATTCAGAAAGCAGTACTCCTAAACACGGCACGCATAGTCAGGAGGTTCCTACGTATTTTCTTAATTTTCTCCTTGTTCTGTGATTACTGTCAAGAACTGTGACAATAAATTGTATTTGTGCAACATTTATCGTTCACTCGATTTAATAGTTACCTGTCCCACTACAAACTGGCCCCATAGGGAAAGGAACCTCCTGACTATGAGGGCTATAGAGCCCTGACCACCGGCATCTTGGACTCTGCTCCTGATGCCGATGAGCCAGTATTTTTTTGGTTTTTAAATGTAAAAATATTTAAAAATATACTTAACATGTATAAAAGTAAATAAACGAGAATTATAATCAGCCTGTATTGTCCCACTGAAGGGCAAAGGCCTACCTTTTCTTTTTCCACTTTACTCGATCCTGGATATTGATGTTTCATTTATACGTATACTAGCTTTTGCCAGCGGCTTCGCCCGCGAGGAGGTTGAAAATTATCCTACGGGAACGTAGTACCGGGATAAAAATTACTCTATGTATTATTACAGATTACAAACTACTTGTGTGCCAAATTTCATTCAAATCCGTTCAGCCGTTCTTGCGTGAAAGCGTAACAAACATCCATACATCCATGCTCGCAAACTTTCACATTTATAATATTAATATTATATTATATAGTAGGAAGTAGGATTAGCACAATTAGTATTGTAAGCCTGTGTTCCAGTTCCACCTAAAGAAGAACTGATGTATTCAAGCAACCAGGTTGGTTGGTGTTGATTATATGCCTTAATCACCACGTGGTGATTCAAATAGATTAATGGACCACCTTGGTAGTTCATTAATCTCTTTCGTCAGATCAGTTCTTCGGTTAGTCGAAAAAAGGCAACATTTTCTTGGAGGCCAACACTTTCCTTGAGATGCTTCCTAAGATATGCCTTGTTAGCGTAATTAGGATGATATTCGAGGATGGCTTTCAGTATCAATTACTTTCTGCAGAGTCTTTGTCGAATCGAACCTCAAATAATTAACCTTTTTTTGTTAGCTTATATTGTGTCTCACATTTTCTTTCATTTCTGCTGAGCAAAGGCCTCCCCTTTATCCTGCCATACCTGTCTATTTTGTGAGATCTCTAAGACCATTTTTGCCTTGCAAACATGGTGGTGGAAAGATTAGTTCGCCACACCAGCATCGCTGTTACCCATTTTGCTTTCCTTAAATATTATTGAACAGTCTAATATAATGAAAGCGCTTCGTTTTATTAACCCCGAATAATTTCTATTTTAGAGACATAAAAATACGAAATAGTCAAGTAACCAATTAATCTCCCGCGTGGTTGGTCACAGTTCTAACCTAACCCGATCGGTCGGGGTACCCTAGCATACTTACTGCGACCAATTTTATTGTGATAAAAGGCCAGAAAGTAAAAAAGACTCTCGAAGTTCAAAAAGTTTTTAGAGGTTCATTACTTTTTAAAGAGGAACGCGCCGATTCAACTCAGGATTGATGAAATGGCAACAAGTTACAGGAACAACTAGCAACCCACGGATGCCCTACAAGTTATAGTAGACAATCCCGTACTATATGGATTGGACTGCTGGACCGTGAAGAAGACGCATGAAAAAAGGTTACATGCACGGAGATGAGAATTATTTTTTTTTTGGGTCGAAAATCATCAAATAACTTCTCCCGCTCTAAGTGGACCGTGTCAGACTTTTACTGACTAAAACCCACCCGTGTTCCCTCAGTTGTCTGTTTGCCAGGGGCCGCGGTATCTCTTTCGAACAACCCGCACCCCTGGCAGGCATCGGCCCTTGCGGGCGTCACAAGTTGATGCTGACATTTCTTGAGATGAGAATGTTTAGATGGATGTGTGGAATGACGAAAATGGATAAAGTAAGAAATTAATGAAGAGCAGTGGTGGCCAGTGGTAACGGCCGCAACTGACGAGTTGTAGGTCGTAGGTTCAAACCTAGACAGACGCTATATTTTGTGTAAATTATTTCATTACCACTGCCCTCAAAACGGTGAAGGAATTCATCGTGTGTTCTAGAACCAAAAATTCGTTGATATGAGACGTCTACCAACTCGCACTAGGCCCGCGTAGTGGATTACGGCCCATTCCCTCTCACCAAGACGAAGCCTGTGTCCCAGGAGTAAACCTTATAGGCTGATTATGCTTATGCTAAAGTATTAGTATATAAGGGGAAGTTTGAAAGTGGGTCCAGTGACAGAAAAGTTGAAAGAAAATCTTTTGTCTTGGTATGGGCATATGATGAAGAAGGAGGAAACGCATGTGGCTAAAATAGAGATGAATATACATGTTGATGGAAAGGGAGAGGAAGGTCAAACAAAAGATCGATGGATCGTCTGAGGAATCATATAAAAGAAAAGTGAGTGAATGATAGCGTGAAGCTTGACAGGGGACAATGGAAGAAGATAACTGATTTTAAGAGGATCAGTTATATATTTCCCAAAAACGCAAAAATTACTACATAAAATATTTCAAGGACTCGTCTCTTTCCGCTTCAGGGGAATAACCCTCATTCGTCTGAAAACTAAACAGACTCGTTTCCACGAGAATCGCAGCTAACAAATATTCTTTCACTGCCTCTCGATGGTTACGTCCTCAAATATTAAATGTACCAACCGTGTCTTTAATTTTATTGATTTACGTAAAAAATTATAGCTGCTTGTTTCGAATAGATAGTAGATTTTTATAAAATGCTATCTTATCAGTAGCTATGATAGCATTACGACCTACAATATTAATTTTGTGTTTATTTTTCTAACAAATTTTTGCTATGTTTTATAGCAGTGAAGGTTTAAACCTATACAGCCTTTATAATACCTTTAAAGAAACTTAATAAAGTTTACAAGATGGTTTACAGTAGGTAATAATATTTATAGTATGTTTAAAAAGTATCTGTTAAAAGTGAAAACAAACAGCACCCTAATTCCTTAACACACTTCGTAATCAGAATCTGAATGATTTTGAAGGATATTGCTAATCTATTGCTTCGTATGCTTTTGAAATTGGTTTGCTCAACCACGTAAATAACGCAATGAATGTTGTTGAACTGTCAAAATGAAAGCCATTCCTACTCTTAGTGTGTTACGCAATATACCCCTGTGGCTAAATTCTTACACAATTACACTAAAGGGAAGTAGTAACACACTCATCCGTATTTAGATGAACTTAGAACCTAGAACCACGTTTTCATATACTCAATACTCAGTACTCAATATCTTTATTGCTTTACCATAATGTGTACTTAGTTATCTATATAATTGAGATCATTATGGACCCTGTAGGGCACAGCAAAAGGGTATGAGAGAGGAAGCTCTGTTTTAGGAGATTGTGAATAATTATTACTACAGTATTATTTAATTTATTATTATTGCTATTATAATTCATTGTTACTTAAGTTATATTATTTATTATTGTAATATTATTTATTAATAATTGCCATATCGTTAATTTATATTAACATATATTAAACATACCTATGTATTGCGTGATTATGATTAATTTTTGTTATAAATTATGATTCTTTTATTATTTTTATTATATTACTAATTTCTTTAGCATATACTATACACATTTCTTCTATTATTTATGTTTATCATTAAAATATTCATCTAGTGAATAATAGCATTTGTTTATTAGTATTTTTTTAAGTTTTGTGATAAATAAATTGAACTTTTCTTCTTTCTTTATTATGTCTGGCAGTTTGTTGTATATTTTTATAGACATTACGTAGGGACTTGTGGAATGCATTTTCAGCTTGGATGTTGGTATGTTTAGCCGAGATCGGTGCCTAAGTGTGTACTGTGATTGGATGTCTTCGCGTTTAGTGTAGAACCCTTGATGCTTACGGACAAATTTACATATTTCTAGAATGTAAATACTGCGGAGGGTTAGAATATTATGTTTTAGGAAATAGGGTTTGCAGCTCAGTTTGCTCAATATTTACCAAGATTCTAACTAGTTTCTTTTGTAGGGTATATAGATAGGTATCGCTCCATATTCATATTTATAATAGTATAATATTATATAATATTTGAGATATAATATAATATTTATATAATAAAACATTTTAAATTTTTTTTTTTCATAAAATGTCGTATTGAAAATTGTCCCCAATAAAAGATTTCAACGTGCACTTAGATATTGTGTAGTTAAGTTTGCAAGATTTTGATTTTATCTTTTTGATATTAAAGCAATGTGTACTTATATCTAAAAATATAAGTATATATTTTAATTTAACAATTTCTCGGCTACACAGTCCTAACCGTGTAGCCGAGAACACAGGGCATTCAGACTTTACAGATTTCGACGAAAGTGATTCTATTTATAGTTTGTGCTTGGCCAAGATTAGTAAAAGTCGATTTGATGAGTAATTATCGAAGACCGAGATAACATATGCATTATTCCTGTTAGGTGTTGTTGCACATCTGTCAAACTATAGTGGCAGGACAGAGAAGGGAACTTATTCAAGCCTAAGCACATGCTCTAATATATAATGAAATTAAGAATTACCTCCATAAAAAAACGATATAGGTACATGCTATTATAACTAATTTTACATGCTCTCCTCAGAAAAAATCTACTAAGCCATTTCGAAAAATAACTTATGATCAATATCTAAACAAGGCCACAGTCAAAATTAGATCCTCCTCCGAAAGTTCCGTAGTTCTTACGTGACACCTTGTAATCATACGATCATTCACCACTTCACTGTAAAACAAATATTGACGCAATTATCGTAGTACATTGCTGTTTTCTCTACTACATAATTCTACGACCTTAATACTGAATGATCTATGTATATCGATAAACGAAATAATGTCACGGTCGGAAATGTAAAAAACAACACACGGATGCTGTGAAACCAGATTTGTGGGCAGGTGTGAGTCATAGATACGCCGATATATTGATTGTACACCAAAAGATTATTTTATTTGGCTCTGTCCACTTTGTCGCATATTTTGGCTAGCTGCTGCACCCACATTAAATAGTTTCGTTGAAGCAGTGAGCTAGATTATGTTAACATCGTAAATTGTATAAAATAGGTTTTCATGAAGCATACAAGGAGCTGGTGCAATAACATCAATAAAATAACATGTCTCAAAGAATCAGGCAATCTATGATATCTCTACTTAGCATTAGATTATACTAAGTCTACTTGACCAGTTCTTTATCTTTCCAGGACGTAGCCTCAAGAATGACGTCTAACAACAATTTGTTTGTTGTATTTTCCTTATATTTTATAAATTCTGCTAGATAAGATTAGGGCATCCTTTAGAAAGCCAAACAAATAAACATACATGAACAAAGATTCACTCTCCGATGTTAATCCCATAAAATATTCAAGATAACAAGTAAACAAGCGAAGAGAAGTGTTGATCTATTTCACTGCTGCTATAATGTTGTTCGTAGCGAGTATCGTTTGTTTGTTGCGCGGGCGCACCCGATGCCGGTGACTCAGGGGGCGGTGCCAAGGGCGCTACGCCCTGTCCCGCCCCGCGCCCCGCCCAGCCAGCCATGATTTTGCCGCGCTTTTTTTTCAATCAGGTCATGTCCGCGTCATTCTTAATGTGTTGCCAAACACTGGTGTAGTCACGTCAATGACTTGCTCCACCGAACAAGCATTCATCATAATATCGTGAGTCGTGATACTTATATTTGTCTGGAGTTTTTTTTTTCCTATCTGTTCACGCGTGTTCTATTGAGAACTGTGAAGTCAAGCTCTTAGAACTGTGCATTCTGCCTCTTTGGAACATTGATGCGCAAGAGTTTTGATGAGCTGTCCTTGTTCAAGTAAGTTGTTATTGTAAGTTTTTTGTTACCTTGTCTTTATCTTATCTTAGCTGTAGCTACTTAAGTAAGCGAGTAGTTTGTATTTAAGCATATAATGTGCTTTTGCCTGCAAATGCCTAATTTTCGAAACACGTGGTGAAACCTGCCTAAACGAGATAGCACTTCTTATATTATGTATATTAATTTTAGGGCGTATCATTATCAAGATTTGTTATATTTTCTTTTTCTGATCTTGCTCGTCTGTCAAAGGAAGGAAACCAAAACAATACACATAAATATCAGTCAGTCATCGCAGTAAACTTGGCACCAACATTAGATACATTAATTACATTTTGACAGTCAAATCAGTACCTACCAATCTACATTTTTTCAAACTTCATACTATATTCTAGATGTTCTAGAACATTGTTCATCTGGTGATTATGATGACAGATATACCTGCCTATTTAAAATAAAGCCAAAAACCACTAGGTAACAGTTAGCTATGAGGAAGACCACCAAGAAAGTACAGCGTAAATTCCAAATACAAGGAAAATTAACTGCCATAACCAAATATAGTAGAATATTATAAGATGTCAAGCAGTTCTACAATTGGAAATGGAATGCGCTTACCTAAATGTCCAATTGTAGACTGCTCGGTTAAAGACTTCATATCTGGATGACCGTGCTTTGCTCGGTTTTGTAAAAATGAAACCTAGATTGATTTATCGCCCCCGAAACCCCCTGCATACTAAATTTCATGAAAACCGTTGGAGCCGTTTTCGAGATTCAGATTATATATATGTACATATCCAAAAATTGCTCGTTTAAAGGTACCTATTAGATATATCTCTTTAACACAACCCTCAAACAAAAGAGGTCTACACAAATCACTACCCTCACTAATAAACTCATTATCGTCATCATCATAGTCAGCCTCGTTCCACCCACTGCTGACTGTAGCCCTCTCTTGCTTCACTCGAACCATGACTCGAACAGACCAGGGTTGCGTGGAACAAAAGGGAGAACTTTTGTTCCACGCATCCCTGGTCTGTTCGACTCATATGAGTTACAAAATAAAAATTCCAAGTTAATCACTTTAATCATAGAGTATTCGCTCTCGTTATTAAAGAGATAAGTATCGCATTGTTCACGATGTTTGAAGCTAGAGAACGTTGTTAGCGATATGAAACGTGTAATAAATTGAGTACCGCTAGAGTTTCAGTTATGTCTGAGATGGACGGAGATATACGCTCACCTCTCGCTGTGTATCACGTGGTTTTTAGAACTTTCATATCGTAAAGAAAGGTTTTTATACGGTTGAAGTTCATCGCAAAGTGTCGAGTGGTTAATCAGAGATCATATTGTAGAAAAAAACACTGTTACACTTACGGCTAATTTTTCAATAGTTAGATAACTTTTATCAGAGGAATAAATATGTCGGTTTAACAGCTTTTGTATAGAAAATATGCCAAACTGTCAGATTTTTTCTTCAGATATAAGTTATCTCACTGTTGAAAAATCAACCCTTATTTGAATTGGTGGAACTCGAATTAAATGTGTATGTTTTTAACACGTTCTATTTTTGTACTACTCCCAATATTCTGATGATTCTGGTTTTGGATACAACATTTCTAATGCTAGATTAATAAAAATGTAGTTTATTAAACAAATCGAAAACAAAGGTTCCAAGATATTTAACTTGCAACAACCAGGCAAAAATATTTTAAACCTGCCTTCAGGACTTCATATACACCATGACATTTTAGTCGTCTTACAAAGGTGGTCTACTCAATGTATCCGTCATAAAATACCTCTAGGCGCGATTAAAACATTGTTACCATTAATTAATTTAATAGGTACAAAGAAAAATAAATAATGCTTTAGAATTATGAAACACCCTCCCTGTTAATAATATTTACATATCAAACGGTAGAAAATATGTACCTACCTACCATTACATTCCATCATTAATTCCATCTCCATAACGGGGTGTTTGAAACACCCCTACCACCATTACGTCATGCGTCTTAGTGAATTACACTTTCATTTTTTTAATTATGCAAATGTTCAAAAAAAATGTTTGTCTTTATAAATGGTTAGTAGTCATTGGATACATGAACTGGGCTGCCGTTGTAAGACGAATAAAATGTCACGGTGTATAAATAATATTTTTAACGTGTTAAGCAAGTATTACTGCCCACATTAGAGATGGTTAAATGAGGTCTGTAATTAATGAGGATCAAAGTATTATCAATATAAGTACGCACAAAATTATCCAGTCTGAATCCCGAGTTTTCTCGTAACGGCTACGAGATTACTCCATTCTCGTAGCGCCATAACAACCTTGTCAATATTCTCCTCCTTTTGGAAGTTGTTTAAAAAATATTCATAGCAGTTCTACCACGTAAAATAAGAAGTCTACCTAATCACTTGTTTAAGAGAAAACTACAAAAAAGCTGATGACATATATGGATAGCTAGTGACAAGTTCTCGTATTCGTAGCGTTTCGTACACCACCGTTCAAGTTACTCTGAAAATCAGTCCATTCAATTTCTTTGCCGGTTGTAATGATCGCCATAATCTAAAAGATAGAACCACACTAATTGTAGTCTGATTTTGTTACCCTGGAAAAAAACCGCAGTCGGAATCCACCTTCCGGGCTTAAAAAAAACATATTCTCATATAAATCCTAATATTTTACACAATTTAGAAAAACCTATGGTTGTATACTACAAGTAAAGGTTTTCCTATTCATGATATTTTTTGTTACTGGCTGTTTAAACTCCTGTGATTACCAGGTTCATTCACATTTTGAACCACCCAATTCCAGAATTTGCTTTGCTGAATGGTACTTATGGTTCAGGGTTGGAATTCTTAATGATAAATAAATGGGATTCAATCAAACGAAACCTCAAAAGCCCGCGGAAACCGAGATTTCACTTTGACAACCTGACAATAAAACAAAACCGTCTTAAACACTTAAATAAAATTAAATGATGTGCGTTAGAAAGCGCGTCACTTGAAAACGTATGGACGGATTTGTTGTTTTTTTTTGTGTTCGTAATAGTCCGAATCAGGTTTTTATGGAAAGAAAAATGAAAACGTTTCGCGGGATATTTTCGAATTTGCAAAACGACCACCGATAAAATTTATTTAAATTTGAACAAGACACCGTGAGTCGGGTCAGCTAGTAATAAATAAGATAAATAGATATCCTCTGCAGCAGGATTGTTTTGTTACTGTGTGAAACCGGAATGACGCAAAAGTAAATATTTTCGATGAGTCTGTAACCGGTTACCGTGATAAATAGACGCTGATTGGTAATTCAATTCTGTTCAGCCAAAACCTACATTGGGCCCCAGTGATTCATTCATATTGTAGGCAGCTTATTATAAGCAATAATGAGGTAATTACATTTGTGAGATGAGAAAGCTAAGGTATAGGTTGCTAAAGCGTAAGTTAAACGTGGCAGAACTTTGTTTTTACCAATATTTAAACTTAAGTGTGATTCAGTCGCTTGAATGTCTCAATTCATTACCAAAAGGGTTTAATAGATAGCTAAAAATAAAAATAAAACGACTTAAAACATTTCGAGAAAGATAGGAAGTAAAGAGGCAGGTAGATTTTGACGAAAAAAGTCACAATACGCAGACAGTAAATTCACTGGAAGTTTGCTCATTCTAAAACATATAACAAACCGGAAACATGCAATACATGCGACGGTAACTGATCTTAATTATAACTACGTAGCTGCTACGCAGATGCTACAGCTGCTACGCAGGAATTCCATGTATTGCCATGTAACATCAATAATACCATTATTGCGTGCTACGTTAACTAACAAGACAATTTATCAACCCTTAACTAGCCATATTTTAAAACGCAATGCTTAATTAATGTTTTTAGAAATACTTTTAGGGCTACGCGTTTTTCGTAGCTGCTACGACGTAGCACAATTGTAACATTATTTTGTCAATTTTTTTTTGTCTGATAGTACAATATTATTTATTTTTTGTACTTTATTTATTGCTATTAGCCTCTATTTTCAAAGCTTGCTGGGTTTTATATTCTCAATAGCGTGATCCTAAAAATGTTCATAAATAGGCAATAAATCGTGCTGACTGTTAATTAAATTATCATGCGATATAACTTGAATACGAATCGAGCTGTAGCAAGCGCAGAAGTAACTGAAACTATGTTCTAAAGGTAATTTAAAAGTTAATTACAAGCTTTATTTGATGACATAATGTCGAACCATTTATAGGTGCTAGTGTATATATATACCAAGGTGCGCGAGGCTAAGTAATGACAGCCGTACGGGCTGATCGATCAGGTTAAGCTACGCTTGCCGCGGTTGGTCCGTGGATGGGTGACCATGATTTCTTATCAAGACCCCTCCGAGTCTCGGAAAGCACGTTAAGCCGTTGGTCCCGGCTGTCATTCTCGTGGATCTTTGACAGTCGTTACTGGTCGTCAGAATCCCGAAAGTCTAACAACCAGTCTTACCAACGGGTATCGGATTACCCAGTTATTGGATTGTGGAGGTCAGATAGGCAGTAGCTGCATGTAAAATACTGGTATTCAGCTGCATCGGTTAGACTGGAAGCCGACCCCAACGTAGTTGGGAAAACGCTAGCCAGATGATGATGAGGATGATATGTAGAACAATTAAAAAACCGTACTTTATTCAGGTCCGGGCAAGTTACTTCAGTTAGTGTAGATACCAATAACCATTTTCTGTGAGGTTTCTCCTAGCATTATAATAAAACTACAACAACGGAGAACAGTTTACTAAACAAAACAAAATAAAAACTAATCGGTATTCTAGCCATGTAAATAAGATAAAAACTGGGGAATTAAAACATCGTGATGTTATTTTTAAAACATTTTTTTTGTGTGTCAAATACCGACACGTAATCAACTGATAAATCATTGATTGGAATTTGCATTCTAATATATCTGAATAAGTACTAATTAAGCCTATAAGTCTATTTTTTTTTTTAACTAAGTTCCCTAATTCCCTTCCATATTTAATCCCGCCTGCCTTCAAAGGAAAAGTGAAGGCATCTTCTGGGCACGCTTGTTCCATTATAGACCTCATCCATCGCTTCCATCAGGCGAGATCGAGGTCAAGAACAGGCTTATTGAGGAATAAAAAACGCATATCCCCTTATTTATAAACGTTGGTTTAAGTTAAGTATTGAATAGAGTTTGCTTTAAGCAACGATTTTAAATAAGGGGGAAAATTATAGAAATTTTCTCCTCCTTCACGGAATTTTAATAAATTATTATTAAAAAAACATCAAATGTAGGTACTTAATCATACTCGCATTATTCAATGGCACTTAAAAAATCTGTAATCTCAACACGAGCGCGATGCTTTAACCTTAGATAAATAATTCAATGAGCGCGTTCACATTAAATCGTTTTAAAATAAAAGTCACACGTATAGTTAATCAGTAGTTTTTGATGAGATGGTGTCATACTAGGGAATGTAGTCAACGTGCATTGACTGACCATCCTAGGGCTGATGCATGTGTGACATTGTATTTTCTATACTGATTATTTTGAGACGAGTTCATAAATGCTTTTGGTAAAGTTATTCGGTAAAATATTGAATGTTTTGCTTCTACTTCGTTGCGCTCTTTATCATCCTATGACTTCTTTTTTTTTACACAATACTATCACTTTTTTCGGTACCGACTGTCAGACTCATCACCAGCGAAGAGTTTGTATTTATGTTGTGTTATAACTTGTAACAAGGATAGTACTTAGATAAAAATCGTACGCTAACTTGTATGCTCATTAATGTCAACTGCATTACAATTAAAGTTTCAGCAGAAATTATAAAAGGACTAATGTTTTACAGCATCAGACAAAAGTTTGGTCCTCTAACGTTGTCTAACTTCAAAACTTTAATTTTTAGATTCATGCACCTAAATCACATTGATACTCGTATCCCAACTTTTATGCTTATTTATTTTAACTACATTGTAATTATTTTACATTAATTTAGTGCAGAAACGGCAGAAGGACCAATACCGTATCATCAGTCAATATTGTGGCCCTCTTAGTAATTTTTTTTCTTCAATTCTTTTTCTGCATTTTCTGCACACTGTCGTGCCGGACGCAAAAGAATAGCACCATCCCATTTCTTCCCGTGGTGGTCGTAGAAGGCGACTAGGGGACCTACTGGAGAATTGGCAGCAGCGTTCTCTATTCATTTTGCTACCATATTGCGATCGCCGACCCGCCTGCCAAGCGTGGCGATTATGGCAAAACCCACCTTTTGAGGGAGGCCTATGTCCAGCAGTGGACGTCTTTCGGCTGAAATTATGAATGATGATGATGATTTTCTGCAAACGCATTTGACATTGACATCTTATCCAGACTTCGCGAGTGTCAACCCTGTTACATGAAACTGGAATGTGGTAGGAGCAGGTACTAAGCCTTATGATGGTCTGGGCGTGTGCTCGGGTGTCGTGCAGCCATTTGTTATGCCACCGCATCAATGGGCCAGCCTTCATTACTAATGTAAATTAACCAAACATCACTTGACACATTGCTTTGACTTGGGCCACAATCTGGTTCCACAATAATTAAATAGTGTCTGAGTTCCTAATGAATAATGTGAACTTAAAATGTTTATTACAATTGAACTCATATTACATAGATGACCAAGGTTTTGAAATACTGTAAGTGTAAGTCTAAGTTATTTTGTTTGACTAATATCGAAATGTTAGCAAAAAATCGCGAAAAATATGATTCCCTTTCTCGTGAATGTTTTTCCAGCAAAACTTTTTCTATACAGAATACTGTATTGTCGTGTTTTAGATCCATAATGTATTACCAAAAATAACGTTACAAACATATCACTCGAAAGGGATTTGATTGTATTATTGTAGAATATATTAATACAGTCATCGATAAATTAATCGAGACGAAACTCTAGATTTTTTTAATTAGTGTTTTTGTTTCTACGGATTGTCTTACACCAACGCCATTGATTAGCAGTTATTGAAACTTAATATATCTAAATGGTTATTATATTTGGAAGCTAATATAATAATATTATTATGAAAGATTACTAAGTACTACTACTAGGGCTAGTGTATTTCAATCACTGGAAAAGGCTCAACATCTGTTCCAGGTCTTGTTACGTACATAGCTACATCTAATTGGCTAACTATTGTTTTTGTCATCCAAAATAAAGCTGTTTGTAACATGGCAGCTCTGACTTTTTATTATTTTCTACCGCCAATGCTCATTGGCATCTTGTTTTAATTTTCAGTTAAAGATTAATCTTCTTACATGTAGGGAGCGCGTACCTTAAGCTCACTTAAGTATCATATTATATATAACAGACAGCTGTGCTGCTGGGGAGTTTATTCCACCACTTCTTCTTCCCAGCTAAAGCACTAGGAAGTGGTGAAGGGTGGGCGTTTTGGGGGACTGTCTCATGTACTTTGACGTTCGAAAAGTGCTGATTCTCAGCCTTATTTGAATAAATGACTTTTGATTTTGATTTTATCGTAATTCCATTCATCTGGTTTGAGAAACCGCTAAACAAGGAAGTTAATAGAATTTATTTATTACAGCATGAAAGACTTATAACTATTTCAAAAACTCTTCTCGTTTAGAGATAGTTCGATTATTTTGTTGTAAGTGTGGTACTAAATATGCTTCCAAATGAAACACACATTGAAATCGAATGGTATTTTTCTCGATAGGTCCCCATCCTAAGCGTGTACCATTTTGATTGAGTGTTTGGTCAGTAACTTTCTCCGGCCAGCGACTTCGACGGCCATAGACAACGCAGACGCTTTGGCGCCAGATTTATGAATGAGAATGGACAATTATTCTTTCCACAACCAATTCGGTTATGGTTATTTCATTCATTACAAGAGGTCGTAAGTTTGAATTTGATTTTCAGATCCCAAACCATTTTTGAAGTTTTATTTATATAAAAGGGATTAAAAACAGTAGAATAAAAAACAATAAGAACGAATTAGCTTAAATCTGTCTTTACTCTAAAGTTTCAGCCCAGGTAGACCTGCCCAACCCAATATCTCTCTTTTCTATCAGTCTATCCAAAGGATGTTTTTAAGTACCTAATCATATTCTGTTAGACACGCCCATTTAACATCAAGAATTGTAAGTTTTTGTCCTATTTCTACTTTAATTGTAATATGTGGCGTACAAAATGTGTGATAATAATTTTCAACTTGAAAGAACTAAATTCGTTTACATAAATAACATTAAAACTCTCCAAGTCGACATTCTGAAAGGTTTCATTCTTTTATAACAATTGTTCGTTTTAATTAATGTTGAAAATGTTTATACTTAACATGCCTGCCTACCCGAGAGTAATTACCGTCAAGAATGGAAATAAAATTAAACTTTAGCTTTACGAGTTAACACCGTTAAATGTCATAGAAAGCGGCTCTGGCGGCCATAGAGGCGATGTGATACAAAAATTCAATTATAGTTTTACAACAGACGCAATGACCAGTGGTTGTGGCAAATCAGAGCCAGTCCACCGGTGTGGAGACATTTATCAGTTGCAGATAGATATTCGGACGATGAAGTCGCAAGTTCACAAAGTTGCGCGCCCAAAAGAGTGAGCGGCTAGTGGCGGCACCACTGCGAGCGATTGGTGCGCAAGTCGGAGGGAAAACGCCCGCGTCGATGAAACATATTCGCGAGACGCTAATTTTTCAGAGGCGAACTGGCGAACGTGTGTCCCCCACCACCCACCACCGTATGACAGTGACCTAAATGGAGCGCCGGCGCAGTCAGTTCCGTGAGCGCGCGCGAGGCTGGTCGACGTTCGTGCGCGCGCGCATCCAGGCACGCGAGCTCCTATTCGCTGTCGTTTTAGTGTGATTTACGATCGGATATTACTGTGCACAATGCTGTGAGTGAATACCGACCGGATCGCCGTGCTTGTGCCGACATGACTCGTGTGGATGCTGAACCCCCCTCCCCCCCTTAGGTAAGAAGCAAAAAATATTTTACACCTGCAAATCTGACGTCAGAATGATGTTTGGCAAAATGGTAGTAAAATTTCGAAATAAGCACCATTTTGTGGAATGGAAAGTGTATGTAGCGAGACGAACAGCGTGGCGGCGTCGATGGACGAGGTGATGAGTCAGCCGCATCTCGAATTTTCCTCGTGCACGAATAGTGGCATTGTCATAGAGGGGGTGTCGGTGCGCCGGCGGTGGCGTCGCTCGCTGCAGCGGCCGCGCCACCTCGCGCCTCCGCCGCCTGGCAACAGGTATCTAAGCCTATCAGCAAGCACAGCCGCCGTCTCCGCGCCGGAGCCGGCGGCTCTATCGGCCTCGCGGTCGCTGCAAGCTAACGGAATCAGATTCCTCGCGGCCGAAATTCCGCCGCGGACGTTCACGCCGCGACCGACTGAAATAAATCGCTCGTTTAACACAAATAGCACGACATTGTCGCCGCATTGACAGACCGACGAGCATTTCCGCTTCTCTTTTTATCTGCCTCTCTCGCCTACTGGAACCACTAAAAGAAGCGCTTCCTCTGACGTAAGCGAGTCTTCCGTCATACATAATTCCATCGGTTTATTTTATTTACGATGCCGAACACTGACTGTTTATCGATGAATGTAATTTGATTCACATATGTATGCTTGACCACGAATCGTGGAAAGAAATTTGACTCTCATATGAGTTAGGTATTTTACTGACGCTCAATAGCTGAGGTCGCCTATGATGAACTTGCTTCCAAAGACTTTATAAGTGGAAGTAAACTATACCTGGTTATGAATTATTTGTCAATGCAATCAAACAGTCAATTTAAGTCATTTCAATAAAAAATATCATGGTTGATAAAGCAATATTTGCTAACATCGCATATATCGCATCAAAAACCAAACAGTTCGAAATTTGTTATACAAATTGAGCAGCATCTTGATGTGAGAGCTAAGTAGTTATAATAAATGCAATCTGAACAGTTGAAGGCCTTCGGGCGAAAACTATGAGTTTTCCACAGAAACAATCAACCGTGTAACATGTGAACGATAAAGCACCTATCATACACGTGACGTCAGAAGCACGATTGCGCCCGCGCCGCGATCCGAGCGCTGAACTTTGCGACATTGTCACTGATAACGACAATTTATTGACTAATTCCGAATATAGATAGAGATATAAATTACCAATTAAAGAAGTTTTCCTCTAGAATACATTTGCAAATCAATACTTATAGTTACGTAGAAACAACGATATTGACGATACTGAAATATGTGATGAAAACTCAACTAACTCTTCCAAAATTAGGCAATAAATACAGCTGCCCTCTGGGCTGTGATCAAGTTAGCAAATAAAAGGACCATATTTAACCAAAAAAGTGGTGATGTTGAGCAAAACTTGAAAAGAAAAATTTACTCTTAACCCCAAAAACTAAAATAAATATGACAATAATAAAAAAAAACAATTTAAATAAAAACAAAAATTAATCATCTTCATGTCACTCAAAAAGGTCTATAATTTGTTGAATGGCGCAAACATATGGGCGGGTTATTTCTGGACAAGCAACAAAAAGCTATAACTTTTATAAATCATCGGAGGTTATCGCGAGGTCCCCTGGAGGAGGCCGATTGCCTCCGAGCTTCAAGTCGGGACCTGTCGCGAGCACATAATGCCAAACAATTACTCATCTGTGCAGAACAAAGAAATTCTGAGTCCAGGTGTCCTTTGTTTATTATCAAAACGTAAACACTTTCAGGTAGTTTCCATGATTATAATATTTTTTGATTACTTTCAAAATATGTTTCAAAATTTTTGGGTTTCTTTAAACGTAAATATCCAAGCATATATGCCAACCAAGACTACACATAAATGACGCTATCCAGAGGTTCCATTTTCTGTTAGCCCTTTTTCGATTAACCACAAATAAAACTAAAGTAAAAAGGATTTCGAATTAAACATGGCAACAGTGAATAAAAGTGTTTCGATGGAGTGCAATATTGTCCGTAGAAGGGTTGGCTGTACCGCGGCTGGTCCCCGACGATGAGTCACACAGCCGGTTGTGATGCCTTTGACCAACGTTTGCCTTTTGCACATTAGACCTACGCTACGTGTCTCAGACACTGCTTGCATACATCAATAAATATAGAGGTAATAACATACATTGAGACATATATTGTCTAATGCACCACAATATTTTTAGGCGTCGTCGGTTTAGATTTGGTGTTTAAAATAAAAACTTGTCCTTTGAATGATCAAAGGACAAGTCATATGAATAACTTGACATTTGGCAGACTAAGTAGCGTTATTTTATCAAAAACGCTATTGTTTATTCAGTGATCATGAAAATAAAGAATTTTTAGGTTGGTAATAAGTTTCTCCTTATTTTGTAAAGATTTTGGCTTTAGTCGTTGGAAAAATATATCCGCATCTGCAATCTAGTCTTCCAACATTGTTTGGTGGCACAAGAATTTGATTTATTACAAATCTCTATTACTTATATAATTATTATTAGGTATGTAATATTCGTTCCGTGTGATGCCGGACGTAAAAGAATAGCACCATACCATTTGTTACCGTGGGTGTCGTAGAAGGTGACTAAGGGACTTACTAGAGAATGGGCAGCAGCGTTCTCTATGCATTTTACCAACATACTGCGACCGCCAACCCGCCTGCCAAGCGCGGCGATTATAGCAAATCCCCGTTTTGGGGGAGGCTTATTTCCAGCAGTTGGACGTTTTTCGGCTGATATGATGATGATGATATAATATTACTATCACCAGAATATATAATACTGACACACCTTTATGTATTAGCTAAACGTACTTTATTTTTATAGTAGGCAGGTATGCGAACAACTTGCATGTTTTCGCAGCGTTTTTCCTTTTTACCTATTCTGCAAAATATGTTTGATGGCTTCGCACATGGCCTTGGAATTTGTTCAGTGCCGACTGATGAGTTACTAACTAGATGTACTTAGATTGTGTTTTGTGTGTGAAAGGGCTGACTATATGTACACTTAAAATTTCCTGAGCCACACTTATTTTTTTTTGTCCCGCTCTTAGTTTGGAGACCCCACAAAAATTTTGTACTTAAAACTTTAAAAGACAGTGTAAATTTTTTAATGACGCACGATTAACAACATTAACCTAACAATTAATTCTCAGCATACAGTTGGATACATAAATTATACTAATTAGTTATAATCAACTGGTTTGAGCACAAACACACTGGCTATTTCATGTGTTGGCACCTAGACCACATTATGTTGCATTTAATGCACTAGAATAGACATATGAAACATACATATTCTTTGTTCTTTATTGCAACTCTCGGATCAACGAGTTGATGCATCACATAAATATCAAAAATACATTATTTATATTTCAAAGTTGTTATTGAGATGCATTTGTTGATAATCTTTTATTTATAGGTGTATTGAGAAAGATAAAAGTTTGCTTTAAAACCCTGACATAGAGCATCGAGAGTTTTCTATGGTTACCATCTGCTTGTCTAGATTCTGCTCCAAGAACATTTTGATATTCTTTATTATTTTTGCCACAGTTTTCCTGTTAACGTCAATATTAAATGCTTATATTTAATAATCCCTTAATTTTGAAAGGCTGGACAGAATACATGTCAATGATATATGAATTCCATTGTAGAACTACAAAGTAAATAATAGACTACAATTATTGTTTGGGCTAAGCAACTGAGTAGGATCTTTAAAAATCATTAATAATATATATAATGAAAGATTTGGTATTACCGCCCGCCAAAACGAATGCGTTATTGTAACACTCAATAATAGCGTCCGCACCGTGTTGGCGACGACAAAGCGTTTCATTTTACGCAATATCACACCGCACACGCAGAAAGTGCGCAGTTTGGATTCAAATTGCAAACAAGTTTGACAATATATGTGTACTACATTATCAGATTTATTTGTTGAATGTAAAAATATATTTTGTAGCCCAAATTTCTGGGTGTCTAATTTAGAATAAAGGAATGTTCTAAGCAGGTTACATTCAACCCGGTGGGAAGAACTTTACCTGTTTTGAAAAGGAAATCTTTTGTTTCAAGTCAGTTTAAACTTACGACGTAACTTCCATTAATCTTGTTACCTTCTAATCGGAATATGAGGTATTATACAGACCTCGTGGTGCTGCCACGATGTGTTCTACGCTCTAGACACTGACACCCAGTGCGAATGCGGTGCTTCTGGCCAACTCATGCCTTATTTGTTTGAAAGTCCAAAGTGTCCATACACCTGCACTTCTGAGGAGCTGAACAACACCATTGATGTCACGATCGGCGTGACCAACTACTGAGCTCAACTCATTTAAAACTGCAATATGGACATTTACCATCGACTCGAAAAGAAGAAGACTCTTTAGAAATCTTTTTACCTAACTTTCTGAAAGCGCCCGAAATTCTTTTGGAGTCATCCTTTCTTAAATAGATCATGTTATCGTAGTTTTCTAGAAAATACTGTAAAGAAGGAAGCACATTATGGGTTAATGTCGACAGGCGCACGGCACTGAGCGCGGGAGGCGGCGCGTGATTTAGAACTAGAACTTAGTGCTGACGTGGGCAGTGCTGCGTCAGCGCACGTCATCACCACACGACTGTCAGTAGCGTCACTCATATATTTAGAACGGAATGTGGAAAAATGTTCAATATAAACAGTCGTTACGCCTATAAGTTTCCGGATCACGTTGGCGCGATTCCAGGGGCTTTCTAAATTACGCATACCGGTATTTTATCAACCTATCATCATACCTGATGCTGCTTGTTTTGATTACAATTTTGGCATTCACTTTATTAAAATGTGGAGCAAATAAAACTACACCAAACAGTTTGGTGCTATTTGTCACCTCAACATTCCACGTCTCGTTCTATAAATATATTTTTATTAGTTTTTCTGTATTTATTTACGTTCCATCGTTGCTAAGTTATTCGGTTCATAGATATTGTCATAGATGTCCTTTTTTAGCATTTTATGGCATCGAACTTATTATAAACCTGTCAAGCTAAAGTCGATATTTTTAAGATAAGACAACATTAAATCCTGCAATTCAATTTAATGATTTGCAACATTATTTTATTCTATGGTGCTACATCTATTAATACCAACAACAGCGGGTACTATTCATCAAAATAAACCGTTGAAATGCATAGAACCTAGACTCCTGCTTTGGTTTTTGTAATCAATTCAATGTTTCGGAACGTCTCGACGCTTGCCAAGACAGACGGGCTCCAAGATCATTTAATTCTTTGTTTTCCCGCCGTCAGTACGGAACACTATAAATACAACGTGGCTCGCTCAACCTATCTAATCAGTTAACGAACTGTAACGAAGAGGCGTCAAGAATATCTTGATTAGGACATTAAAATTGAAACAGCAAGCTAAGGACATTGTAAAACAACTAAATGAAATGAAACGAAATTCAATTGTAATGAAATTGTTTATTCTGTACATTAGGATATCGGAATCACTTTTTAAAAATCATTCAAGTTGAGTATATAGTACAGTTTCTAAATATTGAAGTGTTGTATATGAGGTCGATGACAAAACTGGGAATCCTAAAGCTATGATGTCAGAGAGTACTGCACATTACCATTATCATGGCTATGAATTATCCATTCATGATGTAATGTATACGCATGAAGTCATTCTGTTTCACACTTCCGTGTCTAATAGTCATCAACCTAGAATATTTCAAATAAATCTAAGTTTAAAACTTTGTTTGTACAATTTATCTCTGCTAGTGTCTTATTATCTACTTCTTCCGTTCACGTCTGTCCGGTGGCCTGGAATTGTTCAACAAGTTGGTCATCGTACGGACTTGTCTCAACTTGTTGTCAAACCAAACCTCATTGGGCTTGACGACAAGCTAACTCTACATGGACATTACAACTCTAATCTTAGACTTGTACACTGTTATGAATATAAATCCACATTTACCATAAAGGACAAATTATTCATAAAAAAGACTGTAGGAACATACCATTTAGAACATGGCCAATAAATCGACAGCGTCCATCATACAATGTAAAACAAATACAACTAAAGAAGCAATTTAATCATAAAGTCAGCGAAATGATGTCGTAAACAACATTATTATAACACGTTAGTGACAATAATAGACTAGCATTGAGTGTTCCCAAATTACATTAGAGTGTGTACGGAGCGGCGCCAACTGACTCCCACTTACTGACATGACACGGACAAATATAAACAACATATCATACAGTACGCTCGTGCTATCTGCTCAGAGGCTACTACTACGTACTGGACACAAGACTTAAGTCTTCTCTGCCTATCGTCTATCTACCCATAGGCCACAGCTGGACACATGTCTCTTCTGAAGAAGTGTGTGTCCAAATTAAGCCAGGGGTTAGTGACCGTAGTAGCTCTTTCGCTCCAGTGAGTGACGCTGTTGCCATCCCGACAAAATTACATCATCCAAGTCTTGTTGTGGTTGGTAAGGGACACCGAGTTCATTCTTGGTTGATATTTGGCTTTAACTCTCTTTGACTAAGGCCTTCTCTTGATTTACAAATTACTAGCTGCTTAAGTTTTAGCTGGCAAGCCAATTTAATTTAGCTTTTGCGCTCTATAGTCTGCCAGTATAGCTAATCGGGTAATGAGCTAAACACACGTTGTAGGTGACATAATGACACGAACTATTATTTGTCAACTTTGACGTCATTGCACAGCCGTGGTTAATTATTACAAAAAAAAACTGCCTCATTTGCGCTTTTAGGCTAATTGTGTGGATATTTTCACAATTTGATCCTTCTGTACGAATAAAACTGGTAACTAAAAGTTTGTTGCTCAAGCAATTTTTTTTTTATATGAATTTGCAATCATGTTGAATCTTATGTTGGATAGAAAAATCAGATCGTCTTTCATTTGCGAATAGAAACACGAGTATTGGAGTCGTTAAATGAATTATGTATTTCACGTTCGATGCTAAATAAAATAATCGGTTTTAACTGCATACTTATTAGTGCTCAGTAATGTTTTTTGAATAACTGATGGCGATTATCCATGCAAATGCCCGGCACCGCAGTAAAATACTTTCCCACAGATTGTACATTGATAATGTCATGTTACGTCTAATCGTTCCAAATGGTCTACCAAGTATGGTCCTCCTCGTTATTGGAATTGTTGACCATAACACGCGTCATAACCACATTCCGAAATGGACGCCTTTGTCAAATATTTTGATTGACGACTGTCGTCACACTCACAGTTACAAATCATCTCAAGTCGTTAGAAGTTATTACATTGCAATTCTTGCTATCTTAACTTGAACAGTCACGTCAAATTGCTTAGAAACTCCGACTACAGACTTAGCTTTTCTTAAACTGGGATTCATACATTTAGTTAACAAAGCCACTCTTATTACCATAAAATCAGATAGTAATAAAACCTGGCTACTGCAAATCGATCTTAATAAGATAACAGAATATAAGAATGCTTAGTTATGCAGCAGTGTGCGTGCATTTAAAGTAATTATGTTTTTATGTGGTCGATGGCTCGCTGCGCCAGCGCTGGCGTTCCCTCAGGAATGCTGCGCCGGACTAGTTTAACAGCTGAGCGTGATGTAACCATAACCGTTGTGTTATCTTGTATTTTTGTCATCGTACGTCATTCATGCGAAGGTGGACCGCGATTGATAGAAATACGGAAAGTTCCATGGTGGATGACACGGTTTAAAACTACATATGATACAGGTCCCACCACCATGATAGAGCCTGATTTCTTTATGTAGGTAACTAGATAGGATCCAAGAAACGACCGGTAAGTCGCCATTTATTTATGATAATCCGTCAGATAAGTCTAGCACGTCTACTGATATAGAAAGGTCTTAGCATAGCGCCTGATAAACTCCAAGTGCTTTCTGTTAACGGCTTATCTGCTCTATATCAAACAGAATTTCGCCTACTGATACCATTACAATTATATCAAGGACTTTTTTAAATTCCCAAATACCTGATTAATTGTCATTTCTATAGATAAGACTAAGATAACCGACATTCTTTTTCTGGCACGACGGGCCTTTCGTCCAACAGCGGCCCACGGCCCAGCTGACGTTGACGTAACTCGTGACACGAGTCCACGACATTATCGGCTCGTTGACATAACGATAACCCACACAGACGTAGTTTCGTGTACACAAATATAGAGCTACGCGCGTGTGCTAGCTAGTCCGTAGGTGTGCGCCTGCGCCGCCATTCAACTGCGCTAACATCAAACAGTCATCATCATTCGAAATAAACGCGTAGGCCTGGAGGCTGGAGGCTCGAGGTGGTTCTTACACGTTTATTATAGAAAAATGGTTGTGTGTCAGAAAATCGTGTTAATGATAGAGATTTATTCTGGTCATTGTTTGATTGCGTGATCACATTCACACGTTTCCGAAAAATTTCTAACCATAAATTATACTGATTTTGGAGACAAATCCTGCAGTTTTTTCTGGCTGCATTCTACTGATTGAAGGTGATATAGGTAACGAATACATTTCCATCTGTTTTTTGCAATAAAACGAAAACGTATCAGTTACTTTCGCCCACGCAGATCATAAACCCGATAGGAAAGGGTTAGGTACCACGTAGGCGGCGACCTAACGATTTGCCATTGCCATAATATTTAACCATCTTTTTTATCAATGTCCGTTTTAAAGCGTGTATTTGTTATTTTGCCATTATATGTACTTTTATGTAAATCTGTGCATATCTTGAAATATAACTCAGAAATTGCGTAATATGCTTAGGTAAACCTGTTTATGCCTACCTTGATTTAACCTAGTGTTTGCCTTTCTGGTATGAAGATACGTTAGATGTGATAGAAATAAACTGCTTAGAGATACCGGGGATTCTTAAAACCCTTTACCACAACGTAGCCTTGACTGCTACCGTAGCCAAAAGGCCGCAGGAATCCGCTGGATGCGACAAGCACAAAACCGGTGGTGCTTGATGGAGGCCTATGTCCAACAGTGGACGTCTTTCAGCTGAAATGATGATGCTGATGCTAACAGAGGGGATCGGCAGCTGACGTAGATTCAGTTTTCATTTTACAAAAGAGGGCAATCCGCGCTATCTATAAAATGGGGCCTCGCGAGTCTCTTAGAAACAAATTCAATGAAATTGATATACTAACTCTGCCTTCTCTTTATATCCTAGAAAATATCTTGTATGTTCGCAAAAACTTAGGTCTTTTCAAAAAAAGATGCGACTTCCATAATCTAAATACACGTAGTAAAGATGAAATCGTGATTCCAAAATTTAGATTAACTAAAACTAGCAAGTCATTTCTAATAAACAGTATCCGCTTCTATAACAAGTTGCCAAAGTCGGTTACAGAACTTAGCGATGGAAAGTTTAAAACTCACATCAAACGTGTCCTTATCAAAAAAGCATATTATAAGATAAAAGACTACGTTGAAGACAGGGAAGTTTGGCATTAATTCCTTCTGCACATGTGGCTTCCCTGGTACCTCATTAACAGCATAACTTTGTGAGAGTCTATTAACTGCTTCCAAATTACAATGTTAATTTTTAATATTTTTATTTTTTACACTTTCTGACATATTCTCGTCATTTTTGACATTATACATCGCTTCAAATAGCACCTATTTATTAGTGATTCTCATGGAAATCATGTCACTTTGTTTAAATAGGTTGATCTTACTAATGTAGATTCTTTTACATATTGTGAATGGGAAAACATTGTAGGCCTTACAGATTAGATTTATAGACGATTTTCTATTCTTTATTTTCATTCCTCTAAGTACTTGGTACTTATTGACAGGCCTGCACTGTCCTCCCATACCTATTATCACAGTAATTTGAAAACATTGTAAAACCCAATTATTTTTAAAAGAGTAACCGTGGAGTTTCTTGCCGGCTCTTCTCCATAGGAAGCGACAAATTGGAACCGTGCACCTAGCTTCTGACGTTTCATAAGTGCCCTTGCAGGTTTATGTGAAATAAAATATTTTGATTTTGATTTTGATTTTGATTTTGAGATAGTCCCACATTTACGCACATTATTGAAAAATTACCTTCCCCTACAAAGTAATTGTTCCCACATTGAAACCCTTAATGAGCTCCATTCTGTCATTATAATGTAAGCCACATTCCAGCCTAGGATCCTATGGCCATGGTGACCTAATTGTTAGTAAACAGTCATTCAAAACAATTCTACTTACCTAGCATATTCTTAGAAACATTACGTCAAGTAAAAAGCCTTGATGATGAAGATTATCGCACTGATTATTTATATTACTGCTGTTTTTATTTGTTTTTAGTTCTAATAAGTTTATCAGAAAATCGTGGTTCCTTACTACTTTGAAAAGACTCCTAATTGTGATTAAATATTGTTAATTCAGTCTTATTCATTAGAATAATAAAGCACAAAACGCCTTAGAGCTTATAAAGCACAAATATTTAACTACATAATTGGCAGATTTTAGAGGACTGAGATCTGAGTGAATTTTAAAACCTTTTATATTGCTATCACTTAAAATACCAATCAACCTATAGCTACTAATGGGTAGCTCGCTGACCGGTTAGGACCAAGCCTAGGTCGACGGCGTGTTGTGTTCCACGCGCGCCTCAAAGAGATGTCAGCAGCAACAGATGGGGCCCGCAAGGGCCGATGCCTGCCAGGGGTGCGGGTTATTCGAAAGAGATACCGCCGCCCCTGGCACACAGGCAACTGAGGGAACACGGGTGGGTTTTAGTCAGTAAAAGTCTGACACGCCCTCCCGCTCCACCCAGAGCGGGAGAAGTTATTTGATGATTTCCCACCCAAAAAAAAAATAGCTCCTTTTAAACTGATGGAGACTGGTGAAATAAAACTGTAAAAAATCCTCAAAACATATTTGACATGAGTTTTCATTACCTACTGTCTACGCAGGGTCTACGAAATTTATAAATTCATTTAATTCTGTAAAAATTAGTAAAAATTAGATCTTTTTGATATTTTATATCTGAATATGAATGAAAAAGGTACATAGTGTAGCGTGAAGATCGAAGAAAACCACAACTTTGCCACTTAAAACGATTAATTTTGATATAGATTTAATAAAACAAACACCAAAGATATAAAAATATAAAACAGTGAATATTGGGGTAAAAAAACTGCAGATAAGAAGTTTGAAGACCAGTGAAACTTAGTGAAAAATGTTATGGTTTTAAAAACGTAAATTATTTTGTACCTATCAAACGATTGCAATCGATTCAATCTAAGCCTATATGCACGCAAAAGTGCGTTTGCTTTACGATATAACACTAAGTCAAACCGTGCCTCTTTGTAATATTATCTAAAACACGGATATTATGTTAAACTTAAAAAAAAAACAAACAAATAGTAGTCTACTACAATAGAACATAAATAATTTGTGGATACGATTAGGTAGTCCAAAAAGGGAGTCGGCGCAGCGCGCCAGACGGGTTAGTGAAAGAGTTGCTGGAGTTGCGTGGCTGCAGAGCCTACGTCAGGTCTTCTGATGCGTCAGATCTCCTGGTGCGTCACGTCTTCAGGCGCGTCAGGACTTCAGGCAAGACCGCGTCGCGGTAGAGCGAACCACGTTTTTATGACGCCCGTGGGAAAAACCGAAAATCGGCTTGTAACTTGACGTCCAATATCTGTCGAAGAAAACACTTATTCGCAAAACGGAAACAGCTTTTTATTGTTTCTGTATGTTTTTCTTCAAATAACCCTTTTGACTACTCTAAAAATGTATGTGAATTGGTTCAAACAAGAAATTCGTGCCACCATCGATGGCACAGAGTACATTATATCGATGGCTTCCAAATCTGCAGTGCGGGATGTCAGAAAAAAGCAATCCGTAATACGAGTATGTTTTTAGAATCGAAGTTTAAAATGTGATCAACAGATATGAGGAGAATTTTCTTAAAAAGGTTGGAATGGAAATTAAAAAAAAATTACCGTAACGGATTTACACTACAATAGGTAGTTGCCTATCGATGAAACGGCTTTTAATTCTTTTTATTGCATTCTTCAACAAATTATTGCTCATTTTTGCATGAAATTCCTGCATTTTTGCATGAAATTTCTGCTTAGCTAATAGAATAGCGAAGCAGGTGTCATGCGATACCTATCACACTGACAAAGTCCATGCTTTTAGTGTCAATCAATACCACTATATTTACTCAAAGTGAAATGGTTTCAATACCTGCAAAACTGAGCATTTATTATATCAGCCGAAAGACGTTCACTGCTGGACATAAGCCTGAGCATGGTAAAGTCAAATTAAAATGACCAATAAGCAAATTATTTTGCACTTTTAAAACCCAGAAAGGAAAACACATGCTCTATTTGAGTCACATGTAATGTAATGTACAGGTGACATCATGCAGTTATTGGGCTATGTGTGTATGATTAAATTCACACATGGTTGACTGCGCGCGCGCCACCTCGCCGCCAACGCCACCGCGCCGCCCGCGACGCCTCGCCACTCGCTTCTCGGAAGACGTACGAATTATTCATAAGGAAACATTAATTGTGGAATAGTTATTGTCTCATTAAAACTCAAAACAAAACATACAACTCCGAAAATAAGTAATCTAAAGAAAAGAAAGAAAGAGAGAGAGTTGATTAAAGAATCAACTCTTTGAACAATTCATGGTTGCTAGTGTTGCTACGCTTTTACGTTTTAATCAACTCTTTGAACAATTCACGGTTGCTAGTGTTGCTACGCTTTTACGTTTTTTTAATAGTTTCATGAATTTAGAATGAATGTATGAAAAGCAACGGCATTAGACCTGAGAGAATACTGTTAGTTTATTATAGCACTTATACTCTTACCCTGCGGGGGCACAAAACAGACTGAGGCCCTTAGTAAGTTTTCCTTGCCTTGAAACACTTCGGTTTATCCGCCGTGTGTAGGCACGGTCATCAGTGTTGCCTGGATCAACGATTTGAAAATGAACGTTTCGGAAATGAAACCGTGACGTGTACAAAGGCCCTATGCAACAAAACTTACGTTGGAAAATCCACCATGATCTTGAAAGCACCAAACTTTACAGTGACGGAAAATCTGCAAGATTTTTTATCTTTTAAAATGTTTTTCCCGAGGTCTTAATAAAATGATGAGTTTAGATAATATTACCTAATGACTTTCAGTAAATGAATGAATTTCTTTGTTTCAGATTACCTCCTGGAAATGGATTTCATAGTACCGAGGCTTATCCTGGCCTTGCATAAGGTTGCAACTGGATAAGAATGCAGAAAGGCGCAAATTTAGACAAATTGCACGTTTGTGGGGGCATGACATCAGCCTTCAGTGGCGAATGAAGACAGAACTGAATACACAGTTGGTAGAAGCCCTTTCGAATGAGCACAATGCTATATATAAGTCGCCCATGCTTTGAATAATAATGGAGAGGCGACGGACGGAAGGACATGGACGCGCGGAGGTTATGCCGAATTCTGGGAAGCAATAGGGCTAGCAACCGCAGGGTTAACGATTCCACGCCGTGCTGCGTCGCAAAGCGAATTGTTTCCAGAAATGTTGACACAAACCCCACACACGCCTATTTATATAAGGTATCTTCCTGGCTAACATTTTCTTGGTCCTTAGTTAACTATGCTAATATTTGGGAAATCTTTATTAACATAGTGAATGTTAGAAACTAACAGGAAGCTATGGGAGTAATAATAAGACAAAAACATTTACATAAACATTTAACTATTAAACTAAATGACCCATGAACATTATTATCTTGACGCCCAAAGCGTATAACATGACGCTATCGTCATAAAATACGTCCATCTCAACTTAAGGAATATTAATAGCAATATTGTAGTGCATTATTTGCAAATGAGTGGCCCCACATTGCCTTCAACAATCACTATTAGAATTGAAATGATAAATATTTCTAGCGAGCTTTGTGATACGGCTTCACTGGAGCCTGTGATTCATAATTCCCGGATACACGCACAATAAATATTCATTAATTAAATTGAGGCAACTTCTAGCAATAAATAACTAAGTTAGTGGCACCATCGTTGTCTATGTTGCTTGGTTAAAACAAATTAATACGGGATTTAATGTTTATATGACAGTTTATTTATAAATAAATTATACTACTATGTTGTAAGGATAAAACGAGAAATAACTAAGGGTACAGAAGTTTTCACCAAACTGTTGACACGTAAAACCGTAGATCAATTAGCAAATGGGCGCTGAACTACGAGATGCTGTCAATCCCACAGTCAGTCAATCAGTAGGCTTGCCCACAAATTAAAACTGTCACTTGAGCACACCCCAAAAATATCCTTAAAAGTATTAGATAAAGGTGCATAACAGAATTTAAGAAGCATGAGCGTATTCCACATGTAGACACTGAGATAAATTGAAACACATCAAGAACATTACCACTCCATCAAGTTCATGCGCCGCTCTTCAACGATTCGAAATCAAATCGAAGTTGAATGTCAATAAGATGTCGATCGGCATCATTCAACGTTCTCAAATGAAACGAGCGAGGGTCAACTGAGCGGCGAGATGATAAAAACTGGCGTAAAATATAATGGCGGCCGGCTAGGTATTGTGATGACGCCGTGTGGCCGGGTCAATGACACCTGACTCATGTCCTGTGCCACACTCGCCGAAGACATTCGCTGTGTAAATGATAAGTAGCGAAATATTATTTGAAATACACTTAAGTTTTAACCAGCTACTCACATTTTAAAACGTTTTATAATATTTTTTTGTAATGGCCGTCGATACGTGGAATCGGTTTTTTCAGGCGGTCAGTTATTGGAAACGTGCATTATTATTATTACATATTTGTTTCTTCAGGTCTTTTTAAAACATGGATGGAAGTTACAATCAATTACAATAAGTTAGAATCAGATGCTTCATAAGATAGTATTTGTTTTGTTAATCACAAATCAAATGAAAGGTCGAAATAAATCAGAGACCACTGCAATTAATAAGGTGTACTCGGAAGTGAACTGCATAAAATATATTAATCACCAGTCGACCTCATTCTGCAAAGCACTGACCTGACGACAGTTATGAAATAGAGGTAATAATTAAACAGATAAATACAAGGAAAATTATGGATCTATTTATATTTCGAAGTTGAGACTGGTTGGCAGAAATGAGTCATAGACCCGGACTCACCCTGCAGCTTTCGTTTTAGAGGTCATTCATATTATTATTATCTCAAATAAACAACGAACTTGTCTCGACGTGTTTGTGATGACTACAGAATGAGGCTGATATATTTAGGTATCAAGTTTGTCTGATTTATTTAAAAACGTGAAATATTTAGATAGTCCACTCATAGTCGGTAAGGCTATTTCCAGGTAAACATTTCAGGCTTAAATAGGGTTTTAATTAGTGGATTAGTCGTTCTACAAGTCAATAAGTGAGTCATGAAATTCATAACAACATTGCTTTTAAGAATTCCCATGTTTTTATCCCTAAAAACTTGGCTTTGAGAAATACCCTAGTCAACAGCTATTTGACTCACAGCAAACATGAGCGTAAAAAATGACGCACATTCATATACTTGTGAAGGTTTATATACATAATTTAATATGCCATATTTTTGTACAAAACTGCATAAAATCTTATAAAGATAATTAAGATAAATCAATCAAAAAATGTTCAACAAAAACTGGATCCCTAAATTCGGTACGATCTCAAAAATGATTGTATTAATTAGACCCTAATCACAGGCCCAGGATTTATAAAGGCAAGCGTTGGATTGCACCCAGACTAAATTAGGCAGGGTCTCACGAACCCGAACGCCTCTCCATTAATTCTGTCATGAAAAAACTTAAATATGCAGGCTGTGAATAATATTTCCGATTGCAATAACACACAGCTATAAAATTTTACATCGCCCCTTTTTCATAAACCTTATATGCTTACCTAAAATTTTAGCTTATTATCTATCATTTTACAATCGGGTATTGCAGGGCCCTAATTCACTATGACCACTTAACGATTCCTTACTTCGTAACCACGTCAATTCCTTAGATCACACACGACACCTGCTAATATCGTATTAATAATATCGACAAATTTTCTTGGAACATACATTGGTTTCTACAAGACACGATATTGACGTGGTTTGAACATAGTAAGATTCCGCGGGGAATCATTATAACCATACATAATTGGAGCCCAGGAGTTATAGCAAGTTGTTACAATTATGCAATACTAGTAATAATTCATAGTCCTGATTTCATAATTAAGTTATTTCGTTTTTGTAAAAGGATTCCTTACGCAACTTTGTTTTCATAACATTCACCGCAGTCGCAGGTATTTCTATTGTGTCTTTACTATTATAAAATACGGAATAATAACAAACTTATGTCGTTTTTATTATTATAAATCTTAAAGGCGAAATTGAAAGCAGATATAAGCAGATATCATTGTTTAGTTAGATGATCGTAGACTTTACTGGAGAAGTTTAGTGCATTGGCATATTTTTATACGAATCTCTAAAAATACAGATAAAGGTATTTGTCGTAGTACCTAACATTATTAAAATTAAATGCTAACAACACTTAACTTACGTACTTTGACCTATAAATGATTTTATTCCGCCCAAGGACCTACCTTGCTACGGCGTAGCACTCGCCTACGAAGTTTGCGTTCGGGAATAAGGACTCTTTTTTTCATCAGTGTTTTTAATTTTTTTATATTGATAAGTAATTTGGCTGTAATAAAAACATTTCCATTGGTTTATAAATTGGAGTGTACTGTAATGATTTACTTGGAAGACACTGATTTAAAATTAGAGCACTTTCTATCAATTAAAAGGCATTTCTTTCCCTTATAAAATATCAATATTTTAGGTTGTAGAGTCATCAGTAAATCCATTGACAAAATAAACACGATAGCAAAATAAACAATTTTAATAGTTCCCGAAACCTATAATGTGAAGTTCCAGGAACTCAAATAGTAGGTAAACACAATACAATAAAGTTATACTAGTGTAGGTGCTACTACATAGTATTATTGCAATAATTCGTTGAAATAGTATCACATAACTATACGAACAAAAATAAGAGCTTTTAAAAGAAATTAGGTACTTGTTTTATAGGTATTTATTGATGTTTTAATACGTTTGTTATGTATAAGAATATTTTTACTGCCCCTACCTATCTAATTTCCACGAAATACAAGCGGACTGCCGACTGGTAGCTCGGTGCGCCTGCGCCGACGCCGACTTACGGCAGCGCCAGTTGACGTCATGACACCCAAGTTGCATCCGCCATTTTGTTAATAAAATGGATAATAATTACCGCCTATCTAACAAGTCACGGTCGATATATTTTTACTCATAAACAACTGATTTCCAACCACATGTCTAGTAACTTGAACATATTTTTCCATCATTAACCAATATTTATTTCCTTTTGTGAAAATAGGTTTTTAAAATGAGACATTCGAAGTAGTAAATATGTAGTGTCCGTATAATCAGCGCATCAAATGTATGAAACTATAGTTTATCCTCCTCAATTTGAGAATATCTCATAACTGGGAGGAAAATGCCGTTTTAATTTACCTACCTCTCAATTAAACCGCGCAAAATATTGCAGGCTTAGTGCTTTATCTCGCTAGGTACCTGGGAATCGCTCGAGCATGACCACATTAGCATTTATCTATTCGTGCTAGACGCCAGACGGCTTCTTATTACCTATTTAATTGAGTAATTGAAATGGGCGTTAATATCTCGTGTTACATTCTTAATAATACACATAATAAAATCTAAGTAGCGAATTAGATTTATTGGTTGAAGAGAAGTTTGTGCATACGTGTCTTTCTTTAAAATCCAAAACACGTACCTATAAAGAGTTTATAATAAAATACGATTTAAAGAAATTTCATAAAGTGTTTATAAAGAATAACTAAGGCTCATAAACGTATGAACAATAGAACTTATTTAGTAAGTCAAATATACATGCCCGTATGTCATTCACAAGATTACGTCGAAAGGTCGTCACGCTGAAATCATGTTGTTGCCGACGCGACGACAGCGCCGCGCTGCGGTGTGCGTGCGACGTTTACAGTGGTTCAGACGACTTGTTCCCGCCAAAACAGTCGCAGGCTGTGGCGCGAAGGCTCGTGATTGGTCGGCTCGGGCGGCGGCGGCGGCGCGCGCGCAAGGCCGCCGGTTTTCCCGCGAACAATGCCAAATGGTGCATTTGTCAAGGTGAGTTCGTTCACCGCCGACGCCGGGCGCCGCGCGCTCCTCCGGCGGACATTCGCCACAGCATTCGTTCGCTTCGCGCCGATCGAAGGTCGACGGAAGGCAGCCGAGCGCTTATTTCACTCCACGCCGAATCTACATCCATTAGCATCCGCTCTTTATTACAGGTGAATAACTTGTTTTATCTTTTAAATTATTTTTTACACGTATGCTTTGACTTCAATTTAATTAAATAATCGCACTTGATGTAGAGAGTCATACTTTCGTAATTGTAATATTTAAACTGAAGTTAAAATTATATCTGTGTTCATGAATGTATACGTGTTAGTTTTTATACTTATACTTACGTGTGTAACTGTAATGTAACGGGAAGTGCGAAGACTGAAGACCGAAGAAGGAAGAAAGAAGATCGGTATCAAGTGCTACGCCCGGACGAACTTCCCAGCTCGGCCGACACACACGGGTCGGTGGGATCTTCGTCCGTTTGTATCGCTTATACGTTTCATTCTACAAACAACGTTGGATTAAATACATGCAGAAAAAGAACCACCATCTTGAGGAGATTTTGCTGACTGCAAGATTCAAAGGAAAATACTAACTTTACTTACATCTTATATCTGTGTGTGCTTTTCTTTACTTTTCATTCGTTTTTCAGCTTATATTTTGTTACTGGATGTTGCTGACGTTGTATAAATACCGCAATTAACTGTGTGTGTATCCGAAACTGTGCGTTGGTAATTTCTTAGTAAAAACAAGATAGACAGTGTAGGAATAAACATTCAAATTTAGAAGACGGCATAAGGCGATCGCTCATCTTCTAATTGATATTTTAACTATTGCAATACAGTTGCTCAGTGGGAAAAACACTGCCCATTGGTGTAATGGACAGTGCTTTTCCTCCGGTTTAAAAGTTTAACTTACCTGGCAGAAGAAAAAGATAGTTCCATACAATTTACCAATGTTTTTTTTTTAATATAACTAGTAAATAGTAGATATCCTCTGTCTAAATACCGCGAGACAAGACCTGTATGTAGCCTGTACGTACTTATACCTAATTTTATTAAGATATTTGTAATCTGATTTGATTTCAGAACTTTGATTTCAGCACTTTTACTTGTGTAGTTTTTAAGCACTGAAACTTTTATTTAAAACTAAAATTGTGTTATAATTCTATTTTCTTGTTTATTTTCGTCTATGATTAAGGTAATGCTTGTCTTGTTCTTTGTTTATTATGTTTATAAAAACTATGTTACATGAAAGTTCTGTCTTTAAAATAATATTTAATCACCTACGAATGTAATAATTAAAAAGTTAATTATACTTTTCTATTCATGTTGTTGTAGTGTTTAATTATATAAGTAAAAATATCTCAACTTTTCCTTGAATTATGGGACACATAAATCTGGCGATATCTCTATGTATAAATAATATTTTGTAGATGATACGCGATAGTAGATAGGTGTCTATCACTTTCCTTCTTAATGCACCTTTATAGATTATAGAATTATGTACCTACTCGCTTTATAACTATAACCATTGATCAAACAAATATAAACTTTGAGGGATATACATAATAGAGTGTGACAATAGACTACAGTTTTTGGGTATTATTTTTAAATAGGTACACAAAACAAACCGATGGAAAGCGTGCAGTACTGACAAATAATTTTGTTTCTGTAAGCCAGCAGGTTTGTACAAACACTTCTATATGTCAATCATATTTTTTTAAACTAGATGAGGTCCGCGTTTCCGATCTGACTAGAGGTCAGCCTCTTTTAAGGTCCAGACATAATCTTGGTAAGATCATGTGAAGACCATGTAGATTGGTGTCTGAAATGGTCTTTTGAAGAAAAAGCCACACAGATTGAGTGGACCTGTCCAGTCAGTACACCCATTTGTCAGTGATCGTGCAGCTCAAGTAGGTATAACAAGGCTTGAATAAATGCAATTATAGTAAAGTGGCTATGGTTAGGTATTTGTGCGAATTTATTTATTTATTCACAAGGCAACTACAACAGTTAACAATCACATTATTTCACTAAGTTAGCATTGTAAGTTTCGACCTGATTATCACCCAAAGCGTAATCACACATCATGACCAGCAAAAACTATAATAATGATGATGATGAAAACTACAGTAAAACCAAATCATAACTGCTCAGATTTCCCATGAAAGTGTAAATTATTAGAGTTTCAAGTGGCTGGCCTAAATTAATTTTCCAAAACATGGCAAAGCTTAAACTAGTAGTAGTTGTCATGTCTTCAAAAGGTATTGTAGATGTTGTTCAGTCATAATAGTCAAATCATATCGACCACCAATATATTTGAGGATATCTACCAAGAGAGAGTTAAGCAAAAATTGTGCCCAACAAGTTTACGGAATAAGTGCAGAAAGACTTCAAAATACTTTACAGATAATTTTCAGTACGATTAAAGAGTGACAGGATTCGTGTATAGTTCTTCAAGATATCTTGACGTTATATTAAAGACATCATATCGGTATGTGAGACAACTACAACACCAAGTTAAGGATTTCTCTTACCTCAGATAATTAAACAAAACTCATAGACACTTACTTCAAACTTCATGTACCTTCTAATCTCAGATATACTTTAGATAAATTATGGTGGTGTGATTTTACTACTAAGTAGGTATTCTAAAACAGATGCAAAATGCTAAGGTACTCTAATAATTAATACCTATCTTGTAAAGTGTTGTTTTGTCTAATCTTATAGATTATATACAAACGCACAATATATCGTGTCATTTCAGACATTTACAGTGTTCAGAAAGCATAAGTCAAATTCAATTTATTTATTTTTTCTCTTCACAAACATAGGCATAAAAGCTTAAAAACTACTTGACACTAGTTTGTCAGTGAGTGCGGTGTCTGGATTAGGAATACCTGTATAGCAGATCACCAGGGTGTAAACTTTATCAGTTATTTAGTAAATGTGAAGGGATAGAGCTTAACATAAAAATCAATGATAAACTCACAGATTATAAAAACAATAAAACAAAAAGAGAAGTGGGTAAGTGGTAAATAAGGGTTATGTGTTCATCAGCCGTTTTGTGTGACAATGAATTAGTTTTAAGTCTACCTACATACTTTTTGTGTCACTTTTTCGTTCTTTCGGAATATATACACATTTTACAGGTCCAGTCTAGAAATTTTATTTTTCCTGCCTAATCATCACACATCTCAACAGTAGGGAAAATATCGGGATAGATTATATTATGTATAAGTAGTGATAGCATGGACATACTTGATACCTGCTTAAATAGTTTATACTAAACAAATTTTGAAATTCTAAGTAAACATAAAAATCCCTGAATACCGTATTTGAAAAAATATTTTTAAATTTTCGGACGAGTTGAATTTATAATATCTACACTCTTTAGCAAAGTTACCCTGGCGAAATCAAAGTTAAGATAAAGTAGGTAAGTTTTATGACGTTAGATCTGTTTGGATGACGCGAAATTATAATACTCGTATGAAATTAGATAATGTGTTCATGTGTGTTCACCTGCTTATAGACAAAACTATTTTTTGGTTCCAACTATTGGGTACCACTTCTCTGTGAGCCCTCTCACCTCCCCCACCCTCTCAGTGGGCCGTAATCCACCACGCAGAACCAGTGCGTGTTGGATTTAGTCTGTATAAAATACATGTAGGTACTTTCGAAAAAAATGCACAATATGAATTGGATTCGATTCCATGACCTACAACTCAGCAAGTCTCAGCCATAACCTCTGGGCCACTACTATATAGAGTTTAGTTATTTATTAGAAGACAAGATACAAAAAACACATAGCATTATTATACTATTTCTGGTTTTAGCCAGAAAGACGTAATGTTACAAAATTCCCAGCCCACACAATTGTCTGATATTCTATTATTTTATGTAGGTACTTACTGTATATCTACTATTCTATATTTAGTTGAAGATTATCTCTCTTTAGGTACAACATGATACGCGTTGATACGAGGTGCATTCAATAAGTACCTAGCCTCATCGCCAGAGGGCGCTGTAGTTTCAAAAGGGTTTTACCACAGTGTAGCACATTCTTTTTTAATTCTTTTTTCAAATTTTCATTCCAATCCCTTCATTTGTTTTAATTTGACAACTTATGGAAGCGAACGTGTCGATCGATTTTACAAAAATGGAAAAAGAGAAATATCGTTCGGTGATTCGATTCCTATTTTTGGAAGGGAAAACGCGCATCGAAATCAAAGAGCGCTTGGATGCTGTGTACGATGACTCTTCTCCATCGATGGCCACCGTCAAGAATTGGTTCAACGAGTTTGCACGTGGCCGTACGTCGGTTTTTGATGAACCACGTCCAGGTGCACCGAAAACAGCTGCTACGGAGGAAAACATAAAAAAAATCCATGATCTCGTATTGGCAGATCGCCGATTGAAGGTTCGGGAGCTAGCTGAGACTGTAGGCATTTCAGAAGGAACAGTGCATCATATTCTTCACGAGGAACTCGGCATGAGAAAGCTGTCGGCGCGATGGGTGCCGCGTTTACTCACACCAGAAAACAAGCGCAACCGTGAGACCACATCGAAGACGTGTTTGGCGCTGTTTAAGCGGAATCCAGCGGAGTTTTTGCGTCGTTTTGTGACCGTCGATGAAACCTGGATCCACTGGTACACACCAGAGACCAAGAAGCAATCAAAACAATGGATCCAGACCGGGGAACGTGCTCCAAAGAAGGCGAAAACTGTAAAATCGGCCGGAAAAGTTATGGCCACCGTTTTCTGGGATTCACAAGGTGTGATCTACATCGATTACCTTGAGAAGGGTAAAACAATTACAGGGCTTTACTATGCCGATTTATTGGGCCGATTCGACGCCGAATTAAAGAAAAAACGACCCCATCTGGCGAAGAAAAAAGTGCTGTTTCACCACGACAACGCACCGGTTCACACGTCTGGCGTTGCCATGGCCAAATTGGTCGAATTACGCTACGAATTGCTGCCCCATCCACCGTATTCTCCAGATTTGGCCCCTTGTGACTTCTTTCTGTTTCCTAATCTGAAAAAATCACTCGCCGGGAATAGATATGGATCGAATGAGGAGGTCATCGCCGCCACGGAGGCCTATTTTGCAGAGTTTGACAAAAACTATTTTTCGGACGGATTAAAAAAGTTGGAGCATCGCTGGGCTAAGTGTATCGAACTAAAAGGAGACTATGTTGAAAAATAAATTCCCACTTTTCCAAAATTTTCGTTTACTTTTTGTAGGCTAAGTATTTATTGAATTACCCTCGTATGTGCTAGTGACTTTTTGACCTGCTTACTTGTTATGCATTATCATCGCTGTTTCACTGTTTACCAAGTTTATTTGATTATGCTTGTACTTACCTAGTCAAAATTGATGCGCTTGATTTGCGGGACAAACGAAAATACAATAGGTACCTACGTCTATAATTAAAATGTTGGTTTTCATAGTTTTCATCAATTTCTTCTCTTCAAAATCAGTTGATGTTCCTGGGAAGAGGGGGGAGGGAAGACAGAATGGACCACTTTGCACCAAACCTGTTTGTTAGAAATAAAATTTTCGAGAATAAAACTAAACTTCAACATTTAGGTACTCTACGTTACTCATTAATTAGACTTAAACATACTCATATGTAACTATTATAAAATATGGAATCTATAAGAAAAAAATGTACTACATAAATAAATGAATTTTTAATATAATGACTTTTAGGGGGAAAACTAGAAAATAAAACAAACTGCACCGTGTGACATATCATTATGAAAAAACAAAAAACCTCTCTACACGGACTCAAACGTTTTTTTAATGATTTTAATTTGATTTTTAGTAAACAGTTCTAAAGTTACTTATGTAAATTTGACCATTCCCCGTCGTCTGAAAATACTGAACCGACAATTTTGATAAATATGCAGAAAGTAGTTCTTTACTTACAAATTACAAGAAACCCTATAGGAAGTCTATAGTCTTAAAATAACATGATAAATCTTTCAATATTGTGCGTACAAATTTACATTTGCAGTTGCAATGTATGGGAGAACATGTTTTTCAACTACAAGTTGTTCTTGATGTGGGGGGCACGCTAATAACCACGCCAAGGTGAGGCAAAAACAAAAAGCAAGGGCATTACCTACTTTTTCTCGAAACATTTCATCGTATTTTCATACACTCGTAGCTTCGGCCTGGATAATGCTATAGAGCTCAATTTCTCAGGATAACATCTAGTTAATAGACTTATAAAACAAACAAAGTTTCATTTGTCTAGCTATTATACTTAGGATTTCATTAACCCATTCGCTGCGGCGATAAAAATTACGATTATTAGCCAAGTGCGGAACGGTTTTATTCGCGAACGCCCATGGGCGTCTCCCGCACCTCAATATGACAAAATAAAACGCCCATCGGCATTTTCAGCACTGTATGAAGAAATTCATAAGTCTTACGCTCAAATTTTAGAATAACTACAAATACGCCAAACGTGTGGTACGTTCACGATCGTATTTGGTGTAAAAAACAAAGGAGAATGTCCACGGCACTATGGACAAATGTACTCATTTCAAAATTTGTATGTCTTCATTAAATCATCTTCAAAATACTTGATGATATGTCTAAATACTTCCTTAAAAAATTCAACACAATCTACCTCGGTGTTTCCGAGATATATATAAAAATAAAATTACTACATTGAGGTTATATTCGAAAAAAAAATTTACTGAAAAAAGCTATTTGAAAGGGTCTAAATGGGTTTAAAAGTGAGCCTTGTGCCTTTGAAATACATTTGTGTAAAATCTGTAGCAGTTTAGCTATGTTAGATGGCGAGTTACTAGTGACCACCACACCAAGTCTTACTGTTTTAGATTTTGAGTATCTTTGTGCCTCAAAATCTTAGGCCTGCGTTTCATTAAAACGCAAAGCATGGAAGATTACATATAACATAACATCACACCTGTATTCCCCGAAGGGTTAGGCAGAGGTGTACCTATTTGTAGTACACCCACGTTTCGCAAGTTATGTTTAAGTCCCATGTAATAGGGGAGTAGCCTATTGCCATCAAGCAAGCACAAATCTAGGCTGCTAATGAGCAATTCCAGATGGAAAAACCCAACAAGACTGCCCGACCTGGGAATCGAGCCCAGGACCTCATGCTCAGTACTAGCGCTTGCGACCACTAAACCAACGAGGCAGCAAATATTATATTACTTTATATTATGTAATAATATAATAAAAGTAATAGTGTATTACTTGATGTCCGATTGGCATAAAGTTATATCTAGATCCTACTGAAATCATTGGTTGTCAACGTCCTATACTACACACACAACACACATACACGGTGCTGCGGCGAAGGAAGTATATTATTTTCAATGGATTAGCAGCAGTAGCCGAGGAACTAAAAGCTCAAACTCAACGCACAACGTACCACCAGAAACGACCAGCAGAAAAAACATTCTGATTAACCGTTGACATGACCTAATATTGCGATTTTGCAAAAGTATGACAGAAAATAAATATAATGTCAAATAGGGTTGTACCCGTGTTAATAAAACAAACATTCGACTATGACTTGTTCGATTGATGCAGATGAAAATATATTTTGTTTTTTTATCAACGTGGGTCGAACAGTATTATTTCTTGAGACGTTTGAAACTAATCCGATTTCAATACCAATAATAAATAAAATATGACTTTATCCCGCCAGTGTGCGGTGCCCACCATACCTATGGCTTCGTTCGTCACATAATTGAGTGAAAATAAAATAAATAGATGTACCTACTACCTAATATTTATTACTGTGGGATATTAGAAACAGATTTATTTATTTAATCTGGCTAATCAATACAAAATCGATATAATTTATGGGCGATATCATATAATCGATATCAAATAGGTAGGCACATTAAACGCAATAGAAAAATGGACATCTGTAATTCCTTAATATTGACGAATGACAGAGGATTGTAAAAAATGGCGTACTTAACAGTCAAAAACGTAAAAGTACTAATTATTGTTAAAAAAACTACCCCAATATAAATATCATTTAAGTCCTTTTCAAAAAAATATTTTTTATTTTAGATATTTCATACTGTTCAACTTTTTGAGACACTAGACATTTTTGAAGACAGACCATGGGCATTCTCCTTTATTATATTAAAACACGCCGATAGGCGTATTTCGCACCTGAATATTAAATCTAAAAACGCCGACAGGCGTCTGCCGCAGCGAATGGGTTAGTACCTAAAATACGTCGATTTCGTCACTGACTGGCTTACTGTCTCATACAAACCTCTAAGGCACTTACCGAGGACCTAGGAAGCTGAAGTTTGATATGCAGGCTAGGATTTGCCCACAAACATAAAAAAAATAAGAAATCTGTTAATTTCATCCTCCATCAGGGTCAGGGTCTGTTACAGATCTAATGTGGAGCCAAGCCCCTAACTCTACAATACTTAATTAACTGTGCAAACTTACATCTTGTTCAATATGCATGGCTTGGTCGTTACATTGAACTATTGCATGACACAACATTAAATACCAGTAACTTCATTTCTTACCATATGGCCCATAGGGGTCTGTGCGACGGCCACGAAACGGTCAAGCCGTACATTTTGACTAAGGTGTAAGGTTTGTAGAATAAGGCCTTGTAGAGTTAAGGACTTGGATCTACATTAAATCTGATAATCTTTTAACTGTGAAAGCGTTATGTAAGTCTTGGCAAACACTTTAAAAAAATATGTACGCGGGTCTTTAATATCGTACGGTGGTACGGAACCCTTCGTGTGCGTGTCCGACTCGCTCTTGGCGAGTTTTTTAATCTCTATCGTCCCTAATTTCAGCTTTGTCAATGGGATAAGGACGTAACTGCAATGCTTTTGGTATTGCAACTGAGCTTTAGGCGGGCTTGGATTGATTATTGCACAGGTGATTTTTGAGACGTAGCTTCATAGAGCAACGTGGTAAAAAAGTTCAATTTGAGTGATAACTATGGATAACTAAAAACTGCATTTTATTTACTTACCTACACTAATAAGGTCCATTTGCACGTTCATGTGTTATCCTAAATTACTCGGAGTTAACAGCTAGGGGTAAGTCAGGGTTATCTTAGGGCTAATTTTTCAATAGCCTATCTTTTTACTGAAGAATGAATCTGACAGTTCGGCATGTTTTCTATTCTCTATGCCAATGGAGCCAATGTCGACAATTCTGCCCATGTCAGACGTGTTAAGAGAAAACGTGCGAAGGAAAGAAAACACAAAAAAAAGGATAAATCCGATACTATAATACTAGTTGCTAAAAGTTGATTTAATGTGAACTTGTTGTTACTGTTGTTAGTACACTGAAACAAACAAATAAAAGTGTTGTAAATTATATGACTAAATATGTATATAAATGAACGTAAACTACACTAAAATTATCATGATTTGATGTCATTGACGCGGATAAAAAACATCTAAGCCTAAAAGAGCTTTTGGGGAAGAATGTGTTAGTAGGGATGGGAAATTAGTTGGGACAGGGATCTTTAATTTAGGGAGCTGACTATGCATGCTTTTTTTTTTTTTTTTTGATTTTGGCTTCACACGGTTTGTGCATTTAGCCAGTGTCAAGTAATTTTTCTTTTAGATCAAGTAAATGGCCCGATATCGGGCACGAAGTTACAAAACAGTCATAGTCGTCTTTAGTCAGTCAAGTCAGAGTTATTGTAAAGCGGTAGTAACTTTACAACAACCTAATAGGAGTTTTTGGAGGGAACACGAAAAGTCCACGTTAGTCACTTATTTTCACCTTCACTACACTTGTGCACTCACACGTAACTAAATTGAAAAATTCACTATCAAAATTATACAATTTTATTCGCTATTTCACTAAATTCCATGAAAATGAAAATTCGTGCGACATGTTCCAACGCGATCCCGCCAAAAACTCCTATGCATGCTTTGTATTAAAAAGCTGTCAAACCGACATATTTATTCCTCGGATAAAAGTTATCTGACTATTGAAAAATCGGCCCTTCACTACATAGTATAAAACGAAGTCGCTTTCTCTGTCCCTGTATCCCTATGTATGTTTAAAACTACGCAACGGATTTTGATGAGGGGTTTTTTAATAGAGTGATTCAAGAGGAAGGTTTATATGTAAAATACACCGACCTCCACGGGGGCGAAGCCGCTGGCAAAAGCTAGTTATAAATAATTAATCTCGCGCCGCCAATCCATACTTGTCTCTCAAATAAGTTTTCTTTTTTGGGTGAGAAATCAGCAAATAACTTCTCTCGGTCTGGGAGGACCAGGAGGGCGTGTCAGACTTTTACTGACTAAAACCCACCCGTGTTCCTTCAGTTGCCTGTGTGCCAGGGGCCACGGTATCTCTTTCGAACAACCTGCACCTCTGGCAGCCCACATAGGTGGGTTATATTTAGAACTCTAAACGTTGCTGTAAAGTGATGTCAAAATAAATTGATGTTTTGATGAGGACATCCCGATTCCATCCGATTCGAACATAATGGCGGTTCTGAAGTGCGCTACTTGCTGCGCAGTACTTCACCCCCCACCCCCGCTGAACTGTAAGATACTGCGTAGCGAGTCGCCTCATGTTCCGAGCCACCATACTTTGAATCGAGCTGAATCGCTGTTCACTTATTTGTATTTAATTCTACGATAGATATTATGTGAGAATTGGTTAAAATGTGTATAAGCTGTCAAGATATTATTATATGTACTCATGGAAAAATAAATACCTACCTACAAAATAAGGAAAAAACATAAAATATTTCTTTTCTATCTGCCATTTTCGGAAATCAATAAACTAAATCTCCATGGTACCCAAACTATTGTATTTGGGTTTCATGGAATTTAGTTTATTAAAATGAAATGTCATGCTAGAAAAATTCAAAGACAAGAAAGTATTACGTACCTACCGTAATGTAGTGTAAAAGAGATGAGTAAACAAATTCCGTTCATTTATTTTTGGTCGGATTACTAATGAAGGCACAGACATTGCAATTATATTTTATACTAGTTTTTGGCAGCGGCAGTCCCGCGTGGCAGTCGGAAATTACCCCAAGGAAATATAGGTACTACCGGGATAAAAAGTAGGTATCCTATATGTTAATCCTAGTTATAAATGTGTGCCAAATCCGTTCGGCCGTTTTTGCATGATTGAGTAACAAACATCGAAACATAAAAACTTCCACGTTTATAATACATTTATCTAGCTGACCCGACAGACGTTTTTTTTTTTTTTTTTTTTTGGTTGGGAAATCATCAAATAACTTCTCCCGCTCTGGGTGGAGCGGGAGGGCGTGTCACGTGTTCCCTCAGTTGCCTGTGTGCCAGGGGCCGCGGTATCTCCTTCGAACAACCCGCACCCCTGGCAGGCATCGACCCTTGCGGGCCCCATCAGTTGCTGCTGACATCTCTTTGATGCGCGCGTGGAACACAACGCGCCGTCGACCCGGGCCTGGTCCTTACCCGACAGCGAGCTACCCATTATTCGCCGTCCGCAAGCCCACCCGACAGACGTTGTCCTGTCTTAACTATGAATATAAGTTTTCTTAAATTGTTACGCGCAACTTTCTTATATTTTTCTTTCATAAGAACCTTCTCTTGACAGTAACGAACGCAACAAAAAAAAAAATTGCAAAATTCGTCCAGCCGTTCGTATGATGCCGTGACCAAGGGAAATAGGGAATCATTTTTATATATCACTACATAATATAAAACAAAGTCCCCCGCCGCGATAAACTCAAAAACTACTGAACGGATTTTCACGCTGTTTTCACCAATATACAGAGTGATTCCTGAGGAAGTTTTAGGTGTATAAAGAACGCGGGCGAAGCCGTAGGTAAAAGCTAGTATAGATTATAGTAGGTTTTCGTCGAATAAACTACAATAAACATGTACATGGTTCTTCTTCTTCTTCTTAGTCGGTACGCTCTTGGCAGAGCGATCGTGGTCGTCACGTAGTCGTACTTTTGAAGGGGGCAGATTGAATACGCCTCACGATGTCCCGCCATCTGTCTCTGCTGAAAGTCATTCTACTGCATTCGTTTATGGAGCTGCCCACAAAAGATTTAATCTGGTCGGTCCATCGAGTGGGTGATCTCCCGCGCGGTCTAGTACCTTCCACTTTTCCCTGGATGACGAGGCGCTCTATGGCACGGCTTGAAACGTGGCCAAAGAAAGCTAGAATTCGAGACTGTACTATAGAAAATAAGCGCTGCTTTATACCGAGTTCTTGGAGTATGTAGACATTTGTACGAAACTCAGTCCATGAAACTCCACATGGTTAGGTATAGGTAACCAGACATTCGTGTTTTTTACTGAGGATCAAATAAGTACCTGCTACTAGAATCATGGCAAAATAAATCATAATTTGCGGTTAGTTTAAACGACCTTGCTCGTCTAGTCATCTCCCTAGTGGTGATGGCAAGCCCGACTGCTGAGCCGATGCTCAATCCTGTGGGGTAGTTGCTTAATAATAATATTCCGTTCATTTGTGTAGAGATTTGCTTAACATGCTAGCACTAGGATTTTACTTTAATATTTGCATGCCAACTTACCTATGGCAAAATGTGTCATCGCACTAACAATTTATGTACCTACCATCTTTTGTACCGCATTTACAGCAAATAAATGACTTTGACTTTGACTTAGCACACAGTAGGAATGGCTTTCATTTTGAGTTCAACAACATTCATTGCGTTATTTACTTTTTTCAAACATATGGAGCAATTAATTTGCATTATCCTTTTAAAATGGTTCACATTCTAAGTGGTAGTATGTCCCGCAATTAGGGTTCCTTTGGACGTTTTTCCATTAGAAATTTCTCAATAGCATCATGGAATCTGGATTTATGCCCAGTTGATAACACTATGTTTAATGTTAGTGCCTACCCACCTGTCTATCCCTTAGGCATACAGGCGTGATATTGTTAGCATGAACGTTCTGTACAACAATGAATAATGAATATTCCCTGACCGACGACTTGGTAACGATAACGCGTTACCAAGACGTGCAAATAAAATAATGACACGCTATTTTTGTTAAACAGTACAGTACTATAAACAGCGAGTCTGTCAATTTTATAACCTGTATCATACACATTGCAAGTTCACTTACGCTGGCAACAAATAGAGTAAGTAACAAAATCGGCGTTGCTTTCGTACGAGTTATAAATAGATGATGCGTGTCGTGCCGACGAGTAACGTATCTTGTTAGTCAGCCTATTATTTCGCGACTGCGTCATACTAGCTGGTCGTAGATTCACTAGATTTTTCCCAAACAGTGCACTTGTTTACGAGCAATTAATACTATGAGAAATAGTTTAAATTCAGACTATATTTTAAGACGTCAAAGAACCGCTTTTACATTTTTAGGTAGATGTGTGGGTAAATAAAAAGCCAAAGTTTTAAACAAATCAATATTATTTCCAATAAATTTATCAGTACATCCACATTGAATGCATATTAATTTTTACTCAATAAAATACAACATAAAGTCTTCGACAGCATGGAACTAAACTAAACATAAGAACGAGTATAAGATATAATTTATTTACAATAAGGTGGTTTAAACACAAAATAAAACATTGAACATAACAAAAATCAGTGCAACAATAAAATAATAAATATTTAGACAGTGGACTTCAACGTGGTAGAGTTATAATAATTCTAAGGATATTATAATTATTCAATCGTTAGTTACACAAGTTTGTTACAAAATGATCTATTGGCCTCACATCACAGAGCTAAGCGATCTCGAGGGTCGAACTGGCCCGCCGAGACGCCCGAGTGCAGCTGAGACGCGTCTCTCAACCATACCATAAACATACTCTTGCGCACAATCAACTCAAACTTTACTTGTTCCTCTCAACAAACTAATAGTGGCACGATAACATCAAAAACAAAACAAAACGTGTACAAGCACGGGGTCAACTCGACCCGTGACTCTCAACTAAAATGCGTCACTGCTATGTAATATTGTCAAACCAGCAAAACACCAGAGCTGCGCGTAAATGCGTCCACGACAGACGAAGGGTCATACAGGCTAAACTTGTAAATAAGCTCTAAAACTGTAAAAAAGGTAGGAGCTGAAATCGTCATGCAATCAACTCTACGTCGATTCTAAAGACTAGAAAAATGCAAACCATTCGAAGAAACCTAACATCTGTGTCCGTCGACGAATAAATGCCCACACCGTGTTACCTAACAATGATATGTGTAGCTCCCGAAGCGTGTGACAGTAGCTCTGCTGCGGCCGCGAGTCCGTGATGCCCACAAGTATACCATAATAAAAAGATGAACACACTATCAATTATTACCTAAAATATTCAACAAGGGAAATCAGCTGATTCGAGTAGTCACCAAATGTCGCTCGGCTGAGAATTTCGATAGCTCTCATACAACAATAATTACTATAACTTAGGACAGTCGTTAGGCCTTAAAATTTAAAAATGTACAGTTATTTATTATGGCAGATATCAACAATCAATTTATACTATATCGATACGATACTGACACTTTTTACAGAAACAATACTAAGTTATATACACTCATGCGATAACAACGTGCACCGACCCTCGCGGCGTGCTCACGCCCTCCTCGCTAGCAAATGGCACTTTCATACAACATACAAGCTCCCGCTACTGTTTGTTCTACACCGCCGACTCGCCAGTGTATCACCGAGGGTGCACAATAAACCAACTCTATCGTAATATAATATATTCTAAATTACTCTAAACCATAAATATACCGAAACCCCCGGCCGGCGATCGCGAACAAGAAGCAGCGCATATAATATTCATATTCGAAACGAGGAACCGGCGGGGCGAGTCGCGCGAACCGGGCCGGGCGGACACGGACAACACCGGGAGTGAGCAGAGTGTCGAGCGCTCGCTCGGGCGCCGGGGCTAGGCGTACCCGGGCGGGTCCCACGTGGCCGTCCATCAGGACGCGTGCGGCAGCAGCAGCAGGTACAGCGCCGCGGCCAGCAGCGGCAGGGCCAGCGCCAGCGCCTGGCGCAGCCACGCGCGCGCCGGCTTGCGCTGCAGCGCCGCCAGCCGCGCCGCCAGCCGCGCGCGCTCGCCGGCGGCCTCGGCCCAGCGCTCCTTGGCGCGCACCAGCTCCTCCTCCAGCGCGTGCAGCGAGCCGTTGTGCAGCGTCTCCTGCAGGCGCGCCGCGTCGTCCAGCCGCACGTAGCCCGAGCCCTGGCCGCCCTCCGCGTCCTCCGCGCCCGCGTCCTCGTCGCGGTTGATCTCGGTGACGGCGGAGTCGGTCTCCTCGTCGTCGTCGTCGTAGTCGAGGCGGAACATCTCGTCGATCTCGGCGGAGATCTTGCCAGCGTCGATGGGCCGCTCGGGCGCTTCGTGCAGCTCGTCGGGCGCGGCCTCGGTCTCCACGGCCTTGTCATGCGTGGAGCGCTCTCTGACGGTGGAAGTGCGAAGTCTCTCGATCTGCTGCTCTTTGGCGAGTACTTCGGCGCGTAGCTTGCCGACGACGGCGGTGAGGTCATCGATATCGGAGCGCGTCGGCCGGAACGCGAGCTCGGCTTGCATCTCCGCCGCGCTCGACGCCAGTCGCTGGATTTCGGCGAGATTCGACTCCTCGGCCACCGTCGAACGGGTGAGTTGTACCTAAAAACACAATGAAAATATGAACCACTACTTCAAATTAAATATCGTTAAGCCCCTTTAATCGACCAAAGAGGTGGTGTTGAAATGTAACAATCCGATCTATTAGACCTTTTCTTACAGATCGAATTATCAAATTTGAACACCTACTATTCTGCCTCTAACTAATAAACCCTTAAACTAACCCCCACTGAAATTCGGTGATCACAATCAGCAATGTACCGGGTACTCTAAATACAATCAACGCATCTCTTACAATAAACGCATTTTTCTTTCTGTCTTTCTAACTTTTAAACTTAATACGTGTGGTGTCACCTGCAGGTCCGCGATGCGCGCGCGGTAGTTGGCGGCGTCGTCGGGCTCGAGCGCGGGCAGGTCGTGCGCGTCAGGCTGCGCGGCCAGCAGCTCGTCGCGCGCGGCGCGCAGCTGCTCGTTGTCGGCCGCCGCGGAGCTGAGCCGCTCGCGCAGCACCTTGATCTCCTCGTTGAGACCCGCCATCACGCGCAGGATGTTCGCGTACTCCACGCCCGCCTTACTCTGTCAAATATATTGTTTGTTATAGATGTGTGTTTCTCGTTTATTCTACCCCATAGTTTTTTTTTTTTTTTTGCTTTTATTAATCACAAACAAAACAATTTACATTTTAAACGTTAAACATACCACACAAACCATCGCGGGTTTAACAGCGGTATGGCCAGACACGGCAACTCGGTGCCACTGCATAAAAGTAATTTAGTTATCAACTAAAAATATAGATATCTGTATATATTCCTATAACGCACTGCAATCTAAAAAAATCTCAAGTTATAATTCGAGGTTATGAAATGCGAGTCCATTAAATAAAGAATAACTTCAACTTTCTTATAGAAGGCAGTACATGCTCTGAAGACGTAAAAAGTAAGTTATATCCCAAACTAGATATCAAATTATGTCTGCTAAAAATTGTGCAACGCTAAAAACTGCAATGTTAATTAACTATGCTACAGACAATTAACCGTCGTAATTTCTGTAATATAAATTATTATTTTGCAGCAGTTCTTTTACCTGACTTTGTAATTTGAGTCATTGCACTGATGAGAGACCATCCTTGTAAAATGTACCTTAACGACGTGTTAGGAACCTTTTGTCGGTGATCAAGTGACTGGGAGCAATGTATGAGGAAGGGGCGGGACGAGGCGGTGCCTGCAGTGTAGCCGCCTGCCTGAGTCACCGCCGCTCCGCAATAAAGAACAAAGCATCACACGAGCTACCGCGCCGTGAAATTGTGCATTAACATACATAATAACACGCTCGTATCGTGCACCGCCCTTTACTTGGATATTGAGGATTTTATAAAAAAATAAAACATTTATCTGCAACTTGTATGCATTATTTACCTGATTGCATTACTTTATTATCACAAAGGAGCACGTCAACTGTTTATTATCTGACTACTGATGAGTCAACATTTTCAGTGACAAACAAAAATACTCCGACGACATTCATCTTTGGCAAGAGCTGATCAGTCACTTTTTTGCCATCTTTACAACAAAGAAGGTCCCTTCCTGTGGTACCATGTTAGGAAAACCAGATGGTGATCATAGAGCAAGGACCCTAATTGCTTAACACACCATTAGTCACAATCTGAATCATTTTGAACGATATTGCCAAACCATTGATTCGTATGTTTGAAAAAATCGTCTCCTCAGCAACTTAAAATAACTCAATGAATGTTGTTGAACTGTCAAAATTAAAGCCATTCTTTAGTTTATTACGCAATTACCCCGCAGCTTACAAAGTGCACAAATGACTCCTGCAACAGATTTCTATGTGACAAGTAAACACACAAACACAGAGTAGTCGACTTTAGAGATTGGATGTTAGGTTATGAACATAAACCACGCGACCCAAGGGCGAACCCAGGATAAATTTCTGAAAGGGGCACATCTCCCAAATCTCATATTGCACTGTTTTTGGGATACATTCCTTTTTTATGACATTAAGGAATAACTACGAAAAATACTTATGCGGTCAAGAACGATGTTGCTTACGCGATACTCGCACCCACATACACTCGCATATATGTAATAGAAAGAGACACAGAGAAAATGTGTGAGAACCTGGGTCGCAAGAGCGAGCGAAGTGAACTTAACTCAACTTGGGGGCCCATGCCTTGTATTGTACTGCGCTTAAACGAGCAATCAATCTAAAAGGATAACACATTTACATGTGCCTTCAAAACAGGATAAACCCTTTGGAAACTTCGTGTAAAATCGAAGTTGCCGATAACCAGAGGTAATTTGTATCAGGCTGATATTTACTAGACATCAAATAATCAAAGTATGTAAAAGGAAGTTCTAACGGAAGTCCAAACGACACGTTTTCCACTCAAAATCAAAATCAAAATCAAAATATTTTATTTCACATAAACCTGCAAGGGCACTTATGAAACGTCAGAAGCTAGGTGCACGGTTCCAATTTGTCGCTTCCTATGGAGAAGAGCCGGCAAGAAACTCCACGGTTACTCTTTTAAAAATAATTGGGTTTTACAATGTTTTCAAATTACAGTGATAATAGGTATGGGAGGACAGTGCAGGCCTGTCAATAAGTACCAAGTACTTAGACGAATGAAAATAAAGAATAGAAAATCGTCTATAAATCTAATATGTAAGGCCTACAATGTTTTCCCATTCACAATATGTAAAAGAATCTACATTAGTAAGATCAACCTATTTAAACAAAGTGACATGATTTCCATGAGAATCACTAATAAATAGGTGCTATTTGAAGCGATGTATAATGTCAAAAATGACGAGAATATGTCAGAAAGTGTAAAAAATAAAAATATTAAAAATTAACATTGTAATTTGGAAGCAGTTAATAGACTCTCACAAAGTTATGCTGTTAATGAGGTACCAGGGAAGCCACATGTGCAGAAGGAATTAATGCCAAACTTCCCTGTCTTCAACGTAGTCTTTTATCTTATAATATGCTTTTTTGATAAGGACACGTTTGATGTGAGTTTTAAACTTTCCATCGCTAAGTTCTGTAACCGACTTTGGCAACTTGTTATAGAAGCGGATACTGTTTATTAGAAATGACTTGCTAGTTTTAGTTAATCTAAATTTTGGAATCACGATTTCATCTTTACTACGTGTATTTAGATTATGGAAGTCGCATCTTTTTTTGAAAAGACCTAAGTTTTTGCGAACATACAAGATATTTTCTAGGATGACAAAGCATCATTACCCGTGTTTCAGTCCCATTTAAAATAAGTGAAAACATCGCTGAATTACTCCGTCTACAAACAAGTACAAAAAATCTCTCATTGAGTGCAGAAAAAAAGGTTTCTCGAACATTATAGACTACCGACGTCAAAACGACCAGATTTACGTTCCAATCCGAGGTCTTGTCTGAAACGATGATTCACGCAAACGTTCCGAGGCCGTTTCGAGTCGCGTAGTATGTGCAATAATTAATAGGTTTTTATAAGAAGTAATTCATGCTAAGTCGTACCGGATTTGGTATGGCACTGAATGATCTATGCGGTTTGTCCTTATGGGCCGTAATATATCAACGTAGACCTGAGAACTGGAATAACACTACACCAAATATATCGTAAGTATCTAAAGGGTATAAAAGCATACAACAAATCACCTATTTTTTTTAATCTTTTTAAACATGTTGAGAATCGAAAGCCAGGTCTATGTGTGACAGAACAAAACATACGCTGAGGTGAAAAATTGTTACAATCGTGAAAATAGTGCTTAGAGCAAAAATTCAACGCCAAATCAAGCCACAATTTTCACCGCTAAGTACAGGGGCTGATAATAGTGTATTATACAGTATTGACAATTAATGTTGAACACAAATGGTATGGTATGTTCAAAAAGTGTCAGACGAATGTGTAAAGGTTAAATTCTTGCGCAATCACTCACTAAAGGGACATTATGTATGCATCCACCTGTATTTAGAAGGTTTCAACATTATAACTCACCCCTTTTTAAAACAAATATTGTTTGATTAACATGATTAAATTGCAATTGAAATATCATCGATGAAATTTGAGGTTATATAGAATTAACCTCAATAGTCAAATGTAAAACATCTTTAAAATTAGAAGTTCGGAAATTACATTTGAATCAGATAGGTTTGGAACCGACTATAGGTGATAATAGCACTACAACGAATGATCACGAAAAAACCCATTAGGGCTTGCTATAAAATTGTTTGCTCGCAGTTCCATTTAGACTGCCTCCACGAATGGCATTTCAGCGGCAGTCAGTCATATTTTGACCATGGTATAATTAGTATTCTCATATAGTTCCGAGCTGATTTGAGAGAAGAAATCGCTCCACTTTTTGACAAAATTATGTTGGCATTTTTTATTATTATGATACCGATATTAGTGTCCGACCGCAACACGATTTTCAGCCGAAACCGTAACCGAATCTTCGGCTTTTTCCATTTTCGGCCGAACCCGGACCTTCTTTATTTGTTAAATTGACATTGCTTTCTGCGACCCATAGTTTTAGTAGGCTTGTGGTTAAAAAAATGCTATATCAAATTTCTTTTACCCAAAGATAAAATGGACGACCTTAGGCAGATTTTGTGGAAAAATTGACAAATTTCATAATGACGATTGACAAATCAAGCCTTACTTAAAGGGCCTTAGCAGACATGCTGTTAGCACTACGATCAGCAATAACCTAGTTTTTCGATACAGAGACAACGTTTTATCTCGCTGGGACTCTGTCTCGCATATGGTCATAGCGTTAGCTGACCAAGTAACCCGTCAGCATCCTTAGAAAACGCAATTTTTAAATTGTACTCAAACGGAACGAGTCGCCACAACGCGATGTAGCATCGAAGCAATAACTGAATAGTATTATTTTGCTATCGCTAGTGAACGAAGAGTCACTATGATGCATCTGGTGGGATAATCGCTGTTTCTAAAAGTAGCATTTCTGCTAAGAACTTAAATTATTCGAAAAGGGTGAAAACCGGACCTCATTCCTAAGTTTACGCCGTTTGTCTATCTACCAACCGTTGCAGTTTATCTATTCTATCAAAACGAACGCACGCCAACTTCAATCGGGCCAAAGAATTGGTCACGATTTGGCCGAATCCGAAACTGCGGCTGAAACCTGATTTTATGACCGAAACTAGCCGAAACCGGAACCGAACCTTCCGTCGGACACTAACTGATAGTCACGACTTGAGCAAGATCTCAACTCGTGATCTCCTTGCAAAGCACAAAGTATAAAAAATACTGACAAATGTGTACTTACAGGTGATTCTTCTCTAGTACTGGGTTCACTATACGTGGAGTTGGCGTTATTGTCTGCGTGAAGCTCGCCATCCAACGGACTCGGACAGTCCTCATGGCCGGGGTCTACAATACATTCAAAACAGTTTAATGTATGATAGTTTGAAGAATTTGTGGAAATTATGAAGAAACTTGTTAGTAAGAATAACAATTAAAGGAGGCGATAAAATGCAGTTCAAATAATGATCGGGGGAAAGACTTGCCTACCGTAGCATATTTTAATTATTGATGAAAACTACTCCAAATTGATCGCGTTCATACAGGCGCTATTACCCTAAACTAAAGTAATGAGGCACATCACTACAACATCGTATAAAACAAAGTCGCTTTCTCTGTCCCTATATCCCTATGTATGCTTAAATCTTTAAAACTACGCAACGGATTTTGATGCGGGTTTTTTAATAGATAGAGTGATTCAAGAGGAAGGTTTATATGTATAATACACCGACCTCCACGCGGGCGAAGCCGCTGGCAAAAGCTAGTTACACTATAAACCAAGTTTGTACCCGGTTGCATATGAAAGATTTAACGTATGATACATTTCTATTTTCGATTTAATATTCGAAGCTATCAGTCTACAGATTTTGTGTCGCCTTCGCTTCTATATGAAGTGTTACTTCCTTTTCTACGACAATGCCTACCATGATTGAGCCGCGACTGCTTTTCATCGTCAGTACATGAGTCAGGCTCACCAGTCTTCTCTTCACCGCTACCACTGACGCCGCCTTCTTCGTTATTCTGCTTTTCTGTGAACAAATACCATTCATTTAATAATACAGTAAGCCTAGCTTGAAGATGAGTATTTGTCCCATATAGGTTAGGCATGTTTAGACCTAATATGGCTATATAATAACAATGGGCAGGCCAAATAATGTGAAAAACCGAAAACTATTGGTACACAAAAGTGCCAGCGACTAGCGACCAGGAAATAGACTAAGAACAGATTGTTATGTAAATCTATGCGGGCCTAGGCCAGCAGAGTGGCCTTATCCGGCTGATATAGTGGTCGTGTAGCGGCGGCATCTACATTGCCACATGCGAACTACGCATGACACTAACGTCACACTAAAATCCTGCAGCACGCAAGCAGAGTTTACCTCGGAACTTGCATTTATACAACGTCCCATGCATTGTCAGGCAGTAGCCCCCTAGACCAGAGGATCCTCCCTTTTTATGGAGGTTGAGTGAACTTTATACACTGCAGGCTTAGCACAAGAACCGTACACAAGCGTTTTGTCGTCTGAAGAGTAGACAAAAATGACGTTTCCGTATAGACAGTTGATAGTTTTCCACCGAGAAATGTAGACAAGCGATTTCTATTCTACAGTAGAGTAGAAATAGCGTGATGTTATGCCTGCTGTTCCTTGCCTTGCCTCTATAATAGTATTGCGTACACGCACAACGGACCGAGTGGGAGTCTACGTGCGGAAAAGGGAGTCCAATCATCATCATAGTATTGCGTAAGATAAAATGACATTTCAGAGAATATTTGGGTCCTATGGCATAAAGATGCTAAGGGAGTAATAGAGATTATTGCTTCAAGTATATGGATGGTTAATCTCTATTCATCCATAGTAGGCTACGAAGTAGTTCACACATTGGTGCTGTACCGTCATACATAATATGTAATGATACTTTGGGATCTCTAAAATATGTTCCAAATTACAGGTTTAAACTCACCTTTACTTTCGGCATTATAAATATTATTTGTCTGCAATATTAATTCGAACTCCTTCGCTGATTTTCCTTCGGCTGATATCGCTTTAATTCCGACCTGAACACAATAAATATTTATGTTAATTAACGATATTATAATAAAGCATCTACAATACTCGAGACAAATAGTTATGTTTAAAACTCTAAGGTAAAAGAGACATGTTCATTATGCAGATGGAAGGGTCATTGCGTAAAACACTAACAGTAGAAATGGCTTTTATTTTGACCACCATCCATTATGTTGTCCAGCAGACAAATAGGGTATTTTACTCTATATAAGAAAAAAATCTTAAAATATATTATTGAGTTAGCTTAGGCAAAATGCAGTCGGAAAAATGAAAGTTTTAGTCATGAAATAACAAAATAAATTTTAAAATACAATTTAAAGAATTCAGTTATTTTTTTCTGTTTTTAAACACCATGAAATAGTTGCCGCCATGTTTTTACGCCATAGAGCATGTCAACTGAGCCACTTTGTACTTTTATTATTTTCGTAACCAAAGTAATTTTTATTTAACCCCTCACACGTCTGGCCGCCCGCTTGCCGAAACGCCCCAAGTGTCGGTGTAGTTGAACGTACTTTTTGATTTTTGGGTAGACCTTCAGAAAAACTGAGATATCGGCAATTTATAGCCATTATCATGGTATATATTATACCTTCCTGGCTTCGTTATGAGTTTATCTAACTATTTATACCATTCAATAAGCAAATAAATCTGACCTTATCTCGCAGTGATGTCATATGTTTTCACTTTTATCATTTTCACTGACATAGCCGTAAAACTTTATCACATTACAACGAATTCACACATATATTCACCAAAAAACACTTACAGGATAACACAATAATGTGTAGGCAATGTTCACACAAATTATTCCGCTTAGATATAATGTCCTACACTGTAAAAACGAATAAAAACTATTTGATAACACAACGAAAAAATATGGCGGCAAATCCGCGCATTCGGTCGCTAAACTGCCGCTCGCTGGCAATCTGACATGGCGGGCAGCGGCCAGAAAGTACCGTTGGCGCAAAAACGCTGCGAACGAAATATTTGTATGTTTATAATTTTCAAGTAACATTTTTGTTATTATTTTATTAAATACTATTATTTTTATTATATTCTGTTACTTTTAGATTTTAATAACAACCTATTCATAATTTTCTAACAGCTATGTAACAATTATGTTGCACAGTACATTACTAAATTATTATATCTATCTTTCCTTATACCTAAATCCACCTATCAACCCACACATTCTCAGAGATTAAGCCTGTGTCCCAGCAGCGGGAACATAATAGTCCAATTATGCCAAACAACAAAAACTAAGTATGTGGAGGTTACTGCTATGGTTATTCATCATGATAAAATTTGCCTGAACTTATACTTCACGATGTATCAATAGAAAAAAAAAACATCTCGACATTTATTATTCATAGACATGATAGATTAGAAAACTACATAAAATAATAAAAATGCTATCACAAAACTATAATAAATATAATCAGTATTTTTTTTTTGCAGTTAGTACTTTGCACTGACGAATGTCCCCCGTACCATGACCGCTATCTCGTTATCTCATGGTACCGGCAATATCGCCGAATTTTACTCTTTGAAATACGTTTCCAATGACAATACGCAATAATATTAGTAGCTATTAATTAAATTATGTTCGTAGATTAATAAGCTAGCCACTTATGTGTATTTCAAACAATATACAACAATATTTATCATAAAAACATGACTCAAATTGACTCAATACGGCATCCAACATCGTCAAAATTTGTGCGTTACAAAACATTCGTAGCGTTTTTTACTGAATTTTTTATCACTTTTCGATAAACCTTAAATCAATTCGAAATCTAAATTTAATTCTCAGTAATTCTGTATAAGATTTACTTATTGCTTTCGTCTTACGTTCATTTTACAAACGAAAACAACACGGCAGAATCTTGACACGAATGGCGCCACAATGGCGTCTCGCGTCAAAAACCACAGATGCATATTGTAAAAGGTTTTTTTCGTTCATTTTGGTGGTGTTCCCTTTAAAATGTTACTAAAACCGGTCAATTATGAATCGATTAGTCGAATGATACAGCCAAATCGTGTTGCAATTGCAAATAAACGTAAAACACCATCGTCCAATGGCAGCTGTGACACTATGTACACATGGTGTTCCGTCGACATTTCGAGCACTTTTTCTTATGCACACTTGGTGTTCCGTTGACGCTTGAGGGGTTAAATAATATTTTGCACTCAGGAACAGCAAACCAACTATATGTAGAAAAATATCTATTTTTTTAAATTATAAACAACTGTAATGAGAATGTTGTTTTTTTTAGTGGATTAGCACTCTAGAATCTAATTAAGACCCTTTTCAAAAATGAGTGTTCTTTCGAGCTTGGCGCAGCAGGGTGCAGTACTGTCTATCAATGACTTATTGATAGTGTCCGACCGAAACTAGTTTTTTCGACCGAAACTGAAACTTACTTACAAGGATCATGTTTTAAGGGAAAAATAAAGAAAAAATTATTATAATCAGTCAGTCTTTATTTTTTTAATAAGTATTAAAATGAATTTTGAAACTCTGAATCCATAATGTTATCACCACTAATGAACTATAGTAAGTACCTAACGAATGTTTGTTTAGGTATAGCATTAGCGAGAGAGTTAAATCAACCAAAAAAATATTTAGATAGTTAGGTTAAACTTAACTCTAATATATTCTATGTATTCGTTTGTTATAATGAATTCTTTTTGATGTTTACTACCTACTCTTATCCCCTTACCCCTACCTATCACGTAATAAAACTTACCGAATTCAAAATAAATTATACGAAAACTCACAACAAACAAAACGAACTGCAAACACAAGCCAGTCACGACATGATTAGGCACGTGGACGCGGAAAAATGTCTTCGTCGCTTACTCGCTTGGATGGAAATTAACTCGCAGAACATGACCGATCACAGCGCGAGAACACCCGAATGCAATGTCGGTTTCGGTCGTAGTTTCGGCAGGTTTGCCGCCGAAACCGAAACTAAACCGAAACTAGTTTTTTTGTCGAAACTCGACCGAAACCGAAACCGAACATTCGGTCGGACACTTCTTATTGATTATGCGCATACAGTTGCAAAGCCCTGGTTTGATTTGGCAGTCCTTGTGACTTGATACAATGTTATAACTACATAATAACAGATGGTCACGGGCAACAGACTGTAGACAGTCAAAGTTGGCTTTACCGATTTTACACCCGCGATTAACCAAAAAACCTTCTCGGCCTGCTGAGTAGAAATAACCTTAGAATAATAATAGGAACAATTACGGGCCATAACCCTCTTAACAAACATCTTTTTAACATAGGCGCCACAGATAGCCCGCTTTACAGGGGCTGCCTTGGCGTCGAGGAATCAGCCGCCACGTCATCCTGGAATGCGAGGCCGTGGCTTCTCAACGTGAACAAATCCTCGGAACAATGAGGTAGCTCCGCAAAGACTGTGAAGCTCGCAGGAAGCTACTGTACTTTTAGGCGGAGCTAGGCTGGCTTTGTTAGCCAGAACCCCCCCACGCACAACGGACCAAATAGGAGTCGTAAGTGCGGACAAGGGAGTCCCCATCCTCATCATCGGGCAAGTATTTAATAGCAAATGTAAGCACTTGTGCGTCATTTATATAGGGTGGCAGGGACATCAACGCACAAACCATGAATGCACACAGCACATAATTCTAGACCCCCTCACGTATAAATTCTTAATTTAAAAAAAACAGCTGTTTGTATGGAACAGCAAATATATATATTTTTTAATAAACGACGAAGAATTTTGTTGTGAATCTTGTTCAGAATCCCATGGCAACAGATTGCCCGTCGATGTTCCTGGCACTCTATAAGGACCGAAGAATAAATATACCTTGTTGAGTAGCTGTTGTGGCAGCAACATCTTGATGTAGTCGGGCAGCGCGCGCACGGCGTCCTCGAGTGACCCTCCACGCTTCGCTTCCTGCAACTTGTTGCTGTCCGTACTCAGCACCAACATCTTTGCTTCACCGTTTTGTACTGAATACTGGAAAATAAAATCACAAATTGTTAAATGGTAGATTTTGATACGAGAGCTATATTCAGATACTTAATAACAAATTCCGTAACAGTATTCAAGCATAAAAACTTATTTTATGTATGCTTGAGTATTTGTTTTCTGACATTTGTATGGACGATTGCGAATACTCAGGAATTGAGAATGATGATAATTAGATAATATAGATAAATAATTTATCCGAAAATTGCACATAGATTTAGATATATTTTTTATCCAGAATCGTTTCAGCGATTGTGTGGTAATATATACCAAATTGCTATAGATGTACCATAATATTTGAAGAGTCCCTCGATTTGCCCAGGATTCCATCATCAGATCCTGAACTGCTGACAATGGGACAACCTGGGGAGTATACCCTTTCAAACAAAAAAAGAGTTTTCCAAATCAGTCCACCCATCTTCGAGTAATCTGGCAACATCCATAAAAAAAATAAGGAGTCCGACAAACTGAGAACCTCCGCCTTTTTTTTCTAAATCTGATGATAAGACAAAAATTACTGAATATCATATCCTTCAATTGTATGAAGTGGGTAAAAAAATAGGAAGAACCCTTACCGCGAGCGGCAGATGGTTGCGCACGGCCAGCTCGCGCTCCTCGGCCGTGGAGATGGCCAGCCGCGCCGCGCACATCTTGCGCTCACACCGCGCTGCCAGCTTCTGTTACGGGGACACGACACACATTTAGTTAGAGAATAAACAAATAAGCAGTAACTACGGTCAGCTTGTAAGACATGGACCAGAATTCATTTCATATTCTACAATCTTTGTACCATAATATTGTATCAATGTGTTGCCACAAAAGTTATTGCGAATTGGGTAGGTACTTAATAAAATATTCAACACAAATTTTATAATATCTATCGGTACATCTACATATTCGAGGCAAATTGTTTCTACTAAGAAAATGGCAATGATTTATTATTATTTACACAACAACCTCTATTTGTTTGTTTTATTTATTTTGCGCGGAGGATAGACCATATTTTACCCCTGCATATTTTATCCATATTTTATCTCCGTTTTGATACTTTGGCACAAACGTGCAAGCGTCGTCACTCGTGAGATCTCGCAAATTTGCCGTCGCGGCGATAGTTTCAGGTCAAAGTTGGGGCATTCTTAACACTTTGAATGTAAAAAGCCTACAGAGAATGGTCGATTCTGTAGCTCGGCGAGCGCATTGGCGGCAGTAAGACGCAGCGTGTAGTTGTGTTGATGCAGCGCGGCCACCTCGCGGCTGCGTCGCTCTAACATCTCCTCTAGGGCCAGCCTCTGTTCGTGCGCCGCGCACTCTCTTGTTATGTTCGTACCTGTAGCTCGGCGAGCGCGTTGGCGGCAGTAAGACGCAGCGTGTAGTTGTGTTGATGCAGCGCGGCCACCTTGCGGCTGCGTCGCTCTAACATCTCCTCTAGGGCAAGCCTCTGTTCGTGCGCCGCGCACTCTCTTGTTATGTTCGTACCTGTAGCTCGGCGAGCGCGTTGGCAGCAGTAAGACGCAGCGTGTAGTTGTGTTGATGCAGCGCGGCCACCTCGCGGCTGCGTCGCTCTAACGTCTCCTCTAGGGCAAGCCTCTGTTCGTGCGCCGCGCACTCTCTTGTTATGTTCGTACCTGTAGCTCGGCGAGCGCGTTGGCAGCAGTAAGACGCAGCGTGTAGTTGTGTTGATGCAGCGCGGCCACCTCGCGGCTGCGTCGCTCTAACGTCTCCTCTAGGGCAAGCCTCTGTTCGTGCGCCGCGCACTCTCTTGTTATGTTCGTACCTGTAGCTCGGCGAGCGCGTTGGCAGCAGTAAGACGCAGCGTGTAGTTGTGTTGATGCAGCGCGGCCACCTCGCGGCTGCGTCGCTCTAACGTCACCTCTAGGGCAAGCCTCTGTTCGTGCGCCGCGCACTCTCTTGTTATGTTCGTACCTGTAGCTCGGCGAGCGCGTTGGCAGCAGTAAGACGCAGCGTGTAGTTGTGTTGATGCAGCGCGGCCACCTCGCGGCTGCGTCGCTCTAACGTCTCCTCTAGGGCCAGCCTCTGTTCGTGCGCCGCGCGAAGACTCTCTTGCGCCACTTCCTGTAAATAACATACTCTTTTATTAGGAAATATGTTGACTACTTATACGAATATAAAAACATGTTCATAAGATATCAAAGAACTGCACGTAAAAGTATACAGGGTGTGTTAATGGGCGAAGCTCCACGGACATGACAGATATCGATGACAAATACAGATAAAACGACAAAAAAATATGATTTTCAAAAGTAACTATTTCTCATTTCATTCAAACCCGAGTAGCTGCAGTTACTTGAAATTATGAATATAACTGTAAATAATTATTTAAAAAATTATCATAATTTTATTTCTGTTACGTCGGTGAAGTTTCGTTAACTAATTTAATTAGATCCTGTATAAAATATCCAGCTACATCACTGTTACATACCTGGTAGTTCCTCTTGTCGCTGAGCAGCTGTGCCAGCTGGTGATGGTCGGGCTGCTTGCCGACGGCCAGCATGGTCTCCAGCGTGTGCACGCGCATGAGCAGGCGTTGCTCGCCCACGAACAGCTCCCACGACGCCGCCGCCTCCGCACGCGTGCGCTCCACGCACTCGCGTAGTGTGCGGAGACGGCCTTCAAGGGATGCTTCGCGTTGGATCGCTTCCTGAATTGGGAACAAAGATGTAACAATGAAAAACAGCTGTGTTTGTCGTCGACAGTGACAATCTGTCGATCACAAACTGACATCACATTCATAATTGATTGGCAGTTCGTTATACAGGACCAATTTGCAATAGGCATTGAAAGATGTATTGTGCTTTAACAGAGTACAAAACTTCAGCTAAAGAACAAGACATCTCCAATGATTTGGCAACATCATAAAATCTTATGAGTGTATCAATGATTGCATAGACGATGAATGAATTTAATCGACGATATAGCACTCTAGTTACAATTCAGTTTTAAAATAAAGTAAAAAAAATATGCAACAAAAAAAATACTTGTAAAAGTGTCTTAGAAGTTCTCACAGAAATAATTATTGTGTTTTATAATTAGAATAGACAAATAATCAAATTAAAGAAAACATTACCTGAACAAAATTATTAAGTTGATACAATTCTTTGAGGTGCAGCGGTGTGGTCATAGTGGGGTTGAACGATAGCTTCGCTTCTTTCCCATCGGGGTGATATAGCTTGAGCAGGGCAACCACGGGCGGGAACGTATTCTGTCAATGAATATAGAAAAATATATTACTATCTTATCGAAGCTTTGTCTATGTCATTAAGAACGGAAGTTTCGGGTCTCTTTAACAGACAACACGATGCATCTTTTTTACTGTCCAGTAATAATACTAATGTACGTGCGACTTACTATGGACTGTAGATAGTCTGGCGGGAACGTATTCTGTCAATGAATATAGAAAAACAAATTTTATTATCTTATCGAAGGTTTTGTCTCTGTCAACAAAAACGGAAGTTTCGGGTCTCTGTATCAGAAATAACAAAGCATTTATTTAGTACTGTCCAGTAGTGATACTTATGTACGTGCGACTCACTACGTGTTGTAAAAATAATAAAATTAAACAGAATAGTTGCTTTGTGATATTACAGTACAAAACCAAATACTGGGTCAGCATATTGAGTGTTAACCTTTCATGGCACTTGTTCTATCCTCCACTGTCAGATCGAAGGTAAACACACCATTATTCACAGTTTATTATGACTTGCCTGGTGTAGTGGTGTTTCCTCTTGTTATCATCGAATGCATTTCAAACAGAAGCAATCAAGACCTTGGCCTACTACTGGTGTTTTTCCAGGGTTTAACCCAGCAACCGGAGTTACAAAGGGTGTAAAAAGATGTTTATTAAAGACCGACTATAAGAGAGAGACTATAGTTCGACTTTTAATTGTATTCAGTAGCTTGACAGTTGAAGGGTTACCAGATTTTGACAAAAAAAAAGATAGTGAGATGGTGTAAGAATGAACGAAATTGAATGAACTTGAAATAATGTACTTACATGCAATTTTTTTATTTAAAATTTAATAACTTGTCTTAAAAATATGATATGCACCATTAAAAATTGTACATTTTGTTTTTCAGTAGTTAGGTAACTTATTTGTTTATAATTTGTTTCTACTAGAAGAACATAAAAAGTTTACCTTTATTAATAAATTAATAATTATTATATTCCACATCTTACAAACGATTTTTTAAAGTTTTATAACGAATGATAAAAATGGTTTAATGATAAATTAAACCATTTTTATCATTTGTGCGTAAAGAACAAATGACATGAACAAAAACACTATTAGTTTTACTATGGTAACATTATTTTTCTTTGAACTGTCAAATTACTGAATACAATACAAGTCGAACTATAGTTAGTTATTGCCTTTGTTTTTTGTACCGGACCATACCTGGGAAACTTCTGGCTACCGAGATATTTAAGGTCAAAATTCCAACTTGTTTTCAAGTATTTTGACGAAAACAAGTTTTAAATGTTGTATGTATATTGTAACATTTAAAACCTGGATGCGTACCCTGGGGGCTGATTTCAGGTGACGCGGGAAAAGTGTTCCTGAAAGGATTTAGGGGAGGCCTTTCCCAGCCGTGGGGACAGTAGGTATAGGCTTTATTGTGCGGTACCGTAAACAGTGATTTTTTTTTTAACCAAAAATAGAAATCGTTTCTCAGCAATCATTTTTGCTCAATATTACCTTAAGGGTATCGTAGTACCCAGTATGTGTATCCAGCTGCATCCGGTTAGACTGGAAGCTGAACCCAACTTAGTTGGGAAAACGCTAGGCAGATGATGATTACCTTTAATGTGCAAAAATGCGTAGGCGAGGGCTATGTGGTGAGTGTTTTTACACCCTGTGTACAATGTGCCTTGTACCCTGTGTACATCAAGTAGGTCAATCCCGGATATTAGAAAGAAAGAATGAAAGAAAAGAAAGATTGATCAAGATGTAAAGTTTTCACAACAATCTAGCATTAAAAGTACAAAACAGGTAAAATTGATGACGAATCACCCTGAGAGCATCTAATTAATTTATAATCTCAACACGATGTTACCAAGACACTGATCTAAGATCACAAGAATACAAACCGGTTGCGCAACTTATACACGTTGTATAAATTATGTATTTGTCAAAACTTTTATAACACGGGAAATAACTGAGCGACTAGATTTTTTGGATATTTTCGTCTCTAATAAGAATTTTTAAGCCTCTGCGATGTGTTAAACAATTATTTGTAATACCTACATCATAATACAGGATAAGTTTTATCCAGTGCGCAAACTGTAACCACGAATGCAGCATATCATTCTAGATACCCCAGCGCAGAAATTTTTCGTCGGTAATACAAAAAAGATTAGCTGTTCCATACATTTTGACCGCGTAGGTATTGCACTTTTCTATGAACCAGCTGATTTTTTTTTTTGTAAAACCGACGTAAAATTTCTGCGTTAGGGGGCCTAGTATGATATGCTGAATTCATGGTTACAGTTTGCGCACTAGATAGAAACTTATCCTGTATTTGTCTAAAAGCTTTCTGTCATCTTATAAAAGGGAACATCTCTTTATCCGATGATGATGATGAGTGCGTTTGTAACTCGAGAACCACATAATTGATTATGTCGTGTCGCTAGCACGACAGTTTTCAAATTTTGCTGGCCCGAAACTTCACCACTTCCACGGCGTATCGTTAGCAGCGCAGAGGTCACTTTGGCTACACGTTTTGAGGCATAGAGGGAAGGGTAGGAGGTGGAGCACAGTATTGTGAATCAGCTCCACATCCACACCCCGTTGGCATTCGAGGTAGACCCACTTTACGAGGTTCGACGATTCACACCTTTCTTTCTTGGGTTCGGAGACGGTTCAGGGACTTCAAAGATGCAATGACGAACTTCTATTTTAACTTGCATCCCCCTATTTCACCTATTTAGGAGCATTTTCCAAAATTCTTCCTTACGTCTGCTCACTTTTGTTATTAAAATTTTGTTCTCTTATGAAAAATGTAATGCTTTTAGTTAGACAAAGAGGTTTAGGCTGTATGTTATGTCTGCACTTGAATTAATGATTTTGAAGACTTTTATTAAGATATGCTGTTTGACTAGATTTTAGTGCGGTGTATTTAAGTGCCACGCGAGCGGAGTTGATGGCACAGCAAGTCAATACACAAAGTTAAACACGACATTCAAGAGATTACAATTAAAAGGCGGTATCATACAATTAAACTACCGTCTGCATCGGAGGAGTTAAACCTACACACAGTTCAAATCAAATATTTCATTTCACATAAACCTACATGGGCACTTATGAAACGTCTAAAGCTAGGTGCACGTTTACAATTGGTTGTTTCCTATGGAGAAGAGCCGACCGGCAAGAACCTCTTTTAAAAATAATTGGGTTTTACAATACACACACAGTTGACCGGCTTACGGTGACACCGACAAGCAGCAACCGCAATGATTTATACAACCAATTGATTCACATTTGTGGTCATGCGAAAAACATGTGTTCGAATTGCTGTCTAGCCATCCGTAACACTGGTATTTGTGTAATGGTATCACGGAGAAGGAGGCCAATGGAGTACTAGGGCCTTGACACGTTTGATATCAGCACTTGGTAAATTTGATTTGCCAAAATAAGCCAAAATATACTTCACACAAATGATAGTTTTCAAACAGATATATTCATATATACAGGTATATTCTTTCAAAAAATCTCACTCACAAAATTTATCTGCTGCACATGAAAATAACGTGCGTAATTGGACAATTGCTTTCGTTGGTCCATTCGACGCATTTCCGAATAAAATCCGACACGTATCGTCCGCACGGTATCACTCCATTTACTGTCTACTCAGTTTTCAGCACTTACCTTCTCAGAATTGCCGGCATTCTCCACGACTGGTATGCCGAATTGCACCACGTCACCGGAGAACACCTCGTGCGGCTCTTGCTCCTTCGATATGGAGCACCGGTTGTTGTTGATGAACGTGCCATTGCTGCTCTGATTGTCCTGTAAACAATACAACACGCACGTCATACAACGAATACCTGTTTATAACAACAACGGCGCTGTTTATAAACAAATTGAATGATTTATTTTGATGTAGCTGTAGAATTAGTTTGGTCTCGACCAAATATTTCTTCAGATTTTCAGTGGTGTTAAGTGTTCATGTATTTAAATCGAACAGTAAAAGATACAGTTGTCACGATCTATATGCCCCACATTTATGCTTCACGATACTAAATAACTGTATCATTCCGATGGTAACTTTAATGGCATTTTTATAGTTTAAATAAAAACTGTTGAAGATTTGATAAGCGTTCTGTATTAAAATATTATGCCGTACAAAAACTTTAAACAGCTGATTTCATCTTCCAAAATAAACGACAAGTTTTTTGATTTTTGTGTGTTGAGTTTTGTGCATTTTATGAGGATACAACACGACAAAATATCTTTGTGCCATTGTTATGCTTAAAAGGCGTCAGGCCTAATAGATAATCACTGAAATAAGTTATAAGAGCTGAACTGAAACGTAGTTCCCCATTTCTATATTGGGCCGATAATTTAAACGTCACAAACGAGGCAGAACCTGCTTATTTCGATTTACATACTAAAAGACAAGTTCAAAATCTGTTTCATCTAATTTCGTATTTAAATATATTCGAACGCACAGCTTTAGACTTCCTTGTGTTTCGTCCTTTCAGTTTTATTCGTTATCCCTAAAAGATGCATTAGTCACAAATAAGTTAGCGTTTAATTGACCTCATAAAGTCTTTTAGCCTTTACCCAATGAGGAATTTGTATCAATCTAGGAAAACGGTACGCGTAATTATTTACGCGTAATTATTTACGCGTAATTATTTACGCGTAATTATTTACGCGAAACCGCCGCGCCGCGTATCAGAATATAAATTCTGATTGCTTCGGAATGCTTAATTAGGTCTTCGGGACCATTGATGTCTATATAATATTCTAGCTGCTGTATTTCTAAACAATTTATCCATCGTTATGCTGAATTTAGCTGAATACCAAAATATTAAGTGGAGCGACTGCCTATCTGACCTCAACAACTCAGTTACTGGGTAATACCCCTTGGTAAGACTGGTTGTCAGACTTTCGGGCTTCTGATGACCTGTAATGGCTGTTAAAGATCCACGACTAACAGCCGGGACTAACGGTTTAACGCGCTTTCCAAGGCTCGGAGAGATCTCGGTATGTAAAGTGTCGTGTGGTATTTGTATTCAATGTTAATAATGTCGTTCATTTGCAGTTGTATTGCAGTAGCCTTTATGAGCTCCACAAATAAGTACTTATAATTATGTCACGGTAAAAGAGGAACACCGCAATATTTCAACATTATCAGCAGAGATCGGATATTCGGATGCATATTCACCTAAAGTTACGATGTTGGCTTATATGGAACGCGCTTTTGTAATGAAAAATCTTCACTGAATGTAAAAAAATGTTTTAACTAACACACACTACCCCCACTCTTACAGACTTTATACACCCTACTGACACATATTTGTATCGCAATTAATTTTAAATAAATATGTGTCTGAACAGCTATGCAATCCTAATAATTTAGAAGTCGCTTCCATACTATACACCTGACTAGTTATGCATTCCCGGTGTTCCTGGCATCCCGGGATTTTTTTATCAAAAAATATTTTTTAAGCAGCCCCTTCCATACTTTCATAACTAAAAATTAACTTGAGGTAAATATGCATCCGATTATCCGATCTCTAATTATCAGGTAGTATTACTGACCAGCACCCGAATTGCATTAATCTATCCATCAGAATCTGAATCCTTTTGAAGGAAATATCCATTGCTTCATGAGTTCGAAAGATTTTCTGCTCAACGATGTTATTATACGCAATTGACCCTCACTTGTACGAACATATACGAGGCAAAAGGACTATGTAAGGATCGTGGTGTTCTGTAGTTTGTGCCTATCCCGATGCGAAGAAGGCGTGACTTTATCTATGTATCTTATAGTAAGAGTTGAGAAAAGGTGTGTTGGACGTAACTAAAAAGACTAAACTCGTTGTTATTTATACATATTCATGACACAACATCAAATCAGATATGTATCAGTTATCGACTACATCCAATACTATGGCTGTGATTCACTGAGTTCTACAGACAGAATAGAATCGTATCTAAGACATTTATACAAGTAAAAGCCCTATAAATCAACTGATTACATATTAACCTAGTAAATAATTTATATCGCTTTCCGAGAGCTATCGTATACCTCAGAAATCGCCGGTAAATATCTTGCATGTTCCTGCTTTTCTAGTAACATACATTAATTAAAAATATCCATTGTGCAATAGTAAATAAACTTATCAGCAATTAATTTAGAATATTAGATAAAAATAGTAAACATTAAACGTCTAGCTATAGAGCTCACGATATTTTCCTACTTGGAAAGAAATAAAGTTAGAAGCTAATTTTGTTTTTTGTCACATTTAGCTACGATAGTCTTTATTAACCATCGTTTATGTTATGTTTTCCTGTGTTTTCCTCGTTAGACACAATTTACACAAAACATAACATCACCTGTGTATTCTCCGAAGAGTTGGGCAAAGGTGTACTTTTAGTGCACACGCTTCGCCAATTACGTCCCATATAATAGATCGCAACCCTATTACAATACTGTTGGGCGGGTGTTTTGCGGAAAGGCTACATGGGCCTACAATGGGCAGGTTTACCAAGCTACATGTTGGCAACAAGGCTTGTTAAACCTTCCTGTGATTGTGATTTTATTTTTCTTTCTTTTTAGTGTTCTAGCATGTTACTAATATAGTTTTTAAGATGTAATACTAACACCCTATAAGCTTTAAGATATAATACTAACACCCTATAAGCCTTGATGCCTGACAATAAAACATTTTCTTTTATTATATTTTTTTTTTATACTGCGTAGATCGCCCTGAGGACACGGTGGAGCATACGGTGAAGGTCATCCCGGCTTGGGCGAAGCACCGCCGTGTCCTTGTGGAGGCGATCAACGGCGGCGAGATCTCGCGTCCGGCCCTGATCCAGGCCATGGTTCGGAGCAAGAGTGCATGGGTAGCCGTCACCTCCTTCTGCGAAGCAGTAATGTTCGCGAAGAGGGAAGCGGCGCACGTGAGGGAGAGGCAGTATATGCGCCCTCAGTGCCCTAGTCGCCGCAGGAGAAGCCCTGGGCGTCGGGAATTCCAGGCTGATTCCCGGCCACCGTAGGAGCGGGCTTGCGGATGGCGAGTAATGGGTAGCTTGCTGTCCGGTAAGGACCAAGCCCGGGTATACGGCAAGTAGTGTTCAACGCGCGCCTCAAAGAGATGTCAGCATCAACTGGTGGGGTCCGCAAGGCCGATGCCTGCCAGGGGTGCGGGTTGTTCGAAAGAGATACCGTGGCCCCTGGCACACAGGTAACAAACAACAACAACAAACACGGGTGGGTTTTAATCAGTAAGTTTGACACGCCCTCCTGCTCCAACCAACGCGGGAGAAGTTGTTCGATGATTTGCCACCCAAAAAAAACCCTATTGCAATCGACCGAGCCGAAATCTAGACTCCGGGCGAGAAAACACAATTTTCCCAATGGCGATAAGTTACAAAGTACAGTATGCCAGCAAATATCAATTTCCTTATTTTCAACTAACAGAAACAAGCAGCGAATTATCGAGGTTACCAACAACAGGCAGTATTATCGAGGCACGATCAAGCTTAGTGTCTTCATTCTTTACAACGCATTGTGGATTTTTTACGACGAAACTAGCAACGTTACGCGAACAATTCAGACGTTTGTAGGCAAACAACCTCTAAAACCGGAGACGCAGTTCGGTAAACGGAATTACCATGAAGACAAGCGTCCATAGAAATCGCCTGTTGTGGGCGGAAACGGTGAGAGTCTTGCTCGAATTACTAGGCTCCAACACGTAACCAGTACAAGGTTCTTTCATAATATAATGTGGGATGAGTTGACTTTTTCGTAACGCTCGTAATATTCATAACAACTAATTTGGTTATACTTATAACTGTTATGAACGTGCTATTATGACTTTGTTTGAGATCGTGTCGTGAGATTTTCGGTCGAAAATGTACGGTTCTACATACTTATGCAAATGTGATGTTGTTCTTATGTTGAATCTTAATTATGCACTTAAATTAGGAATATTTATGTCTTTTTACTAATTTTAGTTTATTCTTACTTATTTTTAACAGAACGTGAGTAGACTGACCCGGTAGGGAACGAAGCATCGTGTCCGTCTGTATAAACGGTTTAAGTATGTTAATTTAAACGGGCAAAGCCGCAGCCTACTCTAATGTCACATAAATCGGACTGTCCCAGTTGGAAAACCGTTCCAACGCAACATCGGACAAGAGGTATATAAAAAATCAAAGTGTGTATGTGTGTATCTTCATGACTTTCGCTTCATATATGATTTACCAATGATTTTATTGTTGTCAAGCTTCTACCGGCGACTTCGTTCTCGTGAAATTTCGGACCCTAACGTAGACGACGCACGCGATGCAACACGGTGGTGTTACATCCCATCCCCGCACTCGCTTTTAAGTTCGTTTTTGGGTAGCGTTCTTTCTGACTTTTTTTTATTTTGCTCGGCTTTCAAGGGTCATAGCGAGATGTTGAATAGTCTACAATCTTCCTTAAGAATTAAGACTATAAAATGCAAAAATAATTTTTCAAATCAGACTGGTAGTTCCAGAGATTAACGCATTAAAACAAAAAACAAAGAAACTATTCAGCTTTATTATTATTTACGGGCTTTTGCCAGCGGCTTAGTCCGCGTGGAGGTCGGTGTAACATATAAACCTTCCTCTTGAATCACTCTGTCTATTTATGAAACCCGCATTAAAATTCGTTGCGTAGTTTAAAAGATATAAGCGTGCAAACACAAAAAGCATCTTTGTTTTATACTAAGTAAGGATGTAGTATCTTTATAGGTACTAATAAATGCTGAAGAGTTTGTTTGTTTGTTTGCTTGAACGCAGTAATCTCAGGAATTACTAGTCTGATTTGAAAAATGATTTCAATGTTAGATAGCCCATTTATCGAGAAAGGCTAAAAGCTATGTAACATCACGCTAAGACCCTTAGAAGCCGAGCAAAGTGAAAAGAGTCACGAATACGAAGTACTCGCACGTGCAGGCGAGTCGCGGGCAGAAGCTAGTATATTATAAAGCTAAATCAAAACATACGGAGAACATTTATAAATCATCGATAAACTACACGCATTCACACTACAGCTACTAGACAACACAACGGTCAATATTTCTGAATAAATTGTAGTGAACAAATAAGCGGGTCAATAATTACCTACCTAGGTATTCATATCTTTAGAGGGCAAACAAAGCCGGAAGTAACTGCAAGTGCTAAATCCAAAAAGCAATATTAAATGCATTGGTATCCGTTTCTAAGGAGTCGTGGAATTCGAACAATATCTGGCCGATCTTGCGTCAACTTCCTTGCTGGGGCACGTCCAGCCTTAAAAAGCTGTCACAAGGATAATACCATAATAGTATTATTTAAACAGTTGTCGTCATATAATTAAGAACGATTTGATGTTCCAGAATTTTTTTTCTTAGAAGTAACTAGTTATTTTATGAAATACCAACATGAATAGAGCAAACGGGATTAGAAATATAAAATGAAAAAGCTAACTATTATTTTTAAATTTTATATATTTTCTATAGTATCAAATTCAAATAGTAATGAAGCTGGACAAATAATTAAGAGTGATTTATTAAACTGCTCGAGAGTTGTTTTATGAAAATTTTATTAAATAAAACATATTAATGTGAAATGCGTAAAGAAAAAAGCAATTTAAGCTTTTTTTTTAGCTTTACACCAGCGGCAGCGAGGCATTGACTCTTATCAAGTTTTTACATTTCGCAAGAGAGATTGAGTTCCATTCTTCGAAAACGTCGTACGGCTCTCTTAAATTGCCACGTCGATTTGAAACCTTTTTCTTGATTTCGCACCAAAGATGCTATATTGGGTTTAGATCTGGGCTCTTAGCTGGCCAATCTAAAACAGAAACTGATTGCGATGTGAGAAATTCCTTAACGGTGCGTGCAGCATGCTTTGGATCATTGTCGTGCTAGAATGTACAAATAATCGGAAGCACGTCTTCAGCATAAGGTAACATTGTTTCTTCCCGTATATTTTTGTATTGGAATAGATCCATGTTTCGTTCTATCTATCAGCTTAACAGATCCAACAAACACCATGTCCAGAAAAGCACCCCAAAATTTTCAAATTTCCCCCACAGTGCTTTATTGTCTTTTTTGTGTACGGTCGTTGTGTAGGGTCGAAAGCTTTATTCGGAGGGCGTCGTACATATCGTTTTCCATCAGAACATACCCTCTTTATTTTTGTCACGTTAGAAAAAATAATATTTTTCCACTATCCAGCTGTCCAGTTTTCATACCTTCTTGCAAATGCAAGGCGGGCTTGCCTATGGCTACTTTTCAACATGGGCACCTTCGTTGCTATCCTTCCGTGCAACTTTTCTTCTATCAAACGCCTTCGAATAGTGCGTGCAGATTGCTGAAGGGTTGTTTTCACCAAAATATTCTTTTCTCAGCTCATTAGACCCTTTAAAAGGATTTTGTTTTGCCAAACGAACGATATTTCGATCATCTCGATGAGATGACTTCCTCTGTTTAGGTAAACGCGGAACATTTGAAGTAGTTTGATACGTGGCAAAATGCTTCACAGCATGGAAAACCATCGTTTTTGAGCAATTCAGATGGTCGGCTATCTTTTTATACGACCAATTCTTCTCGTGAAGCTTGATTATTAATTCCCTTGTAGATTTATGACAACTTTTATTTTTCCCCATTGTTTTCATATGAAGCAATCACCTTTAAGATTTTTACAGCATTAAATGGCGCCAAAATTGTACGAATACACACCTACAACCACAGAGCCACACAGAGTGTTCTCTATTTAAATTTGAATAAAAAAAATAACTATTCAGCGTTCTTAAATTATGTGACCAGCCAGTAAGTAGTAATACTAGGTTCAGATCTAATGTATAAAGTTTATCTATGTTTTTATTTTTTAGCCAATCATGTGCATCAACGAATGTACCGCTAGTATTGAAAAGTTTTGCGATAGCGAGAGAAATACAAAAAAAATACATGCAATTAGTTATACTTGTTAGTTTGAAAAAACTTCCCTTTAAATAAGCGTACTTAATTATATGACCACCACTGTAAGTCACTTTATAATCTTTTGAGAAAAACCTTTTTTATCATTTAACTGATATTAAGAAGTTAAGCCATTAATTTTACCCTTATTAGATCCAATACTTGTCAGAGTAACGATAAACGGATCGCATAATGCGTAGATTGTTAAATGGATGATCCGGAGTTATGGATATACCTGCTTAATTTTCGTAAAACTGATGGTGTAATCCCAGCTTTAAACTCAAGAAACACCCAAAGTCGCCCTCAATAGAAGTGTTAATAACCATAGCGACCTCTCAGTCTGTCACAGTAAGGACTGTTATGGATAGAACTTCGCAAACCTGTCTGACGACAATTGATCAATCTACAGTAGGTACTATAAAGAGCTGGTTCCTTTGTTCTATTGTTCAGGGTGATCTCAGCAACTACTGAACCGATTTGAATTGTTTCTGATTAATGAATAACTTCATTTTTTTTAGTTTCGCGCGTAGTATTACACTAGCTTGTCAATACTCGAGTCGATTAATGAAGGTATAGTACCCACTTCTTGCAAAGAACTATAAGTAATCGTCTTCTGAACCAGTGTATAGCGTGTAGAGACGTTTCTATACCTAGCTAAAGTCATCATCATCATATCAGCCGAAAGACGTCCACTGCTGGACATAAGTCTCCCCAAAAAGGGAGGGATCGGCCATAATCGCCACGCTTGGCAGGCGAGTTGGCGATCGCAGTATGGTTGTCAAATGCATAGAGAACGCTGCTGCCCATTCTCTAAGTAAGTCGCTTAGTCGCCTTCTACGACACCCACGGGAAGAAATGGGATGGTGCTATTCTTTTACGACCGGCACCACACGGAACAGTGAATAAGCGTGTAGAAACTTTTCTATACCTAGCTAAACTAAGGGCTTAGTAACTTTGATATTTCGCATGCAGTTTCGCTGAATAGTAATAGCATGAATGTGAGTAACAATTGGACACAAGTTGGTACAGCGTACATAGCAGCAATTTGTGGGACTCACCACAAGGTAAAAGTGGCCCTTGTCGTAATAGAGCGTGGCGTGATGTCGAGACAACACTCGGCATTCGAATATTGTGTTGGTCGGGCTCGGAGTCGCGCGGTACACGTTGCGTCCAATCTGAAACATAACAAACATTCCGTGAATGCAATACGAGCATTAGATTCATTAGATAACATAAGCTTCCTCAATTATCAAAAAATATTCAAGGAATTCCACTGTTTCGACATTCTACTGCCGTTTATAACGAGAAACATATATTTTTATAACATTTACACACAAAATATACCTAATACTAACTTTTCTAGTGTCAGGCATTGAGAGATTAATGTCCTGCGAAAGTTGATTACAAAGTCGTTTCAGAAAGCAGGTTACAACGATGGTTGTAAGCGAATAATGGCAACCTAATTATCTGTAACTGCTGCGTACGTCAAGACAGATCGAAATAGATTGATCTGTGTATCAACATTTATTTGTATGTGAATTAAAACCGTACTATGTAGATCAATGGATCTCTTGCTCACGACGTGACATAGATGAAAAGCAAGCATCGTTAACAAAGATTTATTTATCTTGGATGATATGACATCAAGACCCCGCCTTTGTTTTAGTATCCGAGTGCGTGTTGACTATCCACTAATGAAGTTTTACCCTTTTTCCTACTACTAATTACTTGGCGTCGCGTACCTCGAGGAGGGAGGTGCAAAAAAAGGAAAGTCATCATGTAGGTACCTATTAAAAACTTAGTCAAACAAAAAGTCTAGTCAAGTTTGCCGGTAGTTACCTGACTGTGGACATGCATGTTAAAAATTATAATACCTTCGCCTTCTAGTCAAGCGCATGTGTAAACGAATGCTTTGCATAATTCATATGTGATTAATTCAAATCATGTTTTGCATTATTACGTCCATAACATAATTACTCAGATGCTCGCGCTACTTATAAGTTACCTATTGATTTACTACAATCAATCTATGTCGGTCCAATGAGCCTATTCATTATATCAATTTATTTAAGTACCTAGATACATCCACAGTTTAGTCCTTGGCTCAGATTCTGGCGCTTCTCCATGGATTTCCGAGTTACTACGGGTCATAAACGGCAGCTTCCAGCCCTATCTTATTATCATAATTTTGCGATCACCAATGGGATCCCCTGCCAAACTGTCGCACTAGCATATATCTATATATGTGCTGTATTAAACCCTTTTTTCTCAAATAGAACACACAAGACACATAAGGACAAGGTAAGTTTCGTCTCTGACATCGTTAGAGCTTACACTTACGACCGCACAATCGACTGCAATATGAATCAATTTTATTGGTCAGATAAGCGTAAAAACACAATGAGTCACATGATATACGAACATGAACTATTGTTAATTGTTTTAATAATAGTAAAACTCGGTACAAAAGCTTCCTGCACAATAACATAAAGCAGATAAATATTGACTTCCTTACAAGCGGACTAGCAGATGTGTACTCAGAAATAGCACAATTTAATCTCATTAAACTTAATTGCCAATGCACAATTGTGGTCGTCTCAAGCACCTCGGGTCAGGCTGAGTCAGGCATGCTCGGCCGTGCCCGGGCGCATATACCCTCGACAGACAACCACGCGCCTGGACTGAATACAAACTAAATTATAGATAAATGTAATGATTTGAGTGTGACGCGATTGTCGATTGAGTTTTATTTTAATGTTTCAATTGACTCTTAACAAAAGAGATGACGGTACTCTTGCAAAGAATAGGAAATATCTGAATAATAAATATTCATCAAGAAAAAATGGGGAGGCCGGACTATTTGTTTTTGGAGAGCAATTTGATTCACACGCAGATTTTGCGCTTGGTTTTATCGCGTATCTTATAAATCCTGATGATCACAGAAAAGATCCACGTAAGGGGTTTTAGCTTGGAATTCAAGAGATTGGCAGGCCCTCCTATTAGAGATGACGACCTTAATGAAGCGTCATGGAGCAATGGGCATAGACAATAGGCCATCATGAATGTTTAAAAGTGAGTATGATCATTTTTGCTGGAAATTCGAATATATCCTGCCAGTCTATATTCTTATTTATGCCAAACTACTGCAGCATTCTACACTACTCAACAAAGTCCAAGGAATAAGCCAACAACTTATTAAAGAAACCCCTATAGAAGAAATACTAGCCACAAATACAATGTATTATTAAATGTTGGCTCCAACTTATATTAAATACTTAATTGTTAGAAAATTCAAAATTTTAAAAATTTTAAGCAAAAGCATTTTGGATTAAGGAGGGAAAAGTTCACTTCGTCGCAGCGTATGGGGTTATAAAACGCAACAACTTTCCGAGTAACTGTTGTGATCGTCTTTTTCTTGTGAAAATAAATTTCACTGCTTTCATGTAACTTTTGTGACTCTAGGGCGTAATGTCACGTCGTCATTTAACACGGGAAGCGATGGTTAGGGCTGTGGGTATGCTGGAAGCAGGGAGCAGTCATCGTGAACTGCTGACGCTGTCAACACGCAGCCAAGCGTAATTTGCCAATAAAGGGCACGCCACAGGGCTACAGGATGTTGCTGAGCGACACGAGAAAGATACAGGATCACAGAGACAATACCGCTTTCTTCAAAATGCTGCGAAGAGGCATTCCAAATTACGGCTCGTCAGCTGGTAGGAAGTCTCCAGTCCCAGCACCCAGTGGTCATTAGTGACCCTACCCCATGAAAAGATGGCACGGAGTTAATCTTCACGCTAGCAGACAGTTGAGTTCGGCGCGATAATCGGGGGCATCGAGAATTGTGGGCTAGAGAGGATCATGTTCTTTTTTCTGATAAGTCGCGCTTTGGATTTCATACCGATTCAAGAAGATTGCGTCTTTGGTGAGTTCCTGGTAGCCAGAGATGACTCCAGAATCCTCAGAAAGTTTATGGTTACGATTATTGTGTGGGCTGGAATTCGCCTGCAATTTAAATACGGAACAATGCTGTAACGAGATTGTGCGACCTACGGTGATCCCATAGAGCATGCGTAGGATTTGCTCAGAAGAGCGTTCAGTAACCGTCCCCAAAACTTGAACACGGAAAAAGAGTTTTGGCACATCTTGCCAGAGTATATTTATATATACTCAATTTGCCTAGATTTTTCCCAACTAAGTTGGGGTCGGCTTCCCGTCAAATCGGATGCAGCTGAAAACGTATATTACATGGAGCGACTGCCTATCGGACCTCCACAACCCAGTTACTAGGTAATACGACACTCCTTGGTAAGACTGGTTGTCAGACTTTCGAGCATCTGACTACCCGTAACGACCGAGAAGAGAAGCCAGTTAATCGGTTAACCAGGCGAAAAAGTCTTTCAGACAGCAGATGAGCAGATAGAGCCTCAATTTGACGTAGGAGGGGGCCGAGTAGAAAACATTGTAATGAAAGAAAGTGAGGTTCCTTGGTATAAGGAGTGGAGCAACTTTGGAGCGGCATAATGTCCAGTATGTGATTCCAAAGACCTGAGCCACAAACAGGTGCGACAGACATTCTGACTATATCCACGCGTTTTACGATATCAATTTGCAAGCTGAGCTGAGCTTACATTATATATGAAATTTCCCAGATCCTTCACACAAGAGCGACGACTCGCGCGTGGATCATGAGTCCGTGGGTCACGTTTTGGTGGGGGATACATGATGCAAGGATCGTATTGGGATAGCTTTTGAATCAACTTAGTAAGTAACTCTTTTTTTTATAAGACGCGAAAGAGCGTCTGTTTGTGCTTCTTTTACGCAACAATGGACCGTAGGTAGCTGATTAACAGCTAAAACGAAAATCCTATTCTTTCGTTATAATGTTATTGGAAGAAAAGCAGATCATATACCAATAAAACAATTGGAAACATCTGGATTAATAAAAGACGGCAAAAGATACCTTCCGTTTATATGTATATTTTTTGGATTTTTACTGCTCTATCCATTGATATTTTATATAAAAAGTGGTAGACAGATTTACGCGCTTCGCAAGTGGCGCGTTAAAACTTGGCTAGTTAGCCAAGTTACATATTGTCTTGTCTCTTTTTCGCTCCCGTTAATTACGATATGGCGTCCTACTTCAACGTGTCATCTAATAGTGACACATGGTGCTGTTTTATAAGATCGAATGTTGGATAAGTAACCTGTCTACCTTTTTTTATTTATTATATCATTGGTAGGTACTGTGTTTGTTTGTACACATAGGTACCTGGCACTATAAAACATTACCAATAATAATTGTAATATTTAGTATCCCTGTTTTTCCTCAATCTGTACATATTAAATATTGGGACTCAATTCCATGTACAGTTTTGATGCCAAAAATGTGAACCTTAGTTCTTTACATTAACTCAAGGAAAAGGCGAATCGCTAGAATATGCCAAGACATAAGCAGAGTAAAAGTAAAGGAGTGACGTGATTAGGTCGGCATTTCAAAATGTTTTGTAAATACTTTACTACAATTTCAGAACAAGTGCCATCTTAAAATGAGATAAATTGAAGAAATAATCAATTGTCATACAGATAAAGTCCTTATCAAAGTATCTAGTTCAGCAACAGCTTAAGATTAGTGAGAATTCTATTTTGAGTTACTAAGAATTGATCAAGTTGGAAAAAATAATAATATGGATAATAACTTTTGCCCCAACTGATAGATTCCTTTGTTGTTTTGGCCAATGTGTTACTATGATATTAGATAACATCATTTTTTATTTCAATAAATGAGCATTAAAATTGTATGTGTCAACAAGTTTTATTATTATTCATTTCTTTGTTCGAAACCAGGGTTCGAAACAGAACTATTAAAAACAAGTATTGGTGGAATTTTTTTCCCATTCTTTATACGAAACTACCTTTTGGAATGGGCAACTAGAATAAATTCTCTTTTTCTGTAAATTTGTTCAAAAGTGCCTTTTAAGTGCATTTGAAATGAATGATTTGACTTTGAATTTCTATTGTGTCTAATATTTTTTTTCAACATCATAGAATTACTTTTACAGCAACAGCCAAGCCTGTCTATAGGGTTGAGGTGGCTTCTATCCATACATTAGTATGAAGAATATTAAGAGGGATACCATTCTTATATCAGCTTTAATTTAATCATTCTGATTTGACCTTAACAATCGTTAGCTATAAGTACTTAGATAAATCTTCATAAGCATGAAATCCGGGTATAAATACAATGAAATGTACAATACAATTCTTATATTTATTTGAATACTTTGGTTTTATTCTACCTAGTTTTCAAGGAAACAAAGTCCTACTAATATTATAAATGTGAAAGGTTGTGAGTATGGATGTATGGATGTTTGTTACTCTTTCATGCAAAAACGGCTGAACGGATTTGAAGGAAATTTGGCACACAGGTAGTTTGTAACCTGGAATAACACACAGGATACTTTTTATCCCGGTACTACATTCCCGTGGGATAGTTTTCGAACTCCACGCTGGCAAAAGCTAGTTTTGGTAAAATATTATTGTGATTCATTTTAGACTTATTTCATGTTTGCATGCTAATGCTAGCAGTGCAACCTTGCAGGTGTTACCACAGCTACAGTGACGCCTTCGCGGCCGACCCTGGTCCAGGCCATGGTACGGAGCGAGAGTGCATGGCTAGCAGTCGCCTCGGCGACTTCAGCGAAGCAGTTATGCTCGCAAAGAGGGAGGCGGCGCACATGAGGGAGATGCAGTACATGCGCCCTCACAGCCGTGGCCTTCGCAGGAGACGCCCTGGGCGACGGGAATCCCAGGCTGATTCCCGGCTACCGTAGGCACGGGTTTGCGGACGGCGAGTAATGGGTAGCTCGTTGTCCGGTAAGGACCAAGCCCGGGCCGATGCCTGCCAGGGGTGCGGGTTGTTCGAAAGAGATACCGCGGCCCCTGGCACACAGGCAACTGAGGGAACACGGGTGGGTTTTAGTCAGTAAAAGTCTGACACGCCCTCCCGCTCCACCCAGAGCGGGAGAAGTTATTTGATGATTTCCCACCCAAAAAAAAAAAAAAAAGCTACAATGACGCCTAGCTCAGTCTAAATCATGTGTGAAACTTACATTAATACTATGTAATCATAGTGTAGGAGCTATATTCAGCTGCCTTTTTGAGAGGATATCATCTATACAGATAAATAAAACTGGAGTATCTGTTTGTAATATTTAAATAACGGCTTTTTACTAAATGCATATGGATGTATACACAGTACATATACCAAAATAACATTTTTTGCAATTTTTGTCTGTCTGTCTTGTCTGTTTGTTCCGGCTAATCTCTGATACAGCTGGACCGATTTTGATGGGACTTTCACTGGCAGATAGCTAATGTAATAAGGAGTAACTTAGGCTACTTTTATTTTATATTTTTTTATTAATATATACCTATACTTAATAATATAAATATATAATTTTAAAAAATACTATTCGTGGGCACAGCTAGTAAACAATAAAAATGTATAACATTTTTATATTTTACCTTCTTTACCCAAAAATTCAAGTAGGCCATGAATCCCTACAAGCTTAGGAAAAAGCTAGGCATTTAAGTTACCTGTAAAATTATAAGCAGTTAAAAATTATACCATATAATTTATAGGCACACTTAAAAATAAACTTTCCTATGCAACCTACTAGCGAATAATACAAGATTATTTGTATTGATTGTACATAGGCTAAATAAATATTATGTTTGTGTCTACAACTGGCATGTATTCTAGTAACTAATCTATCTTTTATCTACTCAGACAATACCAGTCTCACCAATTGTCATATGTACTCTAATTACTGGACAAAATTAACACATTACACACAGCCAACTGTTACAAACATGTTACTTTGCCCATCTACCTCACATTTTATAAAGACTTCCTTGAGCTTAGCAACATGACATGTCAGTCTATTCAAACATGTCACATTCCAATAGGAAACTATTTACCTTGACAGGTTGCTCCAACGTGACGCGACGTTCTTCGAACGGCAGTGAGTTCGAGTGTGGAATGAAGATAGCTCTGGGTGCCCCTGCATCCTGGTTGTTTTGTGACTCTGGACCAGGTGTCCAGTTGTAGTCAATACTTTTGATAGTATTATTCATGTTTGCCATGTTTGGTTTTGCTTTCTTGCTCTTTGCTATCACCATCGCACACACTGCTCCTTAGAGTCAGCATTCGTGCCTCGTACGTTATTTAACGAGTAACACATCGATGATCGAAACCTAAATCTATTCACTTGCTGCAAGGTGAAAGGTGAGCACTGATCACTGCCATTTTGGGGGCCAAACACTGTTTCAAACTAAAAGGAGTCAAAATGTAATATTTGATTAGATGTTCTAAATATCGAGGCAATTATGCAAACACCATTATTTATGAAACTTGATTCCTTTCGTCGACGTAGGTATCAACGAGCGATGTACAAAAAAAATCAAAATCTGGAAGAAATTTATTATTAAATGCTAGCTATAATTTATTACTGTCTAATAAAAAGAGTTTATACGTGGTTGAGTATTGTAGAAATATACTATTTTCAGGGCGTCAATCAAAATTATCATTTGAGGAACTTACGAAATGGGCGCACGATTCGGACATTTGTTTTGTTGAATTAGAGGTAGACACAATTGACTAAAAGCTCCATAAATCGCCTATGTCATAAAATTTCGTTTCTAATATTGAAATTGAAAGTACACGGTCAAGTCCGGTTATGTCAGTGTTCCATCAAATAATTGCATTTTTTTTAAGTATTTAATCATTGAAAAAACTAAATTGCATACAAATATCTCCCAGCTTAGGTCTTGGAACACACGGCTACACATCAAGCTATACAATTCCAGTTTTCGCTCATCTCGCACTGTACGGAAATCCTATTTATTGTGAGATCAGCTAATGTTAGAAATGTATAGCTTGATGTGTAGCCGTGTGTACGCTGTCAGGTGTACTTTATGATAACTATTAAAAACCGATAACTCCCGACTGATGGTGAGTAGTGGTAAATGGTCATGGACTACATAAGGACTGGCCTGTGACATAATAATAAGCCGCATATTTTTATTTTCAATCGATTACATCAAAAGGCCATTCGTAAAATTGTTAATGAAAAAAAATCGATATTGGATATCATAAAAATACCTTTTCCAAACTATTATTGATCGAAGTTTCTAAAATATAAAAAAACAGTGCTACCAGTGTTAAAATGAAAATGCAAACTGCTTTTTTTACGCTTGTAATACGAATAGAATATTCGCTTTCTCGTTTCCACACCAACCGTTTTGTATCTTCTGTCTTTATTTTTCAAAAATAGGTTTATTGCAAACTAGATGGCGTTGCGCGAGGAAATGTCGACAGAAGAAAGAAAATCGAAACTTCATGTTGTATTGGATTGGTGGGTGAGTTTGAGCCATTGCAACGAAAACGGTTTTCTGCCTTGGGTCTTGTGTGAAGTGTGATTGTCGAGTGCGTGATATTTATTTCAGACAAAAGTGAAATTTTAAGTGTTTTTGTGTTTCGTAAGTATAATTTGGTTAACCCTTCAGTTATAGACGTAGACCTAAATGTAAATCGAACAAAATATCTGCGTAGAGCTTGTCTGATGTAGACGTTCAATATGGCCGTTCTTTTTTAATATTCTGATAATGTTTATTCGTAATTTAGCAATAATCGTTTGGATTATGAATTCAAACTCCTACTGTAACTACAGAACATCGGAAATTCATAAGATTCGTGAATTTCGTTGATGTGGCAAAATGACAGTAACCCTGTTGGTTTTGACGTTTAATTTCTGAGTCATTTTACTGCATTCACGTTAAAAGCTGTTTTTATTCAATTTCATGTAATTGCATCCATACTCAATCTACAGTTGAGGATATGTTGCTTAAAAACTTTACTGTTACCTACTTATAATTAAAATGCTTCTAAACAAAACAACAAAGCTGTGAAATTATATAAATCTACGTATTTCTGGTCTCATAATTTTACTGGTTCCACTACAGAAATGGCACATTCTAAAAAGTAATTCATATCAAGAATATGTTACCTAATCATAACAAAACACATTGTTTGAGAAGTTTGTGTAGTTTTTCAAAACTAGGAAGTGATAGAAAACATTAGTTTTTCCACAAAAGTGCATTAAAAAAAACATGAAAGGATAGAGCTCTTAATCTAGATAAAATTATATAAAACAATCCAATTGACGCAGTAACATTTTCTTGGGGTCCAGGATTTGATGATAATTATTACATATCATTTCCTTATAACCTTGAATGTAAGTAAGGTTCACATAAACACACATGAATAGTTTAATAAGCAACTAACAGCACTTATTCACTACTGACAAAGTTCATTAAACGGCACATTATGGCTTCATTTGCGCAACTTACCAAAATAAAGGTAGGCTTGCCCTTGGCATAGAAGCCATATAAAATTTTGATTAGCCTCAAATTACATGTTTACAGTTTAGCATTTTAAAATGTACTTGAATGAAGCCTTTAAAGTGGTTTTTAAGTTATACTTAAGCACATTAGTGCGAATACTTCAATTAATTAAAATATTAACCTGGGCTTTTGTCATTAGCTTGATTTGGCTTAATAGTTTTTATATTAGGTTTGACATACATGTTGTTGGTATAGTAAGGGCAGTTCAGGTCAACTGTATTGCACAGGTTAAATAATCATGTATTTTGAACTGTAACAGTGTGAAAGTCTTTTAATTGCTTTATGTTTGCATTTTCAGTTGTTTTATAGTTCCCTATTCAAGTGACATAGTACAGGAATAAATTTATGCTAATAGATGATTCTTAATAGGTTGGTCTTGTTATCAATCTGTTTGAAGCCAATCCACTTCATTATTTATAATGAGTTAGTGACAAATGACAGCACATTTATTTTAAAATTATGTTTAATATTCCAAATTTATTTTCTTAAATGATTTAAGCATTATTTTAAAATAATAAAAACACTTTCAAACTTCTGAATACCCTACACAATTAGGCCTCTAGAACCAAAATAGTAAAATATGGTTAGCTTTACAAGAAAATTACATATTTATTTTAGATGTTTGTAAATATGATGAAATTAATGTATGTGAATGTGCTAGATATCCTTGAATAATCAATAAATAATGAAACTAGAACTTCTGTTGTGCTAGTCTATCAGTTCATACTTTTAGGTCATTGACATTAATGATAAAAGTCAACAACCTTTAAAAACTTTCAAACACTACTTAATGGTCTTACAATAGTGATCAGTTATACTGCCTGGCTTCTTCCCAACTATATTGGGGTTGTCTTCCAGGCTAACCAGATGTAGCTAAATACCATTATTTTACATGGAGCAATTAATGGTCTTACAACAATTATAATCAGCCACAATAATTACATTTTGCATATGGATTTATTCAATAATCATAACTAAGTGTTTTTTATTGAGATTCATATGCAATTTATGGATGTATCTCATCCTGCATGAAATAAAACAAAAAATAGGGTTAGAAAAATTGCATACTAAATCTGAGCCTTAAAAGTGTATTATGTGGTGTACAACTATGACCACTTTATTATACATAAAATGGTCAGAGGGTCATTTTAGGGGTGTATAATCAACATTACATAGTATTTTTATCATTAAATTAATTAAACGGATTGCAAAAAGTACCTACCACCATTCATAATTGTTGTCTTTCAGAATATCCAAAAGTGTGATGATTATTTAAAAAAAGATCTTATTGCTAACAACTATTAAGTTTAATCTTACAAATATCCTTGACTGTCATCTAAAGTTTTTCAGGGTTAAATAAATAAAACACATGACAAGAACCTAAAAGCATGATTGTTATGTACCAAATGTGGATACTTATTCATAATATTTATGTAGATGACTCACAAAGTTTATGTTAATGCTGTCAGTGATGTAATATAACCTTTAATCTGCCTTCCTCATGTCTTAATTTATTTTGTCACTTTAAAGCTGGTTGCGCCAATTTTTGTGACAGGTGTTCTTTATAATATGGTCATAATATTAAGCAGTATTAAGATCATTCATGCAATCTTTTCAGATAATAAATGCATAAGTTTTGCAGTATGAATTTCACATTTTGATAATGCTTTTGAAATTAAGAATAAAGAAACCGTCAGTAGAAAATATGGCATATCAATAATAAGGCTCGAAAATAAAAGGTTATTACTTATAACAATGAACATAGTGACATAATTTGATTACTACTGACTATTATCAATTTCAAACTCGAAACACATTCAGCAAGCCATATTTGTTATGTCATTAAGACTTCCTCAACTCAGAAATGTTACAAGTGGTATGTAAAAAACAACTATTGTGATTGTACACAGGTGTTATAATGGCAACGGCGTTCCTGCCGTCGCCCGCGTGAATAAGTGAGACTCTAGTGCAGTGAACCAACCGGGCCCGCCGCCTCAAGCGTCACCCGACCACGATGAAAATGGTGTTGTCACAACGGCAACGAGAGGAGCTGTGAGTAATGCATATATTATTGTAACATACGGTCACAGAATACAGAACAGACCAGAAGGCGCCTACTCCATAATTCCATGCTGCCATGCCGCGCCGCACTGTAAAAGGCCTAAAACAAAAGTCCCCCCCCCCCCCCCACTTACGTCTCTTCTCACCCGCTTAATATGGCTTGCCTTTTTGACATAATTATGCGTAAAATGAAAAAAGAAATAAAAATATGAAAAGGTGTCGGAAAAATGATTCACGTTTCTGTTGCTTCAATGCTATGCGCGTTCGCGCCTTCTGGTTTGTTCTGTATTCTGAGTTGTAATTTACGTTTGTGTGTCAGTTCACGCGAGTTTAACACACTTTCAACCTCTCTTTCTCTCTCTGTTGCCGGCAGTCAGTCAGTTGTTTAAAGCATTTTATCCGATCGCAGCCAAGCTCAAAAGAAGGGGATATGCATCTAGTTTTAGGACATGCCGAAAGGTCTTCGCCGTCGCTTTCGGTGTTTACGCGTTTTCATTAACCTGGAATTTAACGAGATTGCGTTGTTGCTAACACAGTCAAAAGAGGTAAATTACGATACCGAAAGATTGACATATGAAATTATCTTATCATATCAATTAATATGGGTATAAGTATTAATTTATTCACTATTCTTATCTCATGTTTATTTTTATCATAACTTGAATAGATTCAATATAGGTACGCGGATACCAGACATTTGCAGTTTTATTTTATCATAAGAAGTTGTGTTGGCCAATAAATAAGGTCTTGCTCGAAGAATGAAGATAACATACACACCTGCGACATTGTTGCCTCGCTCCTGACTGTTCATCAGATAGAAATGAGCATTAATTCCACGGTTCACGTCGAGGTCATATAAGTAACAATTTGTTCGCAGAATAGATCTTTAAATTGGATAGAAATCCGGAATAGAAAGCTGCACTTAGAAATATAATTTTTTCTTATTGCATTGTTTCTGATAGGTGTTCATTTTGTGAGTATTCGTTTACAAATATTAGATCTTTAAGAGGCGATCTAGTTTACAGATAATTACGAAATCAATGCATTATTCCGCTGCCTGATCTCAATAGTGGACGGGCCATTGTCTTCAGAATATATGATTGCGTTTTGGAACAGCAGAATTGAGTTTCAATGAATTCGGTCAAGCAAATAGTTGCGGCGGCACCAAGGTCGCTACTAACGCAATGTTACCAATACTCTACTAGAAACTTTCTGAATTTGGTATTAATTACAATATCCTATAAAAACATACAGAAATCCACGCTAGTTACATCCCATCTATGCATAACAGGCTTGCCTATTCTTTCTAAATCAGTGTAAGTCTTGACCAATGCTGAGACACAATAAATTATCTATTTTGAAGTTGTATTGTACGTTTATAAATAATTTTATTGAAATCACAAACCAACAACTGACTAATATTATAAATGTGAAAGTAACTCTGCCTGTATGTCTGTTTATAACCTTTCTTCGCCTAAACTACTGAACCGATCGCTATGGAATTTGACAAATAAGTATTGACTTTGTATCCTGGATATATTTATGAAAAGCTTCTGAAAATCAAAATACACACACACGAAGTCATTCTCAACAGCTGGACTAGCTGTTTTTAAAAAATGTATGAAAAACGTTTTCTATGAGTAAATTACAAATCCATAGTGTTAATCTAATCGACGTTAATCTGACCAAACTGAGACTGACGGGCATGTTATGAAGCGGGTTCTACATATAATGATGTAGGTAGTAGGTATCTATAATAGTGCTAAGTACACAAATGCTTAGTGCTTACATGCCAATTACTTAAACATTTCAATTGCTCGATATTAAAATCCGCCCAATCGTAGTTTGAGTAACCATATTTTTAACTTTAACTAAGTATAGACTTCCTTCCGCGTGTAGCTAACTGTCTAGTGTTGCCTATTATTGACTCCCTTGTATTCATAACCGGATAACGCGATCGATTTTAACGTATTATAGTTATCGCAAAGTCACAGTTACATTTCATTATGATCGTATCAAAGATCATTCTAATTAACTTTCAAATTATATTCCTGTCAGTAGGTACCAGTCGAGTACTCGTTCAAAATAAAATAATAAAGTATCTAAAGGCTAAACAAAGGTGTTATAAAGTCAGCTCCATTAATTCTTGAATCCCATACAAGGAGTACCATCGGTACTAAGTCGACCTGCGTGCCTGCCGACCTTTGAAAGTGACAGTTGCTCTTATAACGCAATGTCGTTGACCCCGCATCGCCGTTGGCGCCTTCCTCGACTTAATGTTGGTGTGCAGCTTTCATCGTGAACCTAGAAATCCCATCATTATTATACGATTATTGATGTTGCAATTGCAAATAACGGCTCACCTGCGCTAACGCTGATTGCAGTTTACAAAGAAACTTTATTATACTTAGGGCTGATTTTACCAAAGTCAGATATCTTTTATCCGTAGATTAAAATTTACGTCTGACAATTCTACTATGGAAGATCTGTCAAAAATTCAAAATTTATTTTCAGAATAAGACTCTAGGTATGAAAGTTTGGTGGAGTTCGCCCTAATTGGTATTCAATCTGAGATTAAACTTGTCATTCGATCAAGTGCACAGTTACCCCTTATTCATAACCGATGATTAAAGTTAAATGATGATTAGCGTCTGTTTAACCATTCATTTTTGACGTTTAAACACCATTTAACTTTAATCATCGTTTATGAATATGGGGGTTTATGTATTGTCGTAGATGAAATTAAACCCTGATCAAGTCAATCTGCTGTCTATTATGAAGAAAATCACCCGTTATTTGAACAGAACATTAACAATAATAGATCATAGAACAGAAACCAAGGGTTAACCTTTTAATGTATAGGTTACTGCATAATATACCATCGGCCGTGAACTAATGACCTAAAATACCCTAGCGTTCCTACCCTATACCCTTTAACTCGCTTCACACGAAGTGAAAGGCGAGCTGAGATCTAATTCACTATACTTGAATACAAAGATGTGGCCAAGCTGTTCACACGCTATTGTTATACAAGTCCAAACAACACGTCCGAATTCAAAGTGTCCATGTTATGTAAGTTCATTATACAAATGGCATTAACTTTATTAAGCCAGCAATCCCTAATGATGTGTACACTTAGCAAAATTGTTCGCAAGAGGAACGTAGTTTGAAAATAACCGACTTACAAAGTGATACTTGTCCACCGTTGGTGATCTAATGGTCTATTCCGCATTCGGTTCGGATCTACTGCGTCGAATCGGGGTCATTGAACGCGTCTGTTGATTATAAATAACGATCACAAATTAAAACACCAGCAGGCATATTTCGCTAAATGGACATGCACTTAGTGCTCTTGCCGATGAAGATAGCAGCACTTGCTGTAAGTAGGCTATTGCTGTTATTCGGGTTAATCGGTGTTCGTGTAAATGTTTACGAACTGATTATGAAGATGTGCATTGTTTTTATTATGTGGCTTTATTATGTAGGTATAATGGTTAAATAATAAATTGTCTCCATTGTTCTTAACCTTTGGCATAAAACTAAGTTTAAATCTGTTGAATTAGTTTGGATGCTAGTAATAACATTCCAAGCACAGATATACAATTATACATAGAAATGACCACTATTTTCAGCAAGAAACTTGTTCCAGCGATTAAAACTTAAAACAGAGAAAGTACTTTTGAAGAGCATAAAATGCATGTTGCTATTATAATATTATTCAAATTAGAATGATAAGAATCTTTAACACCCGCTATTCAAGACCTCCTATTGGCTCCGAATAAACGAGGTCGTATCGAGAGTTGCCTTACATTTTGTGCACCCAAATAAAAAACCACTTGCGTCATAGGTATCTCGTTATTAGATACCATAATCGATCAAGATCATAATCTCTGTTACATAAATGTCTAGATGAGTTAGAAAGTTGTTATTTAGGATGTAGATAACTAAAAAGTGATTTGGTTCAGAAACTGTGACAGTTGACAAGCAGACTTGCGGATGCATAAACAAAAAACATTCAACCACGTGAGCGTCGTTCCCAAAATAATCTGCTTTCCCGAATTAGTATTGTCGGCCTTGAGTGTGGAGTTCGTGGATGCTAGGCATGTTCTTACGACACGTTATGATACGTCATGGTATTCACTATGAAACGCATCCCGTCAGGTTATGAGAGATCGTGACTCACCTTATATTATTGTGATCAAGATACGGCTGCATCAATGTCAACCTGCTGACTGCTCTTATTGGTGCAATATTTGAGGTAGACCAAGGCTACCCGTCACTCTTATCAAAATTGTAATCAACATTCAGTTTTGATTTTGTTTACGAATATAATTTTAAATTAAATCATTTCAGTTAAAGTTTTGATTAAAAGTAAAACCAGTCGCCAGCAGTGGACGTCTTTCGGTTGAAATGATGATGATGATGATGATGATGATGATGATGAGGAAAACCAGTTAATAGAATCAATAGAATTGAAACAATATAAATAAAATGAACCCCTCTTTAATCAGGTGCTTATCAGAATAATATCTTATCGGACAAGAATCTTTAGGACAAGCTATTTTAAAGACAATAATGTCGATAATGAATCGTAGCCTATAGTAGCGTAATGTAGGCAAATAGAATAATCATTTAATACAACGAAGTGATAATGGGAATCGGGCAATGTAAGCCATTGTTTGATTCGAGACTCGTTGTCCATCCGCTATACTGCTCTTGCCTGTGGATCGCAAGGAATGCAGTCCTCGCCCGGTCGCTATCCGCATACAAGCCACGCTGTCAGGATAATTTTTCTACAATTTCTATCTACCATATTCACACAAATCCTAAAAGCTTCATCAGGTTTCGTACCATAAAGTTCTCATGATTGTTTCCGAAACTTTTTATGCCAAATTACCAATGGAAGAGATAACATCGCATCTATGGGAAAGTCAAAACGAAGAATACACGGTCTTAATTATCACCACAGGTACTTTATTGTCATACAGTTATTTAGAAACACGAAATACATACAAATAATTTATTTTGTGCAATAATTTATTCTATTCGTGCTCTAATGGACATTCTCAGACAAATCGACTTTACGATCCATGGAGAAATTTGAAATCTAATTAAGCAGAGCATTCACCTGCTTACTCTAAAGGATTTGAACGTCCGGTCACGAATGTAATTAAATTACTATGTAGAAACTTCCTCGGGAACTTTACTATGTCAACGTTTTTGTTTTACATTGGTTTCCTTTATGGTTTCTTGGTAATTTACTGCGCCTGTTGTGTCTAACCTTTCCCCCTGGTAAATATCATGTTGATGGTATTTCCTCCCCTGATGCGTTTAGGTTTTCCCGGTATTTAATGTGCCTTTCGACCCCTGTTTACTGCTGGTAATGAAACGAACGCTTTTTGTAAATTACACGAGGGTCTCTGACTAGGGTTGTGAAATATTCCAACTTTACAATTTAAACTTCGTTAGGTTTCTCTTTTACTAGCGTAACGTGGTAACCTAACTAACAATAAGTAAGTAGCTTTTGCTTGAAATTGCAATGCTTTCAACTAAATTACTACTCTTAATTATAATCCAGACTTAAAACACAGTTGTAGAAATTAAAAGTTGACATTAAACGATGTGGAGGTCGAAAATTATCTCACGGAAACGTACTACCGGGATAAAAAGTATCCTGTGTTAATCCAGGTTATAAAGTCTGTGTGCCAAATTTCATCGAAATTCGTTCTGCCGTCTTTGTGTGACTAAGTAACAAACATCGAAACATCTGAACTTTCACATATAATATTAGTAGGATAGATCTTCCTGGCATTACGCATCAGCTGTACATTTAGCATTCAATTCAATGTCTGAGGAAAAATTGGTTACTATCGGAGCCTCGGGGAGTTAATTTTGTGATGCTCGTGGAAAAGGGATTCGCAATGACGCAATGTCGTTCTGACGTAGCCGGCGCCTAGTGGGGGCGACTGGCGATCGATATGCCAAGTCGCGTGGGCGGCCTCCCCTTCATCCCCGTTGCGAGAAAAACTATTATCAACTTTAATCCTATACCAATAAACATAAGAATTTCCTTGGCAAATATAAAGTTAATATCACATAACATAAAATAGTTGAGTAGGTGCTACGCCTACCCCTTCTCAATTAAAGTTCTTCGTTTTAATGTGAAGCGAAGGATGTGTCTAAGTGTGGCTGTCTACTGAAAACTTTGTTTTATTAATATTCATGAATAACCAACGGAAAACTGTCCGACTGTCGCAGTTTGAACATGTAATGCGGGGGAATAAGGAGCATGTCACAAGAAGTATAAAAAGATGAACTGTGTGACACTGTGGTGAAACTTGAGATGGTCATTGACCAGGAACAGAATTCTGAAATAACGGCTACTAGAAATGCACTTATTAGGGTAAAAGAAGCTGCTCCGACGCCAAATAAATTGGGATAAACGCGGGAGCATGATTTGTATATAAAAAGTATGATTGTCTTATTCCGCTTTTGTATTAATATTATAACAGGAAGCGAATTGAGAAACGTTAACTCTCCTTGTGTTTTTCTATTTATTTATTTATTTTTATTTAGAGAAATCAAGTAACAAATGACTCAAATGTGTTGGTAACAATATCTCTTAATCCTATGTTAGTAAACGTAACCTACACTGCCATAGGTATAGTTACAATGCAAATCCCTGCTACAAGCTCAACAGCGAGGTGGAGAGTTTGCAGCAGCGATTCACACACAAGCAGTCCAGTCTGCTCGCGATACACCTCAGCATAATGTTGGGGCTGGCCCGCACCCGGCGCACTAGGGAAGCGCATCTTTTTCGCACCGTAGCGTAGAAGCAAACATCCCTGATGCGCTACAGAATCGGAACAGCCCCATCAGCACCCGGAACGCATTATTATATCGAATGCGATGGGCGCTGTACGATTTTTGAGTGTAATCCACCCACAGGCTGCACGTGTAAAACGAGGTGCAATATGCACGAAATAAGGTCTTTTTTACATCTCTAGAACAACGATCTATCAACCAGATAGTTGACTTATGATTGACAAGGATGCGCTTTCAAGCAGTATAATAACTCTAAATTTCACCGAAAAACGGGCAAGTCGACAATAGTCGTCTGCGTTGCTTAGACAGTAGCTTAGACGCTTAAATTTCAAGTCACGACAACATATGCAAATTGTTGCTTGTTACGTGTTCTTCATACGAATATGGTGAACATAGTGCGGTTTCTTCAACACTTTTAACATCGTTCCGCTTCGTTACGTCCATCCCGTTGTTTCCATCATTGGTGATCCCGTTACGCCGAATGCTCCATTTCACAATATTTTAGGGTTGAACAACCGATTGTTGATCATTTAATCATCCGTAGCATATATGGCTGATTGACTCTGAAAGCGATCTAAATTTTGCTCCTGATATTACTGTAAGTAATTTTCGGAATTGTTAGAATGATTCATTTATGGTTTTGCCCATGTTACTACGAACTAAGAGCCTGAGATTTTTATGCGACGAATAGGAATGTAACTTATATTTAAGACACTAAAGTTAAAATGTCAATGATGATAACTAAGGACGTCGAGGCATGCCTAAGGATACCACAGCATCGTTGCCTTTGAAATTCCAATTTTACTGTCATACTATTAAGTTATATTTCTATTCGTGGTTTAAAAATCCCTTGCCGTGCCGTGCCGCCGGTGGGTGCTGGCCCTATACTGGTATAAAAACCAACGAAAATGCAAAACTGCAGTGTGGTTACTGATTATGAATATAATTTACATGTCCACTTTTAAATTAAAACTAGCATTAGCATTAGCTTGATACAATTAGAAGGCTTAGGATTAAAATGCTTGATTGGAAACATTATCTCTAAGTTACTCGATTTACGATGAATATGTGAATGTGCTATTTTCCTAATTTAACAAAAAAAAATCAGCTAGTAACGAAGATTCGCTAAGACTTCTTAAAAAACCCCTGCTGTTACGTTTGTTTGAAGGTATGTTTTTCCATACGAAACTTTTTACTGAAAATGCCGAAAGAGTGAATAAAACCTCCAACCCATGGCGAGAATGTCAACTTGAATTTTCTATGTAAATTTATTTTGTGCTTTTAACCACGAAACAAAAAGCTCGGCGTTTACCGGCGAACTGAATCAAAACTCTGAAGCAGCATCGAAATTAATCAGAAACTTGAAGTAGGAAAAGCATTGGGTTTTCCAGTCATAACCTGAATATGATGAACAAAATACTCAACATTTAACTTTGTCTCTTTTGCCGATTTCGGTCCTTTTTGCCGACCAACGGACCATATACACTTTATCATATACTAGCTTTTGCCAGCGGCTTCGCCCGCGTGGAGGTCGGTGTATTATACATATAAACCTTCCTCTTGAATCACTCTATCTATTAAAAAAACCCGCATCAAAATCCGTTGCGTAGTTTTAAAGATTTAAGCATGCATAGGGATATAGGGACAGAAAAAGCGACTTTGTTTTATACTATGTAGTGATTATGTCTAATACTGTTCTATTAATCATGGTCGTGATGTTGTTTGAAGTCATGATAGGTACATTAGGTACGATCATTTTGTCATGAATACAGATTTGCATTAACATTATCACAGCCCATTAATATTCCCTGTTATCGACTGACGTGACGTAGGTATTTGTTACGATGTTTCCGTTGTTTCATGTTCCAATACAAACTCGGCTCATACCTCGTACTCATCCGTGTAAATATTTCTTGTTCTATCAAATAATGCTAATCCATTCGCCCGTAAAAATGTCTCATAGAACAACATGCGCATATGTGGAACACGCCTATTATTCAAAGCGCCTAACAATCAACGATACCTGTTTAGATTATCAATAGGCAGTAGAATGACACGTAATAATGATGGTAATCAGACTACCATGCAAATTAAGCTTGCTTGTTGTCGTAATAATTACCAAATGCCGTTCATTCAAGAGCTTTTTCTGGCATCAGAGTCCTACACACACATTTAGATAATGCCCTTTTACAACAATAATACCTACTTAAGTTATTTATCAGAAGACATGTTTTTTACACGCTATAGGACACTATAGCGTGTTATAAACATGTCTCCTGTTACTGTTACCACTTGTCCCTGCAATCAGAGTAATAACGTCGGAAATGTACCTATCGTGAAAGTTATTTTCTCAGGCGGTCCCAGATCAGTCCGCGCCTCTAGCTCTACGCACGAAACCACTTTCGCTGTGCCCCAACATTGCTACTGAACTCTGTTCAAGATCGGAGTCACCCGCGAAATATTCAATCTTGCCTCAAGCGTTGACTATGTTTGGTCATCGTATTATTTCATTTTTGGAACATAATCATCAATCAATCATCTTAACGACCAAAAAAATGTTGTAACCATTTGAACTCCAGTGCTAAATCATACGCCCCTTTAAGAAAAAGTAAAAACGAATTCTTCAGCAACGATTGTGACGATACAGTAATTTTTTTTGCTTACGTTCCAACCTGTGTCGTAGTGTCGCTTAATATTTTCACTTAGCAGAATAAGCGATACGTGTAACTTGATTGCTCCCACGCGAACAATAGGGACACCCGCGAGACTGATTGTCTTTGGAATCGATTCGGTTTCACCTCGCTGATATTAAAGCCTGACATAGTAATCAAGCAAGAAATAAACTCTATTCAACGGAGACGTATAGATGAAACGCTTCGCTCGCTATCGCCTTTTTAACGTTTTCGCCAAATTCCAAACTCAATAACAAGAAAGTATTGCCAATCGATGCTTTAATGGTCAGGATTATCTGTTGCATAAGCGCAATAATCGAATTATGCACTCCACCGCGGATAGGAAGTTATTGAGTCAGCAATACAATGTGTGTGGTTTATAGAACACGTAAAATGACGTAAGACTCGAATACAACACTTGGAGCCTGTTTTCTAAATAAAATAAGCGAGTTTGTCCACCACGCATCGAGGTCTCCCTCACACATGCACACTCAGTGAACAAATATGCGCTCTGACATAAAATACAAAACGAAATGTAGAACTCTATATATGTAGGTATATCCGTATAACACTGAGTCACTATTTGGTCATGATTATTTAACTTTATATGGTATTTGTAAATTGTATAATGTACATAAACGCCAAACAGCTGTTATTGATTTTAATCGTAATGAACGCTGCTTCGATTGTCATGACGTCTTTGGCTAGCCTTAGTCAGAATTACTGATATTGTGTTTTACATTACATAGTGAATATCATCAATTTCTCTTTTCTTAACAGATTAATAAAACTAGACTGCGCGTAAATGAGGGATACATTAAGCTGATCTCTCACAAACCTTTACGTCATACAACTATTTATATTCTACAGAATCCCTTTAATAAAATGCACATTTATACATTCAATGCAAATAACGACTTACAAAGTACCTGCTTAATAGTCATATTGAGCCTATGCACTAAACTTTCTTAGAAAGTTTGCGTAGGCGGTTCGTTTAATCCTTAGTAGGTACCTGATTTGTCGTCGAAGTTTATTAATTAGGATCTGTATTTACACCCAGAATGTAATGAACTACCTGTAAATAAAATGCCACTAATTACCAACTATAAATACTTTCGAGTGTCTTAACTTTGTAAGTATTCTTTCTGCTTTTATGAACAGTGCCAACTGGAGGAGGTTCTGATTAAAATCTAGTAAAAAAATGTAAAAACCGGCTCTTAGATGTTTCTCACTTAGCCTTTTAATAAAATAAATTACAAAGATCGAGAACTCATACCTAGGATGATGCTATCCACACAGGTTTTCCATTTCTTCAAGAATCATATGAGTATTTATTATTAGGCAAACAGACGGATATTGCGAACTGAACGAAATACATGCGGGAATGCTTCAAGAATGTTTCCTTGGTCCAGATTTTTTTTTTTTTTCACAAGGGGATTTATTTAAAGTTCTATCAAAAACATCCTAATACATGCTTATAAAACAAATTACTTAATTCAAGATAATTCCTGTATTTTTTTTACTAAGATTAATGAACTAAGCACCAATATTATAAAATATCCTCAAGAGACTGGTTTTATTACCTTCCAATAAGTACCAAATTTCTGTTTCTTTAGATAAATTAAATAGTCGACAATGTTTTATGTTGGTTTATTTATGTAACCTTACCTAATACTTCTGTTATTCTTTATTGGATGACCTCATCATAGATTGAACACTCATTGTGTGTCGTGTGATTTGAACCGATGTCAAATATATTGGGATTGTATCAAGAAACTGAAGTTAAGATATTTTTAGAAATGTCCTTATTAAGGAGGCCTCCATTCAGCAGTGGGTACTACGTACCTACTTAACTATATGTTTGTGTTTGAATCATATGAATAGCCCTGACGTAGGACAGTCTCATGTGCAAAACGTTGTATGAGTAGACAGCAAATAAGTACTCGTAGTTCAAACTCAAACTCGAAGCATTTATTTCAAATAATATTACAGGCACTTTTGAATTGCCGAGGGGTCGGTCAGTTAGAATCATGAAGCTAGTTGCCCATTCCAAAGCGCAGTATATTCCATATCGCAACTATGGAGAAGAACGAGCAGGAAACTCCACAGACACCTTTTAAAATCAACATACCTATCGTTACAAAAAATTGGTTACGTTCATCTTGAAATTATAAATGTGAAAACTAGTAAAAAGACTTGCACATTATTACGGAAATAAAAAACAATTCAGAAATTAAAATAAGCCGTGGCAGCTAAGAGAGATGACCAGTCCAGCCCTACTGATGGCGTCCGTTCCTGAACAAGTAGGTTGAATGTCAAATTCACAAGTACTCGATGTATCTTAGCTCAACCAACGAGGCCCTGACGATTGACAGATGCGGTCCGTGACGGGAAACAATGTAGAACGTAAGAACAATGTACAGTACAAGGATCTAGTACTGCGGTGTCTGCGGTCACCAACCTGCTAGCCTTGCGTTCTAACTAAAAGCATTACCTCCTTTTTGGGATAAGCCAGCTGTAAGCGATTGCCACTATAGGTCACGTTAATATATAAATGTTGAAGTAAAAGCATGGTTGATGTATATTCGTATGTTGGATTGAATGATAGTATCCCGAATCACGGCAATTATAGAATCTTATCCTGATTTTTTTTATCCGTAGATACTGTACTTTTTATCTACAGTTTTAATACGTAGCTGGTGATAAACAGAAAAGAAAAGTGCCTACTATCGTGGGCTCGTGACGTCATTGGTCACAGCGACAAGGGCAACTTATCGAATTGGAGCAAGTTCGATGTCTGTGTAATGTTTCTCTATAAGGAAGGCTCGTGATCGAAATTGACAAATTAATTTGACGAATTCTGTTTAGGCTATTATTTTGCCATAACACCCATTTCTAAATAAAACTCCTGAAAAACTCTTCTCAACTCAAGCTATTAAAAGTGTTATATTTTTAAGATCTTTCATGAAACCGATACTGCAAAGTTGACATTCCAGATACTACGTAAAGCAACTTTAACGTCTTTATGTAATTAGTGGCTGACCTAAACACTAATTAAACGATAACATTGACAAATCGTGTGGGTTTTCCTTGAAATTTGATACGTGCACACATTTAGAGCATTCAGTAACCCGGAAACTGACGACAATGAGCTGAAGTAGACGGGGATCAGGTATCTCTAACACCATGCAGCTAGCAAATACAGCGCTCTTATCGACCAAGGAAGTGTGTAGCCTTGAAATGGAAAACGCAAAGTACGAGAAATGAATAATGCTTGACAACAAAAACTCAAACAAATCCGAAAAACGAGAGAATAGAATAAACAAATAGTCCCCGTGTGCTCGTTTCTTAATGAGGTGTGATAAATTAACAAAACGCCGGCCGAAATCGAAAACAAACTCACTAGCGAACCATGTGATTTACGCCCCCGTACGAGCGAGATCGTTTAGTTACATCAGCTGACTAATGAACCTCTCAAGTAATAAACTACGTAATTGTACCGCAGCAAACGAACACATTCCATTGACTGATTGCGTTGCAAGTTCACATTACTGTTTCCTAGTTCGCGATGTCCATGTAACCTTGCTGCGCGACGCGGCCGTCGTTGGAATCCTTAATTAATTTTATAATCATAATGACATCTTCCCGTTTCCACATTTGAAGTATACCCAGTGTTGGAAAATAGGGCCCTCTACAATAATCTATCCAAATAAACGTAGACCTGCCGACATATTCAGTTAAAATCTCACCGTGAGAACTCAGGTGAAGTGACCTTGAAGTGAGCTGTCATTCTGTCTGATGCTAGGGATTGACACCAAAATGACAGCTCAATTCACCCCAGTTATCACGACGAGATCATTACACAATCTTTTATTTTTCGTGTCGACGGAACACTAAAATCTTGAAAAACTGTTTAAATAACTGTATCGGTGTCCATGATAAAACTGAACTTCCTAAACATCGCAACTTAAAAACAAACTACTTAATAAAATCCGAATTTTGTAAAACGTGATTACGGAAATCCTATGTTCTTGAGATCTTCAGCTGTTAGTTTTTCTAAAAAACTTTTTGTCCTCGAACAATACTCGTACCTGCGTCATGCTTCTAGCAACATCCGTTGTCTTAGCTTACGGTTCTCACATGTTATTATTTTAATTAGCCAATAACGTGCTACTATTTTCTGGGAATTAACAAACAACGTAGCATGTAACAATAAGTTATTGCTACACCGTGTAACGGAAATGCAATCCCATCGGTATACTTCCGTTCCATAATGGTGTTTTTTTTTTCTATTCGTGCATCTATCGACACTATATTTACTGTACCGCTGATCGAGATCAATGGAACATACTACCGGTATTCGGGATTCCTTCTACCTAGCTGGTGCCATTTCTGCTCGTCAGCACCCCAGAATTTAAAGTGCCAAACAGGATATTTTAAAAGACGTCCACTGCTGGACATAAGCCTCCCCCAAATGCATAGAGAACGCTGCTGCCCATTCTCTAGTAAGTCCCTTAGTCGCCTTCTACGACACCCATGGGAAGAAATGGGATGGTGCTATTCTTTTACGTCCGGCACCACACGGAACATACGGATATTTTACTAACTCCTCGTAATTGCAGTCAGTCTGTCACGCGCTATCAGTATACTTCCATTCCATAATGGTGCCTTTTCTATTCGTGCATCTATCGAAACTATATTTGGTGTACCGCTAGCCAAGAGCACAGAAAAGAAGCCACCGTTATTCGGGATTCCTCCTATTTAGCTGGTGACATTTCTGCTCGTCACCAGCACAGAATTTTAACTGCGAAACAGGATATTTCACTAACTCTTCGTTATTGCAGTCTGTCACGCGACTCGTCGATGAAACATAAACTTAAAACTGCTATGCCAATATTCTGGGTTTTTTAAACTAAAACAAAATTATTTTGAATTGTTACAGGAACAAAGCGATCGCTGATTATTTAGGTAGCAATGGCTACACGGACGCGCTGGAAGCGTTCAAGAAGGAAGCCGACATGTCCGGCGAAATGGATCGCAAGTTCGGCGGCCTCCTCGAGAAGAAGTGGACTTCGGTCATCAGGTTGCAGAAAAAAGTAAACACATCTTTGTAATTGAACTCTCCATTTAGTGGATTAATGAACGAGGATAACATATTGTTGCTAATGCAATTCTCATGATTAGACATCTTGAAAGATGTGTGGAATTACGAACCTCAAAAACGGTTTAGGTCCACCTCTGTTTGCCAACAATTTTCTTCATAGCAACAGCAAGATTTAAAATTAACGTGTTGCAGTGAAGTCTTGTGTAACACTTTCTATAATTGATTACACGTAATCGATCTGTGAGCACAAAAGATGATGACGCCTATTAGTGTCCCCGGTGTACGCAATATGTTCGTTACATAAGTGGGAAGCTGTTTCTCTGGTGTTTCAATGGTTCAGAAATTGCTTAACTGCTAGCAGCTGAACGCATTGATGGTTAAAACGTGTAGAGCAATAATTTATAACGACATCTGAGCACGATCCGATCCGAGCAGTGTACTCCATCGATCTGTGCGGTGGACGTTTCTAGGTCACTCTTGAACGATTTTCTTGGGCGGGCGGTCGACGGCAACCGCGGCCAACGCTTTTATTAAACTACGACACGTTTTATCCATTGACTATCACTCCAGAAATAATGCCAACTATCTAAACAAATAAAACACAAGGTGATGGTAATCAGGTCGCTGCTCTGTTTACATCTTGAACCTTGATCCACTAATAGTTGGGATTGTTTACAAGACTTAATTTTATTCAACGACTTTAATGTTTTGCTAAAACTAGAAACAGACGATTACGTTTTTGAAGAATGCCATATCTTTATAACTGACCGATTAGAAAATGATATGGATTTGCCTCTGTATCTTTTAGACATATTTTAAAGAATTCGTTATCTGGCTGGCGGGCTAAGCTAGCTAGACTGTTGAGGCGTAGTAGGAGCACTGTCCTGAAAGGACAAACCCAGCATTGGCCAACCTTTGCTCATTAGTGTTTATCTTATGTTCAAATTGATTAATGATAAAGATAACAAGATAATCATTGTAATAGGCCTACCATCTGCCTAGCCTCTTTCTAACTATATTGGGTACGACTACAAGTCAAAGCGGATGCAGCTGAATACCAGTATATCACATGCAGCGACTGCCTATCTGACTCCACAATCCAGTTACTGGGTTATATGATACAATATGGGTAATAAGCCTACATCATTCTTACCATTTCTTTGTTCAACAGGTGATGGAATTAGAATCGAAGCTGTCAGAGGCTCAGAAGGAATTCATCGAAGGTGCGCCAACGCGCGCCAAGCGCACGCCCGCCGAGTGGATACCACGTCCACCCGAAAAATTCTGTCTCACTGGACACCGGGCCACCATTACTAAGGTTCATATGATTAATTATTTAAATGAGTAAATTACACGGGAGCAATTCTATGAAACCTGGAAAAGATGTGATTAAAAATGGATCCCACTAATCAACCAAGCTTAGGTTGGAAAAGGCTGGAATTCCATCATGCATACTAAATTTTCCTCAATGAAAAGGGAAATATCTTGCTCACATCGCAAAACTCGGTAGAAATATCAGAATGAGTCGTACGAATATGACACACCTTTGAGAAAATTCTTTTATTTCCTACTAGCTTTTGACCGCGGCTCCGCCCGCGTGGTTGTCGGTTATCGTGTAATCCTATGACCTTCTCGATATCCCAGGCTATATCTCTGCCAAATTTCATGAGGATCGGTTCAGCGGTTTAGGCGTGAAAGCGTAACAGACATTTATAATATTAGTAGGGATTTCAGCAAATATCTTGACACTTTAAAATCTCAATTGAGTTATTTAAAGATTTGTCTTATTTTCGTTTTTTTTAAACTTCATTGGTGGAAGAATGTCGGTCACACATTCAGATTTCGCTGAAATTGTATCATTAGCACAATTTGAATTCTTACTCATTTCATAACAAGAATGAAGATTCTTGAAACACATTCTTCGAATGGTTAATAGTTTTCGACTCTTACTAATTACAAAGCTGAAAATGCTAAATATCTTAGATTACTTAGTAACAATTGTTTAGTTACAGTTGTCAGCTTAACAAAGATGTTTACGATCTAACACGAATTTTATGCAATAATAACTTTCGAATCCAATGAAAGCTGTCTAAAACGCATTGTTTTGGTTTTTGTGTATAATTTCTCGTGATGACAATCCAAGCACAATTGTATCAAACGAATGGTGTGACTATTATCTATAGCTTTCCGCGAGTGTTTCTTCAGCTGTTCGAATTAACTGCCTGATTCTAGTTCATTGTGATAGTTTACTCAGTGTACATAGGTCACGTTTTTATTATTATTACGTGTACTTAAAACAGTTATCGCCGTAGTATTTCTTTTTAATAACATACATATATAATCTCACGCCTTTTTCCCATGGGGGTTGGCAGAAACTACAGAACGCACCCTGCTACGATCCTATACTCCTTTTACCTCGTTTACGTTCATACATCAGAGGCCCTAGTGTGAGTTTCATTTAACCACCTCGACTTAACGCAGCAACCGTGTTCGGCGCTCTGATTGGCCCTTCACCAATCCAGGACAAATCGGAGCGCCGGACGCGCTCGATGCGTTTGATCGAGATAGCTAAAAGAAACTCACACTAAGGCCCCAGTGGCCCTAGTGCGAGTTTCTTGTAACCACCTCGACTTAACGCAGGGTCGCGTTCGGCGCTCCGATTGGCCCTTCACCAATCCAGGACAAATCGGAACGCCAAACGCGCTCGATGCGTTTGATCGAGATAGTTAAATGAAACTCACACTAAGGCCTCAGTGGCCCTAATGCGAGTTTCTTTTAACCACCACGACTTAACGCAGCGACCGCGTTTGGCGCTCCGATTGGCCCTTCACCAATCCAGGACAAATCGGAACGCCGAACGCGGGCGATGCGTAAAGTCGAGATGGTTGCAAGAAAATCACACTAGAGCCTCTGGTCATGCATGCGCGCCGGCGCCGGTTGTGAGTACGACGCTGATGACCTTTCTGGAGAACATCACCAATAACTTCTTCTAAATATCTGATAAGCTTGCCTAAAATAACTAATGACTACCGACGTCACAACTCCGAATTCAAGCATTAGGTGTCATCATTAGGAAAGACTCGAACTCAAAAACTGGATAAGTTTTTATCCAGTGCCCAAACTGTAACCATGAATTCACCATATCATTCTAGACACCCTAGCGCAGAAAATTTCGTCGGTAATACAAAAAAAATCATCAGCTGTTCCATACATTTTGACCGCGTAGGTATTGCACTTTTCTATGAAACAGCTGATTTTTTTTGTATTACCGACGAAAAATTTTTGCGCTGGCGGTTCTAGAATGAAATGCTGAATTCATGGTTACAGTTTGCGCACTGGATAAAAACTTATCCTGTATAAACTGTTTATTTGAAAATACGTAACTCACGAAACTATGAAATAAATTTCCAGGTAATATTTCACCCCGTGTTCAGTTTGATGGTGTCCTCAAGTGAGGACGCGACCATCAAAGTGTGGGACTTTGAGAGCGGCGAGTACGAACGAACCCTGAAGGGACACACCGATTCCGTTCAGGATATCGCCTTCGACCATCATGGAAAACTACTCGGTAAGTCAAAAAACCATCTCAGACGTTAATCCGCATAATCATCATATTAAAAGAAACTGTGATTTTCTTCTCAAAGTAGTCTGATACTGAAATAAATATCATTTATCATTTAAATCACCAACAATTAGCCTTCATACGGAAAATAAAATGGAAATTAAATTCTATGGAATGAAACGCAAGGCATCCAAGTGGTCTAAGAATTCAATCCACTTGAATCTAAACTTAGCAAATAAATTTATTCCTTTTCTCATTCTTGGAGCAAGGTCTTGAAAGCCCCTGACACGTTACCAATCCCGACAACTCTATAATGACGTACGTCCAATGAAATCTCTGAGTTAATACGATTGTAAAGCCGGGTACAGACTTACGAAATGTAACATGCAATGTAACACGCAATGAAAAAAATTGCCGTCCACTTTGTCGCAATGTAACAGAATTCCCATAGTGTCAATGCCTTGCGTGCACGACCCGTGCACACTACGCGCACGAACAGAGCATTTCAACTCGTACGCGCCGAGATCCGCCATTTGTCGGTTTTTTCGCCGAACACAAAGGGGCGCGCAGTGTGCACGGAGCGCCAGTGTGGACGGTTTGTGTGTTTGTACTGCGGAACGCGTGCAAACAATGGAGGAAGAAGATACAGTTACGACAGAGGCTACACTTGAATCATGGAGTGAAGAAAAAGTAATGCAGTTAATTTAGGCGTACGAAAAAGAGAAATTTCTCTGACTGTACAACACTGCGCCACCAACGTCGATGTCTTCGGTGTTTTTTTTTATCACATGACATAAAATCACTATTAATAATGAAGCACCGACAATCATCGTAGCCAGTAATTGGTCGTCACGATCCATTCTACTGCGCGCGCGCACGCTGCGTCCACACTTATGAAATGCTCCTTTCATGTTACATTGCATGTTACGCTAAAGCAGACTGTACCCGCCTTAAGAAGAGCAATGAGCACATTGGCATTACTTGTGCATAGTACTCCGTAATATGCGATTATCCATTGTCCTGTGACGTGATCCTTATTCATTATTGTCCTGTTGCTAAAATCGTGACGTAGGTAGTGCCTCCACAATATTCGAAATTAGTTGTTTTGAGTAATTATTAATTTGCTGATGAAATGAGTCACGATTTCCAACATAAAAATATTCGGGTAACAGGAAAATTTCATCAAAATGTGTCATGAAATTGGTATCAACCCATTGAGCACTTGTGAAAACAATGACATTAGTAATTTTACAGTTAAGCTTTATTTAAGTCTGCTACACACTTGCAGGAAAATGATTATTTTAATTTAATTGCAAAAAACAACTACACTAATGAACAATCATGAAGGTGAATCTGGATAGTCACCACGATTGGTGACCACAAATTAAATTAGTGTAAATGAGGAAGTATTACCATTACTGTCTTCTAACGATGGGTACTCATGGCTTGCCTAAGTAGCCTTTTATAACACTGATGAAATAAAGTTCATTACAAGCCCCCTTTTCTACTGCAAGAGAAACATTTGTGCTGGGAGCAGGGTGCAAGACGATGTACTTGCACCTCCTTGCATAACTTCCAGCTTCCAAATAAAATAGAGATCTCGCCTAAAACAATAATACGAAATTACTTTACGAGACGAAATCCCACATTTTTCGCACTATCTCTCAATTCTAAAGCTTTTGTTCATTAGTCGACAAATAACCAATCGTCTATTTCCGAAAGTCTAATCAACCATTGGCGGGGTCTGCCAGGGGTGCGGGTTGTTCGAAAGAGATACCGTGGCCCCTGGCATACAGGCAACTGAAGGAACACGCCCTCCTGCTCCACCCAGAGCGGAAGAAGTTATTTGATGATTTCCCACCCACAAAAAAAAACCGCTGGCGGGGTGCTAACATTATCAAGCTGGCTTTGGTCGCTCTTACATCCTACTCTTTCTTATTTTTAAGCTTCTTTGTATAAATTGGGACGGTTATTCCTCTTTCTGTATGAAAGGACAAAATAATGAGCTCACTCTAGCATCCTACACATTTTCTTAATTGTTAAGCTTTTCTGCATAAGTCGACAAAGTTACCCCTTTTATCAGTGGACTAGCGATAACCTACCATATCCGACGTGAAGTGACCGAATTCGCTTCATGAAGCTGAAGATGCACTCCCCTAAAAATAAACTTGCCGGCTCCCATGAAGAAAAAGGCTTACCAACAAACTACCAAATAAATAAATACTACAATTCCTTCTATATCATTTCCAGTGTCCTGCAGCGCTGACATGTCAATAAAGCTGTGGGACTTCAACCAAACGTTCGAGTGCGTGAAGACGATGCACGGACACGACCACAACGTGTCGTCAGTGGCGTTCTCACCGAGCGGCGATATCGTCTACTCCGCAAGTCGAGATAAGACCATCAAAGCTTGGGAGGTTGCCACTGGGTAAGGATCATATTCAACACCCTTTAAGTTTTGCAGCGGGCACAACCCCAACTCCTGGGTGCTTACTCTCGAATATAATTCCAATGTCGATCTATCGGAATTATATTCGAAAGTAAGCACCCTGGACTTGATTCCAAGGTTGGGCATTATTTTTAACGTTTTCTATCAAAAATTTCTCAAAAGCTACCCAGAGTCTGGAACTGTGCCCAATATTTGGTAATAGGTTCACCCCTGTTACATTAAACTTTAAGATATGTGACATAATGTGGGTGGTTCTCTGCACCTCAGCCTACCCGTTCTAGGAACATGGCGGGATGTTATGAATGTTTTAATTTTTGCAGGATGTCGTATTTTTTACTTCATTTCCTGCACTTTCATGTTCAAGTTACGGATGTAGAAAAAAAAGTGTGTGAGTGCATTGGCTTGCTATGTGTCACATAACACGGATATAAACACGCTTTTGGAAATGAAGTTCGAACGCAGCTTCATTATTGAGGACGTATATACGTTCTGCCAGGGGTGCGGGTTGTTCGAAAAAGATACCGTGGACCCTGGCACACAGGCAACTGAAGGAACACGGGTGGGTTTTAGTCAGTAAAAGTCTGACACGCCCTCCCGCTCCAGAGTGGGAGAACTTATTTGATGATTTCCCACCCTTAAAAAAAACCCTATATACGTTTCTACAGTCTTCTTAAGTACAGACTATCCAGCAATAAACGATGTGTCCAGATCGAATGCAGCTGGAAACTACTTTAAAAGTTAAAGATGGTCTCGTCGACGCTGAATTCAGCGGTTAAGACTACCTTTACTGCCCCTATCTCGAATTACCACCTTTCAAGGCTGCATACGATGTGTAATGTATTATCATCTAATTGTGTTTTTGTGTGTTGCGCTATTTAGTTTGTTTGCACTAGCTAAATGGGTTATTTATCTTTTGCCAGCGGCTTCGCCCGCGCGGATATTCAGATTTATACCACGGGATCGCACTGACAAGATAAAAAGTATCCTAAGTGTTAATCCAGGTTACAAACTATCTGTGTGCCAAATTTCACCCTAATCCGTTTAGCCCTTTTTGCGTCATTGAGTGACAAACATCCAAACTTTGACATTTATAATTTTAGTAGGATAGGATCTATACTTCAAGTTCTGACACAATTTCTCTAACATCATCAGGTATTGCATCAAAACGTACAAGGGTCACCGCGAGTGGGTGCGCATGGTGCGCGTGTCGCCCGACGGCACGCTGCTGGCCTCCTGCTCCAACGACCAGACCGTGCGCATCTGGAACGCCGACACCAACGAATGCAAGGTAACTATACCACTATGCCTATATATGATTGTTTACATAGATATGGCAATATATTTTGTTCAGTTAGTGGTGAGTGGAAGGTAACATTGTAGAAGAGAAGTTTATAAATACCTTGAGGCCCATATTGTGCATGAATGTTTAAAGACAAAAAAACAACTAAGTCGGTTTATACAAACTCCTTTCTACCTCAATAATATTCTAAAACGAAACGAGGTCGGTGTTTTCTTTCTCTAATAATATGTGAAGAAACTCCAAAACAAACTCAGTAGTCAGTCTCTTTTAAAGTCAAGACATTTATCCCCTTATTTATGAACATTGCTTTAAGTTAACAGTTAGTTGTTTAAACGTCAAAAATGTATGGTTAAACAGATGCTAATAGTTAGTTAGTAACTTTAAGCAACGTTTATAAATAGGGGAAAAGTCTTTTGTAAAATGCACACAGATTTGAGTGGACCTCTCCAGTAAGTGCACACATATTGTGTCAGTAAACACACCAGCTGTCATACTTATGATAGGAAGTCGTTAGCAATCTTGTTATATCCAATTATTATGATGCCCTCACCCGTCCTTCAGACACCCCTTTACAATTTCGTATCATAACCGTGTGTATATCCCCAGATGGAGTTGCGCGAGCACGAGCACGTGGTGGAGTGCGTGTCATGGGCGCCCGAGGCCTCGGCCGCCGCCGTCAACGAGGCGGCCGGTGCCGACAACCGGCGCGCCAACCACGCCGGGCCCTTCCTAGCCAGTGGCTCGCGCGACAAGTCCGTCAAGGTACGTGTGGACTGGAACACTCACAATAGGGTTTTGGTCGGTAAAAAAAAATGCTTAAATATCTCAAAAACTGCGAGGTCTACGCTAGACAGAGACAGCATTGCTGCGATCCAGACATCACAACACCGAAACACCTTAACTTCATGCCATTTCAGTAAAATGTTCGTTTTGCATGACAAGAACTGAAGAATTCTCCATTTTCCCTTATTTTTTATTTTGTTGCTAAATCATTTTTATTTTTGTTAGTAGTCAATTATCCTAATCAAGCCTAGCTTATGGCAAGCTATGATTCGGGCCAGTCTTAAATAATTAGCCACTCAATTATGTTGGTAAAGAGACAGGACCTTTTTACATCTCTTTTTTTGTACAATGACTATAATAAAAACTTGCTTGCAACTCGAATCTGACGACCTCATTCCTAGAGTGATTTAGCAATTCTTATTAAACCTGGATCAATTCTGGCATTACCTGTAACACGTACATGAACCAATTTACTTTAGCATGCATATCTTATCTTCCGTCATTTAAACATCAATACAGAAAGATGTCAACCTGAATTCGACTTTAGACAACATTTATTTTGCAATAGGGTACATTTGCCACGGCACATGTTCCGCAACATGCATTGTGCACAAGTTTCGTCGCACAAGAATAATTAATTGTTCCTAGCATGTAGCTGTCCATGACAATGTCACAGAAACATCAATACAATAAGTGCCGTGACCAGACACTTTGACCATGTGCCGTAACAAATGTGCCCTACTGAGTAGCCAATGACGAAAACATTTAATGAATTATAAAAATGTTGAGAAAACATTATGGTGCAATTCTTGAAAATTCTTCTTTGTCAAGGGTTGGTGCAGCATTTAGGGAAAAATGCTGCAACAACACATCTGCATAGTACATACTGAACCACAAGTGTGAGAGGCACCTTCGCATAAATCGTCACAAACTTGATAATGGCTCAAGTAGCACTATTCGCTATTCAGGAAGGTGGCAGCAGGGATGATTTCCCAGGTTTTAAATGTACCGTATTTTTATGTATTCTATTCTGTTAATTTGTTTATTCTTCTGTTGACAAAACCCGTTTCTACAGTGGTCATGCTATGCGTGTTGTAAATATATTGACCAATATATGAATGTCCTTGTTAGATCTGGGACGTGAGCACCGGCCAGTGCCTGGCCACGCTGGTGGGCCACGACAACTGGGTGCGCGGCGCGGCGTGGCACCCGGGCGGGCGCTACCTGCTCACGGCGTCGGACGACAAGACGCTGCGCGTGTGGGACGTCGCACACACGCGCTGCCTCAAAACGCTCTACGCGCACCAACACTTCGCCACCAGTCTTGGTTCGAAACTTCTTTCTTTATTTTCTAATAACAACTTCTTGGTCGTTTTACGTAAAAACAACCTGCTGAATGATGGAGATGTTATAGTTATAAGCTTTATACACAACAATATCGATTGCATAATGACTTCTACTAACTCACAGTATACGCTGTGCTCTGAACAGCCAAGAAGTTTGCTAACTTTTGTACCTAACACAGTTATGAAATTACTATATTAACCTTCTTCTGTTATGCTCATACCTGAAAGACCTGACCCTAGTGACACCGGGCACCCTGTTGTGACCTCCATGTTTGATCTCTTCCTACACTAATCAGAGGATATTTGTGAAAAAAACGGCTAAACTTGATCCATATTGCATTTGCATCAGGGAAAGTAATTGCTTTGGTGACTAAAAGACACCAGTATTTTGTTTCCCTGGATGTCAAGGTGACAAGAGTTAACGAATTCGTAAGTTTCTATCATGGTCAGCGATTTAAAGGACGTATGGGTAACAAGCTTATATCCGTGCTTTGTTTTATGACGACCTGCAACCAAATCCGATTTTTGAAGAGGTCAGGTGACATCTGAAAGAATTTATTGAAACCTAAAATCAGTTAGATATAATAATGCTCTATTATATTTTCAGATTTCCACAGGAGCTTGCCATACGTGATATCGGGCAGCGTCGATCAGACCGTCAAAGTTTGGGAGTGTCGCTAAGAGCGTTGCCATTTTAGTAACTTAAACTCACCGATGATATCCTTATCATTATTATTTCGCGTTGTAGCTACAATGAGAGCGATGTAAACTGCTGTCATTATGGTCAATCATTTGTAAAGGAGAGACACTTTCGTCTTTGCCTTCTGCTCATTGTAGTTTTTTTTTTTCGTACATCTGACGATGCTATGTCTCCTATATCTAAATTGGTGTAAACTTTTAGCCCCGATTCTCGTTTCGTGTTCAACTTCTTCGGTTAGTTTCACACATTCCATTAAAATGTAATGGCATATAGTTTCTGTATATTGTTTAGTTAAATTGATATTGCCGAATTTTGTAAAAATTTGGACCTACTTTTAGTTAGCAGTGACGTAGCATTCGTCATGTACCGCTCGCAACGATGGAGTGAAGAGTAGCTGTGTGTTATTATTAAACTTTCAATGTCCTGTTTTATTTTATAGTTATTGTTTATTCGTAAAACGTTTAGATATAAATTTTATTTGTTATAAAATAAGTAATTTGATTTATTACCCAGCCAATCAGATTTTGTACCTTGATTTCTTTATTGATAATGTTAGTTTTATGAAATTTGATATTGATAGTTATTCATGACAACCATTCAAATAATTAATGAACACACTTAAACTCATCATAAATTCTCCATCAACTATTGTAGTGTACATAGGGCTTTTGATGTTTGTCTCAGCTCGATCGATGTTCATTATGTTTGTTAGCACTGCCGCCAACAACATTAATGAATATCTATGGAGACAACGAAACCGAAACGGAATATTGTAGCCACGTTTGTAGAATTTTATAACAATCGGTTTCCTGGAGACTTATTTTAAGTTTTGGCAATTCAAAACTTTAACTATAAGTTAGAAAAGTTATATTTCAAAATTTTATTTATTTATATTGTCAGTTTTTTATTTTCTTGTCTCAAACAGTTTTGTTAAGTGTAGAGCATTGAATTGCTAAATGGGTAATTGTAATACAATTCAAGTTTTACATTATTAATTAATATCTGATTTTAAAGTTAAGCCAATTTCATTTATGTCATCATAATTATGTCTTAAGTAAATTAATGTGTGATACAAACTTTAATTAATACTTTGAATTACAGGCCTGTTTAAGGTAGCTAGATTGAAAGAAAAACTTAATTGAAGCCTTTTAACCCGGCTACGGCGAAGCCAAAAGGAAGGGTTATGATATTTTCGCAGTATGTATGGAAGTTCCCTTATTGTGTCGAAATTGCTGCACCGATTGTGTGACCAATGGGGTTACTGTGGATTCCTTTTATCGATACGCATGTCATAGGGTGATTTATCCGTGGTCGGGCTTAGTTTTTAATTAAAAATATCTATTATTACTATCAATAGTTATTTATTGTAATACGGAATAATTTTGTTGCCTGGTGTTGTAGAGGTTAATTCGTAGTGTAGTTTGCGTAGTACGCTCATACTGTTAGAAACAGCTGTGTTTAGTGCATGACATGATGCGACGTGTACATTGCTTGCAAAGTGACGGCCGGTAACACCACGCTAATATATGATATTTATGGAGTTATCGCTTATACAATATGTCATTAAGTATTGCTTTTGTATTTCTAATCGAGATGTATGTATCGTGCGCTGCAGCTGTCAGGATAGATGCTAAACTTGATATGTATCTAGATTCTTACACAAGGATTATATTCGCTTTGTCAGTGTGCATTCGTAAATAATAATATGCTGAGACCAAGGAGATTGTAACAGTAGTGTTGTGGCGTATCTGTAGAGAGCGCTCAACTTAACATCTAGTAGGTATCTGTGTACCCATCTAGTGTATGATTGATATTCAAAATATTGTTAGCTCAAATGGATTCTTATAACTAAAGAAAAAAATGTACAAGCAGTTTTCTATTTGAAATATCTTTTATACTTTATATTGCTAATACATCACAATACACAATTTCTAGTCATTTTTATTTGCAATCATTTCCATTTATTAGATTTGTTAATCTCTTAATAGATAGTGCATGTTTTTATGACCCGAAATGTATTTTTTAAGAGTTAATACAGCAAACTAGGAAAGCATTTGTACGGGTTTATGATATGGCAGTTTTAAAATATGTATTTTTGTAGAGAATGGTATAGCAACCATTTTGATTTACTGTACTTAACACCTCTGTTAATGAAGACTAAAGTTAATTTAAATTCTTACGTAAGTATCTGGAATTGTTCACATATGAAAATTAGGAGAATAGACCTCAAAGGGCGCTCTCTACTACTACGCGTGCTTTATTATCTTGGCATAGAAATATAATCTCTTTGAAATATGGCAATCGCCTACTATAAATAATCTGCTGAACATAACGTTCTTCATAAAATCGTTTGTATTACAATTTAAAAATAAGTATCTTGCACTTCTATAAATGTAATTACCGTAAGGATAATAACATCAACGTAAGTTATCTACTTGCAGAATTCTCTAATTAGATACATAATTGAGAAAATATGTTAGATTATCTACTGGATATGGAATAGCACTAAGAATATGTGACTGAAGTGTTAATGGGAGAATTTTGCAGTTACTCATAATAACTGCTGTAACTTGTCAAAATTAACTACCGAAACCCAAATAGATTTGGTTCGCGTTTCATGTAAATAAACAAGTATTTAATTTATTTTACTGTTTGTTTAATTCTTTACCCCTCCTACATCGCATTCCTTAGCGAATTGCGGAAACCAGAATGGTGAAGTTGCTTCCCTTAAAAACATTTGCTGCAAAAATTTTGAATCTTTCACTTGCTGAATTTTTAGGACCCTAGGAGTGTGGGGATAATATCGTGTGATATACACCCCCATCAGGTATCGGCCTGCCTTTAATTTCACATGACCCTGCCCCGTTACTATGAGTGGTGGAGCTGCCTATCCTGGGACCGCGCAATATTTTGTGCGATTGTATACCTCAAGCGTGTCCTTGCGACTTGTGATTATGATGACACTATATTAAGTGTGGTGCTAGCCATACATAAAACACTAACCCTCTTACTAATAAACACGGAATAATGCTATACCTGGAATAACCATACATTTTCATAGGTTTAAACTTTAATAACTTTATTCTGTGTTTAATAATAAGAGGGTAAATGTACAGACGCCAGCACATCAACCTATCCCAAACTGTCAAATTTTCCCAATTGAACATGAACCTTATTGGGGTAGCTTGATGTGCTGGCCTCTGTACAATAGGTGCTAGCCAGTCATGTGTTTTAGGGTTCCGTACTCAAAGGGTAAAACGGGACCCTATTACTAAGACTCCGCTGTCCGTCAGTCTGTCTGTCTGTCACCAGGCTGTATCTCATGAGCCGTGATAGTTAGACAGTTGAAATTTTCACATATGATCTATTACTGTTGCCGCTATAACAACAAATACTAAAAAACAATAAAATAAATATTTAAGGTGCTCCCAAACAACAAACGTGTTTTTATTGTCGTTTTGATAGATAATGGTACGGAACGCTTCGTGCGCGAGTCCGACTCGCACTTGGCTGGTTTTTTAAATACTTGAGAAACAAATTGAGATTGACAGGGAAATTAAGTAAAAACAGCCTACAATTCGGGTTCATTTTTTATTTTATTACATTTACACGGCATAACAAACCAATTACATAAATCTTAATAGGTGTTTTTATGAAGTACAACATAACAACTAAACGAATAACAATTGAATACAATTATTTTCACAAAATTATAGGCACATAACTATTCAGTTGGCGAATTTATTAGCAAACCGATCGCAGTCCGGGTTGGCTTCAATGAGTTTGTTTAGTGCGGTCAACATGCGCGGTACGGGAGATGCAGCACGGGCTGCTGTCCGACACAAAAGCAGGAATTCTTTTTGCGCTTTTTACCCGGCTGCGCCAGAAGGAGGGTTATGTTTTTCGAGAGTATGTAAGTATGTATGTATAATTGTTTGGCACGCTCTGCAGCCTGAACGGCTCGATGGATTTTAGCTTGAGAGGTGTTGTAAGATTCGTATTTACTGTGAGAGTGACACCAGTGTCACTCACAGTAAATACGAGCAGCACACTTGTCCGAACTAAGCTAGAAGCTAGTTCTTCTGTATGGGATCCGCACAAAGCAAAATATGCACTTCTAGAAAAAAAGGGTAATTTAAAAAACTAAAAAACCCGACTGCTTTTCTGAGTATTCATGGAAAAGCCCTAAAACAAGAAAGTCCATACTTTGCTTTGTGCGGATCCCATACAGAAGAAGTGAAGAACTAGCTTCTAGCTTGGTTCGGACAAGTGTGCTGTCTAAGAGCCATACTACATGCTCGTTGCGAAAATCACGGGCATTCCGGAGAACAAACCCTAGCCTTTTAAAAGATTCTTTGGCTACTGTAGAAATGTGATCATGAAAATAATTTTGGTGTCGCATTCGACCAAAGATCATTACATAGCATTTGGAAGAATTGAACTTAAGTACTTAACACCTTTTCGCTTGTTTTCGTGTGTACCCGTAGCTGTGCTCCTGCAAGCTTAGCACGAGAACCGTAGAGAACCGTTTTGTCAACGGAAGAGTAGACAAAAATGACGTTTCCGTGTAGACAGTTGACAAGTTTGAACCGAGAAATGTAGACAAGCGATTTCTATTCTACGGTAGAGTAGAAATAGAAAGCGTCATGCTAAGCCTGCTGGTGGTACAGCGGAAGATCAGTTTTAACCGCTGTACCCTTCGCCGTGAAACCCGACCAAATGGAAGGACCAGGTGTTATTAATTTTTATACTTACCTGTGCCTTCGAAGTACCAGAGGCCCTAGTGTGAGTTCCATTCTCCCATCAATATTATTATATTCTTTGGTTCCATTTAACCATCTACACCAAACACAGTGTGTGCGTTCGGCGTTCCGAATGGCCCTGGATTGGTGACGGACCAATCGGAGCGCCAAACACGCTCACTGCGTTTAGTGTAGATGGTTAAATGAAACTCACACTAGGGCTTCAGGTCGTCATAACTTGGTAGGAGCTCACCTAACATACATAGGTGTGGAACTTATGGATTTTCATTTATCGATACCGTACTGGACATCATCAAGAGGGAATTGGAAGATATTTATATAATTACTGTTGGATTTAGTTTCATGATTAATGATTATTGACACAAATGTTGGATTTAATTACGGCATTTCAGACAGAAACACGCTTGCAAAAAAAGTTGCCAAAAAGCTGCAGCAGCTGCTGCTCGTGAGAAATAGTCACCACTATAGCTAATGCTAAGCTCAAAACCCCCTTTCGATGGTAAGCTGTTAGTGTGGCCCCCTAAAATCCTACCTTACGTCCAAGCTGAACACCTGGCTACGTGGGGGGCGGACACGCGTACTGTACAACTGTACAAAAACTTATGCGGCTAACAAGGAAAGGTAACCCCTTTATGGAGTTTTGCGAAAAGCCTCAACAAAAAGACAGTGTCCGTATCCAATCGCAGATACTGTTTAAAAATAAAACACAAACATTACTCAATCTACAACAAAACAAAACCCAAAAAGTGAAACAAAAAACATGGCAAAAAAAAAAAAAGCTGTTAGTGTGTCGCCAAAATTGAAGTGGGTTGCTTTTCATATTATTTTCAAAGCGCCTTTTATACATACTGCAGGCATACATCTAATAAAGCAGTATTAGAGTAGTAGTTACTGACTGCCTCACAAGTCTAACGTGCGACTGCTGAGCATGGAGTTCCGGGTTCGATTCCCAGGTACCGACCTATCATGTGTCATCCAAGGACCCCAATTAATGCCAATAGGCTCGCCCTATAACATTGGAGTTACTGTACACACGGCTACACATCAAGTTATATATTTCCAGTTTACGCTGATATCGCACTATACGAAAATCCTATACAATGCGAGATCAGCGTAAACTGGAAATGTATAGCTTGATGTGTAGCCGTGTGTACATCTCATACAAGCGTCGTTTCAAATAGGAGCATCATTCATTTCTAGTTTTTATGTGGATACAAAAAAATCGACTAAAGTGAATCGAAATATCGGCTCTTCTCGATTTTTGTATAATCTGTATTGACGCAACGACAGCTGGCTGGCCGACGACAGATGACAGAACAGACGAAAGGTCACAGAAAACGGGAATGGAATTCACGCATTCGGCCGAATTCTCCTGATTATCTAGTGAAAGAAATATTCGTGGAAATATCAAATACTACAAAGATGGATGTGGAGGAGTGTCTCAAAGAATGGGAGGACCTACTGGTGGACTACAAACGCCTAGAGGTAAAGCATGAATAATGATTTACATCTGAACACTTAACATAATTTTATCGTCTGTTTTCATGGAATTCAAATGCGTTGTTCACGATAGTTTTGATTTGCAGCCTGTTGATGGTAAACGACATCGGTAATAAAAACAAATACGATTGTTTATCGGTATTTACGTGGTAATTACTATGCTTGTTTAATAACACGCTACTATTACAATTTTCTTTATGGCATTCTTAATTTTTAAGGAATATAGAATTTTTTAATTCACAGTAGGTACTATTTATCTTTAGAATATTTGAAATTAAACTGCATGAGCATTGTTTTATATTCTCATTCTTCTAGGTCTCAAACAAAGACTATGTCGCCAAATTGGAGGAGGTGGGAGAGTTGCAGGCAGGCTGCATGAAAGAGATCAATCACCAGAAGTACCGCATGTCCATCATAGCGGCCGCTCTGAAAAGGTCAGAACAATACACTTAACATCATTAATCTAAATGTCATTAGATAACTTATTTCCCTATTTGTTGTAACCTATTTTATTAGTAGGAAAACATGATCAATAATATTGTTGTTGATCTAATTAACTTGCCATCTAATCCATCCAAACAAATGATAGTGTTGGCTGCTTCTAATGGCAATAGTAATTAGATTTTAAATCTAATTAAGAGCCTAAAACTGGGTTATTATCTTCATTAGTTATACAAGGTGAATTTTTAGTCACCGTTTAAATTTTTCCAAGGAACATGGGCCGAAATATGAAAAAAAAAAAATCAGACCTCCCATTAAAATCATCAGCTATCAGCTGATTATTGACTTTGCATGGGAAGTCGTATTTTTTTCGGCACAGCCGGCGGATTTTAGCCTTGTGGGTATGCTGCTGGTGTTGTTAGGCCGCCAGCACTTGCCGCAGAAACCAAGTATGCCTTGTTGGCAGCATGCCCACCGGCAGGGGCATACCAATAGAAAATGGCGCTTAGGGCACGCATCACAATTGCGCCCCTTCGTAAATTATATTCTCGGTTTACACTGAGCAAAGCTAGGTCGCATAACCTTTCTTGACCAATTATATCCTTCAGTAACGAAGGTATTAATTTCAACTTGCTAAAAAATGGCTTGCAATGCTGCAATTTTAAGAGAATTTGAATAGAAATAGGCAGATTTGGAAATACGCTTTCATCCCCGTACTGCACAATATATTCAAGTACCTAGCTCTTCAGATTTCTTAGATGTAGGTATTTTAACATTTAATATTTGGCGAGTTTTTGCGCCCCCTTCAATAGGCGCCCCGGGCTCTTGCCCTGCCTGGCCCAATCTAGTTACGCCACTGCCCGCCGGCATAGTGTGTAGGAGCCTTTACAATAAAATTAGAAATGTTATTCATAATATAATGTCAAGTTGTTGGTTTCAATCAATCAATTACAGGAAAGGAAAAAGTATGTTATCAGTTCTATAATCAATATCACTAAGTACCTACTGATAAACACAAACATCGATTTCTTGTTATTTACATTAATATTATGTAAGAATAAATGATAAAGAATGGGGATTATGCTGGATGGATTGATAATTACAAATCCTGTTTAGTATTTATGAATTTACAAAATGTAATAATGACTTGATAATTAATGAGAAAAAATTATATTATCCGTTATCTGTAATGGATCGGAAATTAAAAAGTAGCCCTGTGTCCATGGGCGTAAGATGCGTAATATTACGTGCCTCTCTTGATGGAGCAATATAGCTTTTATATACTTACACGAAGTAGATAGACGACTCTAAGAAATACCTACACATAATATTGTGGAAGTATTTCTAAGGAAAGCCCATATTATGGGTTTCGCTCACCCGTAGAGATCTCTCCTTCAGCTAATATTTCGAAACCACGTCTTCCTAAGTTCTGAGCTACACGATTACTGACAAATGCGTGCACTGACTGGACTGGTCCACTCAAACTGTGTGGTGGTTTGTTCCCCTAAAAACCGTTTTAGACATCCAGATCATGTAGATTGGCCAAGATTATGTCTGAACCTTAAAGAGAGACTGCGACTTTGTTGCGGCCTTCTTTCTCAAAGTAGTCAGACAGGAATCGCCGACCTCATGTACTTTGTAAAATGATTGGCGTGTAAAAGTGTTTCTCACAAACCTACTTACAGAAATAAATTCATTTATCCATCCTTCCCATACAGGCTAGACAAGAAAGCCGTCACTAAAGATGATCGCGTCGCAAACTTGGAGAAAGAAATTATGAAAAGGAAAGCTATGCTGCATGAGATCAATACAACGCTGCCGAAACAGAACAGCCTATATCTGCGCATCATACTCGGAAACGTCAACGTGTCTATTCTCAACAAAAACGACAAGTAAGTTAATATTTTATATCAGCTATCGGCGCCAAAGAACGTGGATCCCCACATTGCACTAAAATGCTGAAAGGCCACGAGGTGAAACCAGCAATCTAGTCTACACCTACAGTAACGTAACATGTCCTAATACCAACTTTCAAAAACTTTTTTACAGCAGTTTCAAACCCAAACCAAAGCATTTTCATTGGTATATAAATATTAGAACACTTTTTTTTGAAGCAGCTGTGGAAAACGGCGACGTTGATAGCTGAACAGAAAAAACAGCATAATATTACCAAAAACCAATGCCACTGATCTTGAAGTCTAGAAGTCTACTAACTAAAAAAAACTGTTACATCTTATATTTCTTTACGTATCAGATTATTAGATGTTTCTAAAACGGTCGCAAGGACGGCCAAACAGAATGCAACGATGTGTACTAGTAATGTGTAGTACTAGTAATGTAACAGATTTTTATCTGCATTTTCTATAATATAAGACAAGATCAACCTACCTACGTATACGCCGGAAAAATTAGAACTTAAACTATCGAGATAAGGCACTTTCATATGAAGTGTCCTGAGCAAAAGGATAAAACTCATCATTCATTTTCAATACTTCTCAACACGAGTAGGTAAGGTACCGCCGCGCGGTACCTTTTAGCAAAGGTCGTGCAGTTAGGCAATTTCCTTAGGGGAAGGGTCGTATTCGACGTGAACGGAATAGCGGATTAAGGACGTTATCACATTTTTCTATGAGATACCGCTGGTTTTCTGGTACCAATCACATGAAGAGGAATCACAACTGCGAGGCAATTATGGTCTTAAATTAAAGATAACATAGTGACACCATTAAAATTGTATAGTCCCATACAAAATTTTCACACAAATACGTTTTCACCACCACAATAATCGCAGAAAATGAAGAAAAAAAAAACCGAAAGAACAAAAAAATGTAAATTCAATTTATTTTGTTAAAAACCAAAACAAAAATGATAACAATTTAATTTCTTCCTTTTTTAAAAAGGGAACCGCCTTCAAAAAACCGACCCACTGAAAAGCACAAAATAATTTTTATATACGCCACCCCTATCCTTATCCAATCCCTATCCCGTATTCCTACCCCGTAAAGCAAATTTCTGCCAAAAACGAATTAATACCTAATAATAAGATAAGAGAATTAATAATTATCTGAGTAGGTATTTACTTAGTTTTTGAAGTTTCAAACTGAGAACCTCCTTTTTTTTAGTCGGTTAAAATACCAAAACCTTCTCCTAACTGTAACAAATACTTTAGCTGAGTTATTAATAAATATTTTTGGTTTACTTATTGGTAAAATAATATTAGTTTTAAATATTTACTTGATTTAGGTAGGGTAGTCTTTGTCTTTATGGACTGCACGCCACTGGTTTATTTTCAACCATTACAACGATAGTCTATATGGGCGCCAAATCATTATTTGATTTTAATTTTAAGCTTGTCTGATTGTTTTGTTCCTCATTTGACTTTCATGTTATTTAATAAATGAATACTTGTATTTCCGGTTAAGTATGTAATAAGGTTTTATTTTGATGTATTTAAAAATGATGGTTTCCGGTTTAATTTATATTAAAATTCTATTTAGTTGCTTACTTCCTTTTGACTTGTTTAAAATATTGTAGTTTCCGGTTGAATTTAAAAGTATTTATTCTGATACTTCCTTTTGATTTATTTATAATATTGTGCGTTTCCGGATGACTTTATTTTAAGATTCTATTCTATATAATAAGGATTTATTTTGACACATCCGCTGGAATGATTTAAAATGTAACTTCCTTTGAGTTTATATTATTAAGGAATTATTTTGACACATCCGCTTGATTTATATAAATTTCTACTTGGCGGCAAAGTTTTGCGTCATGTTTGGCGGGTTAACTTTGGCGGGTTAACTTTGGCGGTAATTTTATGTATAAAAATGATTGTAATGCTACTGAAATCATCATTATTTGTTCACTGCTGATGGAATAAACATCTTGGGTTGGCGTAAGGTATTTTCTTTGCACTCTCTTAACATTTTACTGTCATTTTCTTTTACTGTGCCTGTGTGAAATATATTGGTGCAAACCAATATGTCTGACTCCAACAACGACGGCTATGAAGCGCCGACAGCAGCGGTGGGATCCACCTCGCCCCTACTGAGGCCTTCTGGATTCCGGGTCCGTAAACCAGTGCCGACCGCCCAGCCAGACCCAACTTTCTCGATGGAGCAGGTAATGAGCCTGGTGACATCAATCACGAAGCAAGCCACATCAAGTGCCGTAGCCGCAGCGCTATCCTCTGCTCCAGCGCCTTCACGGGATCGTGCTAGTTTCTACCTACCGCCATTCGATCCCGATGTGCGCTCACACGATATCAGAGACTGGTGTGCCAATATTGACCAAACCATTGCAACTATTGGCATATCACCGCATGAAGCTCGCATGAAGGCAATACTGCAGCTGAAAGGAAGAGCGAAGACGTGGGCTGATACGTGGTCCCTACAATCTACCACGTGGGAGCAAGTTAAGCAAGACCTGATCCAGACGTTTGGCGAAGAGTTCCGGTATGCTGACGACGTCCAGCGGTGGCGCAGCTACACGTCGGAGCAGGCAAGCAGCTACGCGGACTACGCAACCACGGGATGGACGCTGTTCAAAAGAGTGCGGCCCGAAGCCGCAGACACCGAGGTAATTGATGCTCTTATCACTGGTATCTATCCTGATTTTGTGAAATGTGAATTGTTACGTAATACGCCTGACTCTTTGCCCAAACTAGTCTCCGTTCTGAAAACTTTTCGTAAACGTGACCGACCGAAAACAGACAGTGCAGACAAAAATCATCTTAACAAAAAACCCCGATTTTCGGAAACCCCTGACTCATTAATCGACGGTCAGTCGCCAATTTGTTTCAAATGTAAAAAACCTGGTCACAAAGTTCGTGACTGTAAGGACTCTAATGTATCTGTAAAACCAGCCTCGCAGGTCACGCCGGATAACCGCAAGTTTATCGAGTGTAACTATTGCCATAAAAAAGGGCATTTAGAGAAAGCTTGTTTTCGCAAGCAAAATGACGAAAAATCTAAGACGAAGAATCTAATAGATCAAAAATCCGTTAATTTTTGTGGTCCTATAAATCGTTGCACGACTACCGTCAAAATTGGAGCTACTTCATATCCTTGCCTATTTGATTCCGGCGCAGATTGTTCGTTGGTACGTAAAAGCATTTCTGGTTCAATTCCGGGCAAAAGAAACACTGTCAATACAGTTTTCAAGGGAATAGGCGGTGTGAACGTAACGTGTTCCCAGAGTATCTTAGCGGTTGTCCAGATCGATGAAGTTAGTGTAGAATTAGAACTATTTGTTGTAGAAGATCATCAAACCCAGTTTAACATTTTGATTGGCTATGATTTAGTGCAAATTCCGGGTCTTACTATCACATTAAAGGATAAAAATATGAGTGTCACGAGAAATATGATTATTTCTGAAAGCTCTTTAGCAAAGTCAGAAACTAAACTAAATACTGACCTTGCTGATCCTACCATGTCAGAAAAATTACTTTCAATTTTAAACAATTTTAAAGACTATTTCACTTCTGGTAATAAAGTTTCTGAGGTAAAAACTGGTCAATTGACTATTAGATTGAAGAATGAAGATAAAATAGTTCAACGTAGACCCTACAGATTGTCGCCAATGGAACGCGAAAAAGTTAAAGACATCATAAACGACCTAAAAAAAAATGGTATAATCCGAGACAGCTCATCCCCTTTTAGCAGCCCGATTTTACTAGTAAAAAAAAAAAGATGGGACTGACCGATTATGTGTCGACTTTCGGGAGTTAAATGCAAACACAGCTAGGGATAATTTTCCATTACCATTGATTGCCGATCAGATTGATAGGTTAGGTAAGGCGCGTTATTTCACTTGTTTAGATATGACTGCAGGGTTTTATCAAATACCGATTTCAGAAGATTCTATAGAAAAAACCGCGTTCGTTACACCTGATGGTCAATTCGAATTTTTACGCATGCCTTTTGGGTTATGTAATGCGCCGTCTGTTTATCAGCGTGCTATTAATAAAGCTTTGGGTGACTATAAGGATAAGATTGCTCTAGTTTATATTGACGATGTCCTTGTAGTTTCTGCAACTATAGAAGAAGGGTTAACTAACTTGAAATTAGTTTTGGAAAGGCTAACCAATGCAGGTTTTTCATTAAACATAAAGAAATGCTCATTTCTAAAAAAGTCTGTTGAATATTTAGGAAATATAATAGAAAACGGAACTGTTAAGCCTAGTCCCAGAAAATTAGATGCCCTCTCTAAGTCTACTGCACCAAAAAACATTAAACAACTACGGCAATTTAACGGCCTAGCTGGTTATTTTAGGAAATTCGTACCAAATTTTTCCAAAATTATGGCCCCTTTGTATGAATTAACTAAATCTGGCGTACCTTGGAGGTGGACTGAAAGGCAGGAAAATGCCCGAAATGAAATAATTAGTAAATTAACATCTTCCCCACTCTTGACAATTTTTGACCCTGATTTACCATGTGAACTCCATACAGACGCTAGTTCTCAAGGTTACGGTGCAGTTTTAATTCAGAGACTTAATAAGAATCCCCATGTCGTTGGTTATTTTAGTTTGCGAACGACCAATGCTGAGAGCAAATATCATTCATATGAGCTCGAAACACTGGCTGTCGTGAAAGCTATTAAACATTTCCGTCACTTTTTGTATGGTAAATGCTTTAAAGTTGTAACAGATTGCAATTCGCTAAAAGCATCGAGAACAAAAAAAGAACTAACGCCAAGAGTACACCGGTGGTGGGCGTTTTTGCAAACATTCGAGTTCGATATTGAGTATAGAAAAGGTGACAGACTTTCTCATGCCGATTTTTTTAGTCGAAATCCCGTAGTGAGCCCCTGTAAAATTCCTATCGAAAATAAGTCGTTGCAATTTTCAGTAAACTCTTCTACACTTGATCATAACTGGCTCCTAATAGAACAAAAACGTGATCCATTTCTTAAAAACATAGTTGAGCAACTTAGTTCTGATACAATCCCAAAAGACATTGCTGACACTTATGTCATATCGCAAGATAAATTGCTTAGGCGTAAAGTTCAAATAGAAAATAAAACTCGTAAACTCATCATTGTGCCACGTAATTACAGATGGAATCTGATTTCCCATTATCATGATAACCTCCAACACTTCAGTTGGGAAAAGGTTCTAGCTAAATTAAGAGAGCAATATTGGTTTCCCAATATGTCAAAGATAGTTCGAAGGTTTACAGAAAATTGTGTCAGTTGTAGAATCCGCAAAGGTTTGTCTGGTGCTAAACAAGTTACCCTTCATCCTATAGATAAAATTGCAATTCCCTTTCACACTGTACATGCTGACATAACTGGGCGTATGAACGGTAAACGTAATAATGTTGAATATGCATTTGTATTTATTGATGCTTTTACCAAATATACTCATTTAATTTATACCAATGATCGAACGTCTAATACAGCCATAACTTGTTTGCAAGAAGTAATTTCTATTTTCGGCACTCCAAGTAGGCTCATAACAGATCAAGATAAAAGTATGACATCGTCCGATTTCAAGAATTTTTGTCATCGTTTCGGTATTGAACATCACGTAGTAGCTAAAGGCGCTAGTCGGGCAAACGGTCAGGTTGAACGTATTATGAAGATCATTAAAGATAATATGTCTGTTGTGGAGCTTAATAAACAGTGGCACAGTGCTATTCGAGATTTACAGTTGGCTATTAATTCTACCGTTTCTAAAAGTACGGGAAGATCTCCCATGGAGATATTGTTTGGGAAAAAATGTTCGCCACCGGGTATTAAGCTCTTGCAAATCGATGATGATGAACCAATTGATGATCTTAACACTGTTAGATCATTATGTAAATTAAGGATGGACGAGCGATCATTTCGGGACAAGTTAAGATTTGACAAGGGCAAAGCTCAAATCAAGCCCTTTGAAAAGGGGGATTTTGTCCTAATGCATAAGCATGAAAGGCATACGACTAAACTTGGTCCTAAATATGAAGGGCCTATGGAAATTCTAGAAGTATTGCCTAATAATCGCTATAAACTAAAACATGTCAATTTAAAGGGATGTTCCGAAAAGATTGCTAGTCATGATTTTTTGAGACCAGCACCTCTGGCTCAAAATGATCCATTTATGGATGACGATGATAACGAACCGACCGTATGGGCGGATAATTTGTAAATTATTTTAGCTACTCCACCTTCCTCCCTATTACGCTGGCTGGCCACCATGCGTATCCTTTTTCCTGGTCTTAGGGCTATATCCCAGGCGGGTGATTGCCATAAGATATGGCTAGATCCAAGGCGGGTGATGCCGTGTTAGGGGGCTATATCCCAGGCGGGTGATTGCCATGAGATATGGCTAGATCCAAGGCGGGTGATGCCGTGTTAAGGGGCTATATCCCAGGCGGGTGATTGCCATGAGATATGGCTAGATCCAAGGCGGGTGATGCCGTGTTAAGGGGCTATATCCCAGGCGGGTGATTGCCATAAGATATGGCTAGATCCAAGGCGGGTGATGCCGTGTTAGGGGGCTATATCCCAGGCGGAAATTGCCTTGATATGGCTAAATCCAAGGCAGGCGATGCCGTATTTTTTGGCTAAGCCCGTGCCGTGGGTTTTTGGGTGGTGCTGATTTTATGTAAAATGTTTATAACAGCGCAGAGAGCGCGCTGGATCAGAATGGCCGTATGGGCGCCAAATCATTATTTGATTTTAATTTTAAGCTTGTCTGATTGTTTTGTTCCTCATTTGACTTTCATGTTATTTAATAAATGAATACTTGTATTTCCGGTTAAGTATGTAATAAGGTTTTATTTTGATGTATTTAAAAATGATGGTTTCCGGTTTAATTTATATTAAAATTCTATTTAGTTGCTTACTTCCTTTTGACTTGTTTAAAATATTGTAGTTTCCGGTTGAATTTAAAAGTATTTATTCTGATACTTCCTTTTGATTTATTTATAATATTGTGCGTTTCCGGATGACTTTATTTTAAGATTCTATTCTATATAATAAGGATTTATTTTGACACATCCGCTGGAATGATTTAAAATGTAACTTCCTTTGAGTTTATATTATTAAGGAATTATTTTGACACATCCGCTTGATTTATATAAATTTCTACTTGGCGGCAAAGTTTTGCGTCATGTTTGGCGGGTTAACTTTGGCGGGTTAACTTTGGCGGTAATTTTATGTATAAAAATGATTGTAATGCTACTGAAATCATCATTATTTGTTCACTGCTGATGGAATAAACATCTTGGGTTGGCGTAAGGTATTTTCTTTGCACTCTCTTAACATTTTACTGTCATTTTCTTTTACTGTGCCTGTGTGAAATATATTGGTGCAAACCAATATGTCTGACTCCAACAACGACGGCTATGAAGCGCCGACATCTACGATGACCGATCGGCATATTTGTTTAATAGCCAAAAATATTATTATAGTATTTTAATATTAGACCTCAGAGCGCGAGTCTGAAAATTAGTAAGAAAAAAAAATCAAGCAACCGAAGAACCACCGAAACCAACCGAAGAAGCAACCAAACACAACAGAACCTCAACCGAAGAAGTGTGAGTACACACTTCTTCAGTTTTTTCCTTCATTGCTTGATTTTTTTTTTTGTACCTACGAATTTTTCGTTATTCCAAAAATAATGATTATCATACAGACAAAACTTAGCTACTGTTACCAAATGCATAAAGTTACTTTACTACTAACTTTGCTCAACAATGCTAGTAAAATAAAAAAAAAACGCTCAAGTACCAAGATTAATTAAGTACTGTATAAAAATCGAGCGGACAACCTTTTCAATGTCTGCGTGCGTGTAATGTTATTGTGTTGCGATTCATATACACTTGACTGATCCAAAATATAGATAGCGTCCTTAAACCAATAAAAAAATAAACCAAACAATTTATGATGAACCGGCAGTCAAAAAAGGTTTATATGAGCGTATTATTTTATTTCAATCGATCGACCTCATAGAACAGTCTGTGGGTTTGTAGCGTGTCATGTCACTCATAAATCAACTTGTGAGTCGTGAATAAATTGTAAAGAATCGTTTATATCTCGTATGTATAATGCCTATCTCCTTTATACGGAGATAACAAATATGGCGAACGGTGGTACTAGAGTCTAGATGTAAGATTTAAAAGGTTCATTTCAAACGACCTAGGGGTGAGACCGTGAGGCTAATTGTCGAGAAACTGTATTATCTAATGACGTCACTACTTGTTAATGAGTAGTATCTCACTTCAGAAAACGTGCCGAATCTAAACAACGTTGCCCAGCTGCTACTTCTGAGTCATTTTTGACTAAGATATCAAAGTACACCTTGTTTTTGTTTCTGTTGTGCTGTTGGTAATCGCCTTTAACGCCCACATAATTTCCTTAGTAACTAAAAATGATTTTGTCAGCTTTGAATTTGGTTAAGCGTCTGGCTTTCTGTTTTTAAACCATTATTTGATTATGCGTTTGCAAAAAAACATCAGCGCATTTAAATATAGGTAAGTATCAGGAGCGGTCCGAGGGGGGGTCCTAGGGGTCATGACCCCCCCAAAGCCGTAAACGTATTTTTCGAAAATATAATATATTTTCTTATTAATATATAGGAAGTCTTTGTCTGTGACCCCCAGTCTTCACCGCACAAGTAGTAAGTATGTAAGTCTATGTAGTTGCTAGGAGATATTTTGTCTGCAACGCACCGCCGCGCGCCGATACCAAAAAATATCCTATTGTAATTTCATCACAAATCTTCCGACAGGTTTAAATACAAGGATGAATATGAAAAGTTTAAGCTGATCCTCAGTGCGATAGCCTTCGTGTTAGCTGTTGCGAACCTCTACATAGATTTCAGGTAATACTATTTAAAGATTTCACATTCACATTTTACGACCAATAAATAAGAAATGAAAACCCTGCATAAAAAGTGCAGTAAATTTACCTGATGGCCGATGGATGAGACAGAATTTTGTTGTATGATTCATTGATTATTTATTCTCCTTAGTTTTAATGACTTATACCGGAACATACGTAACTTTACTATACTACTGTGTTTGAACTTTATGACCTTAGTTCATAGTTCAAAGTCAACACAATGTCGACGCGGCGCATCAAAACAATAAATTATGTTTTATTTTAGGCCATTACAATTAATACTGTTGTTCCTCCTGGTATGGTATTACTGCACGCTGACGATTCGCGAGAGCATCCTCAAAGTGAATGGATCTCGGATCAAGGGATGGTGGCGCCTCCACCACTTTATATCAACGGTGGTTGCTGGGATACTGCTCATTTGGCCACAGAACGAGCCATGGAATATGTTCAGACACACGTTTATGTGGTTCATCGCTTATATCAGTAAGTATATGTTGATATTTATTACCTTTTACTACTACAAAAAATCATTTAAATATAATTGAAAAAATAAACTTTATTTTTAACACTTTTGTCGTGAACTGTACTGCGTCATTATTTTTGTTTCCACTTCCGATATTCGTTGTACAATCTGAATTGCAAAAATAATCATCGATATCAAAAATATAATTAACTAATAGATAGCGCATAAGCCTCGATAGTATCTTTTAGGTATTATTTTTCGTTCAATTAGGTACATTATGCTCTTGACAACGACAAGACAGTACCTAATCAAATGCACAATTTTATTGCAGTTGTTTATGCAATGTCATGGTTATTGTAAGGAACAGTGACAAAAGATATTAGCTATCTGGAATTTTACGTACATGTAGGCCTTCCTTCTGTTGAACGGTCATTGAAAACTATACTAGTTTTGGTTACAGTTGTTTTTTATTTGAAATTATCTCTTATCGCCTTTACCGACACTAGTTTGGAAAGGCTTTCTCCTTTTCTATCATCTCATTGAGTAAAGTTCCAAAGACATTTTACGAATACTACAGAATACTAGACAACAAAATAGCCAAACATTTACTACTCGTAGGTAAATACGTAATTTTCATGAGTGCTCGTAATGTGTATGTAAGTAGGTAATCTATACAAAATTGTCCGCTCGCTGACCATGACCGATGGTCTGAGGTAATGTCATAACCATTGTTCTCGACTGGCAGATTGGTAACACAGAATTATTGCATATAGCATATTTATTGTTGAAAAAAAAATTTTTTTGAGGTATAATATGAGTATATTTAGTTATATTTGAATAATAATTAAATACACCACTTATTTGATAGCACCTACCACTGTTTGTCTCTGCATCGCCCAAAGGTCGACTGGTAGAAAATGCCTATGGCATTAAGTCCGCCTCTGTACATTTCTGTGCGTAAAGTATTAAATAAATAAATAAATTATGTGATGTGTAGGCGAATCTCGTAGTCCGTACTCAACCGTCACTAAAAAGATTGCGTAAGGCTTAAAGATTGTACACGCAACGTGATTTTTTCCCCTCCTCTCCGATCCGGACGGTACTTGAAATTTATTTGGCTTTGAACTGGGGCCCGGGGCTTAAAACTTTTTGTATAATATATTTAATGAAACCCGATTCTTTGCAGAACGCGATGCCTATAAAACTTTTAATTTTCAGAATTGCTAATAATGCTTTTCATAATTTTTACAGGTGTAGTCCAATACATGCAGTTCAGATATCAAAGCGGAGTTCTATATAGGCTAAAGGCTTTAGGAGCGCGACATAACATGGACATTACAATAGAAGGATTCCACTCATGGATGTGGCGTGGGCTCTCGTATCTGCTGCCCTTCTTATTTGGTGGATACGTGTTCCAACTATACATTGCTTACACATTGTACAATCTCAGTTATCACCCGGATGCCACATGGCAGGTATGTACTTGATTGTATTTACATTTATTATTTCTACTCTAGTCTTGTAGGTACTCGTTTACTAGTTGTTAGGTTCTTAATAACTTGAGGAATGATATGAAATGTCAGGGCATAATAGGGTAAGGCCGCCAAAATTTCCACTTATAACACAAATGTAACACAGGTACTTTTATGTTACGATAACACTAATGTAACACAAAAGTAACCCAATTATTTTGTAAAGCTTGTTTCATATGGTAACTAATATGGAAAGAAAATACCTACATGAGATTCAATAATGGGGATTATAAAAAAATGTAAATACATATATGTATACTAGTTTTATTTGACTAATTAACAAGTCAGCCTTATTTATAATAGTAGGAACACAATAATACACATAAAAATCGGATAAACGTGAGAAAATAACAACATATTACGTAGTTTTTCGAATTCAACTTAATTCGCGTTAACGAAAACATCAAACAATCATAAATCAATTTAACAATTCACTAAGATAACTTCTATCTGAGGAATAATTTGTAAGTTTGACAATATTTTCTTTACAAAAGCTATCAAACCGCTAAAATCATTCCTCAGATAAAAGTTATCTGATGATTGAAAAATCGGCTAAACTAATGAGAAAATTAACAAATTATTACGTAGTTTTTCAAAATCAACTTAATTCACATTAACTAAAAAATCAAACAATCATAAAACAATTTAACAATTCACTAAGATAACTTTTATCTGAGGAATAATTTGCAAGTTTGACAATATTTTCTTTACAAAAGCTGTCAAACCACTAAAATCATTCCTCAGATAAAAGTTATCTGATGATTGAAAAATCGGCTAAACTAATGAGAAAATTAACAAATTATTATGTAGTTTTTCAAAATCAACTTAATTCACATTAACAAATTATATTTATGTAAAGTAAACGTAATCAAATTCGTCTTTTAAACAATATTCTTTTGCTTCTCCTAGGGTTGTTAAATTTACACGTTTAACTATTAAATTGATAGGCACAATATCAATTTCAGATTTTTTTGTCACAAAAAATTTCAAGTCAGGACTCTTTACAGTCTTAAGAAAACGTATTTTATAAAAAGTTTCATCCTTATTTAAAATCTGTGTTATAAATCCGATGTAATATTTCCACTTTTTTCTCATGTAGTATCGGACTATAACACTATCGTTAACGTCTAAGTACATTGTTTCCTGTGGGTTTGCCTTTTTAAAATCAGTTTTTATAGTTCTAGAATCATCTAAAGTGTCAGTCGCTTCTTCCATCACGCTTATCTTTTCATCTTTCTTAATTTTGCAGTCATCTTGTTTGTGATGTATTTGAGTCGATTGTTCGGTATTTATTGGATATCCTTTTATAAATTTACGGTCACTACAATCAATTGTACAAACTTCACTGCTTGTTTTGGAAGTGGATGGAATAGCTTTGTTTTCTTTATTGGCTGGGTTGAATTTTCTCCCTTCTTCAAAAATTTTGCTGAAACGAAAATTTAAATGAGCCTTATTTTCTTGTCGATTTCTTATTTCAGACAACAGGGTTACTCTTTTGCTATCTGATATTCCTGTCGTGTTGCATTCTTGCTGAACACCTTCCAGGTCTCTTGTTGGGGTTTTTTGATCATTATTTTTTGTAACATAAATTGGTACTTGCGTTTCAACATTATTATTTGAAATTTTAAAGGGTTTTTGTAATATTACAGTTGACAAAATGTTAATTTTCTTGTTTGGATCCAAGCGTTTCTGAATGTTGCCTGATTTTGCATCAAAGTAGTTGGGATGTGTAATTTCATCGAAATAATCTAGGTCAGTATTTCTGCAATCATCTGACAAGACATCCGATGCATCACTTTCAGCGTATTCGATGACTTGATCCGATTCTGATGATAAGCTGGAGCTCTCACGACGTCGTGTTTTCCTTTTTTGTACATATTTTTCCGCGTTTTCATTTGTTTCAATATTACTCTTACGTTTTAAACTACGCTGTTTTTGAGCTTTATTAGAAACACTTTCCGCAAAGTCGTAGTAAATAGGAAAATAACATTCGCAATTGCCACTGGCATTTTCGCAGAAACAACTAAGATCTCTATACTTAAGTTTATATTTTCCGTAGGTTATCATTTGATGAATTCGCATTGTCCCGGGTATGGATGTCAGGTTCTTAACTATTGATGGATCTAAAGGCTTAATCGTTTCAGCCGGTACATAAAAGATCTTAATAGTAGTCTCTGTCGAGGTCAAAGCTTCATATGCAGCCTGGGCGTCAGGAATGTCTAATCCCTGAGCTGTTTTCATATCAAGAGTTCGTTTTATAGCACCTCCAACGCCATCGGCTGCACCTTTGCCATGAGCTGCTTCAAAGAACGACCAGGTACTATGGCTAAATCCGTAATCATACATGTTTCGGGTAAATAGATAAAAATTCTTCTTCTGTCGGTACTGAGTAGTGGGTCCGTCAGAGAAAAAATGAATGATACTTATATTTGTATGGGTAGTCTTAATATAATTTAAAACGGGATTTAGGTGTGCCCATATAGATTCTGGGTTGTGTTGATTATCGGGCGAAATGGAACAGAAAGATTTTGGGCTTTGGTCTTTTAGATATAGTACACCCGTATGTAAAGTGATTTGGTCTTTTACAAAATGCTTAGCTTGGACTTCTTGGTGATATTTGCAAATATAATTTTCCGAAAAATCTATATGAATTATAGCCTCGCATTCTTTCAAGTTTTCTGCACATAACTTGTATTGGTTGTATTGATAATAGAAGTTAAAGACGTGTCTTTTGAATACTTTAATTTCTTTGTTAAATTTTTCCAGTAATTCTTTAATAGTCCCTTCATTTATAACTTTCATCATTTTTTTTGCCTTTTTTAAATTATCTTCTTTGCCATATACATATTCCTTTAAGGACCACTTAAACCATTTTACTTGTACCTCTAGATCTTTGTTACTACTATCAATTTCTCTTTCAGAACATTTAGCGCACTCGCCATACATACAATTTTTTGTTTTAAAATCGCATACCAAATCTGATACTATGTCATTCAAGTTATTACTTTGAAGTAAACCAAACGATTTTAACTTATCTGCCATGAATTGCATGTTCGAGTGCTTTATGCATGCGCAGCTCTCACAATCTTTAATGTTGGGAGGTAAAACGAAGAAAGGGCGATATTTTTTAAAAGTGCTAAAGCTCACTTTTCCTACTTCCGCAACATACTTCTTGTGTAAATTTTTAAGTGTGTCTAGTAGGTACCTTTTTTGGTATTTCACTTTATTCTGTGTTCTGTACTCTTTCTTGCCTGCCGTTGCTCGGCTGACGTCGTCTCGTTTATAAAATGATGCAATTCGTTCCTGTAACTGAAATCTCTTCTTCTGATATTCCCTGCATTTTTTATGACTGCATATTTTTAAACCTAAAGAAGTTCTCATCTTTGTTGTGTGCTTATACTTTTTAACAACTGCACTATTTACAATTCTCTTTAAAATATTCTTTTCCACGTTGCTTGATTTTTTATATTCGTATTTAAAAGACTCTTTCAATACATCATGTTCTATTAACTTTTTCTTTATCTCTTCTATCTTTGGTGTTTCTACATTTGGAATGGCCGTATTTATAAATTCACTAACCCTTTTAATTGGTGTTAATGCAGCAGTTTGGTTAATTAAATCTGGTACAAATACCTCATCTGGTTCTGTAATCTTAATGTTATTTACATTATTTTCTGAAATTTTGGTATTTTTTGTGTCTTCAGTCTTATTATCTTCAAGTTTCATAATTAATGCTTCATACATTTTCTTCATACTATCAATATTCTTCTGTTGTCTTTGAACTTTCTTTTGTAGATTTAGAAAAGCATTCTCTATGTTTTTTATATGTCGTCGTAATTGAATATTTTCTTTTTTAAATTTATATTCAATTCGACGTTGCAAATTATGAATAATTTGGGTATCTGTTATATTTTTTGTGTTTTGTTGCGAACTCTGTATGGCCACTTGCGATGTCGATGGCACACTTTCTTCTTTTTTTTTGCGGTTCTCTCTCCATTTTTGTCTCAATTGTTCTTTTTGCTCTTCGCTATAATTTGCAGTTTTAGCTCTATACTGACGCAGTGTTCTTTCACAATTCTTTTTCTTTTGTTCCTGAAATTTATCTGGATTTGATGTCTTTAACTTTTCGCGATATCGTTTTTGTCTTTCTGCAGCACTTGTCGGCATTATCTATAGAGAAACAAAATTAGTATTACTTGTTATTTAAGCAAGAAAGGGGATATAATCTTTTTAGCATTGCGACAAATTTGCGGTGCACAATGAAACTAGCCTATTTGGGAAGAGGACACATAAACAAACAAAAATGTCTAGAGGTATGGTGCTTTAAAGTGTCACGTTACTGACATATTTGGAGGTAAAGATAGCCATAAAAAACAACAACTATAATTTAAAATGAACTATAAGTTTATATGCAATGAACTATATTCAAATAACAGTCCTCAAGTTGATTTAACTATTTATTAGAAGAGAGTAAAACGAGGAGCATGACAAAATAACTTCAATTAGTTACTTTGGTAGGTACCACTAAACCGCGTCGTAATGAAACACTATTTCGTCAAAATAAACAGTAAAAAAAAATGATTTGCGGAAATTTTAAATAAACGTAAATACTGCAATCAATTTTTTTGATACTGTTCAGTGTCACAGTCGTAAGCATCAACATAAGTACGTGTAAATTATTCCAGGTAGGTACGATAGGCAATTTTTTTACATGTATGAATGAGTCTTTATATTTGTTTTGTGTTGCATAACACAAACATTTGTGTTATGATAACATAAAAGTATCACAAAAGCAACAAAAATGCAACACAAAAGCTAAATTTTTACAGCAGTTTTAGGTTATAATTTAGAAATTAATTCAAATTAGACGCTAACGCATGTTATTATCTAAATTGTAAACATTTTGATGTTCACAATTGGCTTAATAAACTTACAAAATCAATTACTTACCGCAGAAATGCCAAAAAACTATTTTAATTCACCACTGACGAAAACGTGACTCACTCTTTTGAAACTTCCCACAGACAATACAAGATGGCCACTTGTTTTTTTTTTTTTTTTGTGAAGTCTTACTGTGTTGCCATATCAGAATTTCACTTTTACTTCAGTTTGCTAAAAGAAATAGGGGACGAACTCCGTAACACAAAATTTATAACACAAAAGCAAAAATTATGACATTTTATTTGAAAAACAATAAAACATTAAATATTTAACATTTCCGCAACGCAATTATTTATAAAAGAGGTTAATTATCTTATATTTTAAGTGGTTCATGTTTGATTTATCAAACTTAATAAAATAAAAAGTCATGTTGCTTGCAAAATTGTAGGTCAAAAAAAGACACCGTATTTTTGGCCAAAAATAGGAGTCCTGACTAACTTATATAAGTATTATTACGAATTTAAGCCAGTTAAATACGGTTAATGATTTGGAACAGCAAGCTTATTAATTACTTTGTCGATTCCAACCGTCAGAAGAGTTACAATATTTGAATTTTCCTTGAAATTCATATGGATATTTTGAATTTTTTTATTTCAGACAAAAATGGTAATTTTGACGGCCTCACCCAATTTAATGTCGCTGCTTCGTCACATCACTTAATCATTTTTGACTGGGCACTAATAGTTTGGCCCCTTTAATTAAGCAAATTAATGGTATTTTGAGAGCTGGCTGAAAAACAGTCTTGTCGACAGTGTTGTTAATGTACTACTCAAGTTTTTGAAGCAACAGTAATTAGTCGTTCTCAGTTTAACTTAGTAAAACATTAGAAAAGAAATAGTGGCGATAGATTACGACGATTTTCTGTTTGTTTTGTATCTCTGAGAAAAGGGTAGAAAGTCTACAGAAAATGAATGTATCGAAACAGACAGACCACTTAAGACTAACTTAATACGTATTAATCGTAATTAAACAATATATAAAACGCATGTCCTGTAATAAACCGAAAACAGATCCCAGCATTAAGTTTATCATTCCTGACGATTGGGATCGGGAACTTCGCGACGACGCTCATCGTGATTCCTCAGAAACTCAACGAGCAGGTACAGTGGAACTGAAACGATTGGACAACGCAACGCGTCTGACACGCGCCGCACGCTGTGTGATGTAGTGACGTAGACATGTAGACCTTACAGCATGTAGGCTGAACACGAAAGTTCCTGTGTGAGTCCCTAAAAAACATCAACTGTCACTGTCACTTTTGACATCTGGTACATTTACGCACACAAGTCATTATACAACGATTTAATTTAAATAAAAAATGACTGGTAGAGTGTTTGACTCAGAATATCAGGAATATATCGCCTTCAGTTTATATGCTCTAAGTAGATAATTATATTACGGAAAGCACTTGGTTTATGTCATATTACCGATTTTAGCTATTAAATATCAAGAATGACGCAATCAAATGCTGCTCTGTTAGTATGCTTTCAGACAATCCTAATTGGTTTAATTATTCAAAATTGAATAAATTATTATGAATATGCTTTTGAAACGTTGATAGATCGCGGAACAATTTTACAGTCAAGGCAAGATAAATTTCACTAAAATTAAAGACTGAAGTAGGATTGTCTGAAAGCAGACTCTAAAATCTAGCTCTGATAAGTTTTAGTTTTATTTCGTTTAGGTATAGAATAGTAACAGCCGTTTTCTGAAAGGCTAATTATATAATGCTAAAATTTAACAGATTGGAAAATTTATGTCATGATTTGATTGGCTGCTAGCTAATCAAACAGCATCTAAAAACCTAAGTACTTTAAAAAAATAAAAAACCGCACCCAAATCGATTCACCCGTTTAAGAGCTACGATGCCAGACACGCTATGTGTCAAACTTATAATACCTCTTTTTTCGTCGGGGGTTAAAAATGAGTTTGACAGTCTATATCATTTTTGTGGTGACCATCCTTTCTTAAAACGAATGTTAGTCTGTTCGAAATCGATATTTTTGACACTTTGCACCTTAGAATAATGAATCTTTAGTGAATATTATTAAATCTTGTTGATTAGTGTTTTGAATTGATATAAAGTCAGTAACGTTCCTATAATCGAGCACGTTTATACGAAGCTATTCTAGAGTGCAGCCGTTTTTATTACATGTATTTCTTATCAGAGCTATATATAGATCGAAACATACTCGAATGCATTCTTAGTGTTGGATGTTTTGGACCGTGGCCCAATTGGTTCCATCATAGTTTGTAGAACCTTCGATTTTTTAATTATTTTATTTGGTGTCTCGTAAAATTCTTCGAAATCTAATTATTATTTAAATTCATCTCATAAATTATTATCATCATATTAATATTATATTAACCGCGCGCGACCAGTATATGATCGAGGAACTACTTTAAAATTAACAGCATGTAGGAATACAATTTATTTAAACAAACCTAATCATGACTGACAGATAGGCGTACAATTTTAAAAATATTGTATTAATGTACTTCACACATTCCACGAAACTTCATTTGAGTTTTTATAATTCTTTAATAAACCTCGCCTGTTCGTGCGCGAAGACACAAAACAAACATAATAATATTTTTTGTCAAAATACTAATACTTATAATTAACCTTAATTATGCCACTAACACTCCTCTAACAAAAATATTAATATCTATATATAATGTGAAGCTAGTTTATATTATTTATTATGTGTAATTTTCTATTTTCAGTAAATAACTGGACTTCATTTTATACCAATTCGTTTTTATACGGAGTCTGTTTTAAATGGATTTAGTATATATTTCCGCACATTATATTTAAATTATTTACACAAAAGGGTTTTATCTGTACATATTTAGGTATTTATATAAAAATAATTATTGCGTTTATTAAATCATTTAAGTATGATATACGAACAAATTGTGTGCCAAAAATGTATTTTCTGTTTTGATCTTAAGTTTTTGCTTATAATGTTTGTTCAAAAGGCTGCATTTTTATGAGTACACAGATATTAGCTTGTACTGATAGCTTCGCAGATATAGATAGCTCGCATAGTTGGACTGTGTATTTACTTGCTTTTCTGAACACCTACTGATATATTATACTCTATTGACACAATTTAAATAATTCAGGAACATTGCGGATTGTAAAGTAAAATGTCATAGTGAATTAAAATAGATGAAAATTATTTATAAATAATTGAACAATGATTAGCTATCGTTGTGCAAGGCTGTGTGCATCAACACACACCTACATGCAATTAAATACCTATTGCAAAAAAAAAAAAACATTTAAGTTTACGAGTTAATAAAGTTATCTTAGATCGTTAATATATCAAATTAAAAACGATTATAAAAAGTGTTTGCATGCTAACGCATTATCTTACGAACTATTAATTTGAGCATGTTTTGTTATTATGTGAGGAAGTATTCCCGTTTGTAGAGCACCTATGCATTGGGGACCAAGGTGTTCCCATACCTTTGCTGTGAACACTACAACTAGTTTTAATTATTTGAAATTAATTTGTCACTTGGCGTATTTATTGAAGAATAAAACACAGTGTATGACAAAATGTCACCAGCCCTAAATATCAGCAGACATGTCATTGGAAAGATCTTTTTGTGGCCATAATATGTTAATAAAAATATCTGGATCGCACGGGTTTTTTTTTTGGTTTGACGTTTACTAAAAATAAAACCTAGATACATCGATTTATCGAAATCCCTTGCATACTAAATTTCATGAAAATCGTTGGAGCCATTTCCAAGAATCAGAAATTATATGTCACCGTAAAATTGTAAATATCGTTAGATTATGATCTATCTCACGAGATTGTAAACTGTCGAAAGATTGTGAACCGTAACATATTGCTTACAATTTAACGCATTATTTTTCGGTAGATTATAATCTATTGAAAGTGAAACCGTCAAATTGTGAACTGGTATCAAGACGGATAGTGCCTTGCACTATAACTAAATACTCAAGTAACTGCCATTAACTTGGAAGTAAAGCTCGCCGGTCGCTGCCGCGGCATCGCTCGCTTCGCTCGCTCGGCTCGCGCGCGGATGGTCACAATTCTAACCTAACCTAACCTTTTCGGTCGGTAAGCGCTATAGTGCAGTTCACAATTTATCGACAGTTTATAATCTCGCGAGATAGATTATAAATTAACGGTGTTCACAATCATACGGTGACATATATATACAAGAATTGTTCGTTTAAAGGTAGATTAAAGTTAGTCTCTCTTAGAAAAAGATTCAGTTATACAAAAACCTACGTTATTGTATAAAAAGTTGGTTGTTACTTAAAGTATCGTAAAGCCAAGAGCACATTACAGCCGCGACGGGCCGTAGGGCAATATATTTTCATGAAAAAAGTGGGATTATCAGTAGTTCGTTGGTTCATAGAAAATGTACGAAAGTGATTTAGGAATCTTTTTGCAATGCGTTGCATTTTTAATGTAATTTCCTTTGATTTGACTTATAATATTCCTGCGATGGATTTGATCCTTAGCACCAGCAACATTATCTCTGGGTGCAATAATACAGAATGCTTTTTTATATCATCATAATATATATAAAATACAGGATGATCTGACCTTTCCAATGGCATTTAACCGGTCATTATCGGTGGCGATGTCTCCTTGCTTTTATGTAACATTCTTTCCTTATTTTTAAAATATATGCATTTCTTAAACTCAAACACCAAGTGATATGTTGAATCGCATTTTATATTATTTATATGAAATCTGCTTAGGGCATATTGTAGCAAAAGAAATGACCACTCCTCACTTGTGCTATGCTGTAGCTTTTTATATTATTTTTATAGATCTGATCAAAGTTTATGTGAATTCAGTTATTGTCGGTAGTGAAAGGCACAAATTGTTCATTTGAGAAAAAAAATTGTGTTGTGGGTTATGGATACATTCTCATAAATTGATCCATACATAATAAAATGAAAACGACATCACACTATTAGTCCAAATGTTTTAACAAGGGTCTCTAGACAAATAAGAATTTCATTGTAATTATATCAAAAATGTAAATTATGGACATAAATATAAGTTGGAAGTTAATCTAGATATAGATTATAATTAGAAGAGCCGTCCTAAAGTAATAAATAATGGTTGTTAATATTAGTGTGTTATCAATTTTGTAACAGGACTAGTCATATTCGAACATCGCTGATTAACTGTTACTTTTATGTTTGAATTAATGCAAGGTACCCACCTAAATACCTAATTCTGTTATCGCTTTTTTGTGAAACACCGATATCACTACAATTATAAATAATACGTAACAGGTAACTGTTACAGAAATCGCAGTACGATAGATATGTTTTATGACACCAGATTATGAAGTGGAATACCTGGACAGGCTATGTACCTACACAACAGCGTGAATATTTCGTGCCTTGATCAAACAATAAACTATTCGTAATTTAGTGATAATGTTGTACTTATGCTTTGTATATTCGATTAATTTGTAATGGTTGTTTTAGCTCTTATTTGTAATGGATGTTATTTATTTGAATGCATTGATGAATAAATTTGTTTTCAGCGATATTTGCATTTTGACATTTATTTTTATATGTATTTTGTTTGCACCATTCGACAGATATCTTACCTGGCGGCTTCTTTTCTTACATTGCACTCTCTCAACATGTACACAATATACGAGACCTTGCACAAGAAAATGCAAGGAGGTTTGAAGCTACGGTACAAATTACGTGCCATTGCCTACCGTCTATCCAATGAGCTCGCCGTACTGGTACGTGCATGATGTATCACTTATTAGCGTACTTTGAACTTCCTATTCTGACCTAATCGCTCGTGTTTACTTTATCGTATATAGACTTGTTACCCGATTGCAAATGCTACAAGGTCGTAGGGTATTATTTATATAGGCCATGATCTCAATGCAAGCATTTCGACTTGGTATCATTACGATTGATTATGTCAGAGTGGGAGCCTTTGGGTTAGCAGGTTGCAGGTCGACTTTCTTATTGTTTGTCAGTCACGTCCACGTCTTGTTTATTTTCTTGTCTGAATAGTACCAGTCGCATAATGAATAATGCTAATTTGAAATGTAGATTCTAACATGAACTTTGTGCTATGGTAATCAAATCAATTCGACTTAATAAAGTCGAAGACCTAAATCTTGTCAACTTATCTAATCAAAGAAGTAGTAAAGTACAGCTTTATAATACATTTAAAATACTTTAGCCTAAGTAATACAATCTGTTACTTCTGGCAAAGAAACATTGTCAGGATCTGAGTAGTTCAAGAGCTTGAAATATCCATCTGAACAAGGTGCTGGTAAGTACCTAAAGTTTTGGGCAAATGTTGACGACATAGACACATATTTGCATTGTACTGGATAATCTTTAAAACAGTATGTTTATTTATCTATGTTAAGTAGGTATATGTAAATACTTGTGTACGTTTGGGTATGCAGTGTTGTTTGGTTTCTTTTAGATTTCCCTTTATGCTATGGTTTTGCTGTATGCTCTTTATGTGGTGGTTAGTGTAGAGCAGAGCGCACTTAGGGCCGTGCGCTCGGCTTAGGCATTGAAAAAGAAATAACACCTCGTTTATGAGCGAAATAGGCGTATCATACGCCCGAAAACTAGGCGTAATTTTAACCGCGAAGGGAACCGGTGCCACTTGATCTCTTCTATACCAAGAGTTATTTCTTTTTCTGTGGCTTAGGCTAGAGAAAAACAAATCACACATTAGCGTTTACCTGGTATTTAGTATTTCTATGTATATATTAAATATTTACTTTGTTTTCTCTATGCTTGGTTGCATGTCATTCTGTGTTGTGTACCTAGTGGCAAATGGTATATTTGTGTGTGTGATCTAATGGTTAAAATGTAAATTCAAAATTCGTATTTGTCAATTACAGGAACAAAAATGGCGACAGAATAAAGTGGAAACGAAATCAGATTAACTTTATCTGGCCTATATTTTAATGTGATTTACTAACGAATGTATTACCTAAATAGATTGATGGGCAATTTATATTTTCATAATTCATGGTGTTTAAAACTGTATAATGGCATTATTTCTCTAATGTAAATAATATAGTTATTGAATAACTTGTTTTGGCTTTTTATTAATCTTCTTGCTGCTGTGGTGGGGTCTACTTTAACTGCCTGATATCTTGTATCATAAAAAAGTAATGAATAGGTCGAGGTGTCATAATTTTAAAAGGTGCAAAGCAGTGTGCACTTTCATTTGCAAAAAATCTGCAAAGCACTCGACATTCATTCGTACCAAGATTTGGACAATGTGCGAGGGCGGGAGGACAGTATTTAATGATGTCCAAGCTGCTACAGCGTGCAATGAGGACACGTATACATGCCCGGGACTTCCCTAGCACGTTGTCGCAGCTTGAACATGATAGAAGTTACATGACCACAATAAATTTGCCCATTTTTGACACTCTGTAAGTACTAAGTAGGCAGGCGCGGTGCGAGGGGGAGAAGGGTCCTAGGGGTCATGACTCCCCAAAGCCGTAAACTAATGCTTAAAATAGTAATTTTTCGAAAATATAATAAATTTTCTTATCAATATGTAGTTAGTCTTTGTCTGTGACCCCCCTCAAAGTCTTTGACTGCGACCGCGCCTTTAAGTAGGTACATGCGCAAGCGCCCTTCCGGGTAAATAAGGAAAATGGTGGTTAAGATTCATAGTTTGTAAGCCACACCTAGTGAACATTTTTCAAGTTTCGTCGCATAGTTACAGCAATGGTATTGTAACAAATAGATATTTTGAAGAGATTTTAAAACAGCAATAGCTGGCGGTATTATTCTTATTTATTTTTATATGTCTCGGTCCTTTGGAAGCCCTACGAGGGGCCGAAACCAACTCGTAGATGTCCCTTAGAAAATTTTAAACGAAATCAGACACCAACCGACGACTATCCCTGTGTGCTCTATGTATGTGCTCCCAAGGACAACCCTCGGTTGGTGCTAGACTATTCCAAGACGTGGAAACAAAACATAGGCTATGGATTTGGGTGGCTAGTGGATTGGTTACCTTGTACTATGGAAGAACTATGCCTGGCCAATGATAAAATGGAAGAGTGTGTCATGCACACTCAATAATGGCCCCCAGTCCCAAGCACATAGAGACGTAGCGACAAGGCAGGCAACATGTCCTTAGGTGCTCGAAGAGTGAAGAGGTATTCCATGGCTATCAGGACGATCCCAGAAACTGGAATCAAGATCTCAACCAGCACTTACTGGAATACTTCCTCCGAGCGTTTGCTCTTGCGAATCTCCCCTCTAGCCAGGCAGTAAAGACAAAAAAGTGGTGGGAGTTCTGTTTTCCGTCACACTATGTACACCCCAGCCGGCCAATAAAGGTAAGCCAGAGATGAGGAACAGGGCTACTCCCGGGAGATAGGGGTCCCTATGGTCGCTACTGCCCAACAGCTCGCCACATGCTGCCCCGTGAGTTTCTGTATCTCTCTTGGTCTGGCTCTTCTGTGTAGACCTGTTCCAGCAAAGTAAACTCTACCGGCACAGACGTAAAGTTCGGAGCACGCAAGCCGCATCACGACGTCAACGTGAAGATACGGCGGTGAGGTTATACTATTTAAATTACCTATTACCATTATTTACCATTAATTTTGACAGTTCAATAACATTCATTGCGTTATTTACGTTTGTTTAGCAGACATTTTTTCGAACATATGAAGCAATGGATTAGCATCGTTCAAAATGCACAGATTGATAATCTGTTACACAATTAGGGCGCAGAGGTGCTTAGGTATAAGGAGTGGAGAGGTAATCCACGGCTATTAGAACAATCCCGGAAGGACGGTCCGATACCTACCAGCATCTTACGAATATGTCTGTCCTGGCCGCGCCACAATGATAAATTAAAAATACATGGGTTTTAGTCACTAAAAGTGTGACACGATGAGCGGGAGAACTTATTGGATTATTTCGCACCCAAAAAAAAAGCCGGCCAAGAAAGAGGTGGGAGCTGTCCCTCATCAGTTTACTCCAGCTGGCCAATAACGGTAAGCCAGAGGTGATGAACAAGACTTCCACCGGAAGACAGGCTCCGTGGGGTCGCTCCTGCCCAATAGTTTGCCAAATGCTACCCTGTAGGTCTATGTATCTTTCTTTTGGTCTGCTCCACACCCTAGACCCGTTCTACAAAACTCTACCGGCACACCTACTCTCTAACTTCGTCAACGAAGATACGGGGCCGTCCGAAAGTAGTACGAAACTTCTTTATGAATCCTACAGCCAATTAACTAACTTTTTTGGACGGGTAAAAACATTTCGGGAGTTGGGACAGCTGTCAAATCGTGTTGTCATTCACTCTTAGTTCGGGCTCCAAACTAATCTTCTGTCCGTAAGTGATAAGGACTTGGAAACGCCCGTTACTTCGACCGAAACGACGGACTTCGTGCTTAGGGAGTAGGACCCCGGACATAAGAGTTCGGGCGCGCAAGCCCCACCGCGATGTAAACGTAGATACGGCGGTGGGGTAGCCTGTGATGGACCACCGCAGGGCAGAGGCTTCCCTACTCTTTTCTGTTTAAAGCAGCTAAGGACTAGTTCTTGTCGAAGGAGTCCAGCTCATACACCCCCCCCCCCCATCGCCGTCTAGGCCTACCGCGATGTCGCTTGCATTTAGAGGGACCCACTGGGTTGTAAGATTGCTGGCGGTATAGATTGCCCTAAAAAAAAATATACCTCACTCGATTCCTACGTCGCAGGTTCGAATCCTGCACGGAAAATATAATGAATGATTACAGGAAATTAGAGTCATCGCTAGGATGATGATTCCAAGATGTAGGGCATTAGAGATGTTATTGCTTAGTGATACTTCGAATGATTGATATTTAACTATAAGAGAAATACATTTTCATATTATTCAATTCATGTATTTGTTACACTTAATATTTACAACACATTTCATGCTTACGTCTAATTAACTAAATAAATACATTATACAATATTGTATGTAAACAGAGAGTTAAACAAAACTGGAAAATATACAAAACTATTTTTACTAAGATTTTTTTGTGGGCAGAATTGAAGTCTAATTATTCAGTCAACTTTAAGCTAAGTATATACACACATTTACTCATCATGTTCATCTGTTGAACCATAACCTGCATTATTATCACCGTCGTGATCGGAATCTTCGTTGGCATCATTGACTTCTACTCGAGGCTTCTTCACCAAGAGACCTTGCTGCTGTAATCTTTGTATAGCTTCTAAAGTAGTCCGTCTCATAGGGCTACTAGATTCGCTGTGCTCTTGCACTTGAGACTGTTTTTGTTGACTAGTCATAATTTTTAACCCAGTTTTATTACTAAGCCTACCCATTAGTTGCGAAGTAGCGTTCACTTCTGATTTCATTTGTTTCGCGGTTACCACCGCATTACCTTTGACTATGTTTGTAGTACTAGTAAAATTAGAACAGCTGGTGTGTGAGGCAGAGGTGAACTGTGCAGAGCCCTCGCCGCTGCTACTGGCAAAACTCGGTATATCAGATACTGGAATCAAAGATTCTTTTGGTTTCTTAAAACAACTGAAAGGTCCGCTCACATCTTCGGTGTTAGGCCTCTTTGCGTTTGCCTTAGACACCATTGCCGTGGGCGAAATTTTTAAGTGTCTTCCTATCACTTGATTGTTCGCACTAGGTGAAGGCGTAATATTTTTTGCTGCCGCCATTCTTGGATTATTCGGCCTCGTTGAATGTATACCAGTCCTCATAGGAACAATTTGTTTAGATGGTCTCACGATAGTACCGGCTGGTCTAATCTGAGCTATCGTATTACTAGCTCTAGCTCCTAACATAGGTGGTGCATGTCTAATAACAACACCTTGAAGGTTCTTGGACTGGCTTGGCCTTATTCCTTGGATTCGTTGTGATACCATCGGTGTACTTGTCTGCAAACTGTTTCGAACTTCTTGTTTCATGGTCTGGTTCACTGTTTTTACAGTTTTAGTAACAGTTGTTGTTATTTCTTGTATCACAGTTTTAGTTTGAATCGTTTTTACTGTAACTTCCTTGTTAACAGTGTTCACTTGATTCATAGCACATACCTTTTTATTCCAAGATTGAGCTGTAGTATGATCAACATTTTTTGGAGTTCTATTGATAGAGATATTATCACTTTGAAGTTGTTTTATAACTTGGTTGGATGGTTTTGCTGGCAATTGTTTTCTCTGTGGTGTTTCTTCACTATCATGTGTCAGTGCTTGTTTAGTTTTCTCGTCGTTGTCTGTTGAGCTTTTACTCAATGATTTTATAGTTATATTTTTATTTACATTCTTTAAATTATTTAAGCAGACAGAATTGATAGTAGAATTCATAGATTGGTCACCCTTTTGTAGGGTGCTAGCTTTTATGTCTGTTTCGAAGTCATGTAAATCCTCGTCTTCATTTTCGCTGCAGGATTCTTTTGGTGACTCAACAATTGGATTATCAAGATTCGTGTTTAATGTTTCAGTCGATTGCGAGTCCTCTCCGTGGTCGCTGTCATGGTCCATGGCCTCATCAAGTTCGGTAATTTTTACATTTCCTGGACTAGAGTCCTCTGAGTAGCTTGCTTCATTATCTTCGAATACTTTAGAATCTTGTGAATTGTATTCTTCCAATTTAGGAAATTGACTTGGTGACGTGTTTCGAGACTTAATTGTTATATTTTTACATAAACCCTGTAGCACGTTTTTGAATGCATTACTTCTGTTTTGCAAATTAATGAGAGTGTCGATGTTAGATTCTTCTTTGAACTTTGTCTGGCTATTGTTATCTTCTTTTTCGATCTTTATATTTTTGATGGTATTTTCAATTTTTATGTTTTTTTGTGCTGATTGATGATTCATAGATTTAATTGTGATATTCTTACTAAGGTTTTTGAGTGCATCCATAGATTTAGAATTTTGTGTAAGTTGAGGTACAGATTGACGCTGTTTACTGTTTTCTTCTTCATCTTCAGAGTCGTCAACATCAAAAATTTCAATTATTTCTTCCTTTTTCTCTTCACTTTTAGTAATAGTCTTCGCTATATTGGCTTGTTTGATAGTTGAAGGCAGACAATTGTTCTTGTTCACTATCGGTTTAGTGGTAATATTTGTTAACCTTCTTAAAATATTTGCATTTGTTGTAGGCAGATTATTATCAGCCTTTTCAACTGTAATTTTGCTGGGAATTTTTCCCACAGATGGTTTAGTTATTGGTTGTTTTCCAGGCATACATTTTCTCTCATGACTATTTGAAGAATTGATAACCTGACAATTTGGTTTAGATTCAACTGTTTCAATTTTTGATTTCTTAATTGTCATATTTTTATTACCATTTACATCTTGTAATACCAGATTACTTGTTACTTTTTCTTTCATAGCTATTTCACTATCTTCAGATTCACTATCGTCAATATTTCTTTTTGTTGACAAAGATTTTATTGTAATATTTTTACTTAAAGTCTTTAGGGCGTCCATGGTTGGGTTTTTTTCAATATAATTTTTTGGTTTGCTTAGATTTACTCCATCAGCGAGAGGTACGCTAGAAGTTTCTTTATTGTCATTTTGAAGGGGTTGACTAATATGGCTAATGGCTTCAATAATTTTATCACTTGTAGGTTCTGTTGATAAGTTATTCCTATTTAGACTCACAGGTTTCACTGTTATTAGATGACTTAAATGTTTCAATGTAGATAGAGAGCTGGCTGACGCATTAAATACACTGTCGTTGTTGCTGAAATTGTCACTTTTCTCTCTAATACCATCAGAAAATTTATCTTTATTTATGCAGTTGTCTGAACCCGATTTCTTTTCTGAATTTTCTAATTTAGAATCAGAAATGAATTGATCTGATTCAGTTTTCTCTAAGTTTTCTTGGTCAGGATCTGCCGCGTTTACTCCATCACATATTTTATAGTTAACTGGTGACCCATCAGAATCAGAAATTTCAGATTCTTTCTGCATGTTTTCATCATTATGTGTGTTCAGAGTTGTGTCTTTGACAATATCAGAAATGACATTACTTTTACTTAATTTACTTGACCATGAGTTATCTGTAGTAGCAATCACTGGTAACTGTTCAGATGTTGGAGAGGATAAATCGTTTGTAATATTTCTATCTGATTTAGGAATAGGTGTACTTATTTCTTCAATATTGCTATTAGATTCAATTGGATTTTCACTCATGTTATGAAGGGCTGTTTCAGCCTCTTCACTGGGAAAATCTTTTATTTGCTTAAGTTCTTTTGAGACAGTATTAGGATTAACTTTTTTCACAATTTTTATTTGATTGTTACTTTGATTTATTAATTTAGTCAACACTTCACTCGAAGTTTCTATTCCTCGTACTTTATTTAATTTGTAAACAGGTTTATTTAGAGCATTTTTAATAGGCATAGAATTAGTAACTTTAAGACCTTTGATAACTGGATTTCGATTAACTTTCTTCTTTACAACAATACCTGCCTTTTTTAATTTATCTAATTCTACTGAAGTGACCATGGCATTACTAGTTTTTTTGTTATTTTTAAGTTGTTTTTTTACTACTAGTGTTGGAACTTCTTCTACACCCTGAAAGTCTATATCCTCACCAAACACGTCTTGGTTCATACTTAGGAACTCGTCAAGGGTAATGGCAGATTTCTTAGATTTTTTACGTTTCTTATGTTTTTTTGCTTTAACAGGATTGCTATCTTCAGATTGGTCCATCGCCAACTCCAAGAACTTTTCCTGCAATGACAAAATTGATGTAGTAGTAGTAGTAGTAGTAGTTACAGTACCTGCACTATAAGAGCGCAAACAGAAATTAAGTGGTATAAACTACAGACTCAATTCTTATATGGTCAAGAGTACTAAAAGTAAGTTAAACACAAAACTGGAATAGTCAAACATTGTGTTTCCATTTGTGTGCCTCACTGACTAAATGATTGTGTTTGAGAAGAGTTTGAGGTCAAGACTAATATTAACTTAACAGTATTATTAGTTACTAGCTTTTGCCAGTGGCTTCACCCTTGTGGTGGTTGAAAATTATCCCTTAGGAACATCTTATTTTTACATGGAACAATATTTGATATACTTACAATTCCTACAGCATTAATAGTGGATTCTGCTTCTGTATCTTGTGTTGGATCTTCTGTTTCCATGCTTTCCACCTTCTCTATTATAGGTGGTACTGTCTCCAGAGAATAATCCAATAAGTCAGTGTAGCTGTAAAATAGATTCACCTTTTAGCATATGATGTTTGTATAAATATGTTTTCTTCAAACCTCTACAAACAAGAAGTTTTAGATTCATAAAATGAATTCCCATTTTGCATAATCAGCTCATCTGAGCTATGTTGAAGTTACTTTTAAACAACTTCTTGTTTTTACCTAACAAAATCTTCATATTACTTACTCAAGATTTTTAATACTGTACATATCCTCAGAGGAATGAAAAGTGAGGTGAATCTCATATGCGTCCAAATGGTAAAAGACTGCCTCACACATCGGACATTTCAATACTTCATCAGGACTCTGATTTTCGTCTCCATGGTCATCTGTTGTGTGTTTCTGTAATGCATTTTGCATACCATAAACAACATTTAATTTTACTCTTTTTATTGCAGTAAATTATTATAGAAGTAATAGGTATAATATACCCACCCCAGTTTGCAAAAGGGAAGCAAATTATAAATAGATTACTACTTACAATTAGATTAACTTTGTTTTCATATTCTTCTCCACAAAAAGCACAATAATAAACAGGCATGACTTCCTGAAATAATTTAATGAAATATTAGTAAAACGTTACATAATTGCATGAGAAATTTTACCTTTCTGCTGATTTAATACAACATTTTGTATTACCTGTTCATAAAATTTGACTTTCTTTGACTGTCCTATGTCAGGCAAGTCAGTATCTTGACGATGAAAGAATTTGTTATGGCTGATCATTGCAGAAGGGATGTAGAAGTCTACACTGCAGATGTCACAGTGAAAACGCTTGCCATCAATTTTGTCTTGTTTGCCATGGTTTGACTGAACATGTACATTATATAAGTGCTGGAACATAGAAGTTATAAAGGTACTGAGTCTGTTCGAAATTGCAAAAATGGTATATGTATCTTTATCATGAGTTACGGCTTGTAGATTGAAAACAAGAGTTTTCAGTCAACAAAATTGTGATGAGATACATTATTATGCCATACTTTCAATTGAACTAGAAAATATTCATTAATAATCATGATATGTGTCCTCAGTCACCAAGAATTGGGGGATAGGACCTTTTAAGATGATGATAATTGATATATTAAACAACTGTCAAAATGATAAGTGATAAGCAATTCTACGGGTGGTGGGGAGGGAGCACAGGTCGACTTGCAAATACACCCACCACTCGCGAGTGAAGTGACGCCGGCTCGTGGCCAAAACAAGTTATTACCTTCATAGTGAACAGTTTCCCGCACCAAGGACAGAAGTACTTAGCATCGTGATCAGGGTGCACCTTGTGTTTGTGAGTTATAGCCTTGGATATCGTTGGGAACATTTGCGCGCACACGTCACAGCTAACCATCTCGGCTTTCTCTTTAGACTTGTCATCAGACGCTTGCGTATCTCTTTCAAAGCGGTTTTTATACTTGGGGTCCCCGTGTTTTCTAAACATAAAACAATAATCATTTTTTTTACAATCTACTGAGACTTACAACTATTTATGACGTTACGTTCACAACATACACAAATAGGTTACCTAAAATGTTCTTGCAAATCTTCCTTATTATCAAAATTGTCTTTGCAAAATACACAGTTGAATTCCTGCTTTGTAGTCATGGCTCTTCACTGCAATAATTTCTTCAGGCTTCAGAATTTTACTTCAATCCTCTTCTGCCATAATTTTACATATTATTTCCACCAACTACACCCTGCACTAAGGGTTTGGATATTACTTTTATTTAAATCAAACAAGTTATTCTCAGTAACTTTTATGTAATTATTAAATTCAGGTCACTTTATCTTATTGGCAAATTAAAATGACTCGATAACTCGACCCAAACAATACGTAGGCCATTTTGTATTTATTTATTTCATTCGAGCAGTGTTGCCAACTCCAAAAGTTCCAATTATCGAGTTCCCAAGTCGAAATGATCGTGTTATGGGCAAAATTATCGTACAGACGCCAGCATATCAAGCTACCCCAAACTGTTAAATTTTCCCAATTGAACATGAACCTTAAGAATATGTCATAAAGTTGAAAATTTATCAAAGAAATTTGACAGATTGGGGTAGCTTGACGTGCTGGGGTCTGTACAAAAAAAATCACTAAAAAAAACCTAAACATGTATCAAACAGTAATACAGATAACAAACGAAAGTGACTAGTTAAAGAGGAAGAATATGCCAAGTTTCACGACTACTAGCGCTAGCAGCACAAACCGACAAACTATAAAGATATAAAGTAATCTGACAAAACCACAAAAATACAGTATAAAACGCGGAGTCGCGGTCGGATGGAAACAATTGTTATTATTTTCATATGAAAGAAACGTGAGGGAAAGAGATAGAGAAGAAAGAGAGACATTTAAATGTTGATGTTGACATACTTGACAGTTGACGTCGACATTTTGTTGACTTTCTGCGTTTTATTTTGTCTGACACATAAGTTTTGTTCACGATACTTTTTTTTTTCCAAAGCTCAAAATTATCGTACATTAGACAATCATTATCGTACATCGTACCGTTGGCCAAATTATCGTACGCCCCCATAATTATCATATGGGTTGGCAACACTGCAATCGAGTTTCATTCATTCCCCTCGTTAAACTAATCGACTACAATAGTTTGACATTTATCGATTTTAATCGAATGTCCTGTTGGAGTTTGGACAGTGTTAACGATGGTCGCCCTTCCCGATCACGTACAGTTTGCCCAGTATATTTTCAAATGGACTAATGCAATAAAATTGCAGCAAGCGAGCGTGTTTAGTGATTTTAATGCCTTTTTTATTTACAGATTTTAGGAGGCACGTAATTAACATACCAAAAATGGTTAAATTACTCCCATCATTTAATTTAGCTAAACGGATGTATTCAGGAGTTACTGCTAAAGTTAAAGTGCAAAAATATGTGCTGACGAAGTATTTTCAAGGCGAACCAAAGAAGACTGATTTTAAAATTGTCGAAGAGGAACTTCCCGAGTTGAAAGAAGGAGGTGCTTATCTCATTTCACCTTATTCGTATAAAACCTGTCGAATGACCATCCATTATCAGTTCAAATGAACGGCCATGTATTATGCTTAATGCTTATTTAGATTTCTTCACAAATTTTCAGAAGTTTTGGCTGAAGCTGAATACCTTAGTGTCGACCCGTACATGAGGGCTTATATGATAGGATATAAACTGCCTACTGATATGATCGGAGGGCAAGTAGCGAAGTAAGTTTTCTTAAAATTTTCTACTTCAAAATACTTTGGTAAAATGAGTAGGTATTTAGGTAATGTTAATTCCAACGTTTACTTCTCAGGATCATTTCGAGTCGGAATAAAAATTATGCCGTTGGTAAATACTTAACTGGATCTTTCGGTTGGCGCACGCATACTATTTTAAATCCTGATACTGCCAATAATCAGGCGGGTTTGTTACCTGTTACACTAGTGCCTGAGTTTGGCTCGCATCCTCTCTCCCTTGCTCTAGGAATTCTCGGAATGCCTGGGTTAGTAACGATTTTAGTTAGTACCTTTTTTGTAATTTTGAAGTCAGATTTATGATGAACGATTAATACGAGAATTTATTTTTCAGTAACACTGCATATTTTGGTTTAAAAGAGATATGCCAACCTCAACCGGGTGAAACTATTGTAATAACTGGTGCAGCTGGCGCAGTAGGATCACATGTTGGGCAAATTGGCAAAATTTTAGGTAATAAAGAAGTTCACAGTGGGTCACAAAGTCCTTTCCTGCTTTATTTTGAATGACAGCTAAGATAATTAACGCATTTATCTTAACTGTCACTCAAAATAAGCAGGGTCATTTTTACGCATAATATAATTTGAGTACCTATGTCAAATCGTTTTTTAATGGAGGCCAGCTACTTGATGATCTTGAAGTTAATAATTATTTGACATGACTTTTGTTAGGTTGCCGTGTGGTCGGTTTTGCCGGCACTGATGAAAAATGTGAATATTTGGAGAAAGAATTGGGTTTTGATCGCGCCTTTAACTATAAAACCGTTGATATCAGAGCTGCTCTCAAAGAAGGCTGTCCGAAGAGAGTTGACTGCTATTTTGATAATGTAAGTGCATTACAGTATCCGTTTATTTTTATACAATTTTATAATACTGTTAATTTCGATAAAATGCTACACGACACCTATGCGTTTACAGGTGGGCGGCGAAATAAGCTCAACTATAATCAATTACATGAACAAATACGGAAGGGTAGGCGTTTGCGGTTCCATATCATCATATAACGAGACCAAACTACCAAAAGGTTTTATAGTTATTCTTATTCCATAACAGACAATACGATCCGTATGATGCCGGACGTAAAGAATAGCACCATCCCATTTCTTCCCGTGGGTGTCGTAGAAGGCGACTAAGGGACTTACTAGAGAATGAACAGCAGCGTTCTCTATGCATTTTACCACCATACTGCGATCGCCAACCCGTCTGCCAAGCGTGGCGATTATAGCAAAACCCTCCTTTTTGGAGAGGCCTATGTCCAGCAGTGGACGTCTTTCGGCTGAAATTATGAACAGACAATACAACGGCAGGACATTTTAACAGTTCACTAATTCAAAGATGTTTCTTTTTGTAATACATACTATACTTCTCTCATCTATATCCTTTTTAATAGATGTTTGCATGAAGGTGTGTTCCCGGTGGTGTGGAAGCGAGCTAACATTACCCCAGTGCATAAGGGTGGCTCAAAGCATGACGTCGAACAATATAGACCTATCTCGATTCTGCCGACCTTGTCAAAGCTTTTTGAAAGACTTGTTCACAACGAGATTTACCCTCTTCTGCATAATATTATCATCCCTGAACAACATGGGTTTGTTAGGCGCCGATCTACGACATCTAAAAAAACGACATCGAAAAAGTGTAGTATGAAGCTAGCTATAGCTAGCTTGATACTACACTTTTTCGATGTCGTTTACACTTTTTCATTTATTTCAAGATTATTGTGAACTTTGGTAATGCTCGTCTAGTGGCAACCACTGATCTCTAAATATGTCTTATCTGCGGATAATGCAGTGGACTGCAACATTATTACTTAAGTTTTGTTAACCTTAATGTATTACATATATGTTGTAGTTGTTTATTATCCTATAGTAAATAAAATAAAATAAAATAAAAAATACTTAAATATTTTAAATCATATTTCAGTCTCGATTCTGCAACCAGCAATGGTTTTGAAAGAATTGAAAATGGAAGGTTTTCTAGTAAACCGCTGGACAGATCGTTGGAATGAAGGAGTTGAAGCAAATCTGAAATGGCTTGGTGAAGGAAAACTAAAGTATCAAGAGAAAATATACCATGGTTTTGATAATATGGTGGATGCTCTCGTGGGTATGCTAAGAGGAGAAAATACAGGAAAAGCTGTTGTTAAGGTCAAATAATGACTAATTATCTACGTAAGAGTTTTAAAAGCCAAACGTATTAATGCACTGTGAATTCAATTTTATTGTGTACAATAAAGCCTACTAATAAATTTATGTTTTCCTTATTTACTATATACTTACGCTTTGCCGTGATTTCGTCCAAGTGGATTTTTGTAATTTTCCATATAAACTGCATCATCAGTTTCCATAGACGTAGGTGATGATTAAAATCAAAACCCATAAGGCGCTTCACCGAGCAAAATAACCTTGAGCATTAGCCGCTTTGCCGCACCTCACCTGTACAATTAATACTTCGTAAACTTTACTGGCGCCGTCTGGCGAGCAATTTATAAATGCGCGTAAAAATCACATACTTCACAGAATATTTGAATTTACAGACAAGGCATTCAATAAAATGAAATAAAGTAACTTTTACAAAAAATAAACGTCTGTTAATGCGGATAAAAACATTCTGGTCTTGATTTCGGTGAATCTTTATTGTTGTTAAATAATTCTAATTAAATAAAAATAATTAATTTGGTTGACACTTCCCGTGACCCCAAGGGTGGTTTCTACTTTGGCCAGCGGCTAAACATATGCCATACAACGTGGTAGAGCCGCCAGTCTCTTGGGAACATTACCGCAGTCGCCAGCAAAGCGGATGAATTTTTCGACGCCATTTTTTAATTTGTGAAAAAGTTTAGTTATGTTAGTGTTATAAAATAATTATAATTATATAATTATTCAATTATTAATTGGTCCAACTTTTCGCCATTTCGAAAATAATGAGAACAAAATGAAAATCCAAGATGGCGGCTGCCAAAGAAACCCTTTTCGTCATGGGTGTCGATTTCGTGGTTTTCAAGGGTGCTGAAGCTGACAGTGAGGTGAAAATTAAAATCCATGATGAGTAGCTAAAAATATCAGGGTCGATTGCCAGGTATTGAAATACTTGAAACTACAATTTTTCATAGATTAAATGTCGTAGGAATATTTATTATACGCTGGAGAATCATGTACTGAGAGTCTAGTATCAAGTTTTCCATTGATGTCCCTGCCACTCTGTATAAACATAACTATTACTAGTATGGAGATGTATGCGTGTATGGTGTGTAGCAAGCGGCTAGGTAGGCGGCGGTGAATATGAAAACAGCAAGAAGAACAATAGACGGTATTTAATGAGGATAGATGATTATTACAGACGTTAGAACGAAGAAGAAACGATACAGAGTGATAGGATAGTACTGAAGCTAAGTTATATAAGAAAATAGGAGTTTTACTAGCGAGGTTTATAAGCACGGGTGGCTAAGACAAAGTAGTACGTGTGTCCGTTAGAACGATCTGGGTGCACTGGCGCGGCGTCGCGCGCGCACTGAATATAACGGGATTTCTAGGTGACCTCCGCTCCTTCGCCCCTCGTAGTCCCCCGCTGTACAGGGCCGTACTCAAGGGTCCGGACTCGAGATCATGTGGATGCCACAGTACTCCCCTGCCGAGATCGTGACTACGATCGATAGTAGTCGGGAAACTTCACAGTCCTCCCGCTCCTGGTCTTCTTATTAGTGTTTGAAGATAGGCCGTCGGGAACTGGAACTGTAGCTGTAGCGGCGGGAGGTGTCACCCTAGTCGTGGTTGCTGGTGTCGGCGCTGGTGTCGACTTCGGTACCGGTGTTGGTGTCGGTATTGGAGTTGTTGGTGGTAGTGTGATGTTGTCGTCCGCTGTGTAAGCCGGTTTCAGTCTGTCTATGGTAACGGTTTGTACCTTATTCTGTACCTTTATGTCGAATGTTTTGGAGCCTCGGCGCACGACTTTGTACGGGCCGGCGTATGGTGCTTGGAGTGGACGTCGGACTGGGCCTTGGCGTAGATAGATGTGCGTCGCGGTACTCAAGTCTCTCGGTATATAGAAGGGACGAGGTGAGTGCCACGAAGTCGGTGTCGGTGCTAGTTTGCTCATGCGACTGCGAAGACGATCGGCGAAGTCAGTGAAATTAACTTCCTCTTCTAATGTCGTGTTGAAAAATTGCCCAGGCAAGCGTAGAGGCTCACCATAGACAAGTTCTGCCGCTGATGATTGGATGTCGTCTTTCCATGCGCTGCGAATGCCCAGTAGCACCATCGGTAGAGCTTCGGTCCACTGCGATGACGCGTGACAGGTGATGGCGGCCTTGAGTTGCCGATGTAGACGTTCCACCAAGCCATTGGCGGCTGGGTGGTAAGCAGTCGTCGTAAGATGGTCGGCACCGATCAGTGCCGCGATGGACTTGAAGAGACGCGACTCGAATTGGCGGCCGCGATCGGTGGTTATTCGTGCGGGACAGCCGAACCGTGCGACCCAGCCAGAGATGAAGGCTGATGCGCAGGTGTCGGCCGTGATGTCGGCGAGGGGGTACGCCTCAGGCCAACGTGTGAACCGGTCGACTATCGTGAGGCAGTACCTGTGGGAAGCAGACAAAGGTAAGGGACCTATAATATCCATATGTATGTGTTGAAAGCGAGCTGAAGGTGCTTTAAACTCTGTAAACGGTGCGGTTGTATGCCTTGTGGTTTTACACCGTTGACATTGGTGACATTCCTTAGCCCATAGTCGACAGTCACGCCTTATGCCCGGCCAAACAAATCTAGAAGTTACTAATTGTACTGTAGCTTTAACACCGGGGTGACTGAGGTTATGAAGTGTTTCAAAAACTTGACGTCGAAAGGCACAAGTAACGTATGGTCGAGCATTAGATGTAGAAGTGTCGCAGTATACTTGCGTTGTGGCATCAGGTAGGGAAACCTTTTGCAGTTGTAGACTGGATCCGTCCACGAGTAGCGCTTGTAGCTCTGCGTCAGTCTCCTGGGCTCGGGCTAGGCTGTGGTAATCGAGGGGCGTTGCTATTTCTTCGATGCGGGAAAGAGTGTCAGCTACTACGTTGTCTTTTCCTGCGACAAACCTAATGTCAGTTGAAAATTGTGAGATAAAATCCAAGTATCTAAACTGTCGCGGTGAACATTTGTCTCTTCGTGTGGTGAAAGCAAACGTAAGTGGTTTGTGATCGGTCAGTATGATGAATGGTCTCGCTTCCACCATGTAGCGGAAGTGACGTATGGCGTCGTATATCGCCAGCAGCTCGCGGTCATACGGACTGTACTTTTTTTGTGATTGGCTGAGCTTTCTTGAGAAAAATGCCATAGGTTGCCAGTCGTTACCTTTCCGCTGCTGTAGGACAGCACCGATGGCTAAATCAGAGGCGTCGGTCTGTATGGCCAGTTCAGCACTGGGATCAGGATGCACCAGCAGAGTAGCCTTAGAAATACTTAACTTACAGTCTTTGAAGGCTTCCTGTTGTTCAGTCGTGAGTTCAATCGGCTTTGATCTTTTGCTTTGTCCAGCCAGCATAGCGTTTAGAGGCGCCTGCTTCGCTGCTGCGTCTGGAATAAACCTTCGATAAAAGTTTAAGGTTCCTAAGAATCTTCTAAGCTCTTTTGTGTTTTTAGGTGTCGGGAAGTCGAGAATTGCCTGTGTTTTTGATTGTAAAGGACTAATGCCTAATGCGGACACGCTGAAACCTAAGAACTTTACTGTGTTTTGTCCGAAACAACATTTCGACGTATTTACTATGACGCCGTAATCCTTCAGGCGTCCGAACAGTATACGAAGGTGCTCCAGGTGCTGTTTCTCGTCAGTAGAATAAAGTAGGATGTCGTCAAGAAATCCATAAGCGAAATCTAGGCCACTTAACACTTCGTCCATAAACCGTTGGAATGTTTGTCCCGCATTCCTTAGACCGAATGTCATGTACGGGAATTCAAACATCCCAAACGGTGTTGTGATGGCGGTCTTCGGAATATCGTCTTCAAAGACCGGCAGTTGGTTATAGGCTCTGACTAAGTCTATAGTAGAGAAGATTTTTTTACCAGTAAGGTCGTTTGTGAAGTCGTGGATGTGTCGTACCGGATAGCGGTCTGGAATTGTTCGGGCGTTCAAGGCTCTGTAATCCCCGCAGGGTCTCCATCCGTCGGTTTTTTTCCTAGCTAAATGGAGAGGAGAGGACCAGGCGCTCTCTGACCTTCGCGCGGTGCCATTTAGTAGCATTTCGTCAAATTCATGTTTAGCTATTTTCAGTCGTTCTGGATCCAAACGGCGCGGGCGACTAGAAATAGGGGGCCCTGGAGTTGTACGGATATGATGCATGGTGGTGTGTTTAAGTACTTGTGGCTTACCAGCTGGCCGGGTGATATCAGGAAATTCCCGTAGCAGCTTGTCGTAGACAGTATCATCTGCTGTGGTACGAATGGATGAAATATCAGATGCATCCCTAGGCTGCGGCGCGTTGATGCCGAGCATGGTGATCCCATCAATGAGGCGTTGCTGTCTACAATCCACTAAAATATGGTAAAAACTTAAAAAGTCTACCCCAATTATTGGCTTCGTGACATCAGCCACGGTAAACCTCCAGCTGAATGCTCGCCGTAGTCCCAAGTCCAGATTCAGTTGTATGTAACCGTATGTAGGAATAAGCGTTCCATTTGCGGCAAACAGTTGATACTTAGTCTTTGCTCGAGGCTGTGGTATGGCTGACTTTGGAAACACGCATAGGTCTGAACCCGTGTCGATGAGGAATTGTGCCTTTGTTTTCCGATCAGTCATGAACAAGCGGCCTGAAGATATGGGACAGTCAGCTACCGCTACTAATGACTGCCGTCGGCGTTTCCCGCCGTTTTGTAATTGCACGGCTGCCGGCAGCTCCTTGCTCTGCCGCCATAATTGAAGTGGTACCAACAATGCGGATGATCAGCGGGGCGTTCTCGTGACCTTGACCTATGTCTTGAGGTCGAGCGGCTACGGCCCTTCCGTGCGTTGTTGCGAGATCGATTATTATTAATTGAAAAGCCTTGTACCTGCTTTGCCAGTTCGTCGACCCGTTTCACCAACATCTCGATGGCTGACACAGTACCTGGGGCCTCACTTGCTGCACATGCTGCCTGCTGCGTCGGGGTCGAAATGTCGTTTATTTTGTCTGCCAACTCGGCCAAGGTTTGGAGTGCGCTGTCGGTCTGCGAAGCAATAATCGTTTGAATGTGGGTAGGTAATCTATTTGCCCAGATTTGCCTGATGAGGTGATCAGGGATCGTCGGTCCAGCTAAATTCTGCAGATGCCTCATGAACTGGGATGGCTTCCTATCCCCCAGTTCCTCGTGGGTCAACAATTGTTGTAGCTTCCGCTCTTGTGAAGCGGACAACCGCTTGATAAGTTCCGTTTTTAATTTTTCGTAACGGCCGCTATCCGGCGGTTTTAAAATTATATCTTTCACCTCTGCCGCGTATTGCGGCTCTAATTGACCAATCACGTAGTGATATTTGGTCAGATCGGCAGTAATATTGGAAATTATAAACTGACCTTCAATTTGCGCAAACCAAACGGCCGGTTCCTCGGGCCAAAATGGCGGTACCCGCACACCCACTCGACACAAACCGGAATTTTCCAGTTGATCTTCACCGGGCTTCGCCATTATTTCTTCGTCGGGGTCACCACTATGGAGATGTATGCGTGTATGGTGTGTAGCAAGCGGCTAGGTAGGCGGCGGTGAATATGAAAACAGCAAGAAGAACAATAGACGGTATTTAATGAGGATAGATGATTATTACAGACGTTAGAACGAAGAAGAAACGATACAGAGTGATAGGATAGTACTGAAGCTAAGTTATATAAGAAAATAGGAGTTTTACTAGCGAGGTTTATAAGCACGGGTGGCTAAGACAAAGTAGTACGTGTGTCCGTTAGAACGATCTGGGTGCACTGGCGCGGCGTCGCGCGCGCACTGAATATAACGGGATTTCTAGGTGACCTCCGCTCCTTCGCCCCTCGTAGTCCCCCGCTGTACAGGGCCGTACTCAAGGGTCCGGACTCGAGATCATGTGGATGCCACACTAGTTACTGTAAAAATTCTGGACATAACAGTAGATGCCAAACTTCAGTGGGGATCACACATATCAAGCCTAGCGGGGAGGCTCACTTCAGCCGCCTACGCCGTCAGAAAAGTAAGACAATACACTGACGTCGATACAGTTCGGTTAGTCTACTTTAGTTATTTTCACAGCGTTATGTCCTACGGTATTCTGCTGTGGGGCAAAGCTGCTGATATTGAAAATATTTTTGTCCTTCAAAAACGTGCTGTTCGTGCAATTTACCAGCTAGGTGCCAGAGTTTCCTTGAGGGACTTTTTTAAAGATGTTGGTATTCTCACGGTGGCATCACAATTCATATTCGCTAACATCTTATATATTAGGCAAAATATACACTTGTACACTAAAAACAGTGATATTCACACCGTTAACACTAGAAATAAGGACAAACTACGTGCTCCCTTTCACCGGCTTCATAAGGTTCATAACTCATTTGTTGGGCTTGGTATAACTTTTTATAACAAGCTTCCCTCTTCTTTGCTAGATTTGTCATTTAATGCGTTTAAAGCTCAAGTAAAATCCGTCCTTTGTTTAAAGGCTTACTATTCCATCAACGACTATTTAAATGACAAGAATAGTTGGTCGCTGTGAACTCAAGACAATGTTTATGTTCTTTCTCCAGAATTGGCGTATCTAGCTACAGGTTATATGGGTTCATATAATTAGGTATTATTTTATTTTTTATTGCCTGTCTAACATTTTTTTTTTTAATAATTATCTATTATGTCATTAGCTATTGACATGATCTACTCATAACAATATTTTCTATGATGAGTTGTTTTAGGCTTTATTTGGCTTCGACAGTTTTCATTTTATTTGTCGGTATATTGGTATGGCTAGCTGACATTTTGACTAATTATTTAATTAATATTTTGTGTCTCGTAATGTTTATTACTTTGCCTATGTATGTATAGAATCAAGTAGGAATCAAGTCTTATAATCTAAGGAATCAAGTCTATCCGACTAAACAGACAGCTGTGCTGCTGGGGAGTTTGTTCCGCCACTTCTTCTTCCCAGCTAAAGCACTAGGAAGTGATGAAGGGTGGGACGTTCGAAAAGTGCTGATTCTCAGCCTAATTTGAATAAATGACTTTTGATTTTGATAAAAAAAAAAAAAATACGCTATAATGGTGCCGATTCTCTTGTGTACACCGAACTAAACTAACTAAACTTGTTATGGAGTATTTTGATAACCTTTTAAACTTATGTCAGATGGTTTGCTTAGCAACCGCTGTTATTATTCAATTATATATTTTACATGTCACAACCACTAGTCTTATTTTATAATGATAAAATAGTTTTATCATGGTAGCAGAGCGTGGTTACAAGTGAAAGTAACTAGAGGAGTCATCAACTAAGTTTAAAACAATCCGGGAAGACAAATATTCATAATGCAATCACCAAGTTGTAACATTGACATTGGTCACCTGGAGGGTGTGAAGAAATGGTCGACTTGGAAATTTAAAGCGACATTACTACTAAGAGGTATGCCCGGTGGTTTGGATGCGCTAAACGGTGCTCTAATAAAACCCGTTACCAACAATGTCGACGAAATTTCTCGGTATAATACTGCTCTCGAAAACTATATAAATTAAAATTGATAGTTCTGCATTACTTCTGCTTACCGCAAATATGTCAGATGAAACTTTACAGAAAATCATGCGTTTTAACTCATCTAAAGAAGTTTGGGACGAAATACTGTGGTGTTTAAACTATTTGGTATTGTCTATGTTTACTATTTAATTTGTTATAAAGCCTTGTCAGCTGTCATACCATCTGCATTTTTTAATGCAATAAAACCTCTTTTTAATGCAATAAAATCTCTAATGGTTTTTCTATTTGTCTCGTATCAATTTATTGCATTAAATAAAAACGCAGTGAAGAAAGGCCATGGCCTAGAGGCCATGGCCTTTCTCATGGCTTGAGCAGTCGCGCTATAGATAGCGCGACTGCTCAAGCCTGAAAAGTTCGACGTGGATTCGGGGACTCTAACCGCCGAGCTAAAATATCGGCACTGGAAAGAAACGTTTTTAAACTATCTTTCAGAAGAAACGGAGGAAGTCAAGATTCCAGATGGAACAAAGCTAAAAATTCTTTTCAATAATGTGTCTCCTAACGTTTACTCGTTTATCAGAGAGACAAAAGACTATGCGAACGCTTTACGCCTCTTAGATAAAGTTAACCTTAAATCGAAGAATGAAATCCACGCTCGGTATGTACTGTCTTCAACCAAACAAAAGCCTGAAGAAACAGTGGCAGACTATATACGCACACTACAACAACTTGCGTTTGAGTGCTCTTTCAAATCTGTGTCTGCTGAAGAATATCGAAACGAATATGTCCGTGACGCTTTCATTGCGGGCTTAAGATCTCAAAAAAATCGTCAAAGGCTACTTGAAAATTTAGAAGTAAGCCTAGAAGAAGCCTGCAATTAGGCCATGACGCTCGAAATGGCTGAAAAGAATTCTAATGAGTTCCAAACTGCAAAGGAACTCTACCAAATCGAAAACACAGATGAAACGGTAAATAGTTCCAATTTGGCTGCGGCCACATCACGTAAACGCTGCTTCTTCTGCGGGGGAAGTGTTCATCAGAGAATAAAATGTCCGGCTTTTCACGTAACTTGTCAAAACTGCGGTAAGAAAGGCCATTTCGCCAAAGTATGCAGAAGCGGAAACGCTGCAGATAAGCCAGTTAGCAACGCTGTAGCGCAACCAAAGGAGCCAGAAGCATCAGCAATGCTAGCAGCATCTCCAGCTAGTTTACCAAAGACCACAGTTTCAATCACTGTCAATAACCATAAAGCTGATGCCTTAATTGATAGTGGAAGTTCTACAAGCTTTATTGATAAGAAATTCGCTTTATTGCTAAACTTGAAACGCCATCCATTGAAAGAAATTGTAACACTAGCTTCAAATAAACGCACTTCAGTTGTAGATGGATTTTACTACGCAACAATCAAGCTATGCGAGCACATTTACAAGGAGAAGCCTCTTTACGCCTTGGAAGATCTTTGTGCTGATGTGATCATTGGTCATGACATTCTTAGCGACCATTCATCAGTAGAAATCAAATTCGGAGGCACGGCAAAACCCCTTAAGATATGTAACGTCATGGAAGCAACGGAGGCACCGTTGCTTCCATGACGTTACCTGTATCACTTTTCAGTAATCTTTCAAATAATATTAAACCCATCGCTATAAAGTCAAGAAAACATTCTGAAGCTGATAATCAATTCATAAGAGACGAAATCAATAAACTCTTAAAATACCGGGTTATCGAACCTAGTAACTCGCCATGGCGAGCTCAAGTCTTGGTCACTGGAGGCACAAACATCGTGCATCGTAAACGTCTAGTCATTGATTACTCATTAACGATCAACAAATTTACTGAACTGGATGCGTACCCTTTGCCAAACATAGAGTCAATCGTATCGAAGGTAGCACAATCCAATTTCTTCAGTCAAATTGATTTACGAAGAGCATATCTTCAAATGCCTATCTTGTCGACTGAAAAAAAATATACAGCTTTTGAAGCTTGCGGTAAGTTGTTCCAATTTACACGTATACCATTTGGAGTCACAAATGGAGTCGCTGCATTCCAAAGAACACTTCATTATATTATTAGTAAAGATAAACTGGCAGGTACTTATTCGTATTTGGATGATGTCACAATTTCTGGCAAAACAGCAGTGGAACATGATCTGAATTTGTCTCGATTCATGGAGGTTGCGGCGAAATATAATCTCACTCTTAATGAGGAAAAATGTACATACAAGCAAGAGTCTATAAAATTGTTGGGTTACAAAATTGAGAAGAATACCATTCGACCAGATGATGATCGCCTTAGTCCTTTATTGAACTTACCCATACCAACTGATTCGCGATCACTCAAAAGAACACTAGGCATGTTCGCCCATTACTCGAAATGGATTCGAAATTTCTCTGAAAAGATCAACCCATTTACTAAAGTTTCTAAATTTCCCCTCGAAAAGGACGCCGTTGATTCTTTTCAAAAACTGAAAGCAGACATAATGGAATCAGCCTTTACCGTCATAAATCAGAACGAAATATTCACTGTTGAAACTGATGCTTCAGAACACTCTATTGCAGCTTCTCTATCTCAGAACGGTCGCCCAGTAGCTTTTTTCTCACGTTCACTCAACATTTCCGAACGGCGACATTCCTCAATAGAAAAAGAATTATTAGAAAAAGAAATATTGTTGAATCTGTAAGAAAATGGCGGCACTACCTCATTGGTAGACATTTTTTATTAATAACTGACCAACGATCTGTATCTTTCATGTTCAACCAATCCCATAACAGCAAAATAAAAAATGAGAAGATAGCGAGGTGGCGTCTTGAGCTATCAAATTATAAATATGACATAATCTACCGTGCGACGTGGAAAGTGCGATTGTCGCATCCCAGTGCTGGGCACGCCACGATTGCGGCGGTAAGTCCCCTCTTTGAGGCGTGGCTTGAGAGGCGGCATGGCGTCCTCACCTTCCACCTGACACAGGTCCTCACCGGACATGGCTGTTTCGGGAGGTTCCTGTTTCGGATAGGGCGGGAGGAAACGCCTGGGTGTTTCCATTGCGAAGATCGCCCAGAGGACACGGTGGAGCATACGGTGGAGGTCTGCCCAGCTTGGGCGGAGCAACGCCGTGTCCTCGTGGAGGTGATCGGCGGCGGCGATCTCTCGCGTCCGACCCTGGTCTAGGCCATGGTACGGAGCGAGAGGGCATGGCTGGCAGTCGCCTCCTTCAGCGAAGCAGTTATGCTCGCGAAGAGGGAGGCGGCGCACGTGAAGGAGATGCAGTACATGCGCCCTCACAGCCGTGGCCTTCGCAGGAGACGCCGTGGGCGTCGCGAATCCCAGGCTGATTCTCGGCCACCGTAGGCACGGGCTTGCGGACGGCGAGTAATGGGCAGCTCGCTGTCCGGTAAGGACCAAGCCCGGGTCGACGGCGCGTTGTGTTCCACGCGCGCCTCAAAGAGATGTCAGCAGCAACAGATGGGGCCCGCAAGGGCCGATGCCTGCCAGGGGTGCGGGTTGTTCGAAAGAGATACCGCCGCCCCTGGCACACAGGCAACTGAGGGAACACGGGTGGGTTTTAGCCAGTAAAAGTCTGACACGCCCTCCCGCTTCACCCAGAGCGGGAGAAGTTATTTGATGATTTCCCACCCAAAAAAAAAAGGAAGCCCTATACATCGCAACAAAATGGTCTTAGTGAACGTGAGAATAGAACCTTAGTTGAAGCCGCTCGTACAATGATGCATGCTCACGAAGAACTTCCGTTTGCTACATGGGCAGAATTGATAAATACCGCTGCGTACGTGTTAAACAGAACTGGTCCAACTTCAGAAAATCGAAAATCACCATTTCAATTGTGGTTTAAGAAGAAGCCAACAATCAGTCACCTAAAAATAATTGGATGTGAATGTTAAGCTCATATTCCTCAACAAAAAAGGAAAAAGCTGTCTAAAAAGGCTGAGAAATGCACTCTTATTGGATATGAGGGTGATGAAGGCTATCGCTTACTGAATAAACATGGTAAACTCAAAAGGTCAAGAGGCGTTACATTTAATTAATCAGTATTGACTCTATTTGGTCAAAGTGATTTGGAAGAACAGCATTCGGTCGAAACACACTTTCCACTTTGAGTACCACCGATGTGTGATGCAAGGGAGGATGATTGAGTCGAAAATAGCTTGGATCACGCTGCAAGTAGCTCTGATGAGCTTAGTTCGACTTTGCCCCCCACATTGCCGGATTTGGTTGTCAGCCAGGAAATAGAAAGCCAAGATGACTCTAATGAACCACTACGAACGTCTTCAGAAGCATCAACGCCAGAATCACCTCCTTATGAAGACGCCTTAGATGATGGTGATGACAGTGAACGACCAAGAATCTCAGATGATATAGCTGAGTTAGCCACTAGAATGACTCTACGAGATAGAAGTCAAATACGACCACCTATTAGATTCGGAGATCCTGTCATGATGTCAGATGAAATTTTTAATCTGATCAATTAACCTAAAACCTGCAAAGAAGCAATGACTTGTACGCATAAAGATCATAAGGGTCAAAGCAATGGAAAGTGAGGTGAAGTCTTTAAAGGAAAACAAAACCTGGATAATAGTGGACCTTCCAAAAGGCAAGAAGCCTATATCCTGTAAATGGATATGTAAGATCAAAACCCATGCTGATGGCTCTTTATATAAATTCAAAACAAGACTAGTTGCTAGAGGATATACACAGAAAAAGAGCATCGACTATGATGAGACTTTCAGCCCAGTTGCTAAGATGTCGACAATAAGATCAGTCTTAAGCGTTGCTGCAAATGAAGGCCTAAAACTCACGCAGTTTGATGTATCAACTGCTTTTCTCTATGGTTCACTGAGTGAAGAAATATATATGAATCACCACGTGATGGCTACTCTGATGGATCTAACAAGGTTTGTAAACTCAAGGAAAGTTTGTATGGTCTCAAGCAAGCGACTCGGTGTTGGAATAAATGTATAGTGGATTGTTTAAAACCATTGGATTCAAACAATGCGATATTGACCCCTGCCTGTTTATAAGAAACCGCGAGAATTTTGTTATTCGCACCAAAACCGCTGCGAATAACAAAATTATTCTTGCTCTCTATGTAGATGACGGTTTGGTCGCTGCAACAAATCAGGAAAATTCTGAAAAGTTAATGAGAGAATTGAAGAGAAGACTTAAAATCACGATAAAAGATGCATCCTGAGAGGACCATGACGGTAATATAAAAGTGTCACAAAAGCACTATGCTCAGAAAGTTTTAGATCGCTTTGGTATGAGTGATTGCAAACCTGTTACCACTCCTATACAAAAAGATGGACTGTTAGATCTGGATAAAGAAGTGGTAGACCCTGATTTATTTCCGTATAGAGAAGCCGTGGGAGCACTCGCATATCTGACCGTTGGAACCAGACCGGATTTAGCATATGCTGTTAGCGTTGTATCCCGGAGTCTAGAAAACCCTTCTAAAGAAGATATCCAGAGGCTGAAACGTATCCTAAGATACATCAAAGCAACTATCAACTACGGAATAGTTTTTAAGAAGAACTGCAATACTGGAATTCTAGAATACTACAGTGATTCTGACCACGGTGGAAACCAAAGTAACAGGACGTTCGACATCAGGCATATTATGCTTATACTCTGGAGGAGCAATATCTTGGACAAGTCGACGACAAACATGTGTTGCAATATCAAGCACCGAAGCCGAATTGGTTGCTGCCAGTGAAGCGGCTTGAGAGATTGTCTGGATTAAAAGACTCTTTGGTGAAATATCTAAATTGAAAGAAATACCTAAGCTAAAGGTTGATAATGATGCAGCCATAAAGATTTCACAAGAACTCCACAGAAGAACCAAGCATATTGTTATTCGACATTTCTATGTGAGAGAACTCGTTGCTAATGGAGAAATACGTGTAGAATACATTCCCAGCGAGTTCCAAACTTCCAACTAGCGAATTTGCTGACCAAAGCATTACCAGTCACGGATTGTATCAATTGCAAAACAAATTGGCTTGGTATAGTAATAGGGTTGCCAAAAAGGGAAGATGTCAAGGAGTATGTTATACTAGAACCTTATTATTATGTGTTTTCTAAAACACACAGTGTTGCTAGGTGAAGAAGCTGATGTAAATCTGCCTTTATATTGATATCTATGGTTAAAACTTACCGAATTATCCATGGTTTTATACCTGTCTCTTTCTCTCACCAGCATGCGTCCTTTTCTAATCAGGAAGGGACGCTTAGCGCGAAGCCGTCCATCTCATAGCGTTTGTAAATTTTGCCGCCAAAACATCGAAAAATTTTCAAAAGTTAAAAAAGTACTAAAAACAAATAATTTATCGTATGAAATTAACACACAGTGTCAATTAAGTATACGTGTCGGGTTTTTCCGTTGTGAATTAGTGTTTCAAGATGAATCCGGATGAAATTGTACGGGTAGGTGTTGGAGGTGAGCAAAGCTCGAATGTTGAAGCTTCGGATGGAGTTCAGCACTCGAATAATACGAGACCTAATGACTCGTCGTCATCATCTTCTTCATCCTCGGAGGATGAGGAGGGCATAGCATCACCTCCACCCAACAAAAGACGAAAACTTTCACGTAAGTACAGACAAGTTCAGACATGTCCGGACCCGCGTGTAGACACTCTTATTCAACAAGTGGGGTTTATATCTAGTTACTTAACTAACTTGCCACTACTACCGACTAATCCTGGTAGATCGATGCAGGAACAACTAGAGAGTGATCCGACCCCTTCCACATCTCATTTTTTGAGAAACCCAACAACATCTGACACTTATTATAAACTCTCTTTAGGTGTACTTGGTACAGAGTTTGATGAAAAAACAATTATTCCACAAGCTGACAAAGGACGATTGAAAGAATTAGCTAGCCTTCAAAAGTTTGATTCTCCTTCTTGGAAGGGCATTCGGTACAAAAATGCTCTACAATCTTGTTTTGCCAGTCCTGGTTTTGTAGGTCTTAAACTCAATGAAGAGTTGTGCCATTTTAATAAGGGCAAAGATTACTTAGCTTCCACGGAACAGTTATTAGCAGGCTTATCAAACAATATTTTGAAACAAAGAGAACTATTAAAGTCAGGGTTACAAGAATTGCTCGACTGGGCATCAGCAAATTCTAATAGTTTAAATATTAACACATTGTTTGAAAAGATTTCTACTACTTTTGGCCCGGGGTCCCCGTCATATAAAAATTCGGAAACTGCAATGCAGATTGTGTGTGGCAAAAGGGCGGAGTGCATTGAAATTAGACGAGATCGTATTTTAAAAGAAATTGTAAATCCAAATTTAAAAGCCACGCTCCATGATGTTCCTCCTAGCCAAGCACATCTTTTTAGCCGAGATGCTTTGCAGCCTATCATAGCTTCTTTAGGTGGATCTCAGGTGTGGCTTAACACTCCGGCTTATATTAGGGAGAAAAAAGCCGTGAACACATCTTATGTTCAAAACAAGAAACATCATGGCCCTTATAAAACACAGAATAAAGATTACAAGTTACAAAAGAAGCAAAAACCCAAAATTTAAACCGAATCAGCCCTTTCGTAAAAAATATTCAGCGAATAACACACCCTCCAACACTAATAATAAACAATGACTATCAAACCAAAACTTTCGAAGGGGGTTGTCTAAAGGATTATGCCAATTTGTGGCAACAACAGGGAGCAAACGATTATATAATGAAATTAATAACGGGTGGCCGCATCCCATTCTTCAAGAAACCTCCCCTTCAGTACCCAGACAACCATGTCTTAAAAAAATTTGCAACCAAAATAACAAAGGACATGACGGACATGATCCTTCACTTAAAACAAAAGAAAATATTAGAGACCCCGCAAGTCCTCAATCCAGGTTTTCTATGTCGAATGTTCCTAGTACAAAAATCAGACGGAGGGCTACGTCCCATCTTCGACCTCAGAGGTCTCAACTCGTATGTGTCAGTGAAACATTTCCATTTAATTTCACAAATAGATGTAGCCAACTTCCTACAGACAAACGATTGGTTAGTGAAAATAGACATTCATCAGGCCTATTTTCATTTACCAATTGCAGACACACACAGGAGGTTCCTCCGAGTAATTTACAACAACGAAGTGCTACAATTGACAGCCTTGCCATTTGGCCTGTCTTCGGCCCCAAAGATGTTTGCCTCAGTAACAAATTGGATTGCGGAAATTCTACGAGCACGAGGTTTCCGCATAATTGTGTATTTGGACGATTTCTTCCTGGTCAATCAGGATCGGACCATACTGGTTTCTCAGGTTTCGGAAACACTGAGAACGCTGGAAACTTTGGGATGGCACATAAATTATCACAAGTCCGTTCTGGAACCTTCTCAGGAGGTAGAATATCTTGGCTTGGTATGGAACACTCAGCAAAACTGGGTAAAACTTCCTCCCAAGAAGATAATAAAGATAAAAGTAATAATTTCCAAGATGCTGAGCAATGGAAACAGTTCTCTTCGAGAAGCTCAGACATTATTAGGCTTGCTGAACTTCGCAAATTACGCAGTATCAGCGGGTCGACTGCGCTGTCGCAGAACCCAAATCTTTCTAAAATTATTCGACCAAAACCGATTAAGAGAAAGAAAAAATCTCCCAGCACTTGTTCAGCAAGACCTAAAGTGGTGGTTAAAAGCTGTAGAGCACAGCACGACACCAATAGTCAAGAAAAGTGTAACTCACTTCTTGACCACGGATGCTGCAAATTCAGGGTGGGGAGCTCAATTAAACAGCACTTACCTATCAGGAAAGTGGGCTCCATATCAAGAGCACTGGCACTCAAACAGAAAAGAGATGTATGCCGTATTTGCGGCCATCAACAGTCAGCGGATGACTCTAGAAGGTGCGCACATTCATATCCAGTCAGACAACAGGACCCTGGTCGCGTACCTCAAGAACGAGGGGGGAACACAGTCCCTGGCACTACTAGGATTGACGACCAGAGTCCTAAAGCTTGCAGAGCAGTTACATTTAACTCTCTCAGCCACTTACCTCCCGGGGAGTCTAAACGGAATTGCGGATCGCCTATCAAGGGGTCGCAAAGTACCAGAGTGGCATCTTCTGCCCCAAGCCACGGAGGCTATATTCAAAGTGTGGGGTGTCCCAGACGTAGATCTGTTTGCGTCAAGAGACACGGCTATCGTACCAAAGTACGTAACATTGGATTCCAGAGATTGTTCCGCAGTCTTTTGCGACGCATTCAGCCGAAAATGGGACTATCATCTAGGGTGGGCATTCCCCCCACCCAGTTTAATACCACGAGTACTGGAACATTTGAACAGTGCAAAAGGAATTTACATCCTAATAGCACCGGATTGGATCAAATGTTTTTGGCTACCCGACCTGCGAGCGAGAGCCATAGCAGAGCCACTTCCGATAAAGAACCTGCGGAAGGTCCTAATAGATCGAACGACAGGCAATTGCCCTGCACAAGTGGACAAGTTGACTCTTCTTGCCTGGAAAATTGGGGGTGGGCCGATCAAGTTGCCCACTGGTCCATAGAGGAACAGAACTTGTTAAAAAGTAGCTGGCGAACATCTACTTTAACAACATATAGTGCACCTATTAAAAGATGGTTATTGTGGTGTGATACCAATAAAATTAATCCAAAAACTCCTGAGTGCCAGCAGGTTGCTAGATTTTTGGCAAAATTGTTTTTAGAAGACAAGTTAGCTTATAAAACTATTCTTCTCCATAAATCAGCAATTTCTACTTACTGTGCAACATCAAATGTAGATATCTCAAAACATTTTTTCGTTCAACAAGTTTTAAAAGCCATTTCACTTGCTAAACCTACAGTGCAAAAGCTACCAATTTGGGACACTGCAATCTTGTTTAACTGGCTAAGGACTTCAACAAATTCTAATTCTTTATTTGAAATCACTAGGCGAACAGCTTTAATACTCTTGCTGGCCTCAGGTCGTAGGATTCATGATCTCACGTTATTAGATAGCCCTGAGAATCTAATTACTACGGAAGATGAGATTACTCTGTGGCCAAGGTTTGGCTCAAAAACAGATTCTTATACACACAGACAGTCAGGTTGGTTGTTGCGGAAACACCCAGACCGTCATGTCTGCCCTGTCGAACACATTAAAAACTTTATAGAAAAGTCTAAAATTAGAAGAAACACAGACGGGACTGTCTCAAGTCTATTTATTTCTTTATCAGGGAAATTAAAACCTGCATCAAGAACAATGATTGCAGGTTGGATTCGTAGTATTTTTAAAGATGCTAATATTGATGCCCCACCAGGCAGTATCAGGTCAGCAGTAGCCTCTAGAAGTTGGTTGGTCAATAGGCCTGTTCAAGAAATACTTAATAGAGGAAACTGGAAAAGTATTAAAACATTTCAAAAATTTTACTGTCGTCCAGTAAACAGAGTTGATAATACCAACTCTAATGTTGATTCATTACATTTAAATTTTTATAGTGTTAGTTAAGATAGCTTTTAAGCGATTTAAGTAATTTAATTTTGAATTATCTCTGCATTATTTATTTGTTTCCTTTGTTTGTTTTAAAAGAAATTTATGTTGTTTTATTATTTTTTTGTTACATTTGGACAAAGACAGTTATTATAATTGCAATAAAACAATTTTTATTTTAAATTCTAGAACAGTTGTATAATTCATTCAACATAGCGTTTGTGTTTACCACCAGCAGATACCAAACAGGTCTTCACCTAGCAACACTGTGTGTTTTAGAAAACACATAATATGACTGTTTTGCATTCCAACAAAACAGGTATTATGTGTGAATAAAACACACAGTGTTGCAGCAATTATCTAGCTGATGAGCTGAAGACCCTATGAGATGGACGGCTTCGCGCTAAGCGTCCCTTCCTGATTAGAAAAGGACGCATGCTGGTGAGAGAAAGAGACAGGTATAAAACCATGGATAATTCGGTAAGTTTTAACCATAGATATCAATATAAAGGCAGATTTACATCAGCTTCTTCACCTAGCAACACTGTGTGTTTTATTCACACATAATACCTGTTTTGTTGGAATGCAAAACAGTCATATTTTTGATAACCTTTTAAACTTATGTCAGATGTATTGCTTAGCAACCACTGATAATATTCAAATATATATTTTACATTTCACAACCACGATTCTTTAGTTTTTGGCGGGATCGCGTTGGAACATGTCGCACGACTTTTTATTTTCATGAAATTTAGTGAAATAGCGAATAAAATTGTTTAATTTTGGTAGTGAATTATGCAATTTAATTACGTGTGAGTGCACAAATGTAGTGAAGGTGAAAATAAGTGACTAACGTGGACTTTTCGTGTTCCCCCCAAAAACTCCTATTAGGTTGTTGTAAAGTTACTACCGCTTTACAATAACTTTGACTTGACTGACTAAAGACAACTATGACTGTTTTGTAACTTCGTGCCCGATAACGGGCCATTTACTTGATGGAAAAGAAAAATTACTTGACACTGGCTGAATGCACAAACCGTGCGAAGCCAAACACACAAAAAAAAAAAAACCACGATTCTTATTTTATAATGTTAAAGGTAAATAGTTTTATCAAAACGTATCACTAAAATTCCTAACTTTTGGCTATGAGAATCTATTCTGCTTATTTCAGAAATCTATCCTGTAAAATAAATCTCTAAAATTAAAAATTATTTCGACACAACTAAAATCGAATTTGACAATCGCGACTCCACGTGGTATTTTTTGGCTTCGCAACGTGGTACTTGTTTGCCATAGCCCGTGATTTTTTTAGAGCCGCACAGTGGAACGAATGTATGGGAGCGGTTGGACGTAGACATGTCCGAAAAATAAGAGTAAAATTATGACAAACTAATGATGCCATCTTATTCGATTACTTAATGCCTTCATAAATTGTGGTGATGAATTTCTTCATAACTCCCATATTTCGGGAGTAATTTGAGAAAATGTGAAATTTTACTATGAAAATGAGTGTATCGAGCTCTCTCCCTCCTGATTCCGGGCTTGTTTCAAGTAGCGGTCTCTAATATCGTAATGCTATTACTAAGAGCTATATTTAATACTAAGACACATAGTGCGCCAAATGTGCACTTTCTGGGATAAAAGGAAATGAAAATTTAAAAAAAAAAACGTTTTTTCCCCATTTGTATTTACTTTAAACCGCAGACAGACTTATTAAGAGGTCTATAAATATATTATATATATATACAGAAATATATATTAACAAAAATATTCACAAGAACTGATGAGAGTATGACTTTTAAGTAAGTTGATAATAAATTACCTAGTTTCATTAAAAGTACAATAAATAATTAAGATGTAAGCTCTAATTTACTAAGTTACACATTTTAAAACAATAACATCATTTAATTATCTTCGTCATCATCATCATCATCAATTAATTCAAATTCAGAATCGATGTCCGCTAAATCATTTATGTTAACAAATTCGATATCACTTTTCTCAGAATCCGTAAGCTCATAAAATTCCTTAAAAGAAGATTTTTTTACAAACTTATTTCCTTTTGGACGGATACTTGTAACAAGTGGATCAGAAGACAGTAAAAGATTGTGCATAATATCTTCATTGCATGAGATACTGCTATGCTTTCGAGAATGCCCCTCTCTATATTTTCTAAAATCTTTATTTCTAGCCTCAGATGCCTCTTCGGATAGAAAACCAATGGGCACAATTGACATGTTCTGAACTATGTCTGGCCCATGCATTAAAATTTTATGAAGTGAAGAAGGCATATAATACCATGGGTATAACTCCACGTAAAGCTTAGCAGTATCAAAGCAGAACTCTCGGAATTTAGTTACGTTGATCTTCTCTCCTGATGAAATACACTGCAAGATCACACAGATTTTTCTTAAAAGCATAGCATCTATTCCGGTCAGTTCAGCAGATTTAGTGTAGTTTTCAAAAAATCTCCTTGCCGAGTTGCCATTGTTGGTGGATCCACTGCCTTGTTTCACAACATCGAGAAGTAAGCCCGTTTCTCTTCTTACAGCCTCTTGAACTCTTTTCTTCCTGTCATCAACTTGCCTTTTTGCTATATCACCCCTTACTTGCCATGATTTTATGTCTAATTTGTAGGAAATGTGTAATAAGCATTCCATTGAGCGAATCCAAGCGTGAAGGGTGCTTAAGCTATATTTATACATGTCCTCGTTTGCGTGTTTATCTTTGATTAACTCTAAATTATTCATTTCTTTAGGACAAGCCTTGCATATGTCACACACTGAAGCTGCTGTATTGGATATAATGGAATGAATTTTACCATCAATCATTGTCAACAGCAGTTGGTGTTTGACACTAATTCCATCAGTGATGGTGGATGGAGTTAAGGCTTCAATCTCTGCTTCGATTTCAGCCATCTCTCTCTGCACATTTTCTTTGGTTTCCTTTATAAACTTAAACAATATTGGCCGGCAAAATGAAGTGGAAGATGGTCGCTCGTTTTCCCAAATTGTTACACCTTTTGAGACGAGCCGCAGTGGTACAAGACTAATCATAAAATTACTAGCAAGATCGATTTGCTCATCTTCACTCGTCCTTTGATGATAAATGCTTTGGCTAGATGATCCGTCAAAACCCCATTTGCTGGTCAATACGAGCTGTTGATTGGGATCAACAGGGGTTTCTAACGACCTAATAAGTCTTCTTGAGGTTAAATCCATCAAGGCTTGTAATTTGATTTTTGCAGAGCTCTCTGTAACTGTGAGATCTTCTTTGGCCGGATAGCACTTAATTTTTTCTTTAACCAACATGTAGTAACTCGGGTATTGAAGAGCTCCTTCTTGAGTGTTGAAATCCCGAAGAGTGTTATAGCGCCATTTCGATAAGTTCATCGATACATAAAGAGCCAATGCCTTCAAAGGGGATATTTCCCGTACCTGAATTGATTTACCTTCAATGAAGGCTTTGATTTTTGAGGCCTCTTCTGGATTCTCCGTCAAGTATTTCATAACATAAGCTGTATCGCTTTGTCCTGCCTTTTGAAGCGCCCTTTCGGCCGAAAACATAATTTCAGCGCTGCTACTGCTGCATGAAAGACTATCTTCAGTGCGTCTTCTTTTTTGCCGGTTACTAAGGTCCTCAAAAGATTTACGAGGACTAGGATGTGTACAAGTTGAAGCATCAGATTTAGCAGGAGAAATTATGGGCTCGATGACGTCACTTATATTTTCTGTAGAAGGTTCCATATTTTCATTCTGTAATTCCGGCCATTGAATTGCAGCCTGTAGCCAAATCTCATGTTTCTTCCGAAACTTATCTGTGCTTCTTCCAGACTGTGTCCATTTTGCATAAATGCGGTAGCAAAATCGACGACACCAGTCTTTTAAACTTGTTTCAGCACTTTCACATAACTGAACACAACTGTTATCTTTTAAAACACTGAACAAATAGTTAAAGTCGCGTAAATCTTTATGTGCGCGTGCGCATAAAGCAACGTGAATATCAAGATTTGTATTAAAATTTGGAAAATACATTGCGAGATTAGCTTGGATACAACGAGGTGTAAATCAACACTGATTTTAAAGTTACTAATAGTGACCTATTTATATAAAATCCAGGTATCCCAGGTATCCTTTGTTAAATATTGCAAGGTAATTAGTTATTGTGATAATTAGTAAATGATGCATGCTAAATTAGTGTATTAAGAGCCATTTAGTAATTAAATAATAGCAATGTTCTTATCAGTAATCATTAGTGCATCAGTTTTATATGTAAACCTTAAGTCCCTAATTATATATCCTAATTAGCTTATATCTTCTCTAATTGGCTGCTCAGAAATGTTATTGTAATAAGGTAAACCTTTAGAAAAACGGTTTTAATCAACAAAATAAACAAAAAATAAAAAAATTGTGTTATAAAATAAACATCACTCTTTATCCCAGAAAGTGCACATTTGGCGCACTATGTGTCTTAGTATTAAATATAGCTCTTAGTATTAGCATTATGATATTAGAGACCGCTACTTGAAACAAGCCCGGAATCAGGAGGGAGAGAGCTCGATACACTCATTTTCATAGTAAAATTTCACATTTTCTCAAATTACTCCCGAAATATGGGAGTTATGAAGAAATTCATCACCACAAGTTATGAAGGCATTAAGTAATCGAATAAGATGGCATCATTAGTTTGGCATAATTTTACTCTTTTTTTTCGGACATGTCTACGTCCAACCGCTCCCATACATTCGTTCCACTGTGAGCCGGAGGCGCGCAGTAGGGCAGCCTCGATGTGTTATTTTATGGAATTTTTCACTTTTTGCATGAAAAATATAAAAATTATTATCTATGTGTTAAGTTTTAGAGGTTTATGGGTTTTATAAAGGGGGTTCGAAATTTTCATTATTTTTGCGATAGAACATACCATTTTCGGCATATAAGAAAAAAAAATGATAAAGTACTGTTTTTGTACCTAAAGTCGAGGTGTGGTGTGAATTTTAGTTCTTGCAAACTAATTTTATTCCACACCTTTTTAATCGCAGTTAAAAATAGTCACATTTTCGCAGTAAATAACACAAAAATTTAATAAAACAATAACCAAAACAAATGTCAATAATAAACTTTTGTTCATGATTAAATTGTCTATCTATTAGTGTTAGTAACATAATTAAAATAATGCTTACTTCACTAGGAGATGCATGTTATCAATCATTGTTACTCATTTCTGTGGTATCGTTGTAAGGCGATTTGTTAAACAAATACTACTACTAAAAAAAAAAACTAAACAATCATTGTGGAATCAAGATTATGTAGGATTTTAATGTACTTTTTTAGCTGATATTTCATTTAAAATAACGAGTAGATAGCTCCAAAAAACACGGCTGGCGCGAAGTTTTGGTAGGGCACGCGCCCTAACACGGAAATTTTAACGGTTTAGAAATTTTTAGGACTCGCAACACGCGGGCGATTTCCAAGTCACACATGTTCCTTACTATTCTGCCAAGATGCAAGAAACGCCAAAGTCGTGCCGTTTGTACAACTACATACTTGTATGCACATCTCTACTGATGTTTTTAACCCCCGACGCAAAAACGACGGGGTGTTATAAGTTTGACGTGTCTTCGTGGGTGTGTGTGTCTGTCTGTGGCATCGTAGCTCCCGAACGGATGAACCGATTTTGTTTTTTTTTGTTTGAAAAGTGAATTAGTCGGGAGTGTTCTTAGACATGTTTCATCAAAATCAGTTCAGCCGTTTGAAGATTATCAGCTCTTTTCTGGTTGTTGAAAGGATTTGAGCATCTTCCACGGGACTGATCAAGTCGAAATTTGGTATTCTGTTACTTCAATAAAATTAGACGAACAAAGTAACCTTGAACTGATGCTGGAGCAACACCTGGAATTTCCAGGATACCCAAGTAACACCAACAAACAGCAAAAGTATCGTGTTTGGGCGCATTGAAAACTTGAAAGTTCTCAATGAATAGATAATGGATAAATGGTGATCAAGACGAGTAAAGAAGATAAATTAGTAACAAACTTCACTGTGGGAAACATACGCAACGCTGTGCAGATTTAAGCAAGACATTAAGTTTAAAAAAGTAAGAAATAAAAGTTAAATTAAAAATTTAAAAAACCATCGACCCAAACAAAAACTATTGGCCGTTTTAGTTGTAGGTAATATTTTGATCAAGGCATTGTCAAGTCGGGGTACGGTCAAGGAAAACGCCAAACAGTAGCATTTTCATTAGCTCTCGTAAAAACCCCCGATCCAACTGTCGAGGGTTTTTACAATTTTTTATAGATTCAGAGCAGTGATAAGCACAGAGAGAACATATTTACCTCAGTGCTAAGAGACTCGATACGAGTGGACAAAGATTTCTGTATTATTATAAAAATCGGGGCGATCCACAGACTACCTATAGATACGAGCGATCCTATAGCAGGCAAACGTACTGATGCCGATTTAGCTCCTTCTGGGTTAGATCTAGCCCTTTTTCTTCTTGTTCAGCCCCTAATATAATGATTTAGCCCCTAGCCCGTAATCTAGTCCCAAATATGATTGTATGTCAAAACCATATAAACATAAATTACGAAACAGGAATTAGATGAAGACTGCTATTTAGATCATAATCAATATTTTATAATCCAAAATGATGTATTTAATTAATAATTTATACATTAGTTATTTATGCAATCCATTTTACCAATGAATCTTAATTTTTAATTTTCGTTAATTAGTCATTTAGCAATATTTTTTTTTAATGTGCTAATCTAGCCCTTTTTGAACTCGATTTAGCCCCAAAACCTGACATCCAGTTGGCAACACTGGGCAAACGTCAAAATAAAAAGCGGGATTCATGTGTCAGAATAGTGAATACGATTTTTACATTGTTTTTATTTTCAATTGAATTCTAAAGTATGTCTCTTTCGAAAATTATTGCGAAGTTTTCAAATAATTCTGGGACCTCTGTTTGTGTTAATACCTATGAAACTCCCGTGGGTAAAGTTGTTACTGCAGCAGATGATGATTTTTTATACATCGTAACTTTTGTAGATTCTAAAAACTTCGAAAAATGTTTTGAAACACTAGCTAAAGAGCTATCATGTAAATATATCGAAAGTGAGAACAAGGTGCTACAGAAATTCGAAGAGGAACTTTCAGATTACTTTGAAGGGAAATTGAAAAAATTCACAGTGCCTATAAAAACAATCGGTTCGGATTTTCAAAAGGTGGGTTTTCTGTGACGTTCTATTATCGGTTCTGATTTTCACCGTGTTTTAATAGGCTTCACAACTATAAGAAACAGAAACATGTACTAGGTAACTGTCCCTATGAGATTCTGAAATTGTGAAACATGCTAAACTAAACTGCTACCACTGCTTTATCAATTTCAAACTTAAACATTAAAACTACCACACGGTTTGCATTGCAGGATGTGTGGGACAAACTCTTGGAACTACCATATGGATCTACTCAAACTTATGGTGACTTAGCTAAAATTTTGGGCCGTCCATCAAGCCATTCTCGTGCTGTGGGGGCTGCCTGTGGTGCTAACTCGTTACTTTTAGTGGTGCCATGCCACAGGCTTGTTGCGTCTGGATCTAAAGGTGGATATAACAGTTACGTAGACCGTAAAAGTAAACTTATTGAACTAGAAAAATCTGGTTCAATGTAACTTGGTTTCTGCTAGATATGTAACTGACTACCGCACCACAATTATCTGCTACAGATCTGTAGTACATTTGAAATTCTACCAGTACACACACAACTACTATATTATAGAGAGTACACAAGAATATCCTTACTAATATATTATATTATTGTTACTAGCTTTTGCCCGCGGCTCCACCCACGTGGATGTCGGTTATCGCGTAAAAAGTAGCTCATGTCCTTCTGCATATCCCAGGCTATATCTCTGCCAAATTTAATGACGATCGGTTCAGTAGTTTTGGCGTGAAAGCGCGACAGACAGATAGACACAGACAGAGTTACTTTCGCATTTACAATATTAGTAAGGATTAATACACTTATAAACGTGAAAGTTTGTATGTATGAATGTATGTGACTCTTTCATGCAAAAACGACTGAATGGATTCGGATGAAATTTTGCAAACAGATAATTTATTACCTGGATTAACAGATAGGATACTTTTTATCCCGGTATTACGTTCCCGCTGGATAATTTTCGACCTCAATGCGGGCGAAGCCGCTGTCAAAAGCTAGTCAATCAATATTAAAATAATGGACTGGTATGTGATACTTATGTAGAGTTATAATACTGCTGACTGCTGTTGCTGTTGTTACTTGTGACAAGTAAAGATTGCGGCATGTAAGTTGATCCATAATCAGAATAAACAACCGAAAGGTAAACGTGCGTGCACTCATTGCTTCATATGGAAAAAGAATGTGGTCACCTTCTAGCGTAGTGATTGATGTAACATGTACTGAAATTTGGAAATAAATTACAGATCGCGACAGTTAAGTTGAAACAAAATCAGCCATTTTGGTTCAAGTTACATACAATGCTGCAATCTGAACCATAATCTTAATTAGAAACAAAGGTTTAAAATAATTACAATTTTGACTATTTATGAAAATCTGGCTCTTATCTAGCCGCTTAAATGTCCCGGCTGCCGGAAGTAATTAATAAAGTTTTATACTATGAATACATATTTAGAATTTCAATGTTTATTTATTTATCAATCCTCTGTTGTTGTTACTATCTGTATGGGAGCTGGCTCACAGCATAGGCTTTTTATAGGGTCTACAATCGGTCAGATTATTCGCCTAGTTGTATCACTGATTTTGTGACCGACTCAATGCACACAAGCTCAATTACGTCATTACTGTAGGTACCTAAAGGGTGCCAACAGAACCCTATTACTTAACTTCCATTGTCTGGCTGTCCATGTGTCTGGCATCGGGCTGTATCTCATGAACTGTAATAGTTAGATTTAATTTTTCACCAAGTGTTAATTTCTATTGCCTATATAACCTCATCTGCATAGCCTTTTCCAACTACCTATGTTGGCGTCGGCTTCCAGCCAGTGGTGTGCAGTCCATAAAGGCAGAAAGACACTGCCTGGCTACCTAAATCAGATAAATATTGAAAACTTAAATTATTTTATCAATAAACAAAAAATCTTTATTCATAAATCAGATCCACCTGTCGAGCGTCGGTCGTATCATTAGTATCATCGATACAATAAATACCCGTTCGTTCGTACAATTTGACAAAACTTCACATTGCGATGCACTAGCGCCTCTGAGTGCCTCGGGAGAGACACAAACTATTTGCGTCTTAATGTTTATATGTGTGCTCTCGTAGTCATACAGATTCATTCTGTGTGCGTTTCTATACATTAGGGGTGAGAGTTGCGGCGACAAACCGTTTACAAAGACCGTTGTTCTGCGACGGTGAAACTGTTTTACGTCCTGGGTTCAAACAGTCTTCGTTGCACAGACCAGTCCCTCGAATTACTTGATGCGATTTTTTATTTTACGACTATGAAAATACAGTCGAGAACGCAATGGTTCATTATCTATCACACTCGTTCGTCGCGTCGTCCTTAACTTTTCGCGTTCGTTTACAAAACAGTACTTACAATCCTACTAATATTATAAATGTGAAAGTTTGTGAGTATGGATGGATGGTGCAACGATCTAGTGCGTGGCTGAAAAAAATGTTTACTGTTGTTTGTATTTCATGAAATAATCACGAAAAAGCGCCATAAATGCGCCGTTGCCAGCCCGCGTGGGGAAAATGCTCTTAAGCTGTCTTGAAACCAGTTGCAACGATGACCGTTTTCTGCAACCGTTATCGTCGTCAGGGAAACGGTTTCGTTTCGTTCGTCAAAAATTCGAAAACGACCCACTGCTACTATACATACGTGGCACACAATGTTACAATTAACGCACACAATCGTACAGGGTAGTCACTGGCATTTTACGTAGTGTCCGACTGAAAGTTCGGTTTCGGTCGAGTTTCGGCAAAAAAACTAGTTTTGGTTTAGTTTCGGTTTCGGCGGCAAACCCGCCGAAACTACGACCGAAACCGAAACTGCATTCGGGTGTTCTCGCGCTGTGATCGTTCATGTTCGGCCAGTTAAATTCTATCCAAGCGAGTAAGCGACGAAGACATTTACCGCGTCCACGTGCCTAATCATGTCGTGACTGGCTTGTGTTTGTTTTGTTTGTTGTAAATTTTCGTGTAATTTATTCTGAATTCGGTAAGTTTTATTACGTGATATAGTTTAAGAGTAGGTAGTAAACATCAAAAATAATTAATTATAACAAACGAATACATAGATTATAGTAGAATCAAGTTTAACCTAACTATCTAAATATTTTTTTGTTTAATTGTTTAATTATGAATACTAATAAGAAATAACGATTACAGATACCTACTTGAAATTATTAGTATCTAGTCGTAGCCTTTTGCATTCTTATGATTACGATTAGTGTATAATTTAGTAGTTTAACTTTTGTTTGTATTTGTTTTTATTACTGAAGTATCATCGAAAATGACGAATAAGTTTAGAAGAAGTTAATTTGTTCTTAAGATAAAAGTGATTTATTTTGTTTTGTTTATTACTTAAATATTAAGTACTTATACCTATTGTGATATTAGGTAACAACTTAAACAGGTAATTTTATGTTTAATATTTAAAAAAAAACCATGAATAATATTCAAAAGAAGAATCTAACTACTCAAATAAACACCTCACCTGTTTTATATATTGTTAAGGCGCCATTCATATTTTTTTCTTAAATGAGGGGTTGTTATGTTGATTATCACACCAATAAGTGAAAATGTCGAAGACTGCATAGCTATGTGATTTAAAGATAAAAAAATAAAGACTGACTGATTATAATAACGTTTTTTTTATTTTTCCCTTAAAACATGATCCTTGTAAGTTTCGGTTTCGGTTTCGGCCGAAACTGAGACCGTTGCCGAAATTCGGTTTCGGTTTCGGTCGTAAAAACCAGTTTCGGCTGGACACTAATTTTACGCATTTTTACTCCACGACGAAATTACTCCTACTCCGAACAAAGTTGGCTGTGCAACTATTTTAAAAAGTAGCATTGTTTCATTGAATTGTCCCTACAAAAACAACCATTACTTTTTGTCGTATTTATTTTTATATTCTGATTTCCGACGCCATTGTTTTGATTTATTTGTTTTGGTTGTGAGCTATGATAGCATGTATTTTTAAGATTTTAACGTTGATAATATTGTGAAAAATAGATAATATTTACTGTAAAAGTTGTTCAGGCGGTGTGTGTAAAGAGAAAATAAAAAATGATGCTTTTTAAAACTATATTTTGGTGAAAAAAAAAACAAGTGATCGTGAAAAGTAAATGTACACCGAATTTGCAACTAATACAAAGTAAAGGTAAAGTCAATCTAAATTCAGTACAAAACAATATGATTCTAATAGCTTCACCCTCTCAGGTTTCATGCTGTGTAGGTACAGCAATCGGTTATTCTGGTTTTCTTTTTGCCTTTTTTTATTTCTGCCTACCCTGTCTAAAAACTCTGTGCACGCCACTGCTTCCAGCCTAACCGGATGCAGGTGAATACGGTACCAGTATTTAACATGGAGTAACTGTCTATCTGACCTGCGCATCCCAGTTACTGGGTAGTACGAGACCCCTTGATAAGACTGGTTGTCAGACTTTCGGGCTTCTGACGACCCCTAACGACTGTCAAAGCCACTGATGACAGCCCGGACCGCCGAGAGTTGAAAATAGATGCTTGTGTTTTTTCGAAACGCTATGGCTGGGATGCACTTTCTTAAATGCTCAATCTCAAAGCTCGGTTCAACACCGAGTTGAAAATCCAGTGCGCGATAACATCCCGCCGCGATATTTGTACGTCCGTACGAACATGGTCTAATTGCGTAAAACACTAACAGTAGGAATTTTTGCACACTAACATTAATTGCGTTATTTATGTTGTTGTGCAAACATATTTTGAAGCAATGGATTAGCAATCAATATCCTTCTAAATGATATCGTTTTTTTTTTGTTTGGAAATCATCAAATAACTTCTCCCGCTCTGGGTGGAGCAAGATGGCGTGTCAGACTTTTACTGACTCAAACCCACCCTTCAGTTGCCCTGTGTGCCAGGAGCCACGGTATCTCTTTCGAACAACCCGCACTCCTGGCAGGCATCGGCCCTTGCGGACCCCACTAGTTCGCGTGGAACACAACGCGCCTTCGACTCGGGCTTGATCTTTACCGGACAGCGAGCTACCCATTACTCGCCGTCCGCAAACCCGCGCCTACGGTGGCTGGGAATCAGCCTGGGATTCCCGACGCCCAGGGCGACTCCTGCGGCGACTAGCGCCGTGAGGGCGCATATACTGCCTCTCCCTCATGTGCGCCGCCTCCGCGCACTAGCATTACTGCTTCGCAAAAGGTGACTGCTACACATGCACTCTCGCTCCGTACCAAGGCCGGACGCGAGAGATCGTCGCCGACGATCGCCTCCATGAGGACACGGCGGTGCTCCACCCAAGCCGAGCAGACCTGTGAGGTAGCAGACCCCAAATGATATCGGTGAGTTGTGACCGTTAACACATACCTAGCTACATTTCCGAATGTTCCATTTTCTTCTGGCAATCGAGTTCGGCCACCATGTACCGTTTTTTTGTATGATTTTACGTTTTGTAGGACGTGTCATTCAGCTCTCTCAAAAAATCGGTAGTGTGCCGTCTGGGTGTCTGGGTGTTTGCGAACGCTCACTGCTGGCCGTGCTACTCATGACATTATTTTACGTAGGTGACTCGGAATAAAATACGATTCAGAATTTGTAGTATACATTTTATTATTATTTTTACAAAATTTAAGTAGTATAGGTATACCTTTGCCTAAGCCTTAGGGGAATCCAGGCAATGCGTGCTGTTATGTTACTAATTAACTTAAATAATAATTGAATGTGGTTTTTCAATCCACATTTTGTAACAGAATTATAGTGTATGTTACTACTACCGAAGCAATAGAAACTAAAAGTGAATAGTTCAGTTTAAAGAAATTTTCCATGTTGAAGCAAATTGGTCGATTTTGTAATATCGTCCGCAAATCCACTATCGCTGAGCGCAGATCCTCGTCTGTTGAGAAAAAAGTTGATGATGAGGCGAAAGTGCTAGAGAGGTACCCTACCTCGCGAAATTCAAACCTTACGTTTGTTACAATGTGCAGCTCAGAATGAGGTGGCATGTACCAAAAAAGTAAGAAGCGCCCATAAATATCATTACGAAAGTATAATATTATTGTTAAAATCATCAACACAACTGTGTACAGTCACGAGCACTAATAGGTATGTAAACACATAGCCAAATTCAAAATCGATTTTCTCTTAAATAACGTTTTATAAAATAATATTTTTGAACCCACACTATAACGAATACCTATACAGGATAAGTTTTTATCCAGTGCGCAAACTGTAACCATGAATTCTGCATATCATTCTAGGCCCTCTAACGCAGAAATTTTACGTCGGTTTTACGAAAAAATATCAGCTGTTTCATAGAAAAGTGCAATATCTACGCGGTCAAAATGTATGGAACAGCTGGTTTTTCTTGTATTACCGACGAAAAATTTCTGCGCTGGGGGGTCTAGAGACATACTGAATTCATGGTTACAGTTTGCGCACTGGATACAAACTTATCATGTATAGGTATTCATTATAGTGTGGGTTCAAAAATATTGTTTTCATAATAACAAAATTACATTCAGTTCAAGAGGAGAAAATCGCTTTTATAGGTTGGCAACCGTATAGTCCGTATACATATTAGTGCTCGTGAGTGTACCTATTGGCCCTGTTGCACTTTTGTAGGGAACAGCAGATATTTTTTTCGTACTGACGAACATTTTCAGCGCTGTGCTGAGGGGATATTTTGAGCTCGTCCCCAAGTGCTCGTAGTAAAATAATGCTTACCAGGGTTTTTGTTGACTAGGAGATGATCAATGACGTTTATGACCTGTTTTCTCTGTCGATAGGCTTGCTCACATTGGTACACTAAAGATATTATAATGAAAGCGCAGGTTAGAAAACGCATCAGGCCCGATACTCCTGGTAAATAATTGTAATGCTCGCCGTTGTAGAGGGTGCGCTGCAAGGAAAAATATGAATTTTATATTGAAATTATAGAAAATTTCCTTGGTGGGCTGTGATAGGCTAGACAATGAAATACTTCGTACGGAAGCGAACACGGTCGAGGCGTACTTATGTATAGTCTGATAACCAGTATCAGCTAGCCTCATGTTCTATTGGACTTCGTTCGTACAACGCTAAGCCAGTACAAGTTTGAAGTGTTATTACTGAGGTGCGGTCGACTGTACCTACAACCAGTCAGTGGTGCCGATTCTGTTGTACACCGAACTAAACTAACTAAACTATCACTAAAATTCCTTACTTTTGGCTATGAGAATCTTAAAGCTATTCTGCAAAAAAAGATCTCTAAATTTAAAAATAATTTTGACACAACTAAAATCGAATTTGACAAATGCGACTCCACGTTTGCCCTACCCCGTGATCTTTTTTAGAGCGGGACCCGCGCAGGGGGGGCAGCCTCAACGTGTTTTTAAATGGATTTTTTTACTTTTTGTATCGAAAATATGAAAAATGATTACCAACATGTTGAGTTTTAGTGGTGTTTGGAGTTTTATAAAGGGGGTCGAAATTTTCATTATTTTTACGATAGGACACACCAATTTCGAGATAAAAGCAAAAGAAAAGAAAAAAAAGATACAGTACTGTATTTGCGCCCGAAGTCGAGGTGTCAGTGTGAATTTTAGTTCTTGACAACTAATTTTATTCCACACCTTTTTAATCGCGATTAAAAATAGTCAGATTTAGTTAGACAATCGAAATTTTATATTGAATAGAATAATGAATTTGACAACAACAGAATAGCAAAATTACCATTTAAACTAAATTAAAAACTCAGTACAATCTTAGTGCTGTCAAACTAAAATATAGATAAGTTGTGTCACTTTAGTCAATTTCAGAATGGGAAATCGTCGTTTGACAGGAATAAACTAAATTTTAGTGATTTTTAGTTTAGTTTAGAGAATTTTGTGACAAGAGAATCGGCACCAGTGTGCGGCTAATCTGGTTACCACATGAAGTTTTAGATAGAGACCGTCAAGGCTCCCGCAGACCGGCGCGATGTGACAGTCCGACGCACGGTGGGCTGAAAATCGGCTTTCATAGACATAGGATTTCAATTTGAAAGTGCCGGATTTTTTGCCGGATATCGCTTCTATTAGTTATTACTATATGTATATAAAAATTACACCCGAGTTAAGTCTGCAAAAAAACGAAGGAATTGCAATTTTTTACGAAAAATTTGTATGAAACTTGTATGAAAAATCGAATTATCTATTAAACGGCAAGAAAAACAATAATATCCATACAGGTGGTTATAGTACTAATTATTTATGATTTTTTGTCATACTACAGATAACGGTTATTGCTGCCGATTTTTTTCATCATAATATTTTTATTTACTTTTACATATGAAACGGTTCCTTTTAGTGTCTAAGTTGAGGAACACAGACTTTTAACAACACGTAACATAAAATAGCATCACCTCTATATCCCCGAAGGAGTACACCCACACTTAGACAACTATGTTTGAGCTAGATATTTATCAACAGAAATTGTTTTTTAAAACTTTGTATACAACCAAAATAGGTAAGTACCAAATAACAAATTCTTTAGGCTTCTAATGAGTCTGAAAACAAGTGATTACGTAATCACTACGATTTAGTCTTCTAATGAGTTACTGACACTTGCAAATTGAAATCCCTAAGTCTATGAAAGCCGATTTTCAGCCCACCGTGCGACGGGACTCTAGATCAATTTCCATGAACTTTTTATAGAAATTGTTCTTTCAAAGTCGCGTCGCGCCTGTCTGCGAGAGCCTTCACAGTAAGTAAGTAAGTTGGTACCTTCTACGTATCGTACAGGATTGCAGGGACATTAACGCGAAAACTGTAACAATGAATTCAGCAGGTACACACGGCTACACATCAAGGTATAGATAGGGGTCCAGTTTCCGCTGACCTCGCACTGTACGGAAATTCTATAGAATGCGACATCAGCTTATACTGGAAATGTATAACTTGATGTGTAGCCGTGTGTACATGATTCAACCCAGGGAAGTTCAGAATCATGTTCAGGTAGATGATTCAGTCCTTACCTACTAGGCTACTGAATCCACGATTACAATTTGTGCGTCGATGTATAATAAATATATAGCAAAATGTAAAAAGAAGAATAAAAAATATCACTTGTTGGGAATCGAACAAAGGTTTCCGAAGCAGCGGCTATTAGCTTTGTTAAAAGTTGACTACAGTAGCCGTTCTTATTAAAGCTGCAGCACACATGAACTGATTAGCTCCATAGAGATATAGGTAGGATGATTATCATTTGAAAGGCTAAATCTGTAACTATCTGCTATATTCGTTAAATATTCAGCCCAGTGAAGTAATGGAATAATTCGATTGTTGTCGTACACTGGTATATTGTGTTCTCTCTCATCTCAGTCTTATTTCCCACGAAAGTTATTTTGCTTTAAATGAAAAAGAAAAATTCTAGTACCTACTTAAACCTCAGTGGTCGCATAGAGTTATCCTTTTAAGAAACATCGATTAGCGTTAAAAGAATCTATGAAAATGGTCCATTTTCTAGCAGACTGTTGGTACTTAACTTTTTTGCAAAATCTGTGGATGCAGATTAAAATGTTTTTAAAAGTTAACAATAGTCTCCTAAGGCCGTTATCTTGTAGGTATAACGGCTAAGGTAACTGCCCTTATTGCCCCATCTGAAAAACCCACCCTGTTTATGTCGTGCTCCATAAACGTATAGCGTGATAATAATCATTTAAAAGATTAAATCGGTAACTATCTGCAAAATTCTAACCTTTGACTCGTCTTTTTACAATTTGCGGTAAATTATAGAAGAACACGAATAAATTGAAATATTGCTCATCTACACAGCAAATAGCGTCATAATTTTAAAGCCTACCAGACCTTTAGGGAATATATATGCAATATCAATTCGGAAGTTTTTGCGTAACTCTGAATGGAACATACATTCACACTTCAAACATACCAAAATTATATTTTCGGTATTTGAATCGTTCCCAGACCTAGCGGTTTTGTAAGCCACATTATGCCACCAACCATGTACAATCCTGACTGATTTAAAACAAAAGTAATTATTCTTTATTTTTCTATTCTAAAACGACGACTTAGGTAATAAAAGAGTGATCATTATATTCACCTGGGATCCAACGGCGATTCTTATAGCTAAATTCAAAATTTTCACCATATCTAATAGCAAATTCAAGGTGTTCAGAAGAATCTGAAAAAAAGAAACTCAATTGTACGCACGGCTACACATCAAGCTATACCATTCCAGTATAAGCTGATCTCGCATTATGTAGGATTTCCGTGCAGTGCGAGATCAGCGTAAACTGGAAATGTATAGCTTGATGTGTAGCCGTGTGTACCAATGCAGCTGTTAAAGCGACATCCTTTCTCTAGTCTAGGAGAGGGAACCTAGGTACCCCTAATCAAAAGTCTAGGCAGAGAGAGAGAGAGAGAGTAATATAGGAAGACTTACCCTAAATCCGTACATTTTATTGATGAACATCACTTGTTCTGTTAGCAACAGGTAACACTTGGTAATCCGTTTAATCTCAACACTGTCCACTGCACGTTCTTTGGGGGAATGAGGTATCGCACCGTCTTGGTCTTGATACAGCCAGTTTTTGTTACGCACAGAATCTGTTAACAGCCCAATTGGACATATTTCCGTACAAGAATAGCAACTTTGTACAAAATTACTTATCATTCGCAGTCGAGCTTCAATATGCGTAATCTGAGCTATCAAGTCTAACGTAGTCAGCATTTTAATAAATAGAAATATGTATGATACTCCATGGAGCACTGGTATCAACCATCCAAAGGTTATAACCCATGCTCCTAAATCTGCAAGAGAACTCAGACTCCAAATAATTGTATAAAGTGCCATGACTTTCATAAGTATTCGTTTCAATATTGAGTAGCATCTCGTATCAAGAAAGTTATCAATTTTTTCGTACTGCTTTATGTATTCCACATATATATTTCTCCCAAATTTATAAACAAAATATAAATCGACAGCATATATGCAAATGTCTGAAATCACCTGCATCATGTCTGTAAGTTTGATAGAAACGTCCATCCTGGGGTAAACATGTTTAATTTTGTAGTATAAACAATATAAACTTAAACTTGCAAGTATAGAATATGTACAAATGCTTTTGATGAGAATGTAAGACTTGGATCGCGTTGGGTCCACATTCCCATTTATGGCAAATATTTTTAAGATCCACATTAGAGGTGTCATTGAATTATACGCTTTACTTAAAAAAATTCCATTTTTTGTAACGTCACCGACTTGCATGATTGTAGTATGAAAGAGCTTTCCCTTGTATGAAGCCCACCGCACTACTACCTACTATACTCACAGCCAGAATCAAACTGTTTCAATTTCTAAATGTAGGTAGATATACCTATGCGAACTACCTCTACATAAACGTTTTTCGTATCATAAACATCAATCAATAGAACGACGTTTACATTATATTAATGAACTTTATGAAGTGGCATGTTCAAATAATAGTAACAGCAATAAGTATTTTTTATGTATTTAAAGTAGGTAGGTAGGTTGTTACTGTGTCAGTTTGTTTGAAATGTTTTTAGGGATTGGCGGTAGAGTTACGGTAAAGTAAAGTGGTTACCTTACCTTTTAGCTAGCTTCCGTAATCTGAGGGACGATTCCCGTATTTTTTAAACATTCGCATTTTATGGGGTTTGTGACTAAGTAATACCTAATACCCGCACGGTTCTATCGATCAGCCGTAGACAGCTGTTGGTCCCGGCTGGCATTCGTGGATCTTTGACAGTCGTTACGGGTCGTAAGAAGCCCGAAAGGGACAACAAGTCTTACCAAGAGGTATCGTATTGCCCATTAACTGGGTTGAGGAGGTCAGATAGGCCGTCCATGTAAAATACTGCAGGCTTAGCGTGACGTTTTCTATTTCTACGTAAAATACGTACGTGCTTTTTCTATACAAAGTCACATTTCGTTTCTCCATTTTTGACATCACACTGTAGATATCCTTCTACAATCTGTCATGTTGTCTTTCGTTTCTAACGATCTTTGTCTAGATCCTTTTATATGTAGACTATTTCAGAAGAATATTTCTTCCCAAAGTGTCAAAATCACACTTACAACAAACTTTCTACTCGACGGCCACAAAGTATATACGATTATCTACAAAATCATGATTCGTTTAGAACGCATATCTCTACTATTAATAGCAGAACATAGCTATCTTCTCCTATTGTACATTATTTAGTTAGTCATGTCTATTCTTCCGTCGACAAATCGGTGCTCGTGATATTCCTGCTGGTATTCAGCTGCTTCCGGTTACACTGAAAGCCAAGCAAAGAGTATAATAATATGAAGCCAAGCCCAACATATTTGTAAAAAGGCTAGGCGATGATTCGCATTCTTATCTCAGTCACAATCTGTCAAAAAAGCCTTTAATTTACTTACTTACATTTTTGACATTGATTGATGTGGAGATGGGATTACGGTTTTAATTTGAACGGTTTAGAATTGGTTTTCCGAGTTCCTGCGACAACTAGGTAAGTAAGCACATTGCTGGTCAAATCTGACTGTTGTCAAAGAAAGGCATTCTTTGACAACTTACCTATAACATAACCTGCCTACTGCCTCGCTCTTTCTCAACTATGTTAGGGACGGCTTTTAATTTAACCGAATGCAGCTGAAACCAGTATTTTATAAAGAGACACTGCCTAGCTGATCTCCAGAACCCAGTTACTGGGTAACGTGGCAACTTACCTGCATACCTTTATCATTTTGATTTTTAATATAATGCGCGAGTAAAGCAGTGTTGAAAACTAGTCAAGAAAATGTGTGTTTCTTTGTTTATGTAGCTAAGTAAAACATTTAATTCAATTAAGTAAAAACGTGGGCAGGGTCGTGTCCGGTCACGCCCTATGTAACCGGAGAAATTTCCGCGTATCGTAGGTACAGTAGGCCGCATGTTAGTTGTATCAAAAACAGCCCAACTAGCAAAGATATCGTATAAGTAATTAATCTTACGACTATGGATCGAAAAACACTCGTATGAAAGATCTTATTATTTAAAAAAAGCGGTATAAAAGCAGCTTTCTAGATTATTTAGCACTCATCGCTTTTTGGCTCATAAACATGTCGAGTAAACGTGGAGTCGACAATTTCATATCGCATTTACACGATAATTATATAAAGATATCTCTCAATCGCCTTCATGCAACCATGACTCTTATAAAAGCTCTTTGAAAACAACTAAATTGCTAATTTGTCGTAAGACTAGCTTCCTTAGCACGATCTTTCGACATTTAATTATTATTGTAGAGTAAACGCTGTTCATTCAACAAAATAGCATCTCTGTTACTATAACAGCACTTAATGTCATATGATAGCTTACTGCAAGGCTTTCTTTCGACTTAACTATTGAAGTTAAGAAATGGCTTTAAAATTTACTTTAAAATTATGTATCTATTACAGCCCTAAAGGGGCTCTATACATTATTTTGATAGCCATCATACAGCGTAATAGTGGTATGAAAGTTCAATACAATCTTTTTCAACACATTTGCTCAAAAATGCATTTACGAAGCCTGTATACATTGTTCGAAAGTTAAAAATTACCACCTTACAACAGAACGTGCGGTAATAGTATATTTCATTACAAGTGCGGAAAGGCTGTCATTGCAAAGAGTTCCGACAAATGTCTACCCGAGCCGAGGCGCAGCCGAAGGCGAGGGTTGACAGTCGGAACAAGTTGCAATGACGGTTCCGCAGGTGTACTGAACGACTATTTTTAATACAGTTGCGAAAAAATGAAGCAATTTAATAAAATAATAAAAACACAATAAACTCAACTAACTAATCATTTATTTCTTATAAAAGTTATAGTACACATGTACATTGAAATTGGTACAGTTTTTTAAAGTAACTGGGGAAGTTTTAGGTTGCATATTTACTGTTTGAGACAAACTATTATTAATTTCGTATGATTGTTCATGTATATTTGTCATACAATGGCGTTTGCTAGTTGATGGAATTGGATCTGATGAATTATCATTATCAACGAAGGTAGATGGACGAACGTTCTCTTCAACATGTGAAGAAGACGGACTGGACCTTAAATTAATGGATTGTGTGATTTTTTTCCCAGTTTCTAGTTTGTTGTTTAATGAATCACCAATATAGCTTTCTGCAACTTTGTCTGATTTCCAACCTCCTAGTCGCTTTAAGGACGTCAAATTGGCTCCTGAATCTGCCAATAATGTAGCAGAGGTCCTCCTGAAGCTGTGCCCAGTATAATACTCAGCATCCGGCAGACCAAGAAACGTTGCTATTTCTTTTGGCATATTACCAAATTTGTTTATCCCGATTGCTTGAGCTGTACACTTCCCTTTTTGGTAATTTTGAAAAAAACGGTCGGTTTTTCCTTTTTGGGACCGCTGATTCATATATTTTTGCACTATTCTAAGAAAATCTCCTTCAACAACAAAGCTTCTCGGTATCTTCTTTTTTGTGTTCGGAATCTTGATTAGTAGCATTTTTCCATGGGCTTCAATATCTTTTAAAGTAATATTGGCTAACTCCTCTCTGCGGCAAGCTCCAACAACGCCAAAAATCAGAGCAACCTACAAAAAAAGGGATTTGATTAATATTTTTTTAAATAATGTTTTGACTGTATTTTGCGATTTCGTAAACTGAATACTAAAGAAAAATATAAGTACTTATTAATAAATTACCTTTGTGGCTAAATAACGATCATCGGGAGCTTCGTTCAAAAACCTTTCCACTTCATTGGATGTTAATATTTTCGACTTTTTACTTGTAAAACCGTCTGATTGTCGTTTTAAGAAAGCATTTAATTTTGGGTATTCACTTATATCCACGTTGTTCCTTATTTTCAGCATACTTTTTATCATCGAAAATCTCGACCATAACGTAGACGGTTTTAATTTTGCTGAGAGTTCGGAGAAGTATGCCAACATAACATTTTCTGAAAAACTATTTGCTTTTTTCTCTTCTCTCCACGCAATAAATTCGTCGTATGTAGATATGTAACGACTTTTTGACTTTTCCGGTAAAATGTTCTCCGAAGCATTTTGTGCAATTATACTGAGTTCCGGTGGTGTTAATTCAAAAAAAATAGGGTCGAAATTACTCATTTTGTGCAACAAACAACTAAACTCGCAAAGAAAATTTCTGGAAAATGGCGCCAACCGTATAATATAAGCAGGGAGTTTTTGGCGGGATCGCGTTGGAACATGTCGCACGAATTTTCATTTTCATGGAATTTAGTGAAATAGCGAATTAAATTGTATAATTTTGATAGTGAATTATTCAATTTAGTAACGTGTGAGTGCACAAGTGTAGTGAAGGTGAAAATAAGTGACTAACGTGGACTTTTCGTGTTCCCCCCAAAAACTCCTATTAGGTTGTTGTAAAGTTACTACCGCTTTACAATAACTCTGACTTGACTGACTAAAGACGACTATGACTGTTTTGTAACTTCGTGCCCGATATCGGGCCATTTACTTGATCTAAAAGAAAAATTACTTGACACTGGCTAAATGCACAAACCGTGTGAAGCCAAAATTAAAAAAAAAAAAAAAAAAAAAAAAAATATAAGCAGAGTTTTTTTTTTCACCCATTTTGGTAGGCAAAGGGAACTATCCATACAGCTTAGTCTTCAGTAGATTTTTTTTATTGATATGAAATGAAAATGAAATTTAATGAGATGAAATGAAATGAAACCTAACCTAACTCATTCAATTAAATCATTAAATCTGATATTGAAATAAATTAGTAGCTTCCTTTTAGAAATATACGTATTTGTATGAATCACAAAAACTCTTTAGTAAAAACTTCATGGTTGGTTTTTCTTTTTAATAGACATTATTTTGACAGTTGGGAAAGAGAACGCACGAGTTCGGGAAAGGTAAAAAAAAAGCACTAGTATGTAATAGCCCACATCCCGAACGCTATACGTCCCTGCAATACACCACTTTTTGAGCAACTGTATTAAAAAATAGGTACTCTCACCTAAGTACCTATTTTGCCGCATACCCCGGCACCGTGCGTATTCTTTACGGTTTTTTTAATTTCCATAAAATATTATAAGAATTCCACCAAGGAGTTTCATATTACGAGAATAAATAAGCTGACTGATCGAACCTCCTTGGAAGCGCTTTTGCTCAATACGTTTGTCTCACTTTAATACTAAAGAATAAATGAGACGAAAGATGTAGTTCGAATTTTCACCACGTGCATGTGGCGCCATTTGCAAATTCGCGCCATTTTCATATTAGAAACGTCAAAGATTGTTGCGACTTTCCGACTGATATTTAAAAACAAAATAATAATATGAGTTCAACCGAGGAATCTGATATTAATATGGAATCTACTCCACCTGATATTTTCAATGAGGCGCAAATTGCAGAAAATGCTCTTTTGCCGCCAAAATCGCAAGAGCGATTTTTAATGATTTACGAGATCGTTTCATTATATATTGTACTGTTTTCTCGCAAATGTGTTGAAAAACATTGTATGACACACGTGCAGAAATTGGTATTTACAAACTCGTGACTATGGTAAGCCCTCGACTTCGTCTTGGGCTTACATTCGTCCACTCGTTTAAAAACCAACTTACCGCACTAGTATCATAAATAACTATTGCAGCACTGTAAACGCCATTGTCTCATAACGATCCCCGTATAAGTTTAATTTTGAGAAAATGGAGTATAACCGGTTAAAAACTAAAAGAACTGGTGTTTTCGGACGGAAAGTAAATAAGATGTATACAGGATTGAAACAATCAACATCTACATTGACTGTAACCAAGGATGAAGAACGATCAAGTAATATAAGTGCGGGTACTGTAGGAAATATTCAGCTTCTACTTATTACGAAATTTGTGAACCGTCTACTAAGTAGTAAAGTGTGTTTTCGTTCCAAAAATATCGCCGCTGATCTCTTGATCAGAAATGTGATCTTTCACATTTCAATCAAATTTCCTATCAGAATCAGAAATTCTGATAGGAAATTTGATTATAATGATAGTAGCGATAATGACAATGACATTTCGGAGTTTGAAGACAGTAATAGTTCAGAGTCCGAAGTGCTAATTAATTGGATGGTAGGCAGTTTTTCAATTGATTTTCTGTTTGTTTCATGGACTAGGTACTCGTTTGACTACTTTACCGTTTGTCACTAAAATATTTTGTAAAAGTCACTGTTAATAATAAAAACTATGTAATGAAATCGCTTTACATTCCTCTGGAATATTAATGACAGTATTTGATCCAATAATAATAAAAAGTAAAAGATAGAGAAAATAATTATTTGACATTTTGCGCTAAGGAACCGTAAACTAACTGCAATGGCGCTTCTAGAAGTCGTAAAAAGGAAACCTTATTTCTATTTCTCGGCTAAAAGCAGAGTGAATGCCTTGTGATGATAAGTGAGTTGCTATTAATGGCGAATTTTAACTATTTTATTTCTTCATAAAGCAGCGCAAGTAGTTCAAATGATGATTGATTTGAACCATGAGATCTAGTTCTCTTACTGCTTCGTCATATGACGATATTGATAGCCTTTTCACACAGCATTTTGAGGTGGACCAATTATTATGTAAAGGCCGAGATGTTTCATCCTTTACTAATTTGTTGACATCTAATCGCTTTCTTGGCCATCTTAACTTGCTTTTTGATTCCCACAAACTTGGTACAATGCAATTGCTTAAATTTTAGTCGGCATATTTTCCTGAAAATAAAGTAAAACTGATATAATACATACAACAAACTAATAATGCTTTACAATAAGTTTACTTAGGTATAAAATATAAGGTCAAATTGAGAATCTCTTCCTTTTTTTTGTGGGTTAAAAATTAAACAGCTACTTGTTTTAGTTTTACTATATGTAGGTACGTATCATATTGAGTCAGCGTTTTTTATTTCTTTTATGTAACCCTTATGAGCATTATAAGTTATGTATAGAGAACTGATATACAGCCTAAGTAATAAAAATATTCTATTATAAAGCTGATTAGCAGCCAAAAGCTGTACAATATAATCCTTTACTTACTTAGTACAGCTACTCAGACTATATATATTTTTTTTTAAATAATAATACACTCCGATTATCGTTTAGGATGTTTAGCAAATAGTCGCCATTTTCGTAATTTCGAATGTAGGTATAAAACAAAATTTGAAACATAATTTAAGGAATATATAATGATTTTCAGCTTGATATGAGGGCACAATGATCACACTACCCTCACTTCTGTTATTATAAAAATGTTTTTTATTCTAACCTTAAAACCAACATTGACTTACCATATAAATAGTATTTTTCTTTTATATCAGATCGATTATTTTGCTGGCGCTTGAATATTTTGACGGAAAACATAGACAGGTTCACAATAAATTTGAATCCGCAATTTCAATTCACCAATTAACACCTTCAGATATCTAAGTCCAAGATTACGTTTACTTACTAATAAATATTATAAATAACAATGTCGCCATTCATTGAAAAGAATTACATTCATTTTGTGATTCTCTTCAAAAACCTATTTAAAACTATTTTCTCTATAAAGTATTTATAAGATAATATCTGTAGTATAATGGTTTCTTTGTACACCGAATAACAGCTCTAATACAGCTATTATACAGCGCCTCTATTCATTCTACAGCTATTATACAGCTATACTAGAGCAAAACGCTGTATAAAATATGCCCATTTTTTCCTTATAAGGGCTGTATAAGCGCTTATACAGCCTCTATACAGCCTGAAAATACAGCTTCTAGTATAAAATCGAACTTAAATACAGCTTGTATACAGCTTGCAATGCTACTTGGGTCGTACCTACTGTCGTTCAAAGCAAGACTTTCGAAATAAAGTTACATGGTGTAACCGTAAGAGCTCCTTGTACCTAAAAAAAAGAACCACTTCGAACCTTCGAGTACTAAGTAAGTAAACGAGTTAGGTGATAGATATACACACACAGCTCGTCTTTTAACTGTGCTACATCTCGAATGACCTGCTTAATCCTTTTCAATTTGGTTTTCGACCTGGTCGTACCAAAGTACCAGCTCTTTTGAAGGTTACTGGTGACATCCATGGCATGGATGGATGAGACATGGCCTATGGACCACAAATCTTTAACTTGTACTTCGTGACTTTAGCTGTGCCTTGAACTTTGTTGATTTAGGCATCCTTCTCTCGCTGATTATGAATGACTTCATGAAAGTCTTGGTTAGGGCAGCAGTGATTCATTTCATCCAGTGAACGTTTGTAAATATTATTTTTATGTAAGCTTAGTACTTAGTTATAATAACTAACATAGCGTTTTTGTACCTAAAATGGATCAGTGTTGTCTAAGGACAAAAAAAAATTACTTGCTCTAGAAAAACCGTCTATACTGTTAGGACATAAAGGCGTTGTCGTAGTTAAATTTTGACCACGGGATTGTGATTGACTGTACCTACTAATAGGGGCTCGCCGTACACACATGGAAAAGGTAAGCATGTAGGGGAACCAACGTACAAGCAGTACAAGTTTTCGTCAATAATAGTCGGCCTCATAAAGTGAAGCTGTAATTAAATGAAGTTTAGGTTTATAGGTAACAATAAAGTTTAATAATTATATGATAGTTAGTTGTACCTACTGACATTAATACCAAAGAATTAAGTGTAACTTAATTGATTCGCTACTAATTATACCTACCCAACACATTGTATTTACGTGCTTGAATTTTTAAGTAAGGTTAATATAATTAGTTTAGTTAGCCCCTACTTTATCTTCATTAATTATTCAGTAGGTAATAAGCGACATGTTATAAAAATTATGGTATCGTGAAATCGATACAGTAATAGGTTCGTGGTGAGTTGGTAACGTCAACAAGAGAGGTCGGTTAACATTTTTACTAATTACCTATCCTAAATTGTTCAATCTGGCTTTCAATGTTTCACGCAAAATAAGTAGGTATATGTTGCATAAAATCTTTGGTTTTTATTTATAAGTAAGTGCCTACTATCAATGGACTGATTATATGAAATCGAAAGTATTATAAAAAAAACCCTTAGTACTTCAAAAATAAAAATTGTTGTCATGATCCTGCGGTGGACTATACGGTTACGGGACAGACCCCAGCACATCAAGGCAATCAAGGTACCCCAAATCTCCAATCTGTCAAATTTCTTTGATATTTTTTCAACTTTAATACAAAAGATTCAGGTTCAATTGGGAAAAGACAGTTTGGGATAGCTTGATGTGCTAGCGTCTGCACATTCCGCGTTTTATTTCAAAATATTTTAAATGGTGGGCAGTAATCCGTATGATCAATGTAAAATACTCAAGTGTTAGACCACGTTCGCACGGACATAAAAATATAGCAGCAGGATTTTATTGCGCACTTGATTTTCAACTTCGGTGTTGAACCGGGCATTGAGAATCCAACATTTTAACGCGTTGAGTACATCTCAACGCGTCGAAAAACCCACTGTTCGATTTTTAAATCGAACAGTGGGTTTTTCGACGCGTTGCACACCAGTTCGTGAAAAAACCCGCCGCGATATTTTTAGGTCCGTGCGAATGTGGACTTAGACTTAGGACATACCTACTTAAGTAAAATATTATTCTGTCCCTGTCATCTTTAAATTATTGACTGAAACAGAATTATCTTTTAAAATAGTTTAGCGAAACGTATTTAGTGAGTAGGTTGTAGGTAGGTATGTAAGTGTGGGGCCTTATTCGACTTTCATTGCCGACTGTACACTCAATTTCAAGATAGATAGATTAGCTCGCTAGCTAGTGTCACACAAACTAGATACAAAAACAGTAAAATATTGTACTTATGTAGTACCTATATATTTGTGGTGAAACTTTCTTTCCCGACTGTAGACACGATTTCAAGATGATTATATAGATTAGCTCGCTACACTAGTGTCATATAAATTGTGATAAAGTAGTTTTAATAAACCGTAGATACATAAAAATAGTGATATATTGTACTTAAACTCGTCGTTCATTCATACGCTACGTTTTTACAAACACTTCGCAGGTCATTCATCTTTTAAGGAAACCGAACTAGCTGAATAATTAACATGCTTCTGGACCGTAGGCTATACAGTTTAAAGAAAAGCTTTCAGCTCGATTTATGATAAAACAGCGTAATAGAAGCCTCAAAGCCCCGAACTTTTCAGCCTCCTAGACTTACTGGTAGACTAAGCGGGGAGAGAGGCGACAGGTGCCGTCCGACCGGGGCTCCAAAATTCGAGAAATACTTTTCCAGTCAAGTCCCGCGCGGACGCTTTTCGGTACGATACAATAGAAAATCAATTGTGTCTCATTAGCGGGGATTGAGAGGAGAGACAAATCCTGAACAAGCCCAATAATGTTCAGTAAGTAAAAGACAGTGGAAATAGAGGCCTTTGGCCTGTAGTGACGCGATACAGGCTGCGATTATTAATTTGGTACCTATATTATTATACAGGGTGTGGCGTAAGTAGTGGTCCACCATTCAGGATTCGATGAACCAGATAATTAACTATAACAATTAAAAAATTTAACCATTTTTACCCAAGGGTTCCGAAAATTTTGTTTTTTATATACGAAATTTCTACCTTTTATTACAAATTTGTTTGTAGTTTCAACAAAAACCATTATTTTTTCATTTTGATTTCTGTTAATTACTGCTGAATACTAGAGCTATCATGATAAATTATGATTTTTTACGTAAATTCACCTCTTTTGAAGAAAAAGTTAGTTCTTCTCTAATTTTAACCCGAATTTTTAACATACCATCCAAGTTCAAGGGCGATTTTTGTAAAAAAAACGTACTACACTGTCAGTGCCCATTTATTTAATAATATGCTTACTAAATACCGATTTCAAAATGGTATCACTCTATCAAATCCTAAAAAGATATTTAATTTTAATTGAAGCAAAGAAGATTTTCATTAAACTACTTTTTTAAACTTTATTGCGTAAATACTATTACAAAACGTATTAAAACTTAAAAAACTGATACAATGTAACTTTTTACATTTCAAATGTGATTTGTTTTTAAGCACAAACATGTCAGGTAAAAAAACCCTGACCCTTTTTTTACCTGAGACATGTTTGTTAACAAAAACCCGTTGAAGCTCTCGCAGTCGAGTTACGCACAATAAGAGTGATAAGGAAAATATATGGTCCCTACCATATATTTGCTATCTCCTTCATTACTAACGTTGAAATCTCCAGATATCTCGAAATGATTTAGTACGATCTCGTCACTCGTGTCGTGCGTCGTATGCGTTTTGTTTTTATTCTGCCTGTGTTTACCTCCGCCATTTCTTTACCCCTGCCTGACCCCGGACTCTGTTTAATTTGCCTACTGATTGGACTTGTTGTTTTGGTGATCTCTGCGATATTGGCTACGTGTACTGGTGACTTTGGCTTGCTCAACGATTTGGACAAACGTGCAGTGCAGTGACAATTAAAAAATGTCTCGGTACACACCGCGCGAATATGCTGACATGCATTTTATTTATGGCGAATGCAGAGGTGTCGGCACAGAAGCAGCTCGACTTTATCGGGAGAGATATCCCGATCGAAGACATCCAGACCACCGAGTTTTTGTAAGAGTGCATAACGCATACACCGAGGGAAGGATACCCGGCACAGGCGTAGGCGGTGCAGGTGAAGGACGACCGCGACGACACAACGATGAAGAGGTTATGAATTTAGTTGCAGAAGATCCTTCAACATCGGTCCGTGTCTTAAGTCGTAGAACTGGCATATCAACTAGATCTGTACATCGGATACTCAAAAGACATGAACTGTACCCATACCACTATCAAAGGGTGCAGTCATTGCTACCAAGAGATTATCAATTGAGAGTAACATTTTGTAGAGTAATGCTACGCAGAATAAGAGAAGACCCGCAGTTTTTTAATAAAATATTATGGAGCGACGAGTCATCCTGCAAAAAAGATGGATATTTAAATCTACACAATTTGCATTACTGGCAGCTAGAAAACCCGCATCTCATAAGGCAAGACAGATCACAGTACCAATTTAAAATAAACCTTTGGACCGGAATCATTAACGGACACATAATCGTTCCACACGAGCTGCCAGAAACATTAAATACAGAAAGATATTTAAGTTTTTTGCGAATCGACTTGCCCTTGCTTCTGGAAGGTGTCGTTCCTGAAGTCCAAGAAGACATGTGGCTGCAGAACGATGGCTGTCCCGCTCACTATGCTGTTAGAGTACGAGAGCACCTTGATACAGCGTATCCAAATAGGTGGATTGGGCGCTTAGGTCCAATATTGTGGCCACCACGCTCGCCAGATCTAAATCCCCTTGATTTCTTTTATTGGGGTTGCCTAAAAGAAAAAGTCTATAGCAAAGAAATCACAAGTATTGACCAATTGAGGACTAGAATCCAGGCAGCAGCTAGAGAAATGTTAGTTTAATGAAAATCTTCTTTGCTTCAATTAAAATTGAATATCTTTTTGTTAAATAATAGTATCTGTTATAGTGATACCATTTTGAAATCGGTATTTAGTAACACTGTAGTTTAGTTAGTAGCACTGACAGTGTAGTAAGTTTTTTTTACAAAAATCGCCTTTGAACTTGGATGGTATGTTAAAAATTCGGGTTAAAATTAGAGAAGAACTAACTTTTGCTTCGAAAGAGGTGAATTTACATAAAAAATCATAATTTATCGTGATAGCTCTAGTATTCAGCAGTAATTAACAGAAATCAAAATGAAAAAATAATGGTTTTTGTTGAAACTACAAACAAATTTGTAATAAAAGGTAGAAATTTCGTAAATAAAAGACAAAAAGGAAATATTTTCGGAACCCTTGGGTTAAAATGGTTAAAAATTTTAATTGTTATAGTTAATTATCTGGTTCATCGAATCCTGAACGGTGGACCACTACTTATGCCACACCCTGTATAGCAAAAGGCAATTTGTAGTTGGACTCCTAATATAAACGTAGCGTATAAAATTTTTCCAGTTGGCTTCGCTTGGTCTTGCAATCTACATTCTCTTTTTCTCAGACTTCTCTGCGTAAGTCGGCAAAGTACCTCCTATTTTTACACGCTTTATATTAGCTTCACTTGTATGTTTGTATGTAACCGACTCCTTTGGACGCTATTTTGACCCACTTCAAACGGTCAGATTTCATTGAAACTTTGTAGACTTATCGAGGACCAATGAAAATTCAAAAAAAACAAAAAAAAAAACTTAAAAATCACACTTTTCAAGTAAGCAGAACTAAAAAATTGTAAATAAATAATAGTTTAAAATACTAAAAAACACGCTTTAAAAACCAAACTAAAAAATTAGAAAATAATTTAATCCTATTAAAAAGCGTGGGGTGCTTGATATTAATTGACTATAAAAATACCTCAAAAAGCACCCCACGCTTTTTAATAGAATTAAATTATTTTCTAATTTTTTAGTTTGGTTTTTAAAGCGTGTTTTTTTGTTTTTTAAACTATTATTTATTATACGAAAAGTCGAAAGAAAACTTTACTTGTCCGGGGTGGGGTGCTAACATTTTTAAGTTCGAGCTCGCTACGCTCGTTCTTGCATCCTACATTTCGAAACTGTTCTGTATAAGTAGACAAAGTAGGTAATTCCCATTTATGTATATTTGTTCAAAAGAAAATGTCACTAAGCTCAAAAATGTAAACTATGCGGGATACATACCCCATGTATCCCGCATAGTTTACATTTTCGAGCATTACGCTCGGTCTACCATCCTCTATTCGTCTGCTGTTTTAACTTTTCTGCTAACGGCAAAGTACCTCCTATTTCTGTATCAATATTGAAAAGAACACCTAACCTTTTGAAGCCAGCGCACTAAATATTTCGATGTTCAATCCTGGGCAGAGGAGCTCCATTAAGTTTTGACGTAGCAGACAACGGACAGGCTTAGTCGGCCACTGGCTAGACGAGACATCGCTCTACTCGACGAAGTAGAGAATGCTTACCGCAATTATAACAGACTCGGATGTATTTGATATTTACGTTTTTCCTGGAATTAAAGATGCATTTTTAAGGAGATTAGCATATTTAAGCTTGTGTCATAAATATGAAAATCTATCAAAGAAATTTGACAGATTGAGGTAGCTTGATGTGCTGGCGTCTGTACAGTGGTTCGGAACTCTGTGAGTGGAAGTCCGAGTCACACTTGGCTGCTTTTTTTTTCTACCTAAAACTAAACACTGGGCACACTATACCTAATAATTTGTATTTTGGGTAGACCATAGAATATAGAGCCCGTGACATCAGTGTGGCGAACCTAAACATTATTATTCTGTGGTTTGCACTATTTTCTTTACTTTAATCTGTGACCTGTATTTTGTTGTCTATGGTGATAAAGCATGAAATGAATAACTTTTGGATGTTGATGTTGTAGTGTTTAATTATTTATTTTAAGCAGTGTTTTAAATTTATTAGTTGAGTTTTCTTGTACACCCAAGGTACCGATGTGTTCTTTTTAACGTTTAAGTCATAAGGTCTAACATAATACTTGATTTTAACTGTAAAATTAAAGGCTTGGTGGGTGAGGTTGGTATGCTAATGTTTAGGGATAAAACTGCTTTATAAAACTATATTTACAATGGGTCATTTAACTATTAAGAGCATTCATTCATTATTTTCTACCAATGCATTGTTGCAAAACAGTAATCTATGTTATGCTTCTTATACTTATGTATTATCTCTTGGCTGTGCAAGGCATGCAATAAGGTGACTCTCTGACCCTTATTATACCAGTACCTACATATTCTTCTAACTCAAGTAATTCATAAACGTCACTTAATTAAATTGTAATCAAAGTGAGTGTCACCAGGCCTCCAGTATCTTTGGATTGTTACTCTATTCTGACAAGGTCTATTTGACATCATTGTATTTACCTTTTTACATTTGTTTCAGGTAGTGCCATGGGAGGGTGCCGCTGCAGTTACCGTAACTGTTCTTTGCGAACAGATGGCAAAACTCATATGTTCCACTACCCCGTGTTTGACAAAGTTCGTTGTCATCAATGGCTTACTAATGCACATAAATTAGAATTTCTCAATTTGAAAGTGTCACAGCTAAAGAACAGAGTGGTATGCCAACATCATTTTAAAGATGACAATTTTATGAACTTTAAGGTTTGTTTATAACAAAATTTGTATTTAAATTTTAAAACAGTATTACTAAGTGCATAATACATGATCAAATTAAATTTGCTAGTGACAATCTACAGACGTGATGGATATCAAGATGTAAACATGATGAAACAAAAAATAATTAATTTTTTGTTTCTATGTTATAGAAAAATATAGTTACATGAGATAACAGTTTAAAAACACAGTCTAAACCTCACTAACATAAGAGGTATACAGATACCCACTGTTTTTGTAGAAATCTGTTTGCCTTTGTTTTATCGTGTTATGATATAGTTCGAAACACGATAAAACAAAGGCAAACAGATTTTCTGAACTTGTACTTCAAGTAACAGAACTACTAGCGGTTGTTTGACCCCAAAAAACATCAGGCCTATTTATTTTACCCTGTTGATATCAGTCACGTCTGCAGAGTTTCACTAGGTAATTTAATTTGACCCTATAAACTAATACGTACATGGGCTCGTGGCTAAGTAATAACAGCCGCACGGGTCGATCCGTCAGGTTAAGCTACGCTTGCTGGTGTTGGTCTGTGGATGGGTGACCATCTTTACTTACCGAGAATTTGGTCCCGGTTGTCAATCGTGGATCTTTGACAGTCGTTACGGGCAGTCAGAAGCCTGAAAGCCTGACAACCAGTCTTACCAAGGGGTATTGTGTAACCCAGTATCTGGGTTGTGGAGGTATATGCAGTCGCTCCATGTAAAATACAGGCATTGAGCTGCATCTGGTTAGACTGAAAGCCAACCTCAAAATAGTTGTGAAAAAGCTAAGCAGATTGATTGAAACTAATAAGTACATAATTATGGTAACTTTTTTAAGTGCCATAAATCATAATGATCATAAGTTTGAAAATTGTGACAGCACTATTTACTGCTTACTTTTTTATTCTATTTCTCAGTTTTAAAGTTTCCTAAAAATCATAAACACTAGTAATAAAATTAATATAATTTCATAATTTGTATTTCAGAAAGACAAACTTACATTTGAAGCAGTGCCTACAGAAAGTGGACCTTATTGTGATTCTAGTCAGTCAGATGAAACAAAAACTGAACAAGAGGAGTCAAAAGTTTTCACCATATCTCTTGATGATATTGAAAATGAATATTTGACAATAGTAGATAAGAAAGCAAACTTCTCAGTCAAATATGGAGATTTCTTGACTAACTGTGAGTTAATGGACTTGGATTCATTAAATTCACTAAACCAGATAAACAATAACAACCAGATTGCTATAAAAGGCCTCAGTGAACTACCGGCAAATCCAATTGTCACAAAAGACCTGAATCCTTCTAAAAGATTGGTAAAGACGGTGCAACCGCTCACACACAGAAAAAGAGGGAAGCGTATTGGAAACTCCAGTCATTCTATTTTGAAAAATACTACTCATAAGATAGATACGATAACTCCAAGTAATTTTACAATAAACCAAGATACCATAGTAGACATCAGTAAAGTAATTGAAACACCACGGACAGAAGACCAAAACTCATCGAACCTTATATTTAATGTGTATAATGTGCCGATTGAATTTGAAGGCACAACGTCAAAGGGAAAAATTCAGGAAAATGTAGATAAATCGATTGATGTAAAAGTAATGGATGAATCAAAGCTATTAAATGATCAGTTGTTTGGTGTAAAAGCATTTGAAGGTCCAAATTTATTAAATGAACCGTCATTTGATGTAAAAGTGTTTGATGGACCAAAAACAACAAAAAAAAATGCTGACAGAAGTTTGGTAAATGAGTGTAAAAAGATTAGGATTTTATCTGAGAAAAAGATTTCCGAACCTGTGCCACTAATCGGAAAATTTGAACCAGTTTCACCTACTAAAATTTTAACTTTCCCAAAAAAGAAAAGGTTTTTCAATCGAAATCCAATAGCAGATATTCCAGAAGTACCAGTTATTAGTAATAAAGAGTCCTCACTTGTTCTGACAGACATGTCAAAAGATAACATAACTTTAGAAACATCTGAAATTGAACCTCTTAGGATCATTAGTATTAGAAGGAATAATGTTACTCCTCCAGAAAAAAGAAACGATGTTAGGAGTATAATATCCGATGAGGATTTATCTAATAATGAACCTCAAAAAACTAGAAATGAAGAAAGAAATAAAAGTCGTAAGGTTTCGCCTAACATGTCATTGTTAAGAAATAAGATGCCTCCAGAAAGAGTGGCTGCAATAGCAGAAAAAAGAAAATTTAATATGAAACTAAGAGATATAATTGAAGATTGTCTAGACAAATTAGACGAACCAGGTAAATCTGATTTAGATAAAAGAAAACTATCACATAAAACAAAAATAATGCAAAGTGAAAAGCAGCAAGTTGGTAGTTATCTTGCTAAAGATCCAGTGCTGCCTAGTATACCAGACTATACTATTGCTTACTTAGAAGCTAGAATTAAAAAGATGGAGGATAATTTACTTAATAAAATAGAAGAAAACTCCCAAAAAATAGTGGAGTTGAAACAAACAGTAGCACCATCATGTAATAAGAAAAATGTCCACACACAGACATCAGTTAGTGAAGATGTACATAAAAAACAACTTTATCAAGATCTATCTAAATATTTAAGTGAAGAGGCAAATAGTCTATTATATGAAGAACTTTTCATTAATAAATATACAAAAGATGTGCCGAAAGGCTCCACTGCTCCAAAACGACGCAAATGCAGGTGATGAACGGTGTTGTAAATAAAATTATGGACTTGTTAAATATACATTTTTATTACATTATATTTAAAATCAGTGTAAATGGTTCATTTCACTTTTACCAGACTTTTACCGATGTTATCTCCTCTAAATAATCCTATAAAAGCATCGACGGTTGATTCAAAACCCTCTGTCACATGTTCTTTGTACTTCAGTTTTCCTTGTTTAACCCATTTCAAGTTTTGATTAATACCTTCAATAGTACGGTCGGCAAATCTGTTAACCATGAACCCTTCAATTTTTAGCTGTTTACCGACGATGAATACTTGAAGTATTGTCGCTGAAAATATAAAAGTGTTCAAATGAAAATAATGAAGAGTTCAAAAAATCATTAGTTCTTTTACTGAATGAATGTGGAACTCACCTTTCCGCTTTTCAGGATCGGTTTCATTATAACTTGCGATGGCTCCACAGACGGCGACTCTGCCATATTGGTTCATCTGCGACATGACTGTACTACTGATTTCCCCGCCAACATTGTCAAAGTAGCAGTCTACGCCTTTTGGAGCGGTTTCTTTCAGAAACTTTGCAAGATCTGTGGTTTTATAGTTGGCTGCATAGTCAAAACCCAGTTCTTTAACCAGCCACTCGCATTTATCGTCAGTGCCAGCGAATCCAATAACTCGACATCCTACAAACATATAGTCAGTTAAGAAAGTCCAGAGTAACGTCCAGGTGATTGGAAATATTCATTGGGCGAAGCAAGGTTGGGTCGAAAGTGTAGGACGAAAGGTTATTACCCAGGATCTTAGCAATTTGCCCGACGTGTGAGCCCACTGCGCCCGCCGCACCTGACACTACCACAGTCTCCCCGGCCTTCGGTTGGCAGATCTCGGTAAAGCCTAAATAAGCAGTGTTCCTGTAATAAATACACAAAGGTAAATAACCGCAACTTTCAGATTTAAGTCCAAAAAAATTACGATCCTTACCCTACTCTTCCACAAACTCCTAGGGCCAACGATACAGGCAAATCTCCGAAGTCGGGTAATTTGTGAAGATAAGGTTTTTGCCCACTGAATTTCTCATTTTCGGGAGTAGTCACTGTGTGGGTTCTCCAACCGAAATGTCCCATAACCCAAGATCCCACTGGGTAATCAGGATTTTTGCTTTCTATCACTCTGAAAATAAAGATCAAAATAACACTCAACTATACTTAAGACTTCAAATCTGTTTTCACGATGATCGATACTTTCGTAATATTAAAATACTAGCTTTTGCCAGGGGCTTCGCCCGCGTGGAGCTCGGTGTATTATACATATAAACCTTCCTCTTGAGTCACTTTATCTATTGATGAAAACGGCATTAAAATCCGTCGCGTAGTTTAAAAGAGCTAGGTAAGCGTACAAACACGAAAAGCGACTTTGTTTTATACTATGTAATGTGAAGATGTAAACTAGCGAAATGAAATACTATGTATCTGTTCTGTGGGTACACCTCTGCCCCACCTTTTGGGGAAACAAGGCGTAGTGTTATGATATAATTATGTAATCATTGTCCATTCATAGGTGATTCATAGTCGGAATTAGATAAGAAAACACGAAATCAAATCATTACTAACTTGGCAATTTGGCCACCAATCATATCACAGGGGAAGGTCGCGCCAAGTTTCATGCGCTGGTAAGGATCAACACTGATGTATGCTGCTTCAGCGAGGAATTCTGTAAAAAGTATTTAATCAAATCGATATATTGTTGATATATTATTAACGAATTTAAAAAAAAGTGACTTACCATTTTCTTGTAATTCAGGTAGAACTTCTTCAACAATTTCAAAATCACTTTGCTTTGGTTCTCCTACAAAAGGATTTAGAACAACGTATTTCCTTGCGATGACCATTGTGATTAATAAGAATGAATATAGCTTACAATATTATTTGAGCGATTTAAATAGTGCAATAGTGTTTTTTGTAGTGATACTGCAGAAATATCTACTTTGCCGGTTTTATCTTTAAAACAAACACAATTTGGACCGTATGTCTTTCACGTAAAGTCTATTTATTAGTTTTTGTAAAATGTGTCCAATAAGCACTCCAGACTGGTTATCTGTTTGATAATAGTTGAAGACCTTGGATGATACCACCGTGACTTGGTGAATAAAATTCTATTACCGTATTTGAGAATGTCAAAGTAAATAGGTACCTATTGCTAACTGCTATAAAATTAACGTCTTGTACAGACGCTAGCACATCAAGCTATTCCAAACTGTCAAATTTTCCCAATTGAACATGAACCTTAAGATTTTGTAATAAAGTTTAAAAAGGATCAATGAAATTTGACAGATTGGGGTAGCTTTATGTGCTGGCCTCTGTACCCATTTGGTTTTAATTTCTGTGTTTCTGTCTAGTAGAATTAAAATATTAGATACATGGATAGAATCAATGATATTATACCGCTAAAGCCCCGCCGAGCCCCCGGGGGGCTCGGCCGACTTCAAGCGATTTTTACCTTTTTTCATAATATGAATAGAGTTGTAAATCGTGTGCGATTATTTTATTCTGTGGCCAGATAGATATTCTCGTCGACTAAATCATTCAAATTCATAAATATTCTGTGGTAAAATTGAATAAAAATGTTGACAGTGACGCTTCGAACTCGCGCGCGAACGGGGTAATAACGTGACGTACCCGCTAACTTTTTTTGTGATTTTCTTATTTTTTGTGCATATTGGACGTTAAGTGGATAAATATTCATTTATAAGTCGTTATTACATCGTTTTAGATAATATTTGCATCAAATAGCATCACAAAAACTGTTTTTTCGACAAAAAGTTTTACGTAAACAAACCGTTGCTCAAGGTCGTGACTGTTTTGTGAATTTTGTTTGTTTTGAGTGTTTCACAGTGAATTAAGTGTATCCTGGTGTATTTAATGGTATGTACACAAATCATACTCGTAATTAACGAAAAAATCTAGGTATATTTCATAACAAAACTATTTTTATAAGTTCTTTGAATGTTCGAGTGCACAAAACGGTCGTTGACCTTCGCGCGATAAGAAGTTTGAGATCAAATATTATGAAAATGTTAAGTAGGATTCCCAAAAAAATAGCTGCTGTTAGATTACTTGTCTATTCAATAAGAAACAAGCAAAATTTCATGCAAATTAACATCGTAATTTTATCAGAAATCATCATAACACGGGAACAAACACACTGACCATTATCTGTTATCTCCATTGTATATAATTAAATAACAACGTAACAAGAGAACTGTTTACAACTTATAGTATGCTTTGTTTATACAAAAACCCAAACAAAAAGTCACTTCAGTCCCAAACGTCGATAAAAACTCGAGTGGACCCTTTTTTTATGAGCGGTCATAAATATGTCGGTGTCGGTGACGTATCGTGGGCGTGACCGGTTAAATATAATTGGATAGAATCAAATAAATGCCTTAACAAAACCTACATAACATAAACAGTAGTTTGTAATTCATAGATAAGACCATATGTTTCACAGATACTTATCCTTTTACTTAAAGTTATTTTTGTTATCTGTATAAATTCATTTATCAATGGCGGGAAATTTGATTTTTTTTCCACGCTCTCTGGTGTTTTCGTTGGTAAATATTTTTACCCCCGACTCAAAAACGACGGGGTGGGTGTCTGTCTGTGGCATCGTAGCTCCCGAACGGATGAACCGATTTTGATTTAGTTTTTTTGTTTGAAAGGTGAATTAGTCGGGAGTGTTCTTAGACATGTTTCATCAAAATCGGTTCAGCCGTTTGAAGATTATCAGCTCTTTTCTGGTTGATGAAGGAATTTGAGCATCTTCCACGGGTCTGATCAAGTCGAAATTTGGTAGTCTATTACTTCAAAGATATTAGACGAACAAAGTAACACCTGAAATTTCCAGGATACCCAAGTACCTCATCAACAAACAGCAGAAGTATCGTGTTACGGCTCATTGAAAAGGTCTCAATGAATAGGTTATAGATAAATGGTGATCAGAACGAGGAATGAGAATAAATTAAGAACACTTCACTGTGGGAAACAAACGCAACGCTGCGAAGATTTAAGCGAGACATTATGTTTAAAAAGTGGGAAATAAAAGTTAAATTTAAAATTTAAAAAGTAGAAAATAATATTTATTGGCCGTTTAAGTTGTAGGTAGTATCTTGATCAAGGCATTGTCAAGTCGGGGGACGGCTAATTAAAATGCTACGCCTCCTCTGTTTGGCGTTTTCGATGACCGTCCCCCGACCGTACCGGCACATGAGTAAAAAAACGGAAGTGCGGGCTATGTAATAGCGCACCGTAATCCATGGACAGATCGGTACGTGCGCCGGTGTGCTTTGAATGCTTAGCTACTCCTGCAACATTCACGAGTGCCACGAATGGCTTACGACCCTTACTACGCTGCTAGCTAGACTATCCTACGCGCCAGTTACGAGTGCTACGGCCTAGGAATAGTCTACGACCCTTACTACGCGTTAGCTACGCTACCCTACGCGCCAGTTACGAGTGCTACGCACCAGCATAGAGAAGGAAAACAATGTTAAAAACTTTTTGCGTAGTTACAGAGTTGGATCTGTTTATAATTTGCACTTCAATGTGTCTGTCATTTGCCGTCTTCCCTCATCGACACTTGAAAGGTACCACTGGTTTTAATTTACAAAAACAGTGGCAGTAACACGTTTTTGAAGTGTTTTGTGATACCTAATAAGAATGTCGCTATTTTAATGTTTAATTGAAATACCTATATTGGTTTGATGTTTGCACTTGAATGTACCTGTAGGTATCTATATAAAAACTTATATTTTATTGAAAATGGGACGCCACCGAAGTAAAACGAATGAGAAAAGGGACGGCGTGAATCTGTAAGCCCGTGTTTGGTTGCCTACTATTGTGCTGTTCATCTAACATTCGTTCGCGGTTCGGTTAAAGTTACAGAATAAGATTTTTCTTTATAATAACTGTACCCTCTACAGGGTGGCAGGGCATGAGGATATCGACGCACACGTTACAATAGATTCAATGGGAAGTTTGTTGCGCCACTTCTTCCCAGCTAAATCACTAGGAAGTGGTGAAAGATGGGCATTTCGGGGGACTGTCTTATGTATTTTGATGTTCGAAAAGTGCTGATTCTCAGCCTAATTTGATTATTTTACTTTTGATTTGATTTTGGTTCAATCGGTACACGTAATCGGTGATTCCGTACAACCTACGTTGAAATTTTTCGTCGGTTATTAACAAAATAAATGAGCTGTTCCATACATTTTGACCGCTTATGTATTGCACTTTTCTATGAAACAGCAAATATTTTTTTATATCCAACGAAAAATTTCTAAGCGTTCTAGAATTATGTGCTGAATTCATGGTTTCAGTTTGGACGTCGCGTCGTTGACTCTGCCACCCTGTATAGCTTGTAGAGTCAGTCAGGAAGGTAGATAGCCGTAGCAAGCTCAGAGTTCACTAGACGTAGGTAGGTAATTCATTATCGTGTCTTTTTGAATCATTTGGTTGTTTAAGTAGTACAGTAGTGTAGTTTACCCTTAAACTACAATTTGGATTATCTTTCGTGAAGTGGCAATCTAATCAAGTTTCGGGGATACACCAATTATCTTGTTGTATCCACAACATAGGCTTTATTTCAGGGAATGTTATACCAGGTATTGCCTTAAAGTTCATAGTTTTCAATTTTATAGGAATCAAACACATTAAGAGATTAAAATTTTAATTACCCATAATTAATCTATCTTGTTGTGTTCAATGTGTATATATGTTTTCTTATTTTTCAGCGATAAAAAAGAAAGGAAACCAACTGCGCCATCTATATCATATTTTACATTGGTATAGTTCTATTTTTAATAGTATATTTACTTTATATTAACATTGCTGGTTATTTCTTGTACCTAGTCGTTGAAAGATTCAAAATTGAATAGTAGAACGAGAATAGTGAGGCGTTGAAACTCTTTGTAGCGCTTTATAGTCCAATTTATTTCCAGTACAGATTTTCATCAAAGATGGATAGATTTTTGATATGTATATCAATAATAGCATCGTTTATCGCCGGAGCTACGTTACCATTTGCCATAACCCTGGTTGCAAATGTGTTCCAAAGCATGATTGCATACGACAAGGCGGTCCAAGCAGGGACAGACGATGGCGAAGCCTTTCTGGAGAGTATGCACAATTTTGGTGTTATATACTCTTGTGTTGGAGTCTTGCTGTTTTTTTGTGCATATTTGGGATCTGCACTTATGAATATTACGGCTATAAATCAGGTAGGTTAATAGTGGATTAATAATTAGAATGAAGTTCAGTATTCAATCCAATTAAATTAATTCCAATAAATATAAAATAGCTTAAGCATAATCAACCTATTTAATGTTCCCACTGCTGGGAAACAGACCTCTTCTGTTCGAAACGGAGTGGGCTGTAAACTACCACGCGGGCCCAGTGCGGCTTGGTGGATGTAACATGTATTCGTATTTTTGGTTCCAAGACATGCCGGCTTCTTCTCGATGTTTTCCTTCACCGTTTTGAGAGCAGCGTTGATGAAATTCTTTACACAAAGTAAAGCGTTTGCCTGGGTTCGAACCAATGACCATAACTAGTAAGTCGGGGCCGTTACCACTGTGCCACCACTGCTCCCAATACATCCCAAATATTCATTAAGTACCACGGTTAAGTACCTTTTGCAATTTATATATATTATACATTGACCAAAGAGCAATGGAGAGGGCTATGCTCGGAGTTCCCTACGCAATCGAATCAGAAATGAAGAGGATCTCGTCAGGAGAACCAAGATAACCGACACAGCCCGAAGAATTGCCAAACTTAGGTGGCAGTGGGTAGGGTACATTGCTCGCAGAACAGATGGCCGATGGGGCTGAAAGGTTCTGGAGTGGTGACCGCGTACCGGAAGACGTAGAGTGGGAAGGCCTCCCACAAGGTGGACCGATGACCTTGTGAAGGCCGCGGAAATCGGCTGGATGTGGGAAGCACAAGACCCGTCGAAGTGGGGGAGCATGGGGGAGGCCTATGTCCAGCAGTGGACGTCTATCGGCTGAAATGATCATAATGATGATACATCGACCGAAAGTCACCGACAACTCAACCGAAAAAGGTATGGTAAGGTATCGGAAAAATGAATGGTAAAAGACCTAGGGGACGTAGCCCTATACGTACATGGTCTGATCAAGTTAAAGATCGCAACAAATGGAGGAAGGTCGTTTCAGTCGAGGGGAAAAGTTTTGTCGGGCTCATCACGACGACGCCCAGCAGTTATCATTTTGATAATAAGTTAGGGAGGTAGGTACACTAATTACAGGCTGTACACTGGGTAAGTAGGTAGCTAAGTCGTTGTATGCATGCCATGAAAACTCAACCATTTCCAGGTGTATAAAATCAGAGAAGAATATTTAAGAGCAGTGCTGAATCAAGACTTCGCGTATTTTGATCTCAATGCAAGTGGAGACTTTGCATCTAAAATGGCCGAGTAAGCATAATTGTTATATTTAATAAACCGACCACAACACTTAATATTTCCACGTCCTAGAATAGTCGCAGCATGGATTGCGATTAAAAACTGTCTGATATGTATACATATGTAAATTATCAGACCGAAGTTCGACCATTGCGACCAATTTCGCCCAATCTTCGGCGCAGGATATATTATACCTACTTAGTGCAAAAGTGTGTGCGCAGATAGATGCACGCTCTTCCCTCATTCTCGTCCGATGGTACGGCAATCCGACACGATCAGAGAGAGAAATCAGGCGCAGCGCCGGCAGGGCCAACGGCTTAGCGTGCTTTCCAAGGCACGGCGGGTATTACACCGCACACTTCCAAACTCCGGGCTGTTACTAAGAAGTTCCTAATGAAAAAGACCCAATAACACTTTGTCGACCCAGGAATCGAACCCAGAGCCCCACGCTCAGCAGTCACGCTTGCGACCATGAGACCAACGGGGATCTCAACTCAAACCTAACTTTTATTCAGTCGACTGTCGTTCTAGAATATGACCCGCATTTTGCTTATTCTCCTAGAGACGTCATAAAGTTAGAAGAAGGTATCGGCGACAAGGTTGCGGCCTTCGTGTACAGTTTCACCACGGCCTTCGGCTGCATACTCATGGCGATGCTGAAGGGGTGGAAACTAGCGCTCCTGTGTCTCACCACGACTCCTGTCACCTTCGTGTTGGTCGGCTTGACTGGGCGAGTACGTGGTTTAGGCGCTGAGCAGACGATGGACAGTTTGTATCCGACGATAGAACGTATGGAAATCTATACAATAACACTCATAGAGGACAAAAGGAACGGGCTGCCGATGGTCGACAGAGGAGCCATCTCGCGGTCACTCGCGGATAAAATGTCCGCCGATTGCTAAGTGCCATTTGTTACAGTATCCGGGCGTTAATATGACTCATCGATGTGATAGCCACAAAGCCAATCTTTTTCTTAAACTCAAAATGCCACATTTACACCCGGTTACTGGTATTGTAACTGTAGTCTTGTTCAATGTCCACATAAGGCCAAACTTTATAACTCCTATTCCGTAAAACGAACATGCGTTTTACGGAATTTCTTTTTGAGGAGTCAAACGCAGGCATTGATTCATTGCTTGCCGATAATGTAGTTACTATAAAATAAATATACTGTATGCATTCTCCGAAGTGAGAAGCGTAAACAATCACTGAAGCCACAGTACCCTTTCTACTCATACATCCTAACATTGACATTAATTCTACTTAGATAGCAGATCGCCTGTACAAACAAGAGGCAGTAGAAACAGGTCGGGCTAGTGCCATCGCTCAAGAAGTACTGAGCTCCATACGAACTGTATACTCCTTTAATGGCCAGGACTATGAGATCCAGCGATATAAGAAACCACTGGCTGCTGCTAAGAAGATTTACATAAAGAAAGGTACAGTATTGCAGTTCGTGGAAACAATGTTTCAATACCTACTTTCAATAAAGGTACGATGTTACTCATATTCTTTCCTTTACAGAATTTTTTACAGGACTATCAATGGGATCTCTGTTCTTCTGCGTATTCTGCTCGTATGCCTTGTCATTCTACTTCGGAATATATCTCGTGATAAACGACCCTGAAAATTATAATGCAGATGTTATGTTTTCGGTAAGATAATAAGTTCCACTTATAAGACCTGTTAGTGACATCACTAACTACTAACTCAGTAATCAGACTAAAATGTTCCCACTGCTGGGACACAGGCCTTCTCTCTTTGTGAATGAGTGGGCTGTACCATGCGGGTCCGGTGCGGGTTGGTAGATGTCACATGTCTTTGAATTTCTGGTTCTAGGATATGCCGGTTTCCTCACGATATTTCCCTTCACGGTTTTGAGAGCAGTGATGATGAAATAATAGGGTATTACACCCATTTTTGAAAAGTATCTTAATTAGATTCTAGAGTGCTTATAAACCACAAAAAAAAATCGATTAGTGCCATAAAAATGCATCTAAATTTTACATTTTAAAATTTCGGGCGTAATTTGACGAAAACACTGGTCGCAGTGGACGCCATATTGCTCTGTCGGTATGATGTCAGTTTGCTATAAGTATATGCAAATGCTCTGATGTTTGTTTTTTTAAGATGATTGTTTATAATTTAAAAAAAATGAGTTATTTTTCTATATAACGTTTGTTTTGCTGTTCCTGAATGCAAAATATAATTTAAATAAAAATTACTTTGGTTACGAAAATAATAAAAGCACAAAGTTGCTCAGTTGACATGCAGTATGACGTAATAACATGGCGGCTAATATTTCATGGTGTTCAAAAACAGATTGAAATAAACTGAAATCTTTAAATTGTATTTTTTAAATTTATTTTGTTATTTTATGAACTTAAAACTAACATTTTCCGATTGCATTTTGCCTAAGTTATTTCAATAATATATTTTTTTATTTTTTCTAATATAGAGCAAAATACTCTATTTACACTGAGTAAAGCAGGTGCTTTGGGTTACCACAGGGCCCTATCACTGCGCTCCATAACATCCCAATGATTAACTTATTACCTTTTGCAATTTATTTATGTAATGCACGATATGTAATTCTATAACAACATGAAATAAACCCCATTTTTTCAGGTATTCTTTGGTATAATGACGGCTCTTGGTAACTTCGGCGTGGTGGGTTCTCTAGTGCGATCGTTTGGCCTGGCTCGAGGCGCTGGGGCCCAGATATTCAACCTCCTGCAAAACGTGCCTACTATCAACCCCCTGCTAGACCGCGGGATTAGACCGGATAAGGCTGAAGGAGCCATTGAGTTGAAGAATGTGGTGTTCCAGTATCCGTCTAGACCTGATGTGCCTGTTAGTACTACACATATTCGCTATGACGTATTTATAGCACAAACTGAGAACAGGAGCTCTAAATACAGAAAAGTATGAACTAGATTTTTTTACTATAACACATGGTTAAACTACACGTTTCTTTAAAATATGTGGAATTTTCCCTTCTGACCCATCTGGCAGACATCCAACAGTTGCACACGTTTAGACTTGAAGCCGATGCCAACTTAGTTGGGAAAACACTACGCAGATGGTGATGATGTTGATGTAGAATTTCCACACATACGTTCTCATTGCTTTTCTTTTTCGATGAATTTTAGAGCATTATAGTCTGGAGATAGTTTTTATCAGCCAGTTTCACTTCTTTACAGGTGTTAAAAGGCGTAAGTTTGACTGTAAAACGTGGACAGTCCGTCGCTCTTGTTGGGCACTCGGGATGTGGCAAATCCACCATTATACAACTCATATCCCGTTATTATGATGTCGTCAGTGGCTGTGTGAGTAGGTATTTAGATAGAGACCTTTACCTATCAAAGAAACGATGGATCGACTGCGTGAAAGATGTATCATCTTTTAGGCAGTCCATCCATCGTTTATTTGGCTATAAAGGGGTGACTACTGAGATGACGACTTATGTACAAAGAAGTATGGAAGAAAAACATGTTGCGTCGACCCCAAACGATGCTGACTATAATATTCGTCCCGTTGGTTGTAGTACCTAGATGAAATCGGCGGCAACCAAAGTTGATGTTTAACAAAATTAGCATAGAAACTTCATATTGCAGGCGAATCCAATTTTTTTAACTTTTTTAGAGTATCCATATCTTTTGTTAGAATTATATGCTAATTCATGTTATTGTAATATACACCGTTACATTTTAGTCGTCTTACAAAGATGGTCCACTCAATGTATCCGACATAACATACTTCTAGGCGCGATTAAAACATTGTTACCATTAATTAAGATAATAGATACAAATAAAAATAATGAATGCTTTAGAATTATGTAACACCCTCCCTGTTAATAATGTTTACGTATCAAACGGTAGAAGATATCTACCTACCTACCATTACATTCCATCATTAATTCCATCTCCATAACAGGGTGTTTCAAACTACGTCATGCGTCTTAGTGATATTTTCATGTTTTTGATTATGCAAATGTTCAAAAAAAATATTTTTTTATGAATGGTAGTAGATAGTAGTCATTGGGTACATGTAGTGGGCTGCCGTTGTAAGACGACTAAAATGTCACGGTGTATAATTTGTATAAATAAAACCAGCAGTCTTCGTACAAACTAGGTGTGTCTGGACCATAAAGACGTGCGTGACCTGTCGGTCCGATGGCTGCGGTCGCAGATCGGTCTCGTGCGACAAGAGCCCGTGCTGTTCAACAACACGGTGCGGGAGAACATCCGTTACGGTCGCGAGGACGCTACTGATGAGGAGATACAAGCCGCGGCTGAGCAGGCCAACGCTCACTTCTTTATCCTCAAAATGCCTAAGGTATTAAGCTATTTTTTTTGTAAACAATCTCCATTTCTGACATTCAGAAGTACAAAAGGGAGGCCTATACTCAGTAGGGGGTGGAACAAGGGTGCCATTGTGCCAATGATGTTGATGATGTATCTCATTTCCCCACATTTTCGTAGGTTCGAACTCTTCTCTCACATAATGTTTCACAATATTCCTTGCGGGTTATCTATTTTCCGCCAGCCGAACCCAATTTGTCCAGTTCCTAGCTAGGACCCGTAATTTTCTAGACGTGCCACAGCGCCCCCTGAACCTGCCTACTGTGCCGAGGCTAGTGACTGCGGGTCACTACCGGAGTTCACATTGCGTTGGGCACTTGTGGCTCTGTCCGATTTCACCCGCTGGATTTCTACACGAAAAAATTTGAAGACAAAATTGGAAGGCATAAAAGAGCGTAGAGATTGCTCACAATATGTTACCTATAGCAATACAATGTTATTTAGGTGACATAAATCGAAACTAAAAGGCCGCCAATTTGTTTTAAAAATAAAAAAATCAAGTTCAATTTCACAAGAAAATAAGGCAACAGACAGTAAAAATATTTACATGTTTATTATTGCGACGTTAACCTTAGGGGTATGATACGCTGGTAGGCGAGCGAGGTACGTCGCTGTCGGGCGGTCAGAAGCAGCGCATTGCAATTGCGCGTGCGCTTGTCCGTCAACCTCGTCTTCTACTGCTGGATGAAGCTACCAGCGCGCTGGACACCGCATCTGAAGCTAAAGTGCAACTCGCACTGGATAAGGTCAGCTGGATTCATTATTAAAAGTTAGAAAATAATGTTGAACAAAGGGTCTCTGATGTTGTTTATTACTTGTGCCATCCTGGGGTTTTATTAAACGAAGCTGGGGTAGTGTAACAGTTACTGCTTGTCTACTTTATAAATAAAATAGTACTTAGCTTTTTCGTTACTGAAAGTGAATTTGTATGTGAGCGACGCGAAAGACAGTCCAGTACCCTAATTGCGTAACACAGGATCAATCATAATCTGTTTCATTTTGACAGTTCAACAATATTCATTGCGTTATTTACGTTGTCGAGCAGACACATTTTTCGAACATATGAAGCCATGGATTAGCAATCTGTTTCAAAATGATTCAGATTATGATTGATCGTGCGTTACGCAGTTAGGGTGCAGATCACGGAGAAAAGAAAGAAGCGGAGATGCCGCAATGCAAAATCTCTTTAGAAAGTAGCTCTCTTAAGTGAAGGGAATTATGACAATAAAACTGAACTAGCTGTTTGTCATTTTAGTCCGTCCACTAGCGGCGTTACAAAGTATGGCGCTTTGTTCCAGAACATTCTATGTACGTTAGTATGGCGAGAACACATTATTTATTACCCAACTGTAACGGAAATTTGTTCCGTTTGTAATTGTTTATTTTTTAATAGGGGTAACGGGTACACATTCAGGCTCTATAATGTCCCTATGTAAAGATGTCATCTCATAAAATCATCATCTCAGGAAGCAAAGAATGGAGCTGCTGTTTATTTATTTTTCTTTAATGGCCTACCAACAATATTGTTTAGGTACACTGTTCAACATTTTAAATAATGCTCTGTTCAAAATCTGCGGTTAGTGTACCTAACAATTTCTTAGGTCAAGTTCCCACGGACGTAATAAAATCGCTGTGGCATATTTTTGCGCACTAGATATTCAACGCAATGCTTAGCGCCGAGAGGTGAAAATCGACTTTTTTATTCTTTATTTGGGTGTTATAATTTTACTGTCCATAAACTCTCAGGCAGCGGAAGGCCGCACGACGGTGGTGGTGGCTCACCGGCTATCTACCATCAGGAGAGTGGGCTTCATCTACGTCATGGATGGCGGCGAGGTGGTGGAGACAGGCACTCACGACGAGCTCATGGCCCACAAGGGACATTACTACGACATGGTGGTGTTACAGGAACCCGAGAATATTGAGGTCAGAGAAGGTGTGGTTCCTTGGTCTTATGGTATTTAGAGCTGATACTGTATATTTAGCTTTAGCGTGAAGTGTTCTAATAACCATATTGTCAGCCGTATACAGGCGTCTTTTCCTTACGTCATGTCTAGGCTATGGAAATATAGTGTAAGTACATGGTATGTGATCTCTTCGAAATGGTCACAGCTGTCCAAAAAATTATCCGAGAAGGTTAGGGATGTCATTGATGGCATTTAATAAGGGACACCAGCTTTAAAAAGAGATGAGCCATACCTCCGTTATTGGTCAGATCCTTCGTAATTTTTTTTATGTAGGTCCTGCATTACTTTTTGCTCACCTTTTGTCTCGTCTCTCTGCCTCCCTGTAGGTGGCGCGATAATTTGATGATTCTTTTGTTATACTACAGATCTTGCAATACGCAGAAACGAGTCTAAAGTATCAGAGTACGACGGTACCGAAGTGTCGGCTGTGGTAAGTATACTATAATACTTAGTAATAGTACATTATGATATAAGTGCGGTAATTTTCAAAGCGCACGTATGTCATACGACGTTTTACAACATATTTGCGAGGAAATAAATAAAAGTCGGACTTTCTTAAACGAGTAAATCTTTAATCACTTGTTAAAGCAGTTAGAAAAATTTGAACAATTTGTAAAATTGATTATTACTTGTTCACAAATTAGCGATGCGCGCGCAATCAGCGCTTTTTTTTAAGGCAAAGGCACAAAAACAGCCATTATAACTAATAAAGTAAATTATTTTTTTTTGTTTTTGTTACAGATAAATGGTTGTAATTTATTGTCAAAACTAATTAAATTAAAGAATAAAATGTTTATTTTTTTATATTTTATCTCTCAAAGTTAATTTTATTCATAAAATGTTGACCACTTTTCTGACATAAAAACTCTGCTAAGATTTTAAAAAGTATCGTTCGTTTTAGACGGAGTATCTTGATAAACCGTGCGTTTTACATTACAATAACGCACAAGTGCGTAATGACATACATTACGATATTGAAATTGGTGTAATAAGAGACCCTTTACGAGCAAATGTGTTATAAATTACATTATGATACAAGTGCGTAATGATCACGTTTCATACGACGTTTTTCAACATAGTTGTGAAGAAAATATCATACTTGTATTGTTGTTTGCTCTTCTGCGCTACGTGAAGTCGACATTTTGTTAATAAACCACACTACGAAAACATGAAAAAATATTTATGGAAGATAACGCGCTGGTTTTGTTTTTGTCGCCTGCCGATCTAGCGATGTGCGCGGAGATGTTAATAAAGGTACTGGCAAAACCGCTAAACAGTAATTAAATAAAAACCCTATGTAAACTAAATAACACGAGTGTAGAATAAGCTACAATTATGAATCTAAATGCGTTGCCATAAGAGTCACTTGATAAGTGTGTTGAAAATACAATATTAATTAATTACTTACTTAGGCTCTATTTACGCCTATTTTAGTTCTTGCCCGAAAATTAGTTTTAGGTACTGGACATGAATTAATGTCCCCAATCGTAGGTATAGGTTCATACGACATTAAGACACTAACTAAACAGAATATTAGACTTTAAATCCGCATTTCTTATATTAATATTAATATTTCCAAGCCTTCGGAAGTCGAGAATCGAACCAAAGTGCCGCACCTGTCCTTTTGGCGTATACTTGCCATGAAGTCTAAGGAATGGAAGTGGTTGGCGGTTGGGACGCTGTGCTCCATCATCATCGGCTTCTCTATGCCGCTGTTCATCGTCGTCTTCGGGGATTTGTTCGGTGTGCGTGATTTTTTTATTATAGGTAATGTTTTTTTTTTTAAATAGCTGGCAGCAACGGCCGCGACTCACGAGTTGATGTAGGTCGTAGGTTCGAGCCCAGACAGGCGCTTTACTTTGTGTAAATTATTTCATTACCACTGCTCTCAAAACGGTGAAGAAAAACATCATGAGGAAACCGGCAAGTCCTAGAACCAGAAATTCGAAGAAATGTGACATCTACCAAACCGCACCCCACCCCCTCACCCGCAGCCCACTCCCTCTCACAGAGGGGAGGCCCGTTTCCCAGCAGTGGGGGGATTATAAGCTGATTATGCTTATGCTCTGTGCAGGGGCGTACCAATAGAAAATGGCGCCTAGGGCACGCATTATATTTGCACCCCATTGTAAATTAACTTCTTGAAATCTGCTTGAAATGCTGCAAGTTTAAGAGAATTTGAATAGAAATATGCAGATTTGGAAATACGCTTTCATCCCCGTACTGCACAATATATTCAAGTACCTAGCTCTTCAGATATCTTAGATATAGGTAACAGTATGAAATTGTTTATTGATGTTTTCTTTTTTATACTAATAATTGGCGACTTTTTGCGCCCCCCTTCGATATGCGCCCAGGGCTCGTGCCCTGCCTGGCCCACGCTAGTTACGCCTCTGGCTCCGTGTTCCATTTTGAATTATTTTAATACAGGACCGTTCAAAGAGTGTGTCTATCCGTACAAGGGTCGAGTAAGTTAACTCATTAGATTTTTGTTTTTTTTTAAACGTTGCCCCACACTAGGAATTACTCCTGTATTGTGGGTGCGTTTACAAACATTTAAATACACATCCGCTACACGCAGCACAGCAGTCAATCGCTTAACCACTGCGCCAACCGTGCTGTCAAAAAAAACTTGCTTAACCACCGTTACCTTGCCCCCTAAAATCCTACCTTACGTCCAAGCTGAACACATGGCTACGTGGGGGGCGGACACGCGTACTGTACAACTGTACAAAAACTTATGCGGCTAACAAGGAAAGGTAACCCCTTTATGCGAATAAACCTCAACAAAAAGACAGTGTCCGTATCCAATCGCAGACACTGTTTAAAAATAAAACACAAACATACTTAACCTACAACAAAACAAAACCCAAAAAGTGAAATAAAAAACAAGACAAAAAAAAAACCACCGTTACCTCCTACTATATAAAATTACACTGCAAAATGTTTAACTGGATTTTTCTTAATTTTTTCAGTCCATGTCAGATCCTGACCCAAATAGGTTAATGGAGAAAGTGGAGAAAGTATCCATAGTGTGCATATTTATTGGATTAATCATGGGCACCTCGAATTTGGTAGAAGTGAGTTTATTTACCTTCTTACTTAATGAAATAAATAAAAGACTCTATAGTCATGTTCATTAATAGGCTGTCGTTTTTAATAAAAAAAAATGAAATGGCAAACGAAGGGAAGTTGCATGTTATACCTATACAAAAAAAGCGGCCAAAAAGAGGCTGTGACATATGGACGGACAGACAGACAGACAGACATGACGAATCCATCATTTAAGGGTTCCGTTTTTTGCCATTTGGCTACGGAACCCTAAAAATACAAAGAACTTTATGTGTGATTCGATAAGTGATAAACCAACCACAATGCGATAAACATATTTGCATGAAGCATTGTAATAAAGTCACGATATATTTTACTTATAGCAGCTGTACCCGCGGGCGCCCGCAGCTTCGTCCGCGTGGAAATTATCTCACGGGAACGTTATACCGGGGCAAAGTAGCCTATGTCTATACTCGTTTTAACATCAGCTATCTGAGAGTGAAAGTCCCGTCAAAATCAGTCCAGCCGATTCGGAGATCAACAAGAACAGACAGACGAACAGACAACATTTTACAAACAAAATTACGTGGCTATAATTTCGTTATCTTCGATTCGAGTTCTGATTAGCTTTATATAATGAGTGGCTTCAGGGTAACCCGCGAAATTAAATTTTTCTCACGTTTTTTGTAATTTGCAAGTCAATATGATTCGCGACCGTAACACGTAGGTATTTTTCATATTCATTGAATTTAACCGAATGACTATTTCATGAAAAAGTATTTCAATTGAGTTGAATGAAGTGAGAAGGTCGTATGAATGATTTTAACCTTTTGACCGCCACACAGTGGAACGAATGTATGGGAGCGGTTGGACGTAGACATGTCCGAAAAAAAAGAGTAAAATTATGCCAAACTAATGATGCCATCTTATTCGATTACTTAATGCCTTCATAACTTGTGGTGATGAATTTCTTCATAACTCCCATATTTCGGGAGTAATTTGAGAAAATGTGAAATTTTACTATGAAAATGAGTGTATCGAGCTCTCTCCCTCCTGATTCCGGGCTTGTTTCAAGTAGCGGTCTCTAATATCATAATGCTAATACTAAGAGCTATATTTAATACTAAGACACATAGTGCGCCAAATGTGCACTTTCTGGGATAAAGAGTGATGTTTATTTTATAACACAATTTTTTTATTTTTTGTTTATTTTGTTGATTAAAACCGTTTTTCTAAAGGTTTACCTTATTACAATAACATTTCTGAGCAGCCAATTAGAGAAGATATAAGCTAATTAGGATATATAATTAGGGACTTAAGGTTTACATATAAAACTGATGCACTAATGATTACTGATAAGAACATTGCTATTATTTAATTACTAAATGGCTCTTAATACACTAATTTAGCATGCATCATTTACTAATTATCACAATAACTAATTACCTTGCAATATTTAACAAAGGATACCTGGGATACCTGGATTTTATATAAATAGGTCACTATTAGTAACTTTAAAATCAGTGTTGATTTACACCTCGTTGTATCCAAGCTAATCTCGCAATGTATTTTCCAAATTTTAATACAAATCTTGATATTCACGTTGCTTTATGCGCACGCGCACATAAAGATTTACGCGACTTTAACTATTTGTTCAGTGTTTTAAAAGATAACAGTTGTGTTCAGTTATGTGAAAGTGCTGAAACAAGTTTAAAAGACTGGTGTCGTCGATTTTGCTACCGCATTTATGCAAAATGGACACAGTCTGGAAGAAGCACAGATAAGTTTCGGAAGAAACATGAGATTTGGCTACAGGCTGCAATTCAATGGCCGGAATTACAGAATGAAAATATGGAACCTTCTACAGAAAATATAAGTGACGTCATCGAGCCCATAATTTCTCCTGCTAAATCTGATGCTTCAACTTGTACACATCCTAGTCCTCGTAAATCTTTTGAGGACCTTAGTAACCGGCAAAAAAGAAGACGCACTGAAGATAGTCTTTCATGCAGCAGTAGCAGCGCTGAAATTATGTTTTCGGCCGAAAGGGCGCTTCAAAAGGCAGGACAAAGCGATACAGCTTATGTTATGAAATACTTGACGGAGAATCCAGAAGAGGCCTCAAAAATCAAAGCCTTCATTGAAGGTAAATCAATTCAGGTACGGGAAATATCCCCTTTGAAGGCATTGGCTCTTTATGTATCGATGAACTTATCGAAATGGCGCTATAACACTCTTCGGGATTTCAACACTCAAGAAGGAGCTCTTCAATACCCGAGTTACTACATGTTGGTTAAAGAAAAAATTAAGTGCTATCCGGCCAAAGAAGATCTCACAGTTACAGAGAGCTCTGCAAAAATCAAATTACAAGCCTTGATGGATTTAACCTCAAGAAGACTTATTAGGTCGTTAGAAACCCCTGTTGATCCCAATCAACAGCTCGTATTGACCAGCAAATGGGGTTTTGACGGATCATCTAGCCAAAGCATTTATCATCAAAGGACGAGTGAAGATGAGCAAATCGATCTTGCTAGTAATTTTATGATTAGTCTTGTACCACTGCGGCTCGTCTCAAAAGGTGTAACAATTTGGGAAAACGAGCGACCATCTTCCACTTCATTTTGCCGGCCAATATTGTTTAAGTTTATAAAGGAAACCAAAGAAAATGTGCAGAGAGAGATGGCTGAAATCGAAGCAGAGATTGAAGCCTTAACTCCATCCACCATCACTGATGGAATTAGTGTCAAACACCAACTGCTGTTGACAATGATTGATGGTAAAATTCATTCCATTATATCCAATACAGCAGCTTCAGTGTGTGACATATGCAAGGCTTGTCCTAAAGAAATGAATAATTTAGAGTTAATCAAAGATAAACACGCAAACGAGGACATGTATAAATATAGCTTAAGCACCCTTCACGCTTGGATTCGCTCAATGGAATGCTTATTACACATTTCCTACAAATTAGACATAAAATCATGGCAAGTAAGGGGTGATATAGCAAAAAGGCAAGTTGATGACAGGAAGAAAAGAGTTCAAGAGGCTGTAAGAAGAGAAACGGGCTTACTTCTCGATGTTGTGAAACAAGGCAGTGGATCCACCAACAATGGCAACTCGGCAAGGAGATTTTTTGAAAACTACACTAAATCTGCTGAACTGACCGGAATAGATGCTATGCTTTTAAGAAAAATCTGTGTGATCTTGCAGTGTATTTCATCAGGAGAGAAGATCAACGTAACTAAATTCCGAGAGTTCTGCTTTGATACTGCTAAGCTTTACGTGGAGTTATACCCATGGTATTATATGCCTTCTTCACTTCATAAAATTTTAATGCATGGGCCAGACATAGTTCAGAACATGTCAATTGTGCCCATTGGTTTTCTATCCGAAGAGGCATCTGAGGCTAGAAATAAAGATTTTAGAAAATATAGAGAGGGGCATTCTCGAAAGCATAGCAGTATCTCATGCAATGAAGATATTATGCACAATCTTTTACTGTCTTCTGATCCACTTGTTACAAGTATCCGTCCAAAAGGAAATAAGTTTGTAAAAAAATCTTCTTTTAAGGAATTTTATGAGCTTACGGATTCTGAGAAAAGTGATATCGAATTTGTTAACATAAATGATTTAGCGGACATCGATTCTGAATTTGAATTAATTGATGATGATGATGATGACGAAGATAATTAAATGATGTTATTGTTTTAAAATGTGTAACTTAGTAAATTAGAGCTTACATCTTAATTATTTATTGTACTTTTAATGAAACTAGGTAATTTATTATCAACTTACTTAAAAGTCATACTCTCATCAGTTCTTGTGAATATTTTTGTTAATATATATTTCTGTATATATATATAATATATTTATAGACCTCTTAATAAGTCTGTCTGCGGTTTAAAGTAAATACAAATGGGGAAAAAACGTTTTTTTTTTTAAATTTTCATTTCCTTTTATCCCAGAAAGTGCACATTTGGCGCACTATGTGTCTTAGTATTAAATATAGCTCTTAGTAATAGCATTACGATATTAGAGACCGCTACTTGAAACAAGCCCGGAATCAGGAGGGAGAGAGCTCGATACACTCATTTTCATAGTAAAATTTCACATTTTCTCAAATTACTCCCGAAATATGGGAGTTATGAAGAAATTCATCACCACAATTTATGAAGGCATTAAGTAATCGAATAAGATGGCATCATTAGTTTGTCATAATTTTACTCTTATTTTTCGGACATGTCTACGTCCAACCGCTCCCATACATTCGTTCCACTGTGCGCCACGTCCAAAAAGGCAAAACGTGCCGTCGGCGTCGGCACGATTCGGCTTTATTTACTAGCTGACGCGTGTCCACTTCGTTGGGCGGTAAACATTTTTATATCACTCGAGTGGGCGATACAAACCATATATAGATACAATATCTATATATCGGCACAATATCCAATACTTGTATATCGGACGGTACTGAATCTATATATCAGGTATCCGCGTACCTATAGCGAATATAGAACACACTATACCGAATATCGTATCGCATGTTCTATGATATTCGGATATTCGGTTCAAACTGATTCGGGTAGAGTAGTACGGTGCTCCGTGGTACCGAGTATTCCTTGCGATGCGCGCGGGTGGGAGTGATGTAGCAGTAGATGGGCGAGCGAGAGTGCGATACGCTTATGTCTAATAACATTATTTACAGGAGCATAGAGTTTAATACCGAATACATTATATTTCTAAACACTTGTGAACAGGAAACCAACAATAAACGTCAAAGGATTTTAAATCATATGGCACTCTCAATAAAAAATAGTTTTGAATTCATTTTACGTGACCCTTGACCTTGCCCGTGATTGCGCTTTGCTATTTTCGTATCTTTCGTGTTCTATTTTTACTTTTTAGAGTTTTTAGTTACGCGTCGCGTTAGCTGCAGGTGACCGAATTTCTCTGTTTGCTTTCTTTACTTTCTAAAGTTAAAGTGCGTAATTGTTTAGTTTTGTGTACATAATAGGAATAATATTCATGTTGTGTAATAATAGTGTAAATAAAATATAAAATAATAATGCAGTCAGTCCTAAGCCTGAGAAAAGTATGAAGGAAAGTTCAATTCACTGATAAAATAATTGATAAAAATTATTATAAATCTAAAAAACCGAAACGTCTGTACTACTTTAATTTCAATGCCATATTATCAACACTAACAAAAAATACATTCACTGATTTCGAGTATACAGTTACAAATAAAATACAATGATACTTATACATGAATCGAAAAAAACCGAAACCTAAAAATCACAGTATCACTTTCGTTTCAGAGTTCCACACTGATTCAGCCGATATATAGATATTGAAATATATAGATACGATTTGATATAGTGTAAGAGCGATATTACCCATGCCTATCACTCAATAGATTACGACACGGTCGCGGTTCCCTACCATGTCGTAGGTATTATTATCTCTTAAACCATTCGTCCCAATTATATGCAGTAAAAGGGAAAAGTCTTTTGTTTTAAACACTTGAGACGATACATTTACTTATTTTGTTAAGAATTGTTGATGTACAGATTGTTTTCCCTTGACATGAATCCCGCAGGCGCTATCATTCGGAGTGGCCGGCGCGCATATGACTGAGAGACTTCGAACTCGAATGTTCGAGCACTTGCTGCACCAGCATGTGGGGTTTTTCGACGAGCGCAGCAACTCCACCGGCGCTCTGTGTGCCAAGCTGTCTTCTGAGGCCGCTTATGTACAAGGCGTAAGTATACGTCAATCACAGTCTTATTTCCCGGTCAGAAGTATAATGGCGGATGTGGCTTAAAAGTTCCGGAGTGGCGACCGCGAACGGAAACGCAATGTGGGGCCTACCCACGTTGCGCATTCCGTTGTGCGGTCGTTAACACGCGTGTGATTTCCATAAAATGGCATACAATAATCGAATGCAAGTTTTGCCATTCAATGATAGAAAATTGTCATGCCAGTATTTTATTGATTATGCTATTTTGATTGTACATACAATTTTATTATACCAACGTGCTTTTGCACCTATACCTACCAGTTTTGAATGGCAACAGAAAGACGGTGCCAATAACTTGCAGCGTGTTAATGGAGCAGATCAATACTTAGAATATACCAGCTTTATGCTAAGTTCAATCAGTTTGGATGAGACGGTTAATTGGGAGTTAACGTATTTCAGTTTCCGTCCTAATGTGATCGTGTATCGTTCCCAGGCGACGGGTCAGCGGATAGGAATATGCTTGCAAGGCTTCGGCTCCGTCGGCCTGGCACTGATACTGGCCATGGTCTTCGAGTACCGCGTGGGACTAGTCGCGCTCTCCTTCCTTCCACTCATCATCTTCGTAGTATACCAGCAGATTAAGGCCACCAGACAAGAATCTTTTGGAAATGCCATGGCGTTAGAAAATAGCACTAAGGTGCCTTGAACACTTACGTATGCGTAGATACTAGCCAGCTTTTTAAAGACGAAGAGACAGACTGGATGCTGTTGGCAATTCTCGTACTTATTTACAAACATTCGAAATCTATTTGCAATCTTATCTCAGCGACTGAAAATATAGATACATTAAAGGACTTTTTGGCAGGTTGATCTAGAGATTAGAATGTGACCGTTTTTTAAATTACGGGAATTGCTCTTCTTGGTGTTGTAGCGCCACTTGAGAGTTGAGACCTATTTCTAGCAGGGAACTGTAATAGGCTGAGTTGAAAGACAGGTAGTCCCATTACCGACATATAGCCAAGTATAATAAATGATTCCCAAAACATTTTTTCTACGGGGTGGAATGTCCACCATGTAGCGATAAAAAGAGGTATAAGTGAGGTAAAGTTAACAGACAATGATGTTCGTCAGATAGCGATAGAGGCAGTGTCCAATATACGCACAGTGGTGTGCTTGGGCCGGGAGCAGATGTTCGTGCGTGAGTACGTGCGGCAGCTAGAGCCGGCGTTGCAGAGTGCGAAGAGGGCCGCGCACTGCCGCGGTCTCGTCAACGGACTCTCGCGCTCCATCTTCAATTTCATCAATGCCAGTGCACTGACATATGGTGGGCAACTAATTGTGGCCGAAGGCGTCCGCTACGAGGATATCTTAGTGTGAGTCCTAGTAAATAAGGGTTATAGAAACTAGCTGTTAGGAGACCAAAATTATTATTCGCAAAGGCAACTTAGATGGCGAAAGTCGTGACTTTCCCTTTCTGCTACAGTTATGGATCTATCCATGATGATATTACACTGTAGTTCTGAAGCAATCCAAGATCCCTCGATTCTCGTATATGGCATCACAGGAGTTCCAAAAACCACCAAAAGCTCTTCGTAGGTGTTGCCTGTTGAAAGTGAGATAGATTTTTCTCGGGGTTATCACCGCAAATGTTTATTTGTCATCAGTAGCAAATAAAAAATTTTGATTGTGGCTCTCACAAATGTTGATAGGAAAGAATAAAAATATTTGTATTACCAGCACAACGCAGTCTTTGCAAATGGCGTCGGGTCAAGCGCAGAACGCGTTCACGTTTGCGCCAGAGTTCCAGAAGGGAGTGAGTGCGGCTACCAGGATAGTCGAACTGCTCAACTCCAAGCCGCTGATAAGTGATCCGATCGTACCGTTGGTTACGCCTTTTGTAAGCAATTTTGAATGTATTTGACTGGTTTTAGCGATAATCCTGTATGCGGCAGCGGTGGCCCAGTGGTAACGGCCGCGAGTTGTAGGTCTTGGGTTCGAACCCAGGCAGACGCTTTACTTTATGTAAATAATTTCATCACCACTGCTCTCAAAACGGTGAAGTAAAACATCGTGAGGAAACCGGCATGTCCTAGTTCCGAATATATCATGTGTTTTTACACCTAGAATGCTGCGTTCCAGTTCCATCGCTCTTTGGCAAAAGTCAAGGCGGAACTATTGCGATTATTGTGTCTATTAGGTGATATATTTTTATAATTTTGTGTCCTTTTTTTCGTAGAGATCAAAAGGTGGGGCGAGCTTAGAAGAAGTTCAGTTCAGATATCCGACCAGGCCGGATGTGCCTGTACTACGAGGTTTGGACCTGACGGTATGTAGGACTCATGGAGTAGAGAGCCGGAAGGCCGTTTTAGGTTACTTATACTCTTTGATGACGTCAGGCCGTGGTGAGTTAGTGCGGTGGTTGCTTATTGTGGTGGGGAAAATAATAGCGTTGCACCCTCTGCTATACCAGGCAGTAACTGTCATCGCCGTCTATGTACACCTGCAATACCAGAGGAATAGCTGAAAGTCGTATTGCCATCTCAACCAAAGTCATTACAGGAATGTGTCATCGTTTCTTAAACAAAACTTGACTCAATTTGATGCTTATGTCTGTCATCACCAGCGGTGGTACCTTCATAAAAGCAAAAAAGCTCGGCTTGCCCTATTAAAATTATAATTAACATCAACAAAAGTAAGCCTGTCAAAAATAAACACCTGTCAATGAACTCGAACTCAAAAAAACATTCATGTCATAGGCATAATAATAATTCGGAATCCCAGCTATGCCTGCCGTGCGCACTGCGCTAGACGCTGCTGAACGATGTCTCATCCATCAGGGCCCTCGGCACTCTGATTGACGAGCACTTATAATAATTAAAAATTGGTTCTTGTTCTCTTTGAAAACAACGAGAAGGCAGCATAAAACTTAAATTTTATAATGATTGACTTGCGCTTTTACGCTCTTGAAATGGAAAAACTAGGTAGGTACAGTTATGCCCCAGTAGCATTCATAGAAATGCTAACAGCCTAATAGTAACCAATTGTAGGTGGAGAGAGGCAAAACAATTGCGTTGGTTGGTGTCAGCGGCTGCGGCAAGAGTACCATCACACAACTCTTACAAAGATTTTACGATCCTAACGCCGGAGATGTCGTTAGTAACTGATTTTATACGAATTCATGAAGATTGACCGATTGTGATTATATAATTATGTATTTACTATGATATAATACGTTTAGTTGTTGGTCCCGGCTGTCATTCGCGGATCTTTGACAGTCGTTATGGGTCGTCAGAAGCCCGAAAGTCTAGCAACCAGTCTTACCAAGTGGTACCTCAGTAACTGGGTTGTGGAGGTCAGATATGCAGTCGCTCCATGTACAATACATCCGGTTAGACTGGAAGCCGACCCCAACTTAGTTGTGAAAAGGCTAGGCAGATGGTGATGATACTTAGGAGGTCTGGTGAAGAGCATCGAAACTTGAATTCAGAATGTTATAACTATCAAGTTTTGGAATCATTAATTCCATTTCATTCAAGAACAGGTGAGGTTCACATTGCATTGCAACTAAAATACAAGGTGTCACAGAATAAACGCAAGGCCTGAAAGTAGTTAGCTCCTAATTGACTACCTGAATCGATTTCAGTAACTTTTAATATGGGTACCTATTTTTTTTTTTTTTTTTTTTGATTTTGGCTTCACACGGTTTGTGCATTAAGCCAGTGTCAAGTAATTTTTCTTTTAGATCAAGTAAATGGCCCGATATCGGGCACGAAGTTACAAAACAGTCATAGTCGTCTTTAGTCAGTCAAGTCAGAGTTATTGTAAAGCGATAGTAACTTTACAACAACGTAATAGGTGTTTTTGGGGGGAACACGAAAAGTCCACGTTAGTCACTTATTTTCACCTTCACTACACTTGTGCACTCACACGTAACTAAATTGAATAATTCACTATCAAAATTATACAATTTAATTCGCTATTTCACTAAATTCCATGAAAATGAAAATTCATGCGGCGACATGTTCCAACGCGATCCCGCCAAAAACTCCTGGGTACCTATTAAAAAAAAAAAAAATACGTAATCGAGGAAATTTACATCTGACAAATTTGAAAACAAAATGCCGTACACACACTAGCGGCTAAGCGCTGCAAGCAATAATAGTCCTTACGGTGTATAGATGTTAGTATCCCCAATAGTACTTGCTATGGCTACCGCCGATTGAGCCAAAAAGAAGATAATCTTATTTAAAGGATATAAGAGTCAATTTTAAATGCATAAAGTAATGCTAGGGGCAACACGTTTTAAAAAGAAATTCGTTTTCTCTGTCCCTATATCCCTATGTATGCTTAAATCTTTAAAACTACGCAACGGATTTTGATGCGGGTTTTTTTAATAGATACGAGTGATTCAAGAGGAAGGTTTATTTGTATAATACAGACCGACCTACACGCTAGCGAAGCCGCTGGCAAAAGCTAATTGTATTATAATTGGGGTGTATGAGGTCTTGCGTAAAATGATGTTACACGTTGTAGGTATATAATTAAACTACGTGTATTATAACGATAGAGTAGATAGTCCAGTAACTGGCATCCGACCACTTATGGAATCTATTCGCATGCGTGGGCGCCTTCACTTGTTTCTTTTTTAGCGTTTGGACGGCTTCCCACTGCCAGGGCTCTGGCTGTCGGACGCTCGCTCGTGTTTCGGGCTGGTCTCGCAGGAGCCCGTTCTGTTCGACTACAGCATTGCCGAGAACATATCGTATGGAGACTACGCGCGTAGCCCTCTGCCCGAAGCTGTCGTTTTAGCGGCCAAACAGGCGAACATACATAATTTTATAGTGTCCCTACCGCAGGTGAGATATGTAATGTTTGATTTTAGTTGCCTTTATATTTTTGGCTCATAATTCTAGACCAAACCATTGGACATTTGCAATGTAACTCTTATCTCATTGTCATTAAGTATAAATTAGTATAATTGCCGAGAGTTTGAATATCTTTGCGTTCCAATTTATACCTTACCCTACCGAGACAAGACTAACTTTGCAGAACGCGCTTAACCCTCTTCTACAATAGGTAATTATGTCAACTAAGAAACATTACTTAAAACATGAGCTGCATGCTTCTATAATCACGATCACGTAATTCATTAAATAAGCTTTTAATTGACAGGGTTACTCGACAAACATCGGTTCAAAAGGCTTGCAACTATCGGGCGGACAGAAGCAGAGGGTGGCAATAGCCCGCGCTCTTATAAGACGTCCGAAAATCCTACTTCTAGACGAAGCGACTAGTGCTTTGGACACAGAAAGCGAAAAGGTCAGTGTAAGATAAATTCGAGTGGAAAAACGTGAAATTACGTGCGTTTTCGCATCGGTTGTAGCAAGATAATTTTTCCAAACATATGTAGAAAAACAATACTTAGTTAATTAAACAAAAACTAAAAAACACACTTTAATAGAAAACCAAACTAACAAGTAGAAAATAATCTTCAATTAGAATGCGCGGGATGTTTAGGAGGAGTGTGGGATGTTTTTCAATGTATTTTCATAATTACTACTTTTATCATTATCTGTCATTAAAATATTTACAACAATTGACATCAAGCACCGCTTTTTATTTACGATACAATCATTTTCTAAAGATTTCTTCAGATAGGCGCGATGCGACTCTCGAAGAACAACTTCTTTGAAAATTTCATGGAAATTGTTCTACAAAAGTCGCGTCGCGCCTGTTTGAAGAAGCCTTTAAACTATACTACAACACACAGGTGGTGCAAGATGCCTTGGACGCCGCTAAAGCTGGTCGTACATGCGTCATCATCGCCCACCGACTCAGCACGATCCGTGACGCCGACCTCATCTGTGTTCTCGCTAGGGGACGAATTGCCGAAGCGGGCACCCATCAGCAACTTCTGGATATTAAGGGACTTTACTACGACCTACACACTAGTTCCCATTAAATGAAACGTTTTCAAACAGTTTGCTGTGGTTTTCTTTCAGTACTCTTTCCGGTGAAACGAGTCCATATTTTTTCCATACAAACTTTGGGAGTGTACTCGTATTACTCCACTGTTTGACAATGTACATCAAAAATTAAACATGGTATGGTTCTGTCTCATTATTAATATTGTCTGTCCGGAAACAGAATAGTAAAATAAAAAGCCTTTAAAAAATTTCAGCCAACAAAGATGACTTTTTCTTGCTAATTTGACTGCCACTTTAGGCGTGTGTAAGTTATAAAAGAAGTGTAAAATCTCCAAAACAAATTCGGTACTGACAAAGCTCATCATCTGCCTAGCCTTTTCCCAACCATGTTGGGGTCGGCTTCCAGTCTAACCGGATGCAGCTGAATACCAGTATTTTACATGGAGCGACTGCCTATCTGACCTCCACAACCCAGTAACTGGGTAACACGATACCCCTTGGTAAGACTGGTTGTCAGACTTTCGGGCTTCTGACGACCCGTAACGACTGTCAAAGATCCACAAATGACAGCCGGGACCAACGGCTTAACGTGCTTTCCGAGGCACGGAGGGGTCTTGGTATGTAAAGATGGTCACCCATCCACGGACCAACCGCGGCAAGCGTAGCTTAACCTGATCAATCGACCCGTGCAGCTATTGTTACTTAGCCACAAGCCCCTCTCTGTCGGACACGAATTCACGATGCCTGGTGAAACAGCGTGCTTTTTGTCCACCAGTGAGTTCGAGTGCCCGCGACTAGTGTCCCCTGTACTGTAGAAATAGGGGTCGGATAGGACGCAGACGGGCGAATACATTGAATAAAAACATGTATCACTACATTATCAAAACACCTTTATTTCGACATTACATCTGCTACTATGTGGATGATGTGAAATTATCTGAAACAAAGAAAACAATGGTTAGGTTCTCATAAAATATTCAATGATTAGATTAGTGGTAAAATATCTTTTTGCTTGTCTTATGATTAAAATATATATGTCGACGCGCGTGAAAATAGGCGCGTAAATCATTAATTACTGCAGTGCTTTGTTCTGATTGACAGTTTAAGGACTAAAAGCAAATTACTTAAGTTTCTTGGAGTTTGAATCGTTTATTTTACACATCTGTACATCCATTGTTGCGTAGTGGATTCTCCGCTGCGCGGGTCAGAATTGTGATTTTATGTGAGCCCTTCTCAGAAGGACAAGACGAATGGTTTCGCGAGAGCGGCGGTAACATTTGCGCTGCTTAAGCAGTTTACCGAACGTAGTCGTGGTCATGGAAGGAACAATGTTTTTTGGTTGGGTGGGATGTTGGGAATCGGCCGGCCTCACTCAGGTGGTTCAAAACCGTACATTGGTCCACGTACCAAACAGGTTAATATTGTTGTTAGTTGTTAGTGAGCGTAACATGAGAACAAGAGGTGTGCCTGCGCGCATGCTCCTAAGTCGCTCCGCTCGCAGTCCTGCACTTGCGTTAAGGCCCTGGCTTCCACTCCACTTTTCCACTTTCACTTCCACTTTTTATGGTCATAAAGTAGTAGTAGGTACCTACTGCATGATTGAAAGTGAAATATTTTTATAATACTACGCCTGAGTGACGCAATGTTTGGAGCAATTTCTAAATATGATAGCCAGTAAGGACGACAATCGGAGGTATGCAATTTATGAATACTCCTTTTTTTAGATATTTTACTCAGCTGTCGGAAGTGAGGTAATTTTCTATGGAAGTTGCAACTTCTCCTTTGTCCGCCAATTTCGGCTGCATGAAGCGATGAGCCATGGCAGCTGCGCATTCTTTTATAAAAACTCCATCGCTGAATGGTTTTTTAGCTTTAGCTAATTGCTAACAAACTTCATAAGAAGCAGCCAAACATTAATAATACGATACACCCAGAACCGCACCTTCCAGAGTGATGAAAGGTGGGTTTATAGTGCTTGGGAGCGACCGTACCAAGGTGTGGCTGATACGCGCCTACCGGATGATGATGCCATGTGCTCTTTTTGGCGCAATATCTGGTCGGTGCCTGTCAGCCACACCGAAGATGATTGGACTAGAAAAGTCGAGCGAGCCTGCGATCCGATACCAGAAATGGGGGTTATTACCATCTGCCCCCAAGATGTAGTCTGGTTCGCTACCCCAGTTCCTAACGACAGGAGTTACCCACCTGCTCCATAAATCAGGTAGTACCGCGGAACCCAAAAACTATAGGCCGATCACATGTTTACCAACGGTCTATAAGGTTCTTACATCCATTTTGAGAGCTAAAATTTACAATCATGTAGACAATAATTCCATCATGTCTGTCTCTCAAAATGGGTGTCGGAACGGATCCCGCGGTACTAAGGAGCTGCTCCTCGTTGATATGGCCATTAGCTAACAGGTTTGTCGTTCCCGAAAGGATCTTTCGACATGTTGGATAGACTACAAGAAGGCCTATGACTCGGTACCACATACATGGCTCATGAGGGTGCTGGAGTTGTATAAAGTAGATACAACTCTACGCACCTTCCTGATGTCATGTATGAGGCAATGGAGGACGGTCCTTATCGAAGGACCGTATTTCGACATCCTGGATATCGATCCAGGATGTCGAAATATCCAGAGGAATAGCGAGCCGATAAGGATCGAGCGAGGCATATTTCAGGGCGACAGTTTGAGTCCGCTTTGGTTCTGCTTAGCCCTGAATCCTCTAAGCACACTGCTGGATGATTCAGGTATAGGCTATGGGCTGAGGAGAGGTGGTCAGGTTATATCACACCTCCTCTACATGGATGACCTAAAACTCTTTGCCCCCAATAATTTGCAACTGATGGAGCTACTGAAAATAACTGAAACCTTCAGTAGAGTCATCAGGATGGATTTTGGTGTGGACAAATGTGCGTTCATGCATGTAAAGCGAGGGGAGATTGTGGAATCCGTGGGAACCCAACTCTCGGATTTCATAAACCTTCGAGCCCTCTCCACAGCCGAAACCTATAAGTATTTGGGTATGTCGGAAGCGTTGGGCATCAATGTTACTGACATGAAGCAATCGTTGAAGGAACGCTTCTTTGGCCGTCTGAAAAAAGTATTTAAGAGTCTCTTATCAGGCGGAAACAAGGTGCGCGCCTGCAACGGTTGGGTCATGCCGGTCTTGATGTACTCTTTCGGTGTACTCAAATGGACTCAGACCGAACTCGACGCCCTGGATAGGAGGGTCCGTACGCTGCTGACTGCATATCGAATGCATCATTCACGGTCATCGGTAATGAGACTGTATATCCCGCGAAAGTGTGGAGGTCGAGGGTTCTTAAACGCTAAGACCCTACACAATCGCGAGATATGCAGTCTCAGGGAACATTTCCTACAAGCCGACGTGGGAATGCATCGAGATGTGGTCGCGGTGGACAAGGACCTCACCCCGCTCTCCTTGGCTAAAGAGAACTGGCGCAAGCCTGTAGTGCTTGACACTAAGGATCGCATGGAGGTATGGCAGAGTAAGGAGCTTCACGGACGCTTTTTCCGGGCCCTACATGGACCCGATGTAGATCTTCTAGCGTCCGTAGCCTGGCTGCGTTTCGGTGACCTCTTTGGGGGAAACCGAAGGTTTTGTCTGTGCAATTATGGATGAAGTTATGATGACGAACAACTACCGGAGATTTATTGTGAAAGATGGCACGGTTGACATCTGTCGGGCATGCCACCGTCCGGGAGAATCAATCAGACACATTATCTCCGGGTGTTCGCGTCTAGCTAACGAAGAGTACTTGCATAGGCACAACCGTGTAGCCAGGATTATCCACCAGCATCTTGCTCTGAAATACAGCCTTGTGGAATCGGAAGTGCCGTACTACAGGTATGTGCCCGACCCAGTTCTCGAAAATGGACATATCACACTGTACTGGGATCGATCCATCATCACTGACAGGACTATTGTGGCCAATAAGCCTGATATAGTGGTGGTGGATCGATCAGAGCAGCGTGCAATGATCGTTGACATAACGGTCCCGCATGACGGGAACCTCGTGAAAGCCGAGAAAGATAAACAAATCAAGTATCTTGACTTGGTTCGCGAGGTTGTCGACATGTGGGATGTGGACTCAGCGATCATTGTACCGATAGTCATAACAGCCAATGGTTTGATAGCAAAGAGCCTCGACCAACACCTAAGGAGGCTCGCGTTGGGCAGTTGGATCAAGGGCTTGATCCAGAAAGCGGTACTCCTGGACACGGCTCGCATTGTTAGGAGGTTTCTCTCTCTGGAGCCCTGACCGCCGGTAGCTTGGACCCTGTTCCCGATACCGGTGGGCTACTATTTTTTATATTTTTAAATGTTTTTATATTCTAATATTTAAAAATGTAATTTATATGTATTTATTGAAATAAAGGAGATAATAATAATTATTATTTTATTGATACAAGTCCTTACAATATGCTTAGTAACTAGCGAAAGTTCACAAATATTAAGGAACACAAAGTTGAAACCCTGACTCCTAAACTAGGAATACCTGTGACTTAGGAGTCAGTGTTCTACTGCCACTTGGACACTTTAAACCCTTATGGAAATTAAGAGCTGGTAAGGTGATATTATACAAAAGATTGTATTTTGTAGTGATATAAAGAGAAAAATATGAACAACAAAGTAAAAGAATACAAAAAAATATTATAAAATAATTAAAAGTTAAATTAAAATTAGATTAAAACAAGTAAAATGGCTGTGTGGTTGATTGTGTGTGTGAGTGGGAGTCGTGTGTATTGTTGCGTTATGTGAGTGTGTGGGTGTGTGACTGGGAAACGTGTGTATTTTGTGTTGTGTGATGGTGATATGAGGAGCCTTAGTATGTGAATGTAGTGGAGGCGAGAGTAAGACTGTGTTTTAATTAGTAAGAGGTCGAGAGGTCTTCTGTAATATTAAAGAAGACGGTGATTGAATTACGTGTTTTGAATGGGATGTTGTGACTTATGTCAGGGTTATTAGTAGTTCCTCAGTTTGAGCGTAGTCTAGTAGGTACAGCATGTTCTTCAGCTCACCCTTTACATCTTGTTTGTTTAACCTTGCTATTTGTGTGGACTTATTAATGTTTTTGTAGACAAGAGAGCTCAGCACATACAGCTGTCTTCTGGCGAAGGAAGTTCTATGACTAGGGGTAGGGCAGACAATCCTTTGACCACGTTTATTTGAGTCTGGGGGTGGTACTTGGTTATGTTTCCAGAGAGTCGCTCTGAGTACAAATAGCTGTCTCACAGTTAAGAGTTTGAGCTCCTACCTACCTATGCAAGTTTTGTAAATAAAATAAATTATTATTGTTGCAAATAAAATAGTCAAGTTCCCACTTCTCATTAAATACACGATGTTCATTACTTAATTTTCGCTTCTTCGTAGACATAATGAAGTTAGTTAAGTATTTTTTTTAAAGCGGTAAAATCCAAAGCGGTCTATGTACGAAGTGGCGATACGAACTTAGTGAAAGTAGCGATGGGTGTTGAATCAACCGTTGATCTCCTGTCAACGTATTAATGTTAACTGTTTATGAATCAACTAGTTGAATTTGTCAACGACGTTTATGAATATAACTCGTTTAATAATCAACTAAACTAAATTTGCAAACGTACCTAACGAACTGAGCAAAAAATGTACGTTGAAAATACCCTCATAGATTCCAAGCGACGGTCATGTCGTAGAATTTGAACTTTATGGAACGTACACAAGAGTTGATTTATTTTAAGAAAAGTATCCCGATACAAGAATCGTTGAACGTCTCAACGCTGAATAAAAATCGTCCACTGAATGAACGGCTTACGTTGCAATTGCAAGTCGACATTAGTTGCACGTTAACTCGTTGACGAATTTAACTAGTTGACGAACGGAAATCAACGGTGACGTTACGTTAATGGAAAAACCGTCAACGACCCATCACTAAGTGAAAGCACAAGCTTAACTAATACGGACGCCAACAAATACTCACTCTACAAAAACAAAATTCTTTCCGGGAATTCCCCCAATAATAGTAAAAGATAGCTTCACTGTTAAATGATGTCATGCGAATGGAATGTTACAAGAATAAAGATAAATAGATTATTCGAAATATTGATAAGGTACATGTTTTGACAAAGAATTCTATTAGCAAAATATTTATTTATTTAGAAACTCAACAGCTTACAATTAATTTACATGAGTTATGATGAATGTTCACCACACTATCAATGTGTGAGTTTCATTTAACCATCTCGATCAAACGCAGTGATTGCGTTCGGCGTTCCGATTAGTCCTTCACCAATCCAGGGCCAATCGGAGCGCCGAACGCGCTCACTGCGTTTGGTCGAGATGGTTAAATGAAACACACTAGGGCCTTTGCTCAATGCAGTTGCGTCAAAGTTACAGCATGTCAGAGTCTGCATACACTGCACAGTGATAGTTGGATGATGACCGAGTTTCACGGCATTGATAAAGCTAGGTTAACTAGAAGTAGCGAAAGAAAAAAAAACTTAAACAAGTGCAGCAATCAGAGAGAAAGAAAGAAAAATGCGTTTATTGCCATTCATCATTTCAGCCGAAAGACGTCCACTGCTGGACATAGACCTCCCCCAGAACGGGGGTTTTGCCATAATCGCCACGCTTGGCGGGCGCACACTGGTCCCAAATTAAAAAAAAGTGGACATTGATAGTAGACCGCTGATATTTTTTTTTATTGTTGATATAATGATAACAGATAAGGCAAAAAAATATTATTGTCCTACTTCAAATACTTTTCTCTATAAAAAATATTTCTTTTTTTTTTGTATGGGAGTGATTACATTTTACTCAATTTCTCAAAAACCTTAAGCGATGTCGAGATGGCATTCACATATGTTAGAAAACTAATAATTCTGAGTATTTGGCTCGAAGAAACTTATTGCTTATCTCTGCGTACTTTCGAGATAATAGTGACAGAAAATAACAAATTTTTTTAATGTTAATTGTTCGCTTTTTTTTAATCATAGCCTTACTCATATCGCAATAGGTCCGCTGGCCAGCAAAATGGAGCTTCGACGCGAGTTTGCCGGGATAACAAGATGGCCGCCTCTCATGACGTAACGTAATACGGTCACGAATCGCGCGCTAGGAGTGGGTCGTTCACGTATTTACCGTCGACGAAACGAAACTGGTTTACCGCATACAATAAACTAGTTGATAAAACAGTTTAATTTTCGACTAGTTTACATAATAGACTGAACAGCATATAAACGAATTTATGTTCACGGAGTTTATCCACCGTTTATTGTACGATCAGATTAGGTCGTTTAGTTGAAACTAGTTTACTAATCGACGGATGGATGAACTGTACTTGGGAATCGAAATGAACTTCTCTTCATACTTTTTCCAGGGTTAGGACTGGCAGGCTGACTAATAAACTTGTATGTATGATAAACTAATTCAACGAAATAAATAGAGATCGGTATCTATCGTTTTGTTATAGAGTCTATTTTCATTTAACAGCGTTCGCTCAGTGAGATGAACGTTCGTTTCTGCATGAGAGAGAGAGAATCAATAACAAACGGCCTTCGGCAGTGTTCGTGTTCACTCGTTCCGTTCCGTCGAGCGTCGACGACGTGTACGGCGAAATCAAGTTGTCGCCGCCGCCGGTCGCATGCGTAAAATGTCGTTCACGAATAAACTGGTTTATCTGTGGACAGTAAACTAGTCGAACAGTTCAGGTCGAATAAACAGTCTAAAAAACCAGTTCGTTCATTCAACGCTCACCACTATCGCGCGCGTACACCTCACTCAGTGTACAACTAAATGTGGTTGCGATAAGACGTGTCCTTATTTTTTCTGTGCGCTTGAAGAAATGCTTGTTGTTTGTTTGTTTTGTTATTGTTGTATTTTGAATCTTTGGATTTTAAAATCAAATAATTTTTGTTTGTCTTTCTTTCGTCGAATTTGTTTTCGTAATTTTTTTTGTTAAAATCAAAGTCACTTTGTCTTTGATATCTTTGATTCTAATTTGTTTTCAATTTTCCTTAAAATTATAATATGTCCGCATTTGTCACCAACTTAGACTTATACGTTGTTCTTAAATCAGGAGGTGGTTTTAAAAATGTCGAATTTTTATTTAATGCCCTTATTGAACGTATTGGTGTTGAATTGTCTTCCGAAGATTTGAGTAATATTAAATTATTTTGTCGTAATTTTTCAAGTAATATCTCAAAAAGATGGCCTGCTTCCAGTAGAGCTCAAAAGACCTTTCTTAACAAAAATTCAGACTGGTTAAAATCCCAAATAGTTTGGCCAAAATGTCAAAATATCGATTTAAGCAGCATTTTTAAAGTTGCCGAGGAAGTAATTCCAAATTTCGAAACGCAAGTGGATACTCATCAATTAAGTTATGGTACAAGTAAAAAACCATTTGTTGATATATCTGATAAACAGAAGAAAAGGCGTTCTCTAACACTTCTAGATCACACAGAGGAGGAATTAGTTTATGCTTTATGTGCCAAATTAAAAGAGTCTAAAAAAACAAAATTAGCAGCTATATTAAACGAACTCAGCCAAAACAAGGAAAAATGTGAGATGGTATATGATGTACTATTCGCTAAAAAGACTGACAAACCGTGTTTACCAGATGATAAAACGTTAGCGCTTTACACCTCAACAAATTTGTCAAAATGGCAATATCGAAATTTAAGAACTATTCTTGCTTCAGAGAAAATGTATGGTCTTCCATCCTATCAAAAGCTCCTGGAAGCTAAAAAAACTTGTTATCCTCCAGAGTCAGACATAACTGTAACTGAATCTGATGCTAAGATAAGACTTCAATCGCTTCTAGATTTGACAACTAATAGGATATTAAAAACAATTCAGCACAACTCTGCCGACAAAAAATCGCTAAAACTAATAAGCAAATGGGGTTTTGACGGGTCATCTTCTCAAAGTAATTATAAACAAAAGTCACATTCCGACACTAAAATTGACGATTCTTCAGTTTTCATGATTAGTTTGGTTCCGCTTCGTTTGGAAGAAGAGAGTGGTTCTATCTTGTGGCAAAATCCTGCTCCCTCTTCAACAAACTATTGTCGTCCAATTGGCTTTATATTTGCAAAAGAAACAAATGAATTGATAAAGAAGGAAAGTGCATCCTTAGAGGAAGAAATTCGTAATCTTGTTCCCACAATTGTAGATAATTTTGATATTAAACATGATTTGTACATGACTATGATTGATGGGAAAATTTCTACTGTGATTTCCAATACTTCTTCTGCAGCTGTTTGTAATATTTGCAATACCCCACCTAGCAAAATGAATGACTTGGACTTTGTATCCAAAAGACTCATCAGAGAAGATATGTATAAATATGGTCTGTCTTCGCTTCATATGTGGATAAGATGTATGGAATGTATTTTACACATTTCGTACAACTTAGACTTCAAAAAGTGGGCTGCACGAAAAGAAGATAAATTGTTAAAAGAAATTAAAAAGAATTTGACACAAGAAGAATTCCGGGAAAGAACTGGTTTGTTAATTGACATAGTAAAACAGGGATTTGGTACAACCAATGACGGTAACACGGCAAGAAGGTTTTTTGAAAATTATGAAGTATCTGCTGAAATAACGGGTATCCACCCTGATTTAATCAAGAGATTTGCAGTCATTTTACAAACAATTTCATCTGGTCAACTTATTAATACCAACTTGTTTAGGGAATATTGTAAAGAAACAGCAATGCTATATGTAAACTTATATCCATGGTATTACATGCCTTCAAGTGTCCATAAATTGTTGATACACGGTGCTGATATTTGTGAAAATTTCTCCTTTATTCCGATAGGCATGCTTTCCGAAGAAGCTTCCGAAGCGAGGAATAAAGATTTCCGGAATGTTAGATTGGCACATACAAGAAAAATCGGTAGAGTTCAGACTAATTTAGACATTATCCACAGCTTTCTAATTAGCTCAGATCCTTACATCAGCCATATCAAACCAAAGTTTGCTCGTTTACATAAACAGTTGTTTCCAGAGGCTAGTGCTTTGATCTTGAACAATGAATTGCTTTCGTTGGAAAACGAGGAAATAGAGATTTCTCAAGAGAATATAGACCCAAATATTAATCTTTCACCATAGTATTTTTTCAGAATCGTTTGTGAACATATTCAACTTTATGTTTGCAGCTTAATATGTCTTCATTTTGATTGTTTTTTAGAACTGATGAAAGTACTCCTTCAGAAAGGTCATAGCTTTTCAGTCATTAGTGAGCCCCCATAACCTCTTTTACAGAGAAGTCTCTTTTTACTTATTTGACATTACGCATACATTATAATTATGTGCTAAAGTAAGGCTATGATTAAAAAAAAGCAAAAAATTAACATTAAAAAAAATGTTATTTTCTGTCACTATTATCTCGAAAGTACGCAGAGATAAGCAATAAGTTTCTTCGAGCCAAATACTCAGAATTATTAGTTTTCTAACATATGTGATTGCCATCTCGACATCGCTTAAAGTTTTTGAGAAATTGAGTAAAATGTAATCGCTCCCATACAAAAAAAAAAGAAATATTTGTTTACAGAAAAGTATTTGAAGTAGGACAATAATATTTTTTTGCCTTATCTGTTATCATTGTATCAACAATAAAAAAAAATATCAGCGGTCTACTATCAATGTCCACTTTTTTTTTAATTTGGGACCAGTGTGGGGCTGGTTGGCGATCGCCGTATGGAGGTAGAATACATAGAGAACGCTGCTTCCCATTCTCTAGTAAGTCCCTTCTACGACACCCACGGGAAGAAATGGGATGGTGCTATTCTTTTACGTCCGGCACCACACGGAACATTTTTTTTTAAATTGGCATTACAGCTTATAAAACCTTAAAACTATAAATAAAACACAAGTTCAATGTTTTTAAAGCCAAAAGGGCCTCAGCTCAGCATGATGTCAGATGGCAACACAGTATGCACCATCTGACGGTGGATCAATAATAGGTAATGTGCGATTGTTGACACATTGCTCACATTAAAAGTAGGCACCTATATACCTAAATACTATGACTATATTAATTAACAAAAGAAAAAAACAACAAAAGGAAAACATAATAAATATTTTGTTGAACATTGTGAATATAGTTCCACTTAGCAATTAGAACGTGCTTTGTTGAAATATTTATAAGTATTTTTAAAGAATGAGTTATGGTACAATTTGTTTAGTAAACAATATCTGCTTGACTTGTTTCCGGTATGATTGTTTGGATGAATGAAATATATCGACATTTTCAAAACTCACAGAATATATTACAGCATTTCTCCCGTACTTAGTACGGCAGCCAGGGATGCTAAATAATTTTGTGTGTCTGGTACGTGTTTTTCGGGTACAGATATCTATACATGATAGCAAATGACTGCTGTCCAAGCGACCTCGCAGGATATCAAAGAGAAAAATATACATATATCCGGGCTATTTATGTCCAAAACTATTTTCTGAATAAACATGCGTCGCGGGACACATGAAAATAAGCCGCGGGCCGTTGTCTGGACTGCCTTGCTCTAGAGGGCGCCATGTTTAATTTAATGTGACGTCACAGCCTATTAGCAGCGGATGATCAAGACGCTTCCAACGATACCTCATTTGGGTCGTTTTCAAATTTGGGGCCAAAAAAGTAACGATTTCAAGAATTTAAACTTAGTCAAATTTTCCATTTTTTTTGTATTTAGGTATGTTCAGAATAAAAAATGCTTCATCACAATCAAGTCAATCACTCATTTATTCCAATAATACGCAATATTCAACAATTTAAGTGTCACGAATGGGTTACATAATTTGCCTAATGATATTTTTCGATATACTGTTGAGATACTTGGTTACACTAATGATACTATTATTTTGGTTAACAATAATGACAATTATTTAAAATAAATGTAGTCGAAATGTTTATAAAATATTACAGATTTAACATAATTATCGGTCAACAATATTTTATTTACATGGTCACACTCGTAGATGTCATTTTGCGCTCCAGTCTTATTTTCAAAATTCTGTCAAATAACTTGTTTTTTCTAATTTCTCTCATTTTTTTGTGTTAGTTGAAACGATACAGAAGATCCAAATGATGACGTCTATGAGTGCGGTTACTAAGTAGGATATTAAACATAATTATATAGTTAGATATGGTCTTCTTAACATAATTATAATTTCGAGACGTACCTAAGTACTAATCAATGGCAGATAATTTTTAATTTCAGTCTCCATGATATATTCAGTCACTATTTTGGGAACTTTGACAACTCAAAATATCAACAATCAAATTAACAAAAATAAAAATGAAATATTAATCGGACATAGAATCATCCTCGTCTTTGGACTTCCCAATAAATTTAAGAAATTCTTTCTCATGTCCCGATGCTTTAGTGTAATCTCCTACATTTTTTCTTGTTCCTTTGTTTCCTGTTCAGCTGCGTATAGATCAGAATTATTCTTTTTTTTTTATATTTCTCCCTTCTGGCTATTCTTCGTCGTTCTAACTCTTCCTCGCTCTTCTGTTTCTTTGGTTTAATCATTGTTAATAATCAATATTTTCCCTACAAAGTAAAACAAACGTAGTTCCATAATTTTTATCATTTGTACACTGTTCCATATCATTCGTGTGACTTATGACACGCCACGAATGAGAGGGACACAAATGAGAATTTTAGAAGATTTTTCAATTTAACAGACATACAGTAACTTTCTAGAATATTTACCTAACATTAATCGAAATATGCACATAACACTTACATATGTAAATGACATAAAAACCAAACAACAAATAATTGAATACAATATGTGGACAAACACAAATGAGGTAATTTTTGTTAAAGTTTCAAAATCTTACCTGATATTGGAGTTTTTTCTTCAAATAAGGGCTTACACTACTGCATACCAAGCTCGTTCGAGGCCAATTGAGCGTTGAGCGCACAAGGATCGCGCGGGGTAAAGAGCGGGTAAAGGGAAGAGCCTGCGTGTTCATTGCCGCATTTGATAACGCCAACACGAATGAAAATTTAAACAGGAACTTTTTTAAAGCTTAGAAATATCGTATTTCTTTTGTTTAAAAAAATACCCTAAAATCCAGTTAGTTTTCCTTTATTATTGTAATACACATTTATTAAATAAAAAATCCGAATTCCAATACGGATTGTTGAAAAAAAAGCAAACAAGTTTGAATTTGAATTTCGAACCAGTGATACGAATGAGATTTGGGCTAGTTTTTACAGGATAACTCCCAATTTTACAGTATTTATGAATAAATAGTTCAAGGACAACGTGCTTGTCGTCAAGACAACTAATTTAGTGTACTTATAATTACGGTAACGTTAAGGTTATAAGAATTAAATCAAATATTTCGCTTTTGGCCCCAAATTTGAAAACGACCCATTTGTCAAATTATGATAGGCAGTTTAGAATTTATGAGGAAATAGGTGAACATACATACCCTACATACATACCGGTCAATACCCTTTTCGCTTCGCCGTAGTCAGTCGGGTAAAAATAAAATCATGAATCATACCAAGACACAAAATACTTCAAAGACAATGCACTACGTAGATACTACGTCCATGTGGGGAACTATACACAGCTGCATTGGTGGAAAGCAAATGCAGTGGACCCGCGGTCATCCGACAAACGTTTTGCGGGACGGTGCCGATTATCGAATTTGTCAAACTATAGAGTACTATACCACGGACCCCCTCTAGTCCGGAACTTTTTGAAAAAGAATACCTTGTAATCCGACAAATTAAATATCAGTCATGTTATAAGCATGTCGGATTACAGGAGGGGTGGATAAGATTGGGGTCGATTTATCGAGGTCCACTTTATCTGAAACTGAGTACCTAGGTATGGATGAAAGGTTATAAAAGAAATTTAGAAACTTACGGTGTAGGGGCAACCATCGCAGCAGCAGTGAGCTGCGATATGATGGACCCGGCCACCACGTTGCCGTAGTAGGCCTGCGCGGCGGCTGCGGCCGAGCCCGCCGCGATGCCGGCGCTGCCGAAGCCCAACAAAGGCGCGATGATCGGAAGCAGCAGGCCCCCTGTGCCGTAGATCACGGCGCCACCAATCAAGTTGACGAGAATTGCGGCGATCAGCCCCATTCTTTACTGAAACATTCGTTGACGAACCACTTTATTGTTTATTATAAACTAGCTTTTGCCATCGGCTTCGCCCACGGTATTAAAAGTATCCTGTGTTAATCCAGGTTATAAACTATCTGTGAGGCAAATCCATTCAGCCGTTTATGCGTGGTTGAGTAACAAACAATAGAGTCAGATAGGATCGCGTCGCATTTAGTGTACAGACGCCAGCACATCAAGCTACCCCAAACTGTCAAATTTTCCCAATTGAATATGAACCTTAGGTATATATCATAAAGTTGAAAATCTATCAAAGAAATTTGACAGATTGAGGTAGCTTGATGCGCTGGCGTCTGTACATCTATGGCATCGCGTCGTTCTTCTAAACTGCGCATCGCATTGTCAAAATCATCTAAGAAGAGAATTTATTGCGGTATATGATTTGTCAAGTCCTAAAAACCTCGCGAAGCAATGGCGCGGGCCGGTTTCTACAATATATTTAAATTGCTAGTCTTGCATTGGTTGGACCACACAATCTGCATTGTTCGTGACTACATTATTTAACATCTTTACCGTGTCTACGATATAATTAATGATAATCTTCATTATTTACCAGGCACAACAGAAGCGTTAATATTTCCCAATCTATTACTGTAGCCACTCTTGGTCAATATGTTCAATTAGGTCATCGAAAAGCTAAGTATTTGTACCTAGTAGGTGGGCACCTAGTTTAGCTTAAATATAGATCAGAAGCATCTCGTAGGGTAACTAAGTACATAATAATATCCCAACCTAAGTACGTACATGAATTTGATATTATGCGGTTCAACTTGTTATTTCAATTGCCCACGTCACTCAATCCCAAAAGAGAAATCCAACTTTACTAATAAAATATCTAAATTCGAAACACAGGGCAACATTGACATTTTGATTTCGAATTCCGAATTTTGTTAATTAAAACCTAAGCGACCTTGATTTGGTGTTAATTATTAATAATTTTTCATTACTTTTTCCAAAACCTAGGTTAGCGAGAGAATTGTTCCTGTCAGGGGTTTATAAACAACCTTTTTTTCTATGAACTGACTCAGATACTCCTTGTCTAAACAACGTTTCGTGCATAGATATCTATTATGAATTTAGAAGAAAAAAAAACTCACCGTTTGGAATGAATATGCTCCGTACTCACTGAACAAATTGCACAAAATGCACTGAAGCTCTCCCCTGCCTTCGAGCTCTTTTATAGACTTCAACAGACGTATGAGTAAGATACTAAAAATGAATAAAACGCAATATTCGCCTCTATACCCCAGACTGAAGAAACCGTACCGGGCACTAAAACACAAGAGTGGACGCCAGCCAACTTGTAAAGTCCCTAGTAGGTCACACCAACAAATACCTAACAAATACCTACCTACCATAATATACGTAGATAAAACAGGGTTCCGCAGTTTCCCAAAAGTGTTATTAGTAACTACAACTAGAACGTTACTAGACGTCTTGACATCCGTCATTGTGACAACGTCCAAAATACCAATAAATCATTTATTTTTATCCATCGATTTAAATGTACTACGCACAGTGTGAAAGTTTATTTTTGAAATTATGTTTAATGTATAAGTACGATTCAAACTTAATGGCGGCTCGGAAGTTAGCTGCGAGTGCAGGTACGCGCATGTACAGTCAATTCGAAAATCATTTATGCTCGTTTAATTATTTTTATACCTGAAACTTGTGTGAATGTGTTAGTACTGTATGGTACGTATTTATTGTTAGTTTTTCAAGTACAGGGTGGGTTCAAGGAGAAATAAAATAGGTTAGATAAGAAATAATGTATTTTACATTGATTTTATGACAACGGTTGTATACCCTCCATAAAAAATTGTTTACTTGTGGAAGGAACTTCCATGGAACTATCGCTTCCTTCGTCTTCACTTGAATCTGATTCCTCTTCAGAGTTAGTGTCAGATTCATCGTCACTGACATGAATAATAAATTCATCCGTCAATCTGTCGATGACAACGTCACTTTTTTTATAATCTTCCTCTATCCTTATCACTTTTCGACACAATGCCCCCCATTCATTTTCCCCCATTTCATTAACTTTTTGCTGGACCAATTCCATGACCGAATTTACGTTCCAGTTAACGTTTTTTTTTGCAACGTAATTTTTGATTGTTGCCCATGCCATCTCGATGGGGTTTAAATCGGGGTGATAAGGGGGAAGGCGTAACACTGTGTGGTTATTGTCTTTAAGTATTTTATCAATATTGAATTTCTTGAAGCGATCTTTATTTTGCGCAATCAACTTGTACAGCTGTGGCTTCAGCATTGTGTCTTCAAATCCAATATTTTTTTCACGAAGCCAAGATTGCATATCTGCTTTTCTTGAATTTGATGTAGGTGCAGGATCTTGTTTATTGTGATAAGAAGCATTGTCCACCACAACAACTGAATTTGCTGGCAAATTTGGAACGAGTTGATTTTTGATCCATTTTTCATAGTTTTGGTAATTCATGTTATCATGATAGTCGCCGGTTTTTGTACCCGCCTTAAACATTAAAAGTGCGTTGGGTACAAAACCAGCTTCAGAACCCGCGTGCACGATTACTACTCGTTGACCTTTTGATATTTTTTTTTTGATTCCCTTAAGTGTCTCATCGCCCCAACATTTCGGTTTGGTGTGGGAAGAATCGACATATGATTCGTCGGTATAAACAATGGGTCTGCCTTCCGAGCGATATTTCGAAATTTTATGCAGATATTCGATGCGCTGTAACCGAATATTTGACTGTTCTATTAATACTTTTCTCTCATTTTGGGTTTTCTTCCATTGAAACCCCAATCGTTTCAGTATTCGGCCTAAGCTAGTTATAGAACCGTTGAAATTAATATCATCTTTTAACTTTCGGTTTAGTTGCTTGAGTGTTGGCAATTCTTTTTCAGTAACGTGAAAGTTGTGCACGCACCTTTTGATGACACCTTGGTCGAAGCCGTCAATACCGGTTACTCTCTTGACTCCCTTCCTTTTTTTGCCAGGTGTGCGAAAAATGGCTACCATGTCCGACTCATTTGCTGTTGCAGCTAATCTTTGCACAGTCCTTAGTGAGATGCCTGTAGCTGCCGCCGCCCGTTTTTGAACAAGCTTCAAAGGAATTTGGATGCCGTCTTCATTCTCCTTTTTCATAAATTGCATGACGCTGTACACTATTTTTCTGGCTTGCCTGCGTAAAACGTTATATCGTCCGCGAGGCATTTTACAAATGAATACCAAAGTATTTTCCACACAACCAACAACAGTCTTAAAACTTTACGTAAATAACGAACAACGAACGAAACAATAACAAAAAAAAACTTAACAAATCAATAATAAAAAAACTTAACAAAACAGTTAACAAACAACAACAAACTATTATGAGCTCGACAGTACGAAAACAGAATATCGCGCGCGTGTGCAGTATACGGACGTAACTCACACACTAAGGCTAACTAAAGCGAAGACGCGTAGGGCGAGTGCGGGTGAGAGAGAGAGCGCGCGGGGATGTGCCCCGCCGGCACGTCCCTCCATGTCCCGCTGATACCTAAAAACTGCGATCTGCGCAACGGAACGTACGATGTTCCGAGCCGCCATTAAGTTTGAATCGTACTTGTACCATGTGCCAGCACATCAAGCTACCCAATCTGTCAAAATTGAATATAAATAAAAGTTTATCAAATCATTGTCTTTTAGTTTTCTACTTTACTATTTTTATTTATTTAACAGTTATAAATTTTGAAGTAGAGTATGAATTTACTCTAATAAAGTTTTGTAGGTACAAAAGCGGTATCGTGGCTGTATCTCTTCTGCGGTGTATAATCTATAAGGGCGTCATGTTGTTCGACTACGTTGGACAAAACGCGTAAGCGCCATGAAATACTGGGCGCTTACGACGTTTTGGTTTTCTAAAATGGAGGAAGAATTTTGCTCACGAAAGCTTCTCTCTCTATCCATTATAACTCTACGTTTTTATCATTTAATTCCATCGTTCCACATTGCAAAAGATCTCATAGCTTGGAGACGCGTCATATGTGGTCGCTATTCTCAGCATTGAGGGAACGATGAAGAAGATGAAGAATTTCATCGTCCATTGAATGACTTTTTCACGACTTCATGAAAAAGTCTTTCCTTATCACTTTTCAGCCTTTAATGTTCCCACTGCTGGGACACAGGCCTCCTCAGTGAGAGGGAACGTGCCGTAATCCACCACTCGGGCCCAGTGCGAGTTGGTAGATGTCACACGTCTTCAAATTTTTGGCTATAGGACATGGCGGTTTCCTCACGATGTTATCCTTCACCGTTTAGTGGAGACCGCGTACCGGAAGACGTAAAGTTGGAAGGCCTCCTACAAGGTGGACCGATGACTTTGTGAGGGCCACAGGAGTCCGCTGGATGGGGGAAGAACAGAACCGGACGAAGTGGCGGAGCTTAGGGGAGGCCTATGTCCAGCAGTGGAAGTCTTTCGGTTTGAAATGTTGACGATGATGATGATGATGAGAGGGTTGTATTGATACTTTTAATTGTTATAATTATGTAAAGCCATATTTGTTACGGTTGCGAATCATATTTTGTTCAACATAAAGCAGGCCACTGGACCTACAAATTGCAAAAAAGAAAATTTGAATTTGGCGGGTTACCCTGGAGCTGAAAAACTACAAGCTAGAGGTCAATCAGTCAATCATGTGCTGAATTCATTGGTACAGTTTGCGCGTCGATGGCACCCTGTATTATTTTTAACATAACTGCCTAATCCTACTATTATTATAAAGGTGAATGTTGGTGAGTATGGATGTATGGATGTTTGTTACTCTTTCAGGCAAAAACGGCTGAACGCATTTCAATGAAATTTGGCACACAGGTAGTTTGTAACCTGGAATAATACATAGGATACTTTTTATTTCGGTACTACGTTCCCGTGGGATAGTTTTCGACCTCCACGCGGGCGAAGCCGTTGGCAAAATCTAGTATTCAAATATGTTGTAATGTATGTGTAGCAAAATTAGGTACCTCTTCTTTAGGATACATCTCTCAAAACACTATGAAAAAACAGTAATGCAAAAATTGATTAAAAAAACAACATTATACGGAACCGTCACAGAAGAGAAATATGTACCTACGTATATCAATCTAGATATATACCTTAATGACGTAGCGGGGAACTCCCTCTGATAGATAATGTTGCCGCTGCCATAAAATCAATATCTGTCTATGGTATGAGTGAACGATATTGCAATGATAACACGCAAGTCATTTGTTTTATAATATATAATGAATATCAGTTAAATATTATGAATCTACAGATACAAATCAGGTACCTACAGAAGGCCTGTTTTCTTGAATTTGAAGCTAATTGTATTGTTGTTGTGTTGTGTATTGTATAGTAGGGTATTTGATGGTAAAATGTGAGTCTACTATAGACTATAGGTACACATCGCCCAACCCCGCGTGGAAACAAGGCGTGATGTTATATTATATTATGTTATGTGAAGCCAATTAAAATTATAGTTAAATGAAAAAATATAAGAACTGTGATTTCCATTAATCCAAGTATTTATGCTACCGTATTTATGTACAGTCTGTTCCATTATACACGTTTTTTTTTGGGTTGGAAATCATCAAATAACTTCTCCCGCTCTGGGTGGAGCAGGAGGGCGTGTCCGAATTTTACTGACTAAAACCCTCCAGTGTTCCCTCAGTTGCCTGTGTGCCAGGGGCCGCGGTATCTCTTTCAAATAACCCGCACCCCTGGCCGGCATCGGCCCTTGCGGGCCCTATCAGTTGGTGCTGACATCTCTTTGAGGCGCGCGTGGAACACAACGCGCCGTCGACCTAAGCTTGGTCCTTACCGGTCAGCGAGCTACCCATTACTCGACGTTCGCAAGCCCGCGCCTACAGTGGCCGGGAATCAGCCTGGGATTCCCGACGCCCATGGCGTCTCCTGCGGAGGCTAGGGCCGTGAGGGCGCATATACTGCCTCTCCCTCACGTGCGTCGCCTCCCTCTTCACGAGCATTACTGCTTCGCAGAAGGAGGTGACGGCTACCCATGCACTCTCGCTCCGTACCATGGCTTGGACCAGGGGGCCTACTCCCTAAGCGAAATCCGTAGTATCGGCCGTCGGTCGTTACGAGCGCTTCGCTCTGTGTCTAACTTACGGTATGTCCGTAGTAGTAGCATTTTTTAGTAAGTATATGTTTGTAGTCTGTTCTTACAGGGTCCTTAATTTTAACTTTAATTTTGGTATTATTGTAGATGTTTTTATTTATTAGTAATGTGGAATCTAGACTCTGGAACTAGGATATCCAGTATATAATAATGTACTCTATGCAGGATATAATAATGTACTCTGTGCAGGATATAATAATGTACTCTGTGCTCTGAAACTATTATGCCTATGTAAAATGTACTCTGTGCTATTATGTATAAATGTTGAGCGTGAATTCTTCCATTGTGACGTTGACAGACGCCATAGACAATTATTATCATACTGTGTATTGTTTTGTAGTCTTTGATTATTATTATTATCTCCTTTAATTCGTCAATTAATACATACAAATAATATTTTAAAATATTCGAATCTATAAAATAAAAACAAACCAATTAAAAATATAAAAAATAATTAGCCCACCGGTATCGGGAACAGGGTCCAAGCTACCGGTGGTCAGGGCTGCTGAGAGAGGAACCTCCTTACTTTACGCGCCGTGTTCAGGTAGTACTGCTTTTTAACCGACTTCCAAAAGGAGGAGGTTCTCAATTCGTCGGAACCTTTTTTTTTTTATGTTTGTTCCCCGATTACTCGAAGATGGCTGGACCGATTTGGATATTTTTTTTTTGTTTGAAAGGGTATACTTCCCAGGTGGTTACATGATCATCAAGTCAGGATCTGATGATGGGATCCTGGAGAAATAGAGAGAACTCTTCAAATTTTATAGGCACACTTGAAGCAATTTGTGTAGTTTTTGGAAGAGTACTTTCTCGGAGAGATCCCATTTCAATTTGGTGAAGATCTGATGAAGAACTTCGGAGATAGGCAACGGAACTCTTCAATAAATGATAGCAAATGGACAGGGATTGCTGAAATCTCATGTCTGTCAATTGTTTACACCAGTTAAGCCGGTACGCTGTGAAGGGGTAAGCACATGTGAACCACTAAAAAGTGAAAAATAAAAAACTTTTTTCAAAAAAATAAACAACCGACTTCCAAAAAAACACTAAAAAGTGAAAAATAACTTTAATTTCGGAAGGTCGGTGACAAAAAATTAAAATACATATCCAAAGTCACCGACTTCCGAAATTAAAGTTATTTTTCACTTTTTAGTGTTTTTTTGGAAGTCGGTTGTTTATTTTTTTGAAAAAAGTTTTTTTTGTATCAAGCCCTAGATCCAGCTACCTAACGAGAGCCTCCTGAGGTGTTGGTTCGAGGCTCTTGGCTATAATGCCATTGGCCGTCACGACTATAGGCACAATGACTGCTGTAGCTACATCCCACGTGTCGACAACCTCGCGTTCCAGGTCAAGATACTTGATCTGCTTATCTTTTTCAGCTTTCACGAGGTTCTCGTCATGTGGGACTGCTATATCAATAATCATTGTGCGACGCTCTAATCGATCTATCACCACTATGCCCGGCTTATTGGCAACAATAGTCCGGTCAGTGATGATTAGAGATCGGATATTCGGATGCATATTTACCTAAAGTTGCGATGTTGGCTATTATGGAATCGCTTTTGTATCGAAATTATCTTAATTTAATTTACCTATGTTTTTTTTTAACTAACACACACCACCTCCTCCCTTACACTCTACATACTTATATTTGTACCGGGGCTTAAACATTAATTCTAAATAAATATGTGTAGGAATAGTTTTGCAATGCTAATAATTTAGAAGTCGCTTCCATACTATACACCTGACTAGTTATGCATTCCCGTCGTTCCTGGCATAAAAATACGTTTTTAAAAGCCGCTTCCATACTTTCATAACCAAAAATTAACTTTATGTAAATATGCATCCGAATATTTGATTTCTAGTGATGATAGATCGATCCCAATACAATGTGATAGTGCCATATTCGAGAACTGGGTCGGGCACATACCTATAGTACGGTACTTCCGATTCCACAAGACTGTATTTCAGAGCAAGTTGTTGGTGGATAATCCTGGCTACAAGGTTGTGCCTATGCAAGTAGTCTCCGTTAGCCAGACCAGAACAGCCAGAAGTAATGTGTCGGATTGTTTCCCCCGGACGGTGCCATGCCCGACAGATGTCAACCGTTCCATCTTTCACAATATATTTCTGGTAGTTGTTCGTCAACATGACTTAGTCCATAATTGCAAAGACAAAACCTTCGGTTTCTCCATTCATTTTTTCACAATAGACTGAATGCCCTTTTTTCTTTAAAAGGCATTCAGTCTGGCAAAAAAGTAAAAACATACATTTTCAATTGTTTTAGAGTCGCTCAAGGGCAATCAAGGGTCCGTTTATGATAACCAGATGTAGAACTTGTATTATCCGTTGCACATTATAGACGGTATCTACCTAAGTGGGTCTCTTTCACCGACTTCTTAGAATTAGTGAAAATATTGCGTCCCAAATAAATATGCTTTTTAGGATTCCGTAGTCAACAAACGAACCCTTATAGTATCGCCATGTCCGTCTTTCTGTCTGTCTGCGGCTAAGCACAGAGACTCTTAGTACTAGAAAACTGTAATTGGCATGGGTAAAAAAAACATATTAGGGTTTTAAGTGCAAATTAGAGTTGTCCAATATCAGTTAAATATTTGTTTTTGGATATGGGAGAATATGCTTTTCCACTACAATGTTAAGTTTGTTGTTGGGATAAAGGCGTCCCAAATACGGACGGAACCCTTCATGGTGCGTGGTCCGACACGCACGCGGCCGGTGTTATTGTATACTTAAGTAGTTTGTTCCCCATAAACTAAACATTTCATGTGTTGTTAAGTGGCCCGTTATTCTTATCGTGATATGGTTTGAAAGGTTACCTCCGTGAGAACAGTATAGCAATAATGTGGCTCTACATTCGTGGATTGTGTAGGTACCTATTTGTGTGTTGTATTGTATACTTCAGTACCTACGTACCTTCTCGATCCAAATGGGACCAAGTTTGTCATCGCGAATATCAATTCAATAAGATTCACGCGTTGAAGCTTAATATGTGAAAATAATAGATTCGATTTTTATTTAAATAATTGAATTTATGTTAATAAATAGAAGAAAAATCTTCCCAAACTCAACGCTTTATCGTCAATATTGTGTGAAGAGGTAACGGAAATCATTTTTGCACTCAATAATAACATTGTTTACACTGGTAAAAACCAACATTTTCGAGTATTCAATTGCAACCATTTGAAGGTGAAGGAGTAATCTATCTTTGGCAATTATTGGTTGGTTACATTTGGTTTAGTTTAATTATGTCGCAAAAAGCACCGAAAAACTGTTCATTTTTGTTAGATATGCAAACGCGTCCTTAAGAGTGACATTGGCATTTCCGAAGCGGCATGGTGGCCACAGAACACATATACTCCTAACGGAGATGGTGGCCCACAGCGAGGTGCGTGCTCTGCAGCTCTGTTGTATGCCGAGCCGGACGTTATTATCGTTAAGATAGGATCAAAATTCAGCATAGGAACATAAACAAGAGCAGCGTTGCGAGTTGCGACTTGCGACCATTGTTAAGTAGAGACTATGAGGGAACTTTTTCGGAGACCTATGTCAAAAGGCAGTCGTTTCATGTTTTCAATTTGATATTTCCCTTGTCAATTTGTCATCCTTTGTCTTTACTAGGTATATAGTTTTAAATATTTATATTGTTTAAAGTGGTTTCAGGTAAAAGTAGTTGGTGATTTTAAACACATACTTTTTCAGGGTATACTAGATTATGTTGGTCACAAGGAAAAAGTTATTCAGTTTGATGCTCCGTAGGTACCACACCACACTCATAAAGAACACGCCATTCTGATACACGCTCTATAATTAGGCAGTTCTTGCTTTCTGTCCCATTAGTTATTATGTCTAGGTTTTATTTTTCTCAGCCAGCCAGCCCAATTATTGTTTGAAACAACAACATAATAGGTACGTAGGTACATACATCCTGCTATAGGCTTAACACAAGAACCGTAGTCTTAGATAAGACAATCTACAAACCGTAGACAAGCGTTTTGTCGTCGGAAGCGTAGACAAAAATGACTTTTACGCATAGACAGTTGACAGTTTTTCTCCAAGAAATGTAGAAAAACTATTTCTATTCTACAGTAGAGTAGAAATAGAAAGCGTCATGCTAAGCCTGCTGATGTTGTTGGTACTTCTTATTTTTTATGGGAAACCTTACATGGATAGGTACCTAGCAATAAGCATGCGGAGGTTCTCCAGATAGCATTCTAATATCATGTTTTGTTTGTTTTAGATTTAATGTATTCCTGCCATTCATCGACTTTGTTTTGTGACAGTCGCTTTTCGAGAGCAGAGCACTTTCCGTCTATCAGGTGCCATCGTAAAAAACAGAAAACCTGACCTCGACAGTGGCAGTTGTACTCGTTTACAGTGACGATTTACCTCATCCTCTCTCGTTATCGGGAAAAACATCTCTTTGAAAGGAGCTTTGGTGTGATAGGGGATTAGGGGCGAACCTCTCCCTTAAACAGCAGCTGAAGCGCATCAAGAGACGAAAATGAGTTTCTCGTACAAATTCTCGCTATATTAACAGTACCTAACGCAGCCAGTACCTAACCAATTGTAGTGTGGAGCGCAGCTTACTAATAAAATCAAATGTCATTTAATCAAATTAGGCTGAGAATCAGCAATTTTCGAAAGTCAAACTTACATAAGACAGTCCCCCAAAATGCCCGACTTCACCACTTCCTAGTGCTTTAGCTGGGAAGAATTGGCGCAACAAACTCCCCACCAGCACAGCTGTCTGTTTAGTTAGATGGACTTGATTCTATACCTATTTATTAAAATCGTAACTTCGTACAACAATGACCAATGACAGACAAGACAACCGTTTTGGCGCCATATTCATCGAAATATCTCTGGTAGTCGACAACCTTGGCATATTTGCCCTAATATCGCGTCAATTTATCAATTTAAAATATACCCTTTCATTATTGAGATAAGTTCATTTTGTGTTAATGAAATAATGCGAATATTTGGGCAAATGCGCCAAGTGAAGTGCCACCATGACGAAGTTATTGAGGAATTAGCGAAAAGTAATCCGAGGAGGCTGATATGTGTTGAGCAAAATAAAATCGAGGGGTGAAAGGCTATTTGTTTGAAGCGACATTTTGGACGATATTGAGTTATATACCCAATTACTAACTCAATACTGTTTATAACTCAATATCGTGCAAAATGTCGCTTCAAACAAATAGCCTTTCACCCCTCGAAATGTTGTGTACCTATATAAAATAAATCTGTGGTTTTTAGTGTTTAGTTTACCTACCCTCAGCGGGGTCAAGCACCTCCCAAACTACAATCCTGGTTCCGCGTGTAGTATGGATAATATACATGCCCATAGTGAGTGACCTTTCGTCACGATTACGTAGACGACTGCCATAGGTGAAAAAGGTGTTGAGCCGACCATAAATAAACTAGGATCATGAAGGTACATGATGGCGATGATTTTTTAACAGACTCCAAAAAGTACTTAGGATTCAATTTGTGTGTTTTTTGGTTTGTAGTTACCTTGGTTCCCGATATCTCCGGTGTTCGTGGATCGAATTCCAAAAAAAAAATAAAAATGGTTAGAATACCTTTGCCTCAGGGGTGAACCCGTATAAATTTTAATAACTTTGGTTGGATAGAATTGCGTTAGCTTCAATCACAGAATAGATAAAAGAGGTGTCACCAATACGTTTTTGATCCACTTTGTTTATCTTGACAATATTCACTGTTGTCACTGTTGTTTACATAGCATGTGAGGCCTCTGCTTAGTGTGAGTTTCATTTAACCCTCTCGATTAAACGCATCGAGCGCGTTCGGCGCTCCGATTGGTCCGTCACCAATCCAGGGCCAAACGGAGCGCCAAACGCGCTCGATGCTTGAATGAAACTCACACTAGGGCCGCTGTCAGGGGTGCGGGTTGTTCGAAAGAGATACCGTGGCCTCTGGCCTGGCTGGTAAAAGTCTCACTCGCCCCCTGCTCCACCTAGAGCGGGAGAAGTTATTTGATGATTTCCCACCCAACAAAATAAAAATAAAAGGGCCACTGGTACCTACTTATACGAATTGGTATGAAGTAGGTACCCACCATAATTAAAAATTGAAAGAAACAACTACCTAAGTAACTTCCTAAAAACACTACAAAGTGAAACATTAATTTCGGATGTCGGTGGCAAATAACTAAAATACAGATCCAAACACCGCGTTCAGTTTTCGTTTAGAAAACTAAAGTGTTCACACTGAAGTGTTATAAACTTACAACACTTAGGTAGTTCTTGTCGACTGTACATTGAAGGGCAACATGTACAAAATAACATACCATACGCTTGTATTCTCGCCTCTCGGGCCGAAAGGGCAGAGGTGTACTTAGTGCACAGTCACACACACATTTCGCCAGTTATTTTAAGTAGCTGTCATGTAATAAAGGGGGAAGGGGGGCTATACAAATGTAATCTATACTAATATTATAAAGCTTAAGTTTGTTTGTTTGCTTGGACGCGCTATTATCAGGAACTACTGGTTCGATTTGGAATATTCTTTTAGTGTTGCATACCTCATTTATCGAGAAAGGCTATAGGCTATATAACATCATGCTAAGACCCTTAGGAGCCGAGCAAAGAGTAAGTCACAAATACGAAGTACTCGCACGGGCAGGCGAGGCAAGCGACGGGGTGGGTCGGGGAGCAAGAAATTTGACGCGAACGAAGTCGCGGGCAAAAGCTAGTTTATTTATATTACCCTCCTCCCTGAAAAAGGAAACTTAGCTGTCATGTAATAAAGGGAAAAGGGGTTGGGGGGGGGGGCAAATGTAATTTTTCTATTACCCTCCTCCCTGAAAAAGGAAACTTCATCATTACATAATCAAAACACCTTTATTTCAACATTACATGCATTGTTTCTGTTACAACGTAGATGATGTGAAATTATCTGAAACAAAGAAAACAAAGGTGAGATTTGATACAATGGATGATTTTGTATTTAGGTAGGTAACCTCATCATTATCTGTCTAGCCTTTTCCCAACTATGTTGGGGTTGGCTTCCGATTTCAGTATTTCACATGGAGCGACTGCCTATTTGACCTTCACAACTCAGTTTCAAACGATACCCGTTTGTAACACTGGTTGTCCGACTACTAATATATGTTTTTTTTTTGTGTATGGTCGGGCATAACTCCGTCATATAGAGACGGATTTGTAAAATTCTGTTTTTGTTCGAAAGGGGTAAAAAAGGGGGGAACATTTCATATAGATCTGATGGTGCGTTTCGGAGACAGACAACGGAACTCTTCAAAAACAATACAGCAAATCTTCCGCGATTGCTGCTATCGTATAAATATGCATTGTTTTGAGCCCCAAGGATGATGAAATTTCGAACTGGTGTGTACTATAACTAAAAAGTAAAAAATAAACCTTTAAAAAAAACAGCTGTCTTCCGGAAAAACACTACAAAGTGAAAAATAACTTTAATTTCGGAAGGCCGTGACCAAAAATTAAAATAGATATCCAAAGTCACCGATTTCCGAAATTAAAGTTATTTTTCACTTTGTAGTGTTTTTCCCGAAGTCGGTTGTTTTTGTTTTTGAAAAAAGTTTTTATTTATGAAATAAGTTATCTCGTTATAGTCGTTGGATTACTGTTAATATACTATATTATTAACTTTATACAGCAGACTAAACGAGCTGTCTAGGGAGAATCCAGTAAACTGTGAACACTCTCGCCAGACATTCAATATATTTGTTGACTCTCGCAGACCGAGCGTCTCGACGCGACTAATAGAGCCTATGAAAACTTCATGGATATTGATCTACTAAAGTCCGTCGGGAGTCGCGTCACGCCAGTCTGCGGGAGCTTAGCTATGTGTGAGAACTGAAGTCTGAGCAGTGAAGAGAGTAGTATGGTTGAAGGTATTAGGAACTTACGGTGTTGGGGCCACCATAGCAGCAGCAGTGAGCTGTGATATGATGGAACCGGCGGCCAGGTTGCCGTAGTAAGCCTGGGCTGCGGCCGCGGTCGACCCTGCAGCTATACCGACGTTGCCGAATCCCAGCATGGGCGCGACAGCCGGTGCAAGGAGACCCCCTGTGCCGTAGATGACGGCACCTCCAATCAAGTTGACGGCGAGAGCGGCCAGCAATCCCATTGTTAACTGAAACATTGTGATGGAAAAACACTTTATTATTTCTAGCTTTTGCCAGCGGCCCGCGTGGATGTTGAAAATTTTCCCGCGGGAACTTAATACCGGGATAAAAAGTATCCTATGTGTTAATCCAGGTTATAAACTATCTGTTTGCCTAATTTCATCCAAATCCGATCAGCCGCTTTTGCGTGATTGAGTAACAAACATTCAAACATCTAAACATACAAAGAAAGAAATCTTCGGTTATTGCATATAAATAAACACATGAAATAGGTACCTAAACACTTTTTCAAAAAAAAAAAAAGAACCGACTTCTGGAAAAAAATAGTACAAAATGACTACGTATAAAGTGAAAAATAACCTTAATTTCGAAAGTCGGTTACTTTGTATATTTATTTTAATTTTTTGTCAGCGCCTTCCGAAATTAAAGTTATTTTTTACATTGTAGGTAGTCATTTTCCGGAAGTTGGTTGTTTTTTCTTATTTTTTTTTTAAGTTTTGTATTTTTCACTTTTTACATCTAGTAGGTACCTACATAACCCACATCGAAATTTCGTCATCCTTGGGGGAAAAACCTTAAAAAAATGCATAGGTATTTATATTTATGCGATAGCAGCAATCGCGGTTGAATTGCTGTTATTTTTAGAAGAGTTTCGTTGTCTGTGCTATGCCCGAACATACATTAAAAAAATATATTTATATATGTCGAATTGATAACCTCGTTCTTTTTGAAATGGGTTAAAACATGCTTGTGTTTCGAATTTAAATCATGAAGGTCCTGTAAACCTCTTCAAACTAGGATTACCTTTAAAAGGATTAAAATTAAAGTGAGTTTACAGTGCAGTAGGTATTCTAAAATACCGTCGCGTGACGTGTCCGAACTCCGAACTCTTGGAGGAAGCCATTTTAGATAGATCACAGAGTACATTTAGATAGACGAAGCTTGCTTTTGTTCTTCTAACAAAAGATTGTACCAACAACAACAATTGATTGTTTTTTCTAAAAAGAGGCAAAGACTCCTAATTCTAAACATAAATAAGAGAACTTGAGAGAGAAAGAAAATACGTTCATTTTCACTAAATTACCTACAAATATTGATTTTATTTAAAGATTATAAATTATAGCACACAAACACATAAGAAAAAGGAGCTTAGAAATTATGTTTAAAAAGTCTTACCGTTTGGAATGAATATAAGTTTTGCACTAGATACAAACACTAAAAATTACTGCACGATAGTGTTCTGCCTGTGACACTGAAGCTCCCCTGCCTTCGAGCTCTTATTTGTAGACTTCCACAGACAGATTACTAAGGTACTAAAGCTCACTACACTTCATACTCGCCCCTATGTCAAAGACTGAACAAATAAGAACTGCACAGACACACAAGGGTGAAATCTGTGCGAGGAAATCTCACTTAATATTACACCAACTGGTAAACTCCATAATAAAAACATAGCTACGTTTCATAGACAGAAATAGGGTTCCGTAAAAGAAAGGACCTTGATTAGATATAATTATAAATTTTTGTAAAGTAACATGGGCTTAAGTTGCGACCACAGAGTACCTTTACATTAATGTTGGGACCTACCTGATGGGTCTACTTGTAGTCGAGGGGCTCGTGGCTGTTTGGGGTTCGGTCGGGATGGCTCGTAATTCAAAGAAACTGCGTTGGACTATATTATTTAATTTATTTTATAAGACTTCCAGACTACATGACATAGGTTGACCAGGGAGAGACCGGATACCCTCGTCCCATAGATAATTAATATATTTTATTAATCATAGACTACAACATGCCCCTTTTTAAAAGAAGGCTGTCAGACTGACATTGACATAGACATTGACAACTATTTGACAAGTGACATAATATAAACATAACCCTACTTTGCTAAACAAAGTTACGTTACACAAACAATAACAATTTACATTGACAAATTATAGTCAATCGTATTAAAATCATTATAAATATAGTTATACAATAATATCTTATTATGAATTAGTGAGTGCATGTCAACATTACAATAAAAGTTACAATTTACAATTGAATTACAGTATGTCAATATTCTTGTGAAATTATCTTATGTTCTAAACATTAAACATTACAAATTAAGTCTTTGTGTTTTCTTTAACAATCTTCCCCTAGAACTATATTGTCTATCAGCATTTACAGTTTCATCATTACATGGTAAAGGGGACTGTTCTCCACTACTTGGTATACTTAATTCACTTGGACTTTGAAGTAAGTTCTCAAAGTTTCTATATTGAGAAGACATTGGACTTTCGATATCAAAATCGTTATAATCATGTAGACTTTCAGGTGAAACTATTGTTTCATCAACATTAACAAATATAGGTGACTTTATTATGTTTTCTGACTGACTAGGTGACTTTATTATATTTTGAGATTGTTTTTCAGACTGACCAGAGTGATGTGACTCTATTGATAAAAATGAATCTGAATCATAGCTCAGTTCATGACTTTGACTTGACTCTGGACTTGGTTCATGATAAGTGGAGATGAATATATAACTATCATCCTCCTCTTCTAAAACTTTTGACTTATTTAGTTTATTATTTAGTTGACTAGTCTTAGGACTGACCTTAAAATTGACTTTTTTGTTATTATTTTGAGAAATATTTTTCTGACTTGACATTTGACTTTTTGACTTGTAATTAAAACGAATATGTTGACTATTCCTACGGTAAGTAGTATTATTACAATCTTTGACAATAAATGATCTTGGATATTTGGTTTTTGACACAATAGTACCTTCTGTCCATATAACTTTAGGATTTTTCTTAAAGTATATTTGGTCATTTATGTGAAAATCTGGATATTTTTTACTGTTTTTATCATAATAAGACTTAGTTTTTTGAATTTTTTCTTGTTTCTTTTTGTTATGTTCTGTATGCTTTACAATCTTGGGTCGTAAGTGACTAATTTTGTTAGGTAGTTGAGATCTTAATGTTCTAGACATTAAAAGCTGTGCTGGAGAGCTAAAATTTCCTCTTGGTGTATTTCTATATTGCAAAAGACCTAAATAAGGATCTGATCTGGACTCATCACTTTTCCTTAGTATATTTTTTATTATTTTTACTGAGACTTCTGCTAAGCCATTGGATCTTGGTAAGTATGGACTTGAGACAATGTGTTCAATGTCCCATTCTTGTAAAAATTTCCTAAACTCACTGGAGTTGTATGGCGGGCCTCCGTCTGAAACTAGTTGCATTGGAATGCCATGACGTGCAAATATAGATTTTAGGTGTGCAACGACATTAGATGTTCGACTGTCTTTATTTAAATTTGCAATTTCAATATAATTAGAATAGTAATCTACTACCAATAAATATTTTTTATCTTTATACTCAAATAAGTCTGTAGCTAATTTCTGCCAAGGAAACAAAGGTTGTTCGTGTGTTAACATTGGTTGTTTTGATTTATTTGCAGAATAAATTGAACATGTTTCGCACTGTCTAACTTTATTTTCAATATCCTGTTTAATATTTGGCCAATAGACTACGCCTCCTGCTAAGTTTTTCGTTTTTTCAATTCCTTGGTGACCTTCATGTAATATATTTAATATTTCTGTACGCATTGACTTAGGTATGATAACAGAATTGTTTTTGAAAATTATATCATTAATTACATGAATTTCCTCTTTTATGTTCCAGTAAGGTAATGTTAAATTATGACAATGTTCTTTACATTTAGGCCATCCATTTTTATAATATTCTATTAATTTTTGAGAAACTAAATCTTGTTTAGTTTGATTTGTAATTTTTTCAAGTTTTTCTGGAGAAATGGCTAAATTAGAGGTTAACAAGTTTATGTGAATATTAATATTTGCGTCTATGTCTTCTAAACTGACTAATTCTTGGTTAATATTATCATCTTTGACTGGAGCACGAGATAATGTATCAGAAACATACATCTCTGAACCTTTTGTATAATACACACTAAGATCATAAGCTTGTAATGTGATCATCATACGTTGTAATCTTGTTGGTACTTCTGACAAAGGTTTTTTGAATAATGTGACTAGAGGTTGGTGATCTGTTTCAACTTGAATAGGTTTTCCATATAAATATTGGTGGAATTTTTTACAGCCAAATACTATTGCATAAAGTTCTTTTTCAATCTGTGCATAATTAATTTGACTTTTGTTTAATGACTTCGAAGCATAAGCTATCGGATTTTTGTCGTGTAGAATGACTGCGCCTACAGCGTGTTGTGATGCATCGACTGACAATCTAATCGGTTTTTTCATGTCGTAATGGACTAAGACTGGAGATTGACATAACATTGACTTTAATTTTTTAAATTGTGTTTCATGTTGCTCTAACCATTGCCACTGATTATGTTTTTTGAGCAATTCTCTTAGCAAAGAAGTTTTTTCTGCGAGATTTGGTATATATGAACCTAAATAATTGACCATTCCTAAAAATCTTTGAAGTTCTTTGACATTATTTGGACTTGGCATTTTTAAAATTGCTTTTACCTTTGACTGATCAGGTGATACACCTTCATTGTTGAAAATATGACCTACATAGCGAATTTCAGACATACCAAATTGACATTTGGATTTATTGATGTTCAAATTGACTTCAGACGCTCGCCTGAATAACGATTCTAGTCTTTCATTATGCTCTTCAATAGTAGAACCATAAACAAGTATATCATCTACAAATATAATTATACCTGGTAAATCTCCAAATAATTGTTGCATAGTCCTATGGAAAATTTCACCACTAGAGTTAATTCCATATGGCAGTCTTAGAAATTTGTATCGACCGTATGCACTGTTGAATGTACAGAGGTCACTACTTTCCTCGTCCAAACATATAGTCCAATAACCTGAGCTTGCATCCAATTTTGAAAAAATTGATGCACCTGCAACTTTAGACCTAAGATCATCGAATGTTGGGTACGGGTAATGAGGACGTTTTATAGCTGCGTTTAAGTTTCTAGGATCAAGACATATTCTCAATTTACCATTAGGTTTTTCAACTAAGACAATTGAGTTTACCCATTTAGTTGGCTTATCAACTTTTTCTATGACCTGTAATTTTTCCATATATTCTAATTCCGCTTTAAGACGTTTTTCTAATGAATAAGGTATTCTCCTGACTGGACAGACTTTAGGTGTAACACTACTATCAATATCTAGATGAGCTTTGTATGGTAGACAACCTAGACCCTCAAATGTTTTAGCATATTTAGAAACAATTTCTTGTACTGACCTTTGTTGAATTCCATATATTCTTTTCACAATACCCAATTTTTCACATGAATTCCATCCTAATATTGTTTTACATTCACACTCAACAATAACAAAATAAAGTTTTGCGGTTATTTCATTTTCAAATTTACAGTTAAGAATACATGTACCTAAATTTGGCACTAATTGTCCTGAAAAAGAAAAGATTTTATCATTTGTTCTTGAAATATTGATTTTTGAGTGGGAACTGGTCATAATTTTATCTAACATTTTCTTCCTAATGACATTTGTATCTGCACCTGTATCAATTTGACATGTAAGTTTGAAATCATTACAATAAACATTTATTTGCCAATTTTTTGTGGATTCAGAATTTTGAATTGAATTAATAACAAAATTATTAGAAAAATCTTTTGACATTGACTGTTCATAAGAAATATTACCAACCTTATGGTCTGATTTCCTGAAAAAGCAAAATTTGGCAAAGTGACCTTGTTTTTTACAATTATTGCAAATTATGTCCTGTGCTGGGCATTTATATTTGTGAATTTGTCCACATCTAGTACAGTTCCTGTCTGATGATTTATTTCTGTTGATTGATTGATTTCTTCTCTGACTATTGTTTCTTCCATGACTATTTTTTCTTCCATGACTATTGTTTCTATGTACCATATTACTTCGATGGGTTGATCGACTTCTATTTTTATAGTTTTGTTTTTGCTCTTTGATCCCTTGAACAACTTCCTTTTTAATTTCTTGGTTGTTTAATTTATTTGATCTCTCTTGAGACAATTCTAAACTTTTTGCTATTTTCATCACCTTTACAACTGTAAGATTTTCTTCCCGTAAGAGTCTTTCTTTTATGTGTGTGCTAATCATGCCTATTACGAGCATATCCTTGATCAATTCTTCTTTTAGATTACCAAATTCACATGTGGTAGCTAGGTTATTCAATGTGGTCAAGTATTCATCCAACGATTCATCAGTTTTTTGGTTTCTTGTGAAAAAATTATACCGTTCTACCGTTACATTTATGTGAGGACTGAATTTCTCGTCAAATTTCTTTAGGATGTCGTCTAACTTTGTTGTATTTCTATCTATTTCTATTCCTTCATCACCAATTGCATTTAGGAAAATTGCTGTCTTTTTCGAATCCGTTACTTTAATTAAATCATTCGCTTCACTGAAAATTTCAAATCTAAGTCTCCATTTTTTCCATTTTTCTGCCGCATTGTCGCCATTTTATATGAGAAGCGGTTTCAATTGTACAAGGAACGCTTTGTCCGCCATGTTGATGACTTGGGTGACTTGTAGTAAAAATTTTTACTTACGATTTGCTTGACTTTTACATTTTCCTTTTAATTTTCTTTAGACACAACTTCTGACACCATGTTTGGGGTTCGGTCGGGATGGCTCGTAATTCAAAGAAACTGCGTTGGACTCTATTATTTAATTTATTTTATAAGACTTCCAGATTACATGACACAGGTTGACCAGGGAGAGACCGGATACCCTCGTCCCATAGATAATTAATATATTTTATTAATCATAGACTACAACAGTGGCTAAGTGGCACAGCTCGATCGAATTTAAGCTACTCTTGCCGAGGTTGGTTCGTGGATGGGTGACTATACTGACTATGCATTACACATTGAGTTGAGACCCCTCCATGCCTCAAAAAGCACGCTAGCCGTAATTTGTCCCTGCTGTCATTTGAAGATCGTTGACAGTCGTTACGGGTAGACAGATGGCCGAAAGTCGAACAAGGTTTATTTTATCAACCAGTAACTGGGTAGTGGAGTTCATCGCTCCATGTAAAATTCTGGTATGCAGCTGCATCCGGTTAGACTGGAAGCTAACCCCGACAAAGGTAGTTGTGAAAAGCTGCGTGACTAAGGTGGAGTGACTTTGAAGTGAGAGGTCAATAAAAAAACTTAAGTATCTGTAAAATAATTGGCTAAGTACCTATTCTACTTCGTACTTACGCTACGAATCAGGGTTTGTAAGAGAACGTATTGAGTTTTAAATAATTGCCTACATGCCGTCAGTTAGTTATTCTAATTATGTTAGGAATTACATACCTACTACATATATCGGAATAAGCTATCAGATTTTTTAATGCAATGTTCGGAAAAATTACGAATATCACCCATTAAATGGACTAAGTGGTGGATCAAACTGTTCTGAACTAATCAGTTTAGAACTAATTTATTAGTCTGATTATATAGTAGGTATGCATTGAAAACCGATAATTTGTGTAAGATCTTACAATTAACTTGCATAACAAACTATTCCACCAATTCCAAGTATTCGAACAGTCTATAAATAAACTGGTCTTTAGTCCGGTAATAAATACAATACATTATTAGAGAATGTTATTTATTGCTTTATCTTCCCTTAAAAATACTCTAAGTAAGAAAGTATGCGGAACCATTGCATCAGATTATTTCACAACGGGGATGTACAAACCATAAACTAAAATAATTTGAATGTTGCCAAACTTGAAAAATTGTAAATAAGTAGTTAGGTACCATTGAAATTCATTCGATTAGTTTGATAACGTGTTTTTTTAATAAATCTACCTACGAAAATATGCAAATACATTACGTAAATATCTGCTATTCCACCAGAAACATAATTAACTATTTATCAACAGTTATCGGATTCAAAAAAATACATCCAGACGATAAATACAATGCTGTATAACAGAGACATCTATTGAATATATGGTACACTAATATGAAATCGTATCGTATCTTCGAAGTTGAAAGCAGAAGAATCGAAATAATACAATTATTATAAAATTTATAGATTATACGTACGGCTTAAAATTAGACACGTGAAAAAAATATTGGAGTAGAAATTCAACATGAAAGTATTTCAATACGTGTTTAGTTATTGTGGGTTGATATAGATGTCGCCACTATGCATTCAAGTCGCGTTAGTTATTTCTCCGGCTGGACGTCGAAGGTCGACGACTGAGTGTAACCAAAATGTTTTTATGCTTATTTCAGTAGTTTGAGTTTCAAACATTTTCCTAGTATCGATATGACATAGCTTTTTTTATTGGGGAACGACCAAATAAATTACGACTGCTAGCTGATGCACATTAAAGGTCTAGTGTTCGGTGGCAACAAGGACTACCAATTAATTCAACGCGGTACCTACTCCTGCACTATTTTAGTCTAAAATTACTATGAAACGTGCCCATAGCCGTTCAGTGTTCCATCTACATTTTTATTTTCTTTTTAGTTTTTTTTCTTCATTGATAAAATAGTCAGTCGTGTCCACAAACTGATATAAACCATTAACTTGTTTTTATAATTTTATTAATGTATGATCATCATAAATTATTTTGTTTTTTATGCGTTGTTCCTAAATTTAACTCTTTTTTTTTGTAAACTGGATTCAAGGGTTTAAGCTGAAAACCAGCGCTTAGGTACCTGCTAAGGGGACCTCTAAGCCAGTGGTGTGCACAGAGTTTTTAGACAGGGTAGACAGAAATTTAAAAAAAGGCAAAAATAAACAGAACATGCATGCAACTTGTGAGGCCATTAAATTAATCATTTTGTTTTGTTTTGTATTGAATTTACGATTAACTTTACCTATAGTTTGTACCTATTATTTGCAAATCCGGTGTACAGCTACTTTTCACGATACCTACTTGTTTTGTTTTCACCGCTAGCTAGTTTTGAAAATTATGCATTTAACGCATAAGCATTTACAGTTAAGTTTTTTCTTTTCTCTTTAACACACTACCTGATCAACTTTCACAGTGAATATTATTTATTTTTCACACTATTTATCAATGTTAAAATCTTAAAGACATGCCATCATAGCTCACAACCAAAACAAATAAATCAAAACAAACAATGGCGTCGGCATATGAAAATAATACGACAAAGAAATTATGGTGGTTTATGTAGTCACAATTCAATGAAAGAATGCAACTTTTTAAAATAGTCGCAGAACCAACTTTGTTCGGAAAACTTCGGTAAGTTTTGTAGTTCGACTCGTTAAAAATCGTAAAAAGGCAGTGACTACCCTGTACGGTAGTGTGCGTTATTTGAAACATTGTGTGCCACGTATATAAAGGAACGCACACTGAATAAATCTGCATGACCAATGCAGATTTATTCAGTGTGCGTTCCTTTATATACGTGGCACACAATGTTTCAAATAACGCACACTACCGTACAGGGTAGTCACTGCCTTTTTACGATTTGCACACACAACGACTTTACGACATGACACGAGAGCACACATACAAAGTATACAAACATTGAGACACGAATAACTTGTGTCTCTCCCGAGGCACTAAGCGGCGCTAGTACATCGCAATGCGAAGAAAGTTGCGTCAAATTGTACGAACGAACGGGGTATTGTATCGATGATACTAATGATGCGACCGACGCTCGACAGGTGGCGCTGATTTATGAATAATTTTGGTTATTCATAAAATAATATTAGTTTTACATATTTATCCGATTTAGGTAGGGTAGGCAGTGTCTTTCTGTTTATGGACTGCACGCTACTGCTCTAAGCATAATACCGACGCTTAAACCTATTGCTTCCGGTATAGTTTTATGTATAAGTGTACCTACTACTACTAACTGTAATACTGGAGGCAGTGCACTGTGGTGATCCCCATCTGCGTGCTGACTGTCCGTCGCGGTTGGCGGAGGAGACCCCAAAGTGCCACAACTGCGTGCTGGCCAAGCTCGATAAGACCGATCACAACGCCTTCGACAGTGTGTGCCCGATACGCGTGAAGTGGGACGCATTGGCACGCCTGTCAGTGGCGTATTGCTGAAGTGGTGTTTGCCACTCCCGGAGATAAAAACAAGTACAGTAAGGCCCTACTTGACGCTTACGCTCTCGGAAATTATGGCAGGACCGCATCAGACCACATCCTCAATATCAGAGTAGGCAAAGTTAAAACGTCCATAACCATTGTAAACGAATGGGCACGCCACGATTGCGGCGGTAAGTCCCCTCTTTGAGGAGTGGTTTGAGAGGCGGCATGGCGTCCTCACCTTCCGCCTGACACAAGTCCTCACCGGACACGGTTGTTTCGGGAGGTTCCTGTTTCGGATAGGGCGGGAGGAAACGCCCGGGTGTTTCCATTGCGAAGATCGCCCAGAGGACACGGTGGAGCATACGGTGGAGGTCTGCCCGGCTTGGGCGGAGCACCGCCGTGTCCTCGTGGAGGTGATCGGCGGCGGCGATCTCTCGCGTCCGACCCTGGTCCAGGCCATGGTACGGAGCGAGAGTGCATGGCTAGCAGTCGCCTCCTTCAGTGAAGCAGTTATGCTCGCAAAGAGGGAGGCGGCGCACGTGAGGGAGATGCAGTACATGCGCCCTCACAGCCGTGGCCTACGCAGGAGACGCCCTGGGCGTCGGGAATCCCAGGCTAATTCCCGGCCACCGTAGGCACGGGCTTGCGGACGGCGAGTAATGGGTAGCTCGCTGTCCGGTAAGGACCAAGTCCGGGTCGACGGCGCGTTGTGTTCCACGCGCGCCTCAAAGAGATGTCAGCAGCAACTGAAGGGGCCCGCAAGGGCCGATGCCTGCCAGGGGTGCGGGTTGTTCGAAAGAGATACCGCCGCCCCTGGCACACAGGCAACTGAGGGAACACGGGTGGGTTTTAGTCAGTAAAAGTCTGACACGCCCTCCCGCTCCGCCCAGAGCGGGAGAAGTTATTTGATGATTTCCCACCCAAAAAAAAAAAAAACCATTGTAAACGAAAGAATTTCAAATATAAAAGTACTAAATTGGTGTCTATTTTATGAAAAATTGGCCCAATTAAATTCAGCAACTTATTTAAATTCTTTAGTAACTTACAAATATAATAACAAAACTAATTTAGAACGTAATAAATCCGAAAACTTAAAAATAGTTAATAAAACAAAATTTTGTAACAAACCTTTTTTATTGATGTGGTCCAGCAAGCTCGTTGATGTGAAGAGGGACGTAGGCACCAGGAAACGCTACACTCAAAGCGCTGTACCAGTCGAGCAGTACCTGAAACAAAGAAAAGTACAGGGTAAAAGACGAAAATGCCTAAGCAAGAAGCAGAACAAAATGCTTGAAATAACTGTGTTAAGAGTTAAGACAAACAGCTCTGAGCCTGCAAGGATTTTTAATAAGACAAGATAAGTGTTTAAAACTAGAAGTAATAAATTATAGAATAGGAATTAAATATGTAAAAGCAAATAGAATAAGAAAAATATGTCTATGTGATATATTGCATATATATTAGAATAGTCATAGCATAAATATAGTATAAAATAAGTTACAGATATAATAATTATTTGAATAAGCATAGTTAGACACAATAAATTAAAAAAAAAAGTAGATAATAAGATAGCAAAATAAGTTTATCAGTTATTAGGTATGTAAGATGTAGCTGTTAAAAATACAATACAGTAGGTCTTAATCTAAGAATAAAGCGAGGCAAATGCTTCCTGGAACTCTCCCCTTCCTAAACCAGGCCTGACGAAAATTAAAACAATAAATAATGGCTACTAATCAGAACAGTCTTACAAGGGCTCTGATAATGTCAGAGGAACACTGAGCAAGGGCAGGAGTGGGTTTTAGCCGGTAAGAGTCCGGCACTGCCCAGACTGCGTCACTAGTGAGGCAGTCTGGGCGTCCTTGAGGATTTCACACTCCTGCCAATAAAAAAAAAAAATACTGGAGGCAATAAACGTTATTCTATTCTATTCTATTCTAAAATAGGTTTCTTTTGTAGCGTTTCTAAGTTCTATAAAATATGGATACGTAAAGATTTTGCTACGTCTTCGCTACGAGAGCTTTAACTTGATGCCAATGCAATGCTACGAAACCGCTACGGCACAGCTACGACTTCGCTACGGCTCCGCAACCGCTCCCGAGAGCCTTGTACTGACTAAAAACTAAACATTCTCATGAATCCAAACTTCAGATTTTAATCATTTTTGATAAACTAATATTAAACAGCTCTTCCTTTCTCGCAGTCGTGGGTAGGTATAAGAAGTGACTGGGTTTACTTCAGCAACGTTCTTTTAAAAAAAATGGTAAATAATACATTAGTAATACTGACCCACTGGAGGGCAAAGGCTTCTTTTCCTACAGAGAAGGCACGAGCACTGATAATTTTAAAATTGCTTTCGCAAAGAGTTGCTTATTTTAAAATTAAACATAAAATAATTATATTTAAGACCTTCACAATAATCCTTTTTTTTTTAATGTCACACGGTAAGGTTTGCTAAACTTTTGTTTTGAATTTTCTAGTTACCTAACCCATATTAAAATTGATTTATTTACTTTACTCGTCCGTGTTTGGGTCACAGAAATTCATATGTGTACCAAATTTAAACTTAGTGAGTGTAGTAGATTCGGAGCAAACTATCTGTACACTGTGTTATAGATGGACAGACTGACACACGACTACACAAGTGATCGTACAAGGGTTCCGTTTTTACCGTAAAAGTCACATGGCAGGATTTGATCCCATTATCTCGTGCATGACAGGCGAGTCCTTTACACACAAATCATAGCCATTGGTAAAGGCCTAAACAAATGGTAAAAGGCTGCAATTAAAATCAGCAGGCAGGGACATCGATGATTAACCTGTTACTATCAGTACATGATTTGAACCATGTAAAAATTTTTTGTCGTTCTGCACATTTTAACCGCGTAAGTAAGAATTGCATTTTTCTATATAAGAGCCGATTTCTTTTACCCGACTGCGCCAGATGGACGGTTATGTTTTTCGAGTGTGTGTATGTATGTATGTATATTTCTTTGGCACGCTCTGTAGCCTAAACGGCTTGATCGATTTCAGCTTGAGAGGTGCCGTTAGATTCGTCTTAATTGTGAGAGTGACACTGGGTACCTATATGAAAATTAAAAAAAAAAATGGCCGATTTTTGGCGCCATATTGTGTCTTAATTTTTTTTTTCCCAAATCCTATTGAGTGGGGTATCAAAATAAAAGGTTTCGTGAATAGCTCTCATTCACTGGCACGAAGTCGCGGGCACACCTAGTATTATATATATTAACTAGCTGTGCCCGCGAGTTCGTCCGCGCGAAATAGTTTTTTTACTATTATTTATTTATCAATAAAAACAAATACAAATTCTAAAATAAAAGTAGCCTAAGTTACTCCTTATTACATCAGCTACCTGCCAGTGAAAGTCCCGTCAAAAACGGTCCAGCCACTTCAGAGATTAGCGGGAACAAACAGACAGACAGACCGACAGACTAAAATTGTAAAAAATGTTATTTTGGTATATGTACCGTAAATAAATTCACAGGCATGTAGCAAAAAGCGGTTATTTTAATATTACAAACAGACACTCCAACTTTATTTATATGTATGTATGTATAGATGTATAAATATATATAGATAAATAAATAAATAATAAAAAAATGTGTAGATAAATAAATAATAAAAAAATAACTATGCCGCGCGGACGAAGTCGCAGGCACAGCTAGTATTAACTAAAAACTGTGAAATAAAAAAAATATTTACAAAATCAAAAAACCCGACTGCCTAAATAGTGAACTTCAAAAAAGATGGAAAAAGAAACTTGTTTAAAAAGACTATCAGACTGAATATTAAAAGCAATCTCATGCAGTCGGAGGCAATAAAGGTCCTTTATTGTTAAAAAATTTATGAAGATACTTCCGACTTTTGATTTTGTAAATTATTGTTAATCGGAATGACGGATAATTTAAAAGAGGGTTTAGAATCATGGGCTGATCTCGTGGTTACAGTTTGCGTGTCGATGTCCTTGCGACCCTGTATACATGTTTTTTTATTGAAAATGAAAATTGACTGACGTCTGATAATAAAAGTACCTACAGACTGAGAGTGACAGTGAGTGAGGCTGCGGAACTCCTAACGTATGGATTTGAAATAGGTACGTACAGGATCACTCGTGTGGTGGGGATAATTTCAATTAATTGGAAAGCTATGACGACAATCAGTACTATGACGTGTATTAAATTACGGAATACCGCCGTTTACCAATTTTTTACTAGTCTTAATAATAAACTAGCTTTTGCCATAAATAAACCTTCCTCTTGAATCACTCTATCTATTAAAAAAAACCCGCATCAAAATCCGTTGCGTAGTTTTAAAGATTTAAGCATACATAGGGATATAGGGACAGAGAAAGTGACTTTGTTTTATACTATGTAGTGAATAGTGAAGAGAAGTAGAATCATCAAACGAACTTTAAATGTGTAATTAAAATAAACAAATGACGTTCTGATAGTCTTGGGTGTAAGCAGGAGGCTAGGGCCGCGCGTGACGCGTTAGGGATCACTTCCACCGGCTCCTGCCCGCGCCGCCGCCCGGACAGTCGGGACGCACACGGCGCGACTGCAACACGCCTCCCTCCACCGCACAGCGCACGACCACCGCTTATCTCTTATCATTACGAAAATGATACATCAAATTACCTCACTAGTACTCAGATAATGAACACTCCAACCGCGATAACACCTTCAGTACCGATTTAATTCGTTTAAGACATTTTAAGTGAGGTTTCCCCCTATTTCGTTACTGAAACTGAAATGGGAGTAAACGTGTGAATACAACTTTGGACTTAAAGTGACAAAGTTTTAGTGAAAACTCAAGAATTAGTGCTGTGGCAAAACTAAAAATGAAGACGATATTGTTAGCGGTGACCCAACTAATGGTGTTAGTGAGTATCCAGTGTAATCCATGCACCGAGGTGCAAAGCTTGGACATTACAAATGGTGTAAAGCACCCAAACTCTTCAGTGATATTCGAGGGAGTGGAGTACAAAGACGGGACATGGTACGAGCTCGAGGACAACGGCACTACTCTCGTAATGGGATGTCCCTGCATCGGGAGGACTTGTGTGCACAGATGTTGCAAGCGCGGGAGTGCATTTTACAACAGAGTTTGTACTGAAACGAATTCTACAGCTATAAACCCCTTCAGCCCGCCTGTGTACAATGGGAAGGTGGTGTCGAGCGTGGCTGCGCACGAGCAGTTCTTCTACTTGTACGTGCGAGCTTGCAATGACAGCTACTTGGTCGACTCGAGCGCACCTGGCGAGGAGCTTTACATTCAAGAGGTAAAATTATTAATAACTATCTTTTACCAGCAGCTTCGCTTGCGTGGACGTCGGAAATTGCCCCACGGGAACGCACTACCGGGATAAAAGTGTGTTAGGTAATCCAGCTTATAAACTATCTGTTTTTCAAATTTCATTCACATCTGTTCAGCCGCTATTGCGTGATTGTGTAACAAACATCCGATCGTACAAATTTTCACATATCAAAATTAATTATAAAAGGCACTCGAAATTGTATCACTTGTAGGTCTCATAAAAATACGGAGAAACCATGAAAACACTTATCATTGTGTATCATCACTACATAAAGAAATGACAGGCCGCGGACTGATATCTAATCTTTGTAGAATAAAAACACATTTCAATGTTATTTGCTTGAGACATGTTGCGCTGACCCCAAATAAATTGCGATACTGGCAGGACGACGATGATTTTGATGATATTAAGTAAGATCCCAAAAAACTTAGGGAACAAGAGCTAAGGTCTTTAAATAAGACGTGTATTTTATTTCCCTGTGTAATTAAGTACTAAGTACTCTTCATAATATTTATTCCTCTCGTTTGCACTTTTATCTATGTGTGAAGAAAGCGAAGTAAGTAGTCATATTCCTCTGCCAGGGGTGCGGGTTGTTCGAAAGAGATACCGCGGCCCCTGGCACACAGGCAACTGAGGGAACACGGGTGGGTTTTAGTCAGTAAAAGTCTGACACGCCCTCCTGCTCCACCCAGAGCGGGAGAAGTTATTTGATGATTTCCCAACCCTAAAAAAAAAAAGTAGTCATATTCCTACAACTACAAAGTAGAAGAATAAAATACAATGTAAGTAACAACATTTTTTTCATTTTTTTTTTTGTTATAACTGAAAGATCGTTTGAAAATAGTTTAAAGTTCGGATAGTGTTGTACTGTTCTTCTTCTTGCCCCTGGTCCCTGGTCCCATACCACTTGGAGTAATCTAAATATGTTATTCAATAATGCTAAGTTCCTAACTAATATTATAAATGAAAAACGAAAGTAAGTTTGTTTGTTTGCTTCGCATTCACACTTAAACGATTGAACGGATTTGGATGAAATTTGGCACATAGATAGACCATGACCTAAGGACATAGGTTACTTTTCATCCTGGATTGCAGACGAAGTTGCTGGCTACAACTAATGTATGATTAAGTCCTACTTTATTACTCCATTGCAATGTAGCTTATTATATGCGTAACACAGTCAGTGTATAGACAGTCTTGTGGTATCAAAACATCTAAATGGTACAGGCGCCAGCATATCAAGCTACCCCAAACTGTCAAATTTTCCCAATTGAACATGAACGTTATTCATCTGCCATAAAGTTTAAAATCTATCAAAGAAATTTGACAGATCGGAGTAGCTTGCATAACATACCTATAGTTGGTATTCCGGGCTGCTACTGAGAAATTTCACAAGGAAAAGCCCGAACTGGGAATCGAACTCAGGACGTCATGCTCAGCAGTACTTGCGACCATTAGACCAACGAGGCAGCCAACGAGCTTGGATTCTGGATTGATGGCAATAGGCTCGACCTCTAGTATTATTAGATGGGGAAATTTGAGTATACGATAGGCACACCTCTACCTAACCCTTCGGGTAATACGGCGTGATGTTATTATGTTTATGTGTTAGGTACTTGTGTTATTCAAAATTCTGGTTATCATATTTTGTCTTAGTATTTCTACGGAAAATAATGATCATGTAAATCCATTGAGCAAACCTTATCATGTCATGATTCATTCAAACCTGCACTGTGACGTTCACAGAAGGGAATACCTATTTGGGTACTTATGACGAATAGGTCGGTAAATTACATTGTTTACTTGCCGGGGTTATATCCGAATGCAGAACGTTAGTCTTTAAAATAATTGTAGTTTGTTTTTAGCATGTTGAAAATTCATGGAACTATATAACGGACCGAATGAAAATATTAAAAATAATAGTTTAAAAAACTAAAAAAACACGCTTTAAAAATTAAAAAAGTGAATTGTTGGTTTTTAAAGCTTGTTTTATAAGTTTTTTAAACTATTATTTATTTTAGTTTTTTAGGTCGGCTACAACAGTGTAATTTTTTAGTTTTTTTTTTTTTTTTTGGCCAGCATATTGGAAGTAATTTATGAAGTTACTATTGAATTCTCATCGGTCCTTGATAAGTATGGAAAGTTTCAAATCAATCCGACGTTTTGAAGGGGGTGAAAATCACGATCAAAGATTCCAATACGTAGATACATATATGTTAGATACCTATGAAGCTAATAAAAGCGTGTTAAAAAAGAAAATAATGATAATAGAAATGTTACCAAAATTAAAATGTTGAGAAAGTCGATTTTGATATCAATGTACTTTAAAAAATGTTGGTTTCAAATTATAGCACGTACAAAAAGCCGCTTTTACTCATTTTAATTTTCATTATTAAGGAAAGGTGCATACGCCCCTTTTTCAGTTAAATGTTTCTATGATATTTAAGTATGTCTAAGTAGATATATTCAGACCGATTTAAGGTATTTCAAAATTAAGGGCCGTATTCGTAGCTAATCGTTAATTTGCCTGTTATCACCTAACACAAGCCAAGTTTTCAAATAAACGGAAAAGGAAAACTGTGTTCCAACCTTCACACTAAGAGTTGCTGAAACAATGTAAACCAAAATTAAGAGAAATTCTGAGAAAAGACACGAGATCTTCATTTGGAGCCACCACCTGTAGCACAATTATTCACTTATTTTAAGCCAGTAAGTTTCTACGTAACTGATTTTTTGCTAATAAAAGCGTACCTTTTGTGTATTCTACATAATTAACGACATAAAGGCTTCTTCAAACAGGCGCGACGCGACAGTTGTAGAACAATTTCCATGAAGTTTTCATAGAAATTGTTCTACGAGTGTCGCGACGCGACCGTCGCGTCGCGCTAGTCTGCACGAGCCTTAATACAATTCTTACATTCATTCATTCACTAACCGGCAACGCACAGCAAATCTGGCCCAAGAGATCCATGGTCAACGAAGGAGAGCGAGAACTAAGGAAGGATTTTTTTTATTCATTCCCTGATATGGTTAAATAGTGGATGAAAGTTTATATGGAAGTTCGCCATTTTTGTTCGCGCTCGGTTCCGTCATTCATCGTTTCTCGGTAACAACGAACCATGGGCGTAGATTAGTGGGACTAACGTGACCAAGGTTTATGGTAGGTAGCAGGAATCTTGTTAGACAGCGTCCACAGTTGAGCAATGAGTCTGTTTAAAAGCATAATGAGCCTGTAACGTTCCCACTGCTGGGATTCAGGCCGCCTCTTTGTTAGAGAGAATAGGCCGTAATCCACCACGCGGGCCCAGTACGGGTTGGTGGATGTCAAATGTCTTCGAAGTTTTGGTTCTAGGACATGCCGATTTCCTTATGATGTTTTCCTTCACCGTTTTGAGAGCAGTCGTGATCATTTTACACAAAGTAAAACCCAGACAGGTTTGAACCTACAACCTAGGCTCGTAAGTCGCAACCGTTACCACTTGGACACCACTGCTACAGCTCACAAGCTCCAAGCCCATTATATGACCATGACTCGTAGTAACCAGTGTAGGTAATTCCTACAGATTATCTAATGGATATAAGTGCCTATTTACGGACCTCTTTTAGAATTTTTGGCACTCCTACAAGGGAAGATGACCCATTGAGTAACCATTCACTTATATCATTATGGCATCATGGCATACACAATAGGATTCACATAGTACCAAAAGGAAGATGTTTCTATGGTCGGTAGAATAAGGGCAAACAAATTTTATTAACAGTAGATCATCATCAGTGATCGGATAATCGGGCGCTTATATACCTAAACTACTTTCCACGAAAGAATAATGTGGACATTCCTTTCTGAATAAATAAGTAATCGCGGGTTCCCGGGATTGAACAATTGTGTAAAAACAATTATTAATATTATTATTATAAATATTTGTTTCAGACCAGGTCCGTAAATCTTGTTAGTAACAATATTCTTAAAACGAATGTTAGTACTTACTAATTATAGCAAACTTAATGAAATTATAGCAGTGCTTATTTTGATTTAACATCTTTATTTTATTCAAAACAAATGGAATATCAATAAAAAACAAAAATGTGCACAATGTGGTCAAGTACGTACTTTGTGGAAATTGATTTATCTATCTAACAGATTAATGATCGAATCGACTAATTTATTGTATTTTATACGAGCAGAAGACTGAAAAATATTAATATTTTTGACTGCTAAAAAAGTGCACAGTTGTACTTTTTAATTATTAATATTTCCAAGCAAGCAACACATAAACATTAGAGTCTACATATGAGTAGATGCAATCTCAAGAATTTCAAGCGATTCCGGGATCCGGGATTCTGGAAGGCATGTCCGTATTATTCTTTCGTGGGAATAAAAGTGAAATTTAGGTATACTAGCGCCCGATTATCCGATCACTGATCATCATCATTCTCCTACCCCTATATCAATTTATTAGGGGTCGGCGCAACATGTCTTCTCCATACTTCTCCGTTAGTCGTAGACATATCATCTATCACACAGTCCATCCACACTCTCTCTACTCTTATAGCCATCCACACGGGCGATAGTATAGTGCATTAATGTGTGGTTTCGTGTGTTGCCGGACGTAAATAATAGCACCATCCTATCTCTTCCCGTGGGTGTCGTAGGAGGCGACTAAGGGACCTACTAGCAGTGGCGAAGCTACAATTTTTATTAGAGGGAAGCCGAAGAAAAAATTGTTCAGTTCTCATAAACTCTAGATAACATCAAAGTTCAGTAATTCTTTTACTTTTTCTAAATTTAATTTTCTAAATCTATGGTCGGAATTCTTGGTTTAGTCATAAAAAATTGCATTTTTGTATTGTTTTGTAATCTTATATGATGTTTTAAGCTAGTATGACATATCTGTAATATGCTTTGATACACACACGTGTTACATATTTTTTGGCAATAGTAGTCACTAAGAAGAGTCTTTCTTCCAATGGGAAGCCAATAGGAATCGGGTTGTATGGAGGCTGCGCCCCTGCTTACTAGAGATTCGGCAGCAGCGTTCTCTATGCATTTTACCACCACACTGCGACCCGCCAGCCAAGCGTGTCGATTATGGCAAACCCCCCAAATTGGGGGAGGCCCATGTCCAGCAGTGGACGTCTTTCCGCTGAAATGATGATTAGTGTGTGCGCAGACATAGGGGCACTAACTCTCACAGTCCTATGGGACGGCGATCCAATAGGACCGAAGAGATCAGGCGGGAGACCAACGGAAGCACGAGGGTATAATACCGCCAACTTCAAAACTCCGTGCTGTTACTGAGAAATTCGTACACCCCCTTCTCTCTCTTCCACTTTGCCCGAACTAGGAATCAAACCACGAAACCAATGGAGTAACTACCTACTGAAGTGCCAAAGTACTTAACATATTAATCAACATACAGATTCATACTACTTACGTGTTAAATAACTGTGTTGACTCAAAATCAAAAATCAAAATCAAAATATTTTGTTTCACATAAACCTGCAAGGGCACTTATGAAACGTCAGAAGCTAGGTGCACGGTCCCAATTTGTCGCTTCCTATGGAGAAGAGCCGGCAAGAAACTCCACGGTTACTCTTTTAAAAATAATTGGCTATTACAATGTTTTCAAATTACAGTGATAATAGGTATGGGAGGACAGTGCAGGCCTGTCAATAAGTACCAGGTACTTAGAGGAATGAAAATAAAGACTAGAAAATCGTCTATAAATCTAGTCTGTAAGGTCTACAACATTCTCCCATTCACAATATGTAAAAGAATCTACATTAGTAAGATCAACCTATTCAAACCAAGTGACATGATTTTCATGAGGGTCACTAATAAATAGCCAATATTATACTCGACTAGTTATTACGTCTTAATCGGAGTTTAACCTAATTAATAATCAAAGCACAAAGCTGTTACGTGTTTCTCGTTTAGTTAAACATCGTTTATAAGCAAACGGAGTCACCGTTGTTGGTACAGATTATAGACTTGTGTATGCTATGACTATGACTAATAATTTAAAAGAAGAGTTAGTCGTCTGGGTAATCCAAAGATAAGTTTATTTGGTCACTGATAAGACAAGTGACCTTCCATCGTCCAAACATGGGTATTATGAAATTTTCGTAAAAATCTCAGTTCATACTACTTTTTATAAAATTAGACGTAGATTAAACCTACAAGCTGAATCACTCAATCTGCCTAGAATTTTCCCAACTATGTCGGGATCGGCTTACAGTCTAACCGGACGCAGCTGAATACCAGAATTGTATTTGGAGTTACTCGGTAACACGATATAGTTGAGCCCTTGGTAAGACTGGTTGTCAGACTTCCCTCTTATTTATAAAAGTTGCTGAAAGTTAGGAGCGAGTTAAACGTCAATAATGTATGGTTAAACACATGCTAACCATCACTTAACTTTAAGAAACGTTTATAAATAAGGGGGTTTGTATTCTGCTTACCCATCGTCCAACGGCTGTCAAATATCTACTAATGACAGCTGGGACCAGAAACAACGGAAGGGATTTTATCATTTTCGAGAGATTTTCGAGGTCGTTAGGTACACATAGCTCCATTATGTGGTTACCCCTTCAAAAGACATGTGCATTCAAATCCGTGCTAAGCCAAAGTTCGTCAAACTCGCTGGCTAGTTCGTCAAACTTCCGGTGTGAGTATGACGACGTTCGGTGATGCGATGGTTCGAATCCAAGTCGAAACAATTAACTCTTTTTGAAATATTCTTTAGATTATTCGTAACGAATTCAATGTTGTAGCAGTACCTATAACATTTTAAAACTTGAGGGGTTAGCACATACTGACGCTGCGTGTAGGTACATATTAAGTACTTAAACCATTTACGGAAACAGCTATGCCAAACATTTAACTGTGACTCGTAAAAGATAAGCAAACAATGGCTCATTACTGTGAGATAAACGGAAACAAATAGTTTCAAAAGGAATTCGTTCAAGTGTAAGGCTTAACTAACATTAGATCATTAATACCTACCTAACTTTTAGGAGAGCAGTGGTGGTCGAAACCAGACAGGCGTTATTTTGAGTAAATTATTTCATCATCACTGTTCCCAAAAAGGTGAAGGAAAATATCGTGAGGTAAGCGGCATGTGCTGGAACCAAAAAAATCGAAGACAATGACACCTAACAACCCGCACTGAAATCGCGTGGTAGATTATACGGCCCATTCCCTCTCACCGAGAGGAGGCATGAGTCCCAGCATTGGGAATATTATATGCTGATTATGTTATTATGCTAAGTTAGGAACGATCCCAGTTGACTGAATCGTGCAGTTATCTTCTATTTATATCTTTTATCAATTCTATACCAAACTAATACGGTATTATAAATGTGAAAGTCTGGATGTTTGATACTCAATCACGTAACAACGGCTGAACAGATTTAGATGAAATTTGGAACACAGATAGATTATACTATTATACTTTATTATACTATTATACTTATACTATATACTAACATTATAATGAAAGTTTGGATGTTTGTTACTCAATCACGTGATAACAGCTGAACAGATTTAGATGAAACTTGGCACACGGGGTATAACCTGGATTAACACATAGGATGCTTTTTATCCCCGTAATATGTTCCCGTTGGGATGGTAAAAATGTTGACCTTCTCGCGGGCGAAGCCGCAAAAATTAGTTTAATAATAAAGCTGAAGAGATTGTTTGTTCCTTTGTTTGAACGCGATAATCTCTGGAACTACCAGTCGGATTCGAAAAATCATTTTTGCGTTTGATAGCCTAATTCTCTTAAGAAGGCTAAGAGGCTACTTAACATCATGCTAGAACTAATACAAGCCTATCAACAATAAAATAATGTAAGAAAGAACGCAAAACGATGCGACCGACGCGACGCGGTGGGATTATATACCTATATTTAACATTGGCGAAGGTTGCATGGTAATGCCATGTAGGCTAAAACCTCTACAATACACAGGTACCCTATGTGTTAAAATACGTAAATTAAGTAGGTTTTACATAATGTTTCTAAATTTAGTAGGTATCTACATCTACAGGATAAGTTTTTATCCAGTGCGCAAACTGTAACCATGAATTCAGCATATCATTCTAGACCCCCGATACCTTACCCTTACCCTTTACCGACGTAAAAGTTCTGCGCTAGGGGGTCTAGAATGATATGCTGAATTCATGGTGACGGTTTGCGCACTGGTTAAAAACTTACTCTGGGCCTGTATACATCTATACAGATATCTATACATCTTCTATACATCTATCAATACAGATAAATTAAATTGGAGTGTCTGTTTGCAATATTAAAATAACCACTTTTTACTTAGTGCATATGGATGTATACACGGTACATATACCAAAATATTTTTTGTCTGTCTGTCTGCCTGTTTGTTCCGGCTAATCTCTGAAACGGCTGGACCGGTTTTGACGCGACTTTCACTGGCAGATAGCTGATGTAATAAGGAGTAACTTAGGCTACTTTTATTTTAGTTTTTTTTTAAATATATAAATAAAATAATTAAAAAATAACTATTCCGCGCGGACGAAGTCGCGGACACAGCTAGTACTTACTAAAGTTAGACAGGATTTCAATATTATGGGCTTGGGCTTTAGCTCGTGGTGCGACCTTAATATATTATCAACCTGCACTATACCTAATGCTTGCACAGATTAGAATTTTATCGATTGGTGTCTCTGCCACTTGTCACCAACTTTTCAAATTACTGTTTGCAAATGATAAGGCTAGGGACATTTTTGAGCGACAAAACGCGGCGATATTTTTTTTTGCTTCTGGATTGGATACTTTACAAACGCACGGTTTTCCGTCTTGATATTGGCACTTTTGGAAAACTTTCCACGATGTGATGGAGCGAAAATACATGCGCTAATCTTAGCCGTATTTTCCCGCTCAGATTTACCCTATGGTTCCAAAAAACACAGTTTAATTTTGAAATAGCTTTTACTCCGTCGGCAAACGGTCCTTTTTTTAAATATTCACGTAAATAATATATCGACTTAGAACTTGCAAAACCCACGCAATGTGAAGACCGTCGGGTTTCAGATTAAAATAGGTTTTGAAAGCTTTTAGCGTGCCTTTTCCAGATTAAAATGGTTGAGTTATTCTTGGAACATTGATTATAATGTGGGTCTATCTTGTTTAGCAGCTGAAAAAATAAAAACCGAACATTCTTCAGGAGCTATTGATTTATTGTATCTATTCTAGTTAAAACATATTCATTTATTATTTCTATAAAAGTATTTTTTAACTTATTGGCGTTTGGTGTTTACTAGGATAAGACAACGATTCTAGTTGCCAACGAAGGCTTCGTTTGAAACACAAATAATACTAATTGCCAATTTCACAGTTTGTGAATCAATTGACGGCTATAAATTAAGTTTTGGAGCGTTATATCTTGACTAAATCCTTTTAGTTATGAAATTGAATCAATAAAATGGAAGATTTCTTCTTTTTCTAAAAGTACCTTGTGTGGAGGAATGTGTTCCGCAAACTCTGCATGAAGCAAGCAAACAAACATCGTTCATCAGTGATGAACAACAACAGATTTTTGAAAAGAGATAGTGTGATAAATCGTCACACACTATACCTTCAAAAAACATCTGTGCTGATATAAAATGAATAACAATTTAAATGGAAGAAATAACAAAACAAAGTGTTGTCACATTGTCAGTAATCTTATCTAAATGGGTGCGTCCAACAAACGCTTTAGTAAACTTAGTCGTATCTGTACAATGCGCAAGCGCATTTCTCCATGTAAAACAAATTATATACAGAAAATAATATTTTAAAGTTATTAATTCAGTGGACGGAATGGTCTTTCCATTGTCACTTTCGCAGAGACCAACATATATTTTCCCAGAAAAAAGATGACAGTGGTTAAAATGTCATCAATTAAATTAATTGGAAAAAATCGAATGATGTGTTAGGTATTATTAATAACAATGACGTAACAAACACATCATACGTGATACGAACCGTAAAAAAATCCCCTCAAGTCGGGTTGGTTGACGTCTAGGGAATATGGAAAAGATAAAAAACCAACTTATAACTCAAGTGATAAGTATCTGTTGCGGTCTTAAGTGATTGCCGAAGATTTGATTTATTTTTTGGAAAGCCATCTCGCAGTCGCAAGACAAACTTCGAGGTTGTCAGCTGCTTAACTGGGCTATGAATGGATGCCTATGGTAATTTAAGGCCACCAGACGGGGCATAAAACTAAGCGCCTACACGCTACCGGCACCCTCTGTGGAGTACGGACCACGGCTTAGAGCTTGATGGAGGGCAGCTAGGGCCAGGCTGGATCGGATCAAGATTAATTAGGTACGAATTTAAAGCTACAGCTTCAGCCAGCGGCGCAGGCAAGCTCTAGCGAAGATCGGGAAGAAAAGTCTTCCATCATCATCATCATCATTTCAGCCGAAAGACGTCCACTGCTGGACATAGGCTTCCCCCATGCTCCTCCACTTCGACCGGTCTTGTGCTTCCCACATCCAGCGGATTCCCGCAGATGCTAAGCATAATTAAAAACTACATAATTATATTCTGACTTCTCAGTCAGCGAAGTGGTCGCGGGTTTGATTTCAGCGCTAAACAAATAATTACGGGCGATTTGAATACTCATGGATTATTTTAATTTGAAGTTGACGCCTACTTATAAAAATATGACATAGTATCTCGGTCAAGGTTTGAAGTAATGTGCAACCTTGGGAAACCACAAGCTTTGTTGGTTCAGGCGATTCTGCGAAAAAAAATATCACATTTGTTTATAATTACGTGGTTTTCGCGGGATCGTTACGTCTCCGCTTTTTCATACTAGGATCTAGTTTTAATAGGTAAGTAGGTAGAACCTGCCCTCTTTATCATTGAGGTGGAAAATAATGTAGTTGTTAATAAATTGACGAAAATGCCGTAGACAAATTACAGAATAAAAAACCCGACTGCAAAAATATGGAAACAAGAAAATTATACTTCTTCGCCTTTATTGTTGATGCCTCTTGCCTCCTTATTTTTCACAATATGGCGTGTGGTTGTCGCCATATTGAATTTTGATTACTGTCATGCTTTCGTGCACGTAAGAATCATCGAAATCGGCCCACGCGTTTGGCCTCTAGAGTGCCACCAAGGAACAAACAAACATACATGCATAGGCTGATAAATACTTTACTATCCTTTCTGTCGAGGTAGCAAAGAATATCCATAGGAATGCTATCTAAACAGGTTCAAAGAATTATTGTACCTACGTAACAAATTAACTAACTGACATCATTTTAACTTTTCACTTCGTGTGATTTTTAACTCCCGACGCAAAAAGAGGGGTGTTATAAGTTTGTATGAAACTGGTAAAGAGAAAATATGGACAGTTTTATTGCAATTACCAAGAAAAGTAGTTACTTAGTTATTGTTTCATTACATTTTCCAGCAATTCCAGTACAAATTAGTTGTTGCAACATTGTAAAGACGTGGTGACAAAATAACAAACGTGGTGACAAATTGACAGTGTTTTATCCTCGGAACAGCCATATTGCACGGATGCTTCTATCTACATTTGTGTCACAGACCTTTGTCGCAAATTACTAACAATTTGCTCTCATTACCTATACCTACTGATGTAAAAGTGGTTCGTTATCCAGAGTAACTGAAAGGCTATTCAATTGCGCTACTGATTTATATTGCTCCTCCTGCGGGGTATCCCAATCCTATTCATTTTGTCATTTCAATTGCCACAATCTTACATTTGCAAAAAATATTATGGCAGTTGTGGCGAATTTTAAACATAGTTAGGTATATAGGACTAAGGACATAGATAGGACTAAGAATTTTTATTCAAAATCTTTGGCATAATTGTAGAAAAATTTAGCAAATACGCATTTAGGGTGCTAGTGTGTCTCGTACTATTTAAACAAATAGGTACTTAGGCAAAATCACTATCAGTAAATACAATAATTTTTAAATAGCTGTGTTTCGTACATCAGCTTCCGTAACGGTTAGTCAGAATAACGCAAATTTTTATCACTTCCGCATACAAAAATTGGCTTGGCGTCGGTTCACGCATGCTTTGTGCTAATCTGTTGATAAAATCAAGTAACACCATGTGCTTCCTATGTTATGTTTGATGTGCTTATCTTGTCACAATACAATAGTAGGTACGAGATTTAAAGTAGGCATGTTCCGTTATATTGCTTTATTTAGTTAATTATGGCTCCTGCAGACATGCCTGACGCGACAGCGCGACGCGACTTTAGTACAAAATTTCTATGAACACTTCATGAAAGTTGTTCTACCAGTTTTTGTGTGTGGAAAATGTGCATTTCTATAAGAATTAAGAAAGCACAAAACGTTATAGCAAGCCGTATCCAAGGCAAGCACAGGACCCCTCGGTAATTAGAGCACAACTTTGTTATTTTACAAAATTAATGTCGGTCTTTTACGTGAACAGTTGTTTTGTGTAGCCCTTGACCTGCCAAAACGATTAATTAAACGGATATTCAACATTACAGCTAACTACAAAACTAGTTTCAACAAAATTCATTCACAAAGCAAGCTCTGGGAATTCGCTTCAGAGAAATAACAATTTTTTTTGTTTGTGCGAAGGTGGAAATACTGTATTTTCTTCGTTTGAGTGAATTTGATGCCAAAAATACTTCTCTGAGCACATTTTCGCAATTTATATCTACTTTTTAGAGATTTCCTTTCTTGGCTTGAGTTCCTACATTTCACTTTCGTATCAACAAAATCAAAATCAAAAGTTATTTATCCAAACTAGGCCGAGAGCCAGCACTTATAGATGTAATCCAGTTACGGTATGCCGTGGTTCCTCAGGGATCCGTTTTTGGTCCAATCTTCTTTATTATATTTTTAAATGATCTAATGGAGCATATCAAAAAACGTGTAAAGGACACAAAACTAATAATCTTTGCGGACGACACAAATGCGATAGTTACTGCAGACGATATACTGGAATTAGAATCTCAGATCAATACTCTCTTGAAAGCTTTTGAAAACTAGTTTAGTATAAACTCGCTGGCTAGTTCGTCAAACTGCCGAAAAACTGTATGAGTATGACGACGTTCGGTGACGCGATGGTTCGAATTCAAGTCGAAAAGTTTAAACTGTTTTTGAAGTATTCTGTAGATTATTCGTAACAAATTCAATGTTGTAGCAGTGTAACATTTTAGAACTTGAGGGGTTAGCGCATACTGACGGAAGCACCTATTGTTATGAAATAAATTACTTATGACTTTTTGAACAAGGTGGTCAAGCAAATGATAAGCAATATTTTTACGAACAAACTCTTTTCCCAGGTAGTGGGCACATGTCACCATATCGAGCTGTAATTTTTATTTAAACTGACCAGGGCCCCAATTCTGTATGGTTATAATGATTCCCCGCGATATAATCTTACTACATTCAAACTACGTCAATATCGTGTTTTTTAGAAACCAATGTAACGGTAAGGAATCGAAATGTCATATTGTCTATGTTCCAAGACAATTTGTCGATATTATTAATACGATTTTAGCAGATTTCGGGTGTGATTGACGTATTGAGTAAGGAATCGTTAAGTGGTAATAGTGAATTCAGGCCCTGGTGTACTCAAGGAATAAATATGTTAAACGCCGCTGACCGGTTAATTTCGTCTTTCGTCTTGAATGTCGCGCCCTTTGGAAGGTGAAAACCATGGCTGGACTCATGCAAGCAATACAAATATTATGAACACGTGTTGAACAATAAATGATTAAAATATGGTTTTGTAAAGAAAAGCATGATTTCTGCGTATATTTACATGTTTCGCTCTTTGTTTCCAACAAAATATTTACTTAAAATAAGCCAAATTTACCTCTTCAAAATAATACGCCGTAAGGGCTGCTCGGAATGCCAACAAATAACCGTTGCTACAAACTGTGTCGTGTTTATTATTACAAGTGGCGTATACGCGTGTTCTCCGCGTTCTTTGCGTAGGACGCCCGGCGGCTGGATCGTGAGAATGTTTCGGTGTAGAAAAATCAAGGACATGAGTTAAATGGTTTTTATAGTGCCATTGCCAAATAATAGCCTGGTCTACTACTGAGGGCAATCCTCGAAATTTTAAGAACATTCACAGTCTGATCTTCGTCAAAAAATAACTCGAGTTTCCATAAATTTTTGACAGATTTTAAACATTTGCCACTAGCTGTAGCCGAGATGACACTGTGACTAAATTTTTAACGTTTTTAGTTACGAGAATTGGCTTTCTGGTCTATTCTGTAAAAAGCTTACCGTAAAAACCACGGTGAAGGGAGCTGTCATTCTATCTGATGCTTAGGGATTGGTTGGTACTACTTATGAACATCTCACTTTAAGCTGACTTTACCTAAGTTTTAACGGAGAGATTTCTACAGGAAAATTGTTTCTGGTTAAAGACATTTATTTATTTCTCATAAAGAAATTTACATTTCACTTGCATGAGAACAGATTTAAAGCAGATGTTTCAAAATGGGCCAGGTCTATGTACAGTATCTCAAAAAAAAGAGAAAATTCCGTAGAATTCGGGAAAAATACAGATAATTCAATTAAATGTATACTGTTGTGGTAGTGAATTGATATTTATAAATTATTTTTATCGACTTTCAACATGGCGTCTCACTGATTCAGTTACTCTGTGCTTAAAAACAATGACAGTAAATCATAGATCGACCATTGATCATAGAAAGAGTACTGTCAGCTGTCACAACAGTGTCACTGCAGGGCTCAGACGTGTCAGTCACTTGCGTCTCGTCGTCGGTCGTGATTGTGTTCGTTCTGTTTTGAGTTTCTGGAGTTCCTTTTAACTACCTCGCTTTCGTTTTTTGGATTCAATACCGTTTCTTTCCCATCTGTTTACCTGGCTTTTGTTTTTGGGCTTGACGGCGTAAGACTCTCGGGAGTAGCCGGGAGTCAACTTTCAACCACCACAGAAATAAACATGTCAAACGTCAATGTCATTAATCAATCAAAATGACAGCTTACCACCATGACGGGTTTTTATTGTGTGTTGCAATTTCAAGTGTAATTTCTTGTGTTTACCAAGCCATTTTAAAGCAATTGGACAGTTGAGAACTATTTTAAATGAATTTCCCTATTTTTAAGTATAGTGTATAAGGACCTGGCCGAGGCTCCATACATTTTGGAACATCTCCTTTAAGTAAAAACTAATCAGTGTCCTTCGACACTCGGACCCACAATTAATCTACTTGTTGTTTGAAAAACTTTTCTGTTTCTTTTCCTCATTTATCTATACATCTATCTATACATACAGATAAATAAAATTGGAGTGTCCGTTTGTAATATTCAAATAACCGCTTTTTACTTAATGCGTATGGATGTATACACGGTACATATCCCAAAATAACATTTTACAATTTTTGTCTGTCCGTCTGTCTGTCTGTTTGTTCCGGCTAATCTTTGATATGGCTGGACCGTTTTTGACGGGACTTTCAGTGACAGATAGCTGATGTAATAAGGAGTAACTTAGGCTACTTTTATTTTATAAATTGTATTTATTTTATAATAACATAATAAAAATAACTATTCCGCGCGGACGAAGTCGTGAGCACAGCTAGTTTGTTATTACATTAATTAATAAATCATATACTTATTAATGCAATTGTAAATAATTGTACAACTACATATGTGAGTATTACAGAAAACGAAATTAAAAATTGTTATTAAAAATGTAAATAATACATACAAATTCACTCATAAAGGTATATTAAATCACGAATATCATCATTATCCCGCGTAGGCAGTGTTCATTTCGCGTAACACATTTATGACCCAAATGTATTTTCCTCGGAGGCACATGTGTGACATGATACGATTTTTCGGACAGTGACAAACAATTAATCATTTTTATGAAAGGCTAATTTATCAAGACTAACATTACCAAATTGAGCTCGTAACATTGAAAAATATTTGTTAACATACTTTTCCTAAAAAAATTGGAAGGGTGTGGCTGTAGTGTACAGCACCGCCTTATTTTAGAATTTTTCAGGTAAATATTTAAGCAGATTAATATTGTAAAAGCTTAACAAGGTGCTTACATCCTATTAACGTAAAAAGTAGGGTAAAACTATGAACTAATAAGGTAAATTGTGTGTGCGAACATTAATTTCATTCCACAATTTTTTATTATAAGCGCCGTGGTTTGCGGAAACTTCTGCTATAAATACAACACATAGTTTTTAATAACAGTGATTCTGTTGTTACAAAAAGCTATGGATTCTCATAATGTTTATTATTGTTTAACTCAACAACGTTATAAACGTATCAGTGGGATCTCTATTCAATATGGCTATTTTTAGTGATGACGTTAAAGTATCGAGGGAGCCCAATCGATTAAACTCAAGAGCCATTGAAAGCCAGACGGCCGATTCTGTAAAAAAATCACGGTGAAAACGTAGGTAAGGTGAGTTGTCATTCCACCTGTCGTTCAATGCTGTAAAAAAAACTCACCGTGAGAACTTAAGTGAAGTGAGGTTTAAGTGAACTGTCATTCCATCTCATGCTAATGATTGACAGCTCATTTCAATCTCACGTCACCTAGTTTTCACGGTGAGATTTTTACAGAATGGGACTACTGGTGCAAGGGATTGACACTAATGACAGCTCACTTGGAACTCACTTCACTTAAGTTGTTGCGGTGATATTTTTACCGAATATATCGACAGGTGAGGGGAAACGATGCTGAGAGGTTGTTGTGTGTGTTGTGGAGTGGGTGGGTGGTGTGTGTGTTGTGTTGACTGGGTGGTGAAAGTGGTGGTGCTGGTGGTATAATTCGACAGATTGAATCACATCTTGGACCACTGCTGTATACGCTACTATTTTGTTATACAAGGTGTAATTTTAATCACCGTTAACCTCATAAGGGGTTATTGAACAGCTGATTTTATTTTCGCGATTTTAGGTTTGAGCCCATAGTAAAAGTTGTTCATAATGATGAGTACAATGACCCCTTATGAGGTTAACGGTGATTAAAATTACAGGCTGTATTTCACATCTATTCTATACATATAAATAAAATTGGAGTGTCTGTTTGTATTATTAAAATAACCGCTTTTTGCTACATGCATATGAATATATAAACAGTAAATTATACTAAAATAACATTTTTTACAATTTTTGTCTGTGTGTCTGTTTGTTTCCGCTAATCTCTGAAATGGTTGGACCGTTTTTGACGGGACTTTCACTGGCAGGTAGCTGATGTAATAAGGAGTAACTTAGGCCACTTTTATTTTAGAATTTTTATTTGTTTTTATTGATAAATAAATAATAGTAAAAAAACTATCCCGCGCGGACGAAGTCGCGGGCACAGCTAGTACATATATAAGTACCTAAGTTAACTCCTTTTCTTTCTCTGAATAAGTCAGGATTGCTGTTTTCTGCTTGCAATTACTGACCTTTCACACCCCACCCACTCTTGTCTATTCAGCGCTGTAAATGTGATTCAGCGAATTTGTGTCTTACATAAAAAATATCGGTAGGTATTAAATAAATCATTGTACGAACATTAAGATAACCTCTAAATATGGGCGTCCGGGGCGTCCTAAAATACTGATGTAAATAATAACTTCAATTTTTTTTATGTTTTTTTTTTTTTCAATTATGAAGTTGCTGTAGGTAAAAACATTATCTTTATAGAGAAGCCAAGTATGGCGGCTGCTACGATGGCGTGTACAGTGCCCATTAATTTTATACAAAGGCCTGACGCTGATTACTCGTTTTATTTTCTGTTTAAAAAAGGTTGAGGTAGACCTACTTATGTAATTAAACAATTTACAATGACCGATTCGAAGCCTCATATTTATTAATTTAACCATACACATAGCTTAAAATAGGTACGCAACACAATGCACGCTTCCACTAATTTACGCTTTATTTAATATTTGCCGTTCTGCCGCTCTGTGAAGAACATTAATTTCCTGCCAATATGTTTTACAATCATAGCACTATCCTCTACTTTGCAGGTGGAACGGATATCTATGGAATTGTGGACTGAATCATTGTTCACACGGCATTTTTGATATAACGAAGGAGGGAACAATTTTTGTCACAAGTTTAAACCCTGAGGGGTAAAATAGCGTCACACTAACAGTAGGAATGGCCTTTCATTTTGTCAATTCAACTTAATTTGTAGCGTTGTTTACGTTGTTGGGCAGTAAACATTTTTCGAACATAACAATCAGTGGATGATTCGTACTCTGATCAATAATAGTATATACTAGCTGTGCCCGCGACTTCGTCCGCGCGGAATAGTTATTTTTTTAATGATTTATTTACATGATATTATATTATATATAACGGCGCGTGGCATTATTAAATAATGAAAATCCGTTAATTTCGAGAGTTGTAATTTATTCTGTTATTTTAACGATTAATCGATTTGAATTGAACTAAATGGTAATTTTAATTAAGAGCGGGTAACACCGAATGGAGTTGCGTCTGTCATGGCGGGCGACGTCGTGTCAGTTCATTAAGTTGTTGACAGCCGTTGCATGTGACGGTCACTCGCAAACCCATTGGCTCTAAATCGTTAATTATTACTGCAATCCTTAATTGTTTAAGTCATTTAAGTGTCTGTAAAATTAAAATAGTGAACAGTCAACGCTACAGCGTATTTATTTCAACGTTTCCTGAAGTTTAACGCCCACTATGGATTCCCGTGCTGACGAAGTCACGAATCAGCAATCAGATGCAACAGCCCGGCCTTCCCGATTTCCCGTTATACGAGGTGCATTCAATAAGTACCTAGCCTCATCGCCAGAGGGCGCTGTAGTTTCAAAAGAGTTTTTTCAAATTTTCATTCCAATCCCTTCATTTGTTTTAATTTGACAACTTATGGAGGCGAACGTGTCGATCGGTTTTACAAAAATGGAAAAAGAGCAATATCGTTCGGTGATTCGATTCCTATTTTTGGAAGGGAAAACGCGCATCGAAATCAAGGAGCGCTTGGATGCTGTGTACGGTGACTCTTCTCCATCGATGGCCACCGTCAAGAATTGGTTCAACGAGTTTGCACGTGGCCGTACGTCGGTTTTTGATGAACCACGTCCAGGTGCACCGAAAACAGCTGCTACGGAGGAAAACATTTAAAAAATCCATGATCTCGTATTGGCAGATCGCCGATTGAAGGTTCGGGAGCTAGCTGAGACTGTAGGCATTTCAGAAGGAACAGTGCATCATATTCTTCACGAGGAACTCAGCATGAGAAAGCTGTCGGCGCGATGGGTGCCGCGTTTACTCACACCAGAAAACAAGCGCAACCGTGAGACCACATCGGAGACGTGTTTGGCGCTGTTTAAGCGGAATCCAGCGGAGTTTTTGCGTCGTTTTGTGACCGTCGATGAAACCTGGATCCACTGGTACCTACACACCAGAGACCAAGGAGCAATCAAAATAATGGATCCAGACCGGGGAACGTGCTCCAAAGAAGGCGAAAACTGTAAAATCGGCCGGAAAAGTTATAGCCACCGTTTTCTGGGATTCACAAGGTGTGATCTACATCGATTACCTCGAGAAGGGTAAAACAATTACAGGGCTTTACTATGCCGATTTATTGGGCCGATTCAACGCCGAATTAAAGAAAAAACGACCCCATCTGGCGAAGAAAAAAGTGCTGTTTCACCACGACAACGCACCGGTTCACACGTCTGCCGTTGCCATGGCCAAATTGGTCGAATTACGCTACGAATTGCTGCCCCATCCACCGTATTCTCCAGATTTGGCCCCTTGTGACTTCTTTCTGTTTCCTAATCTGAAAAAATCACTCACCGGGAATAGATATGGATCGAATGAGGAGGTCATCGCCGCCACGGAGGCCTATTTTGCAGAGTTTGACAAAAACTATTTTTCGGACGGATTAAAAAAGTTGGAGCATCGCTGGGCTAAGTGTATCGAACTAAAAGGAGACTATGTTGAAAAATAAATTCCAAAATTTTCGTTTACTTTTTGTAGGCTAAGTATTTATTGAATGACCCTCGTATATATTAATAGAAATATATAAAATTTCAAAAAAAAGTAGCCTAAGTTACTCCTTATTACATCAGCTATCTGCCAGTGAAAGTCCTGTCAAAATCGGTTTAGCCGTTACAGAGATTAGCCGGGACAAACAGACAGACAGACAAAAATTGAAAATAATGTTATTTTGGTATATGTACCGTGTATACATCCATACGCATTTAGTAAAAAGTGGTTATTTTAATATTACAAACAGATACTCCAATTTTATTTATCTGTAAATGTACAGATGTAATGCAATTAGGGTCCAGTTTGTTTATTTGCTCTTCTTTTTTAAGAAAATCCAGACGATTTGAACAAAGACATCCCGGTTGAAATTAAACATACAAAACTCGCGAGTGTTCCATTATTTTGATAATAAATATACAAACAGTATCTGATTGGAGTCAGTAAGAATGCAGTCATCGCAACCAGTCTATGCGAGACCAACGATAAAAAGGAAATAAATATATACAATCCTCTGAAAGCCAGAAATAAATTCGGCCATCCTGAAACCTGATATAATAAACTCAAATATTCAGGAAGTTTACGTTAATCTAAGAATTAAAACACAACATAAAAACGTAAAACAATCAAGCCAAAGTCGTAAACGACGACGAAGTTCCATATAAGTTCCTACTGCATTAATTGCAGGTACTTAGGTTCTGGTATTCGTACATTATATACACAGGATATATAAGTAAATGTACGAATAACAGAACGTACGACCTGTCTCTGTACGACTACAAAAGTAGGTACTATAAAATCTACTGCAGCAACCAAGCTCCACATTTCGTACTGCGTTAAGGCTTCTTCAAACAGCCGCGACGCGACACTTGTAGAACAATTTCCATTACGTTTTCATAGAAATTGTTCTACGAGTGTCGCGACGTGACCGTCGCGTCGCGCTAGTCTGCACGAGCCTTTAGTCTTTGGGGCCATATTTAATAAAGTTTTACTCGGAAATAATGTTTTAAGTTCTGCAGAAAAAACCTTGGAAATTATATAAACTAAACTAAATTAAGTATAACGTGCCAGTACTAATTAATATTAACTAGCTTTCTATGCTAATTGTCGGTAATTAATCTAGTCAAAACATTCCGAGCTATATTTCAGTAACAATAAGGTCGATGTAATTTTGTTATAATTACCTAATCGAAGCAGGTCCAAACCACCAGTAATCTTGTTGCTAAGTGTTTTATGGCCCTAACTTTGTAAGTCTACAACTTTCTTAATGGAAAGCCCCCAAAAGGAGAACATCGAATCATCATCTGCCCAGCCCTTTTCCAACTATGTTGGGTTCGGCTTCCAGTCTACCCGGATGCAGCTGAATACCAGTATTTAACATGGAGCGACTGTCTATCTGACCCCCCCACAACCCAGTTACTGGGTAATACGATACCCCTTGATAAGACTGGTTGTCAGACTTTCGGGCTTCTGACGACCCATAACGACTGTCAAAGATCCATAAAAGACAACCAGGACCAGCAGCTTAACATGATTTCGGAGGCACGTAGGGGTCTTGGTATGTTAAGGTGATCACCCATCCACGGACCGACCGCGGCAAACGTAGCTTAACCTGACCGATCGATCCGTGCGGCTTTTTACTACTTAGCCACTAGCCCCCTGGAGAACATTGAATATCCAGCTCATAAATAGGGTACCCATTTACCCAATAATGTAAATAACCTGATTGTCGAAATGATTTCTCTATAAATTTTCAGAAAATTAAGTGATCATCTTCCCGAACACTACACGAGCTAAATGATAAATTCAAAAGTTCTATCGTTATGACTACTATTTGTAGGTACATAACTATAACCGTTTTATGCCTAGATGCAAGGTTCAGTTCCGGAAAATAGAACCATAGACATTTTTCTCGGCGTTGAAATCAATACTCTTGTATGTAGTCTACACCTATGGCACTGCATCAGTGTACCTAAGTGCAATGAGCTAGGGGCTAGACGGAACATTAAAATGCAGATTCTCATTCTACAGCCAAAGAAACTGCAGAGAAATAACAACCACCATCCAAATAAAACACTATAAAGTGAATTTCTTAAGTCTTTGAATTTGTACTTTCATTTTTTGTCACCGATTTCTGATATTAAAGGATTTTTTCAGTTTGTACATCGTGTTTTTTTGAAATTCGAATGTTATTTTAAATAAACTTTTTAGTTTTGGAGTTTAGGTATCTACTCCTAAAGAATCGATTTTCAAATAAGGGGGTGAAATTAATAAAGCGTTAGGTATGTTTTTTTGCGAAACGTACGAGTACCTTGCGCACCTGTCACTTTGAAATTGCACTATTGCATGTTCAAAAACGATTGTCTTTGAATATGCAAGTGCAATTTCAAGGAGTAAACTCCAGTCGTACGTCGGAGCTGACATGACCATTTTTCTTTATATTTTGTTAATTCGTGCGTCTTACTTTATACTTGTTAAATAACAGTGATACGAAGTTATTGTAACAATATCCAAATACACTAAGAGGATAAAATACTCACTATTGAAGCTAACGCAAAAACCACGTATCAGAACTTGACCAAATTTATATGGAAGTGGAACTATTCTACATTTGGACGCTTTATTATATACAGGATAAGTTTTTAACCAGTGCGCAAACTGTAACCATGAATTGAGCATATCATTGTAGACCCTCAGCACAACTACAGGATAACTGTATATATAGTTCATTCGTTTTAGTTAAATTAGGATATAGGAACTTTGTTACATTTGTGAATTAATTTGATAAACTTACTTCTTTAAATAAATGTCTTTTTTTTTCAAATCAGTTTATAAATGTTGGAATTCAGAGGTGACAAACATTTAAAAAAAATCAACCGTATTGAGACCGTTCTCCTTTTTTTTGAAGTCGAATAGAAGACGAAAATGTCGCCGTCGTGTCTCTGCGAAGACTAACGTTATAATTTACAGACTGGAACTGAAGGCCTCTCGGGAAACGACGATACATGATAGTATCATTAATCGTGCGACCGAACACCGCACCCTGTAAGCCTTGGATATTGACAAGCGAATCAATTTATCTAGAAGTCCCAAGATAATCTGTGTTCATATATCTGACTCCAAGAATCATACAACAACGGGCACTGATGTAGGTGTACTCAGAAAATGGATATTGACTGTGCATGTCCACTACCATATGGGTGGGTTCTGTGTCCAGCACCCTAATTGTGTAACATACTATCAATCACAATCTGAATCATTTTGAAGATATGTTCGAAAAAATTGTCTGCTGCAACCACGTAAAATACGTAAATAACGCAATGAATGTTGTTGTCGAACTGTCAAATAACGCAATGAATGTTGTTGAACTGTCAAATAACGCAATGAACGTTATTGAACTGTCATATGAAAGCCATTCCTACTGTTAGTGTGATACGCAATTACCCCGCTGTCCATTATTATTAATTAATTATTAGTAGTGTTGAAGAAGTCCAGCTCATCCCGCCATCTCCGGCTGGACCTACCATGATATCGCATGCCATTAAGACGGACCCCCATTGGGTCATAAGTTTGCCCCATTGATCGTCTGACATGCGGCAGATGTGTCAAGTCCAATTCCATTATAGTGTGGCAGCTTTCCGCTGTCCATGATAAAGATAAAACTGTATAACACACAATATAAATCTGGTCATAAGCTTAAACAAACGCAGTTTGTTCTGCCAACGGCTATAATAAAAATGGTTTCGTAATTTCTCTTTTAAAGTTCGCGTTTCTAATACAAATTGCTTCGTTTATGCATTTGTATTGTTATCTTCTATGCACTTAGTAGCAATTAGTCTATGGAGATTCCTAGCAACGTGCGAAAACTTTAAAGAACTATTTAACTTTTTTATCTACGTCTGTGACAAACGCTGGACATTGGTCTTTTCTTTCTACTCTCGCATCTTCTACTCTCGCGTCTTTTCTTCCATCTACTCGTCGCACTTTTTTGTCAATATAATTTTTTGATTTTCTGCATTTGATTTTTTTAAAGATTATTACTTTAAAAGAGTAACGGTGGAGTTTCTTGACCATTCTTCTCATTACGGAACTGCCTTTTGGAAAGAGCAACAAGAATCAATTATTACTTTTTTGTAAATTTTGGCGATCAAAAGTAGGTACCTACCTTTTATGTGCTTGTGTGAAATAAATGATTTGACTTTGACTTTGGAATACCAGAAAGTTTACTGATAACCAATTAATTACAGAAAAAACGTATTTTGTAGTTTATAAAGCAACCCGTCAATTATCCATACATTCGTAGTAGGTACCTATTTAGAGCTGTTAAAATGATTGACACCATTTTAATCATTCCTCGCCGTCCAACCCCTGCCCTAACGACGTGCCATTAATTATAATTACACACAAAAACATACACGAATGACACATCGTGGTATGAAAATGGTGTAATTAACGGTTTTAGCTTTCTGCTTTATAATCTATATCTAGACGTATGGCTGTAGACGAGCTGTTTCTGTACATAAAAAAAAAATAGTTGTGCCATATCTATACTTTTTACATTTTTTTTTGTTTGTCGGTTTATTTGTTTCTCTATTTAGATGTGTGATTTGTAGAGGTATCACGTCAAAATAACGAAACCAATTGGCTAACTTTCATACTCAAGTATTCTTTATAACTCGGGGTAGATTTTAGTTTTTGTTTCATTGCAATCGCTTCGCTCAATCAAAATATATGATCATTTTAAATTTAACGGTCAAAAGAAAATCGAACTAAACCAATTCTAGGTGGGGTGCTTCGCTTCGCTCGCTCTTGCAACCAACATGGGTTGCAAGAGCGAGCAAAGCTCGCACTTCCTCTATGTGTCTATTTCTATTATGTACGAATGTGTTTGCATGCGAGTACCGTGTGACGACCTCCTTTTATAGATATTTTTATATAGGTATTTACATACCTACTTAATTATAAATATCTGTATTTACCTTGTAACACCTTCCTTTGTTGAAATATTACAGTATACAAGGGCGCATTCGCTCGATCGAAGCTTATACAATAATTTTGAAATGTATCCGAGCTGGAAACACATTGGGTGCGCATAAATCAGAAATGTACGGGTACCATACCATATACACACATCAAAAAAAGTTTGCGATCACTTTGAAAAATCGAAATCTTTTTTGTTACGGTGGATTATATTATAATTTCTCCTTCTTTTTAGATTCTTTATTTAAAAATATAGATTTAGATTTTAAAACAATAAAACAGTTCAATTGTTTTTCCATATAAAAAGGCTTTCAGTCCTTACGCTCATTCAGAAATCTGATTTAGTCAATTTTAACGGATTTAAAATACTTTTTCGGAAAGTTGTGATTGAAAAAATTCCAAGAGGATTATAAAAAGTTTTACGAGCAAGAAACTTTGAGGGAAGAAGGATACACCATGAGAGAAATAGCACGCAGAGTTGCTGTATCCCAATCCTGTGTCGTGACAACGTTGCAGGGGTACCACGGGATGGGTAATTTTGCTGACCTACCTGCGGTGGTCGCCCAACTGTTTTGACTGCTGCCCAAAGGCGTTATATTAGATTGCTGGCAGCCCGTGACCCAACAATCAACGCTACTAAAATAAAAGCAGACGTTCGGGCCACCTCTGGGCTTGAAGTTAGCTCTCAGACCATTCGGAATTGCTTGCACCAGGCTGGATTATGAGCACGGAGGTCTTGGCGAGCTCCTCTGAATTCCCGGCAACGACAACGACGGAGATTGCAGTGGGCTATGCTTCAGCAAAATGAATAAGAAAACATTTGGCAAAACTGTCTCTTCGTTGACGAATCGCGAATCAGTACTTAACCAGATAACCGACGTGTCAGTGTCTGGAGAAGACCAGGAGACCGTGAAAGGCCACTGGAACAGTTCAGCAAGACGGGAAATCGGTGTCCTTTTGGGGTGGTATTATGATTGGAGTTAGAACGCCTTTGATCCCGTATCGAGGCTTCATGACAGCAGACATGTATAGAGCAGTTGCTATTGATGTAATTGTCAGACCATTCCGAGTAAACCATGAGCACCAATTTGTGCTGGTCGATGATAATGCGCCCGCCCATCGAGCTCAACAAGTCAATGCTGCTCTCCGAGAATACGACATCCCAAGGTTAGACTGGCCTACCGGCTCGCCTGACTTAAACCTAATAGAGCACGCATGGGATGCTCTTAAGCGAGCTGTTTGGACCCGTCAGCCACGTCCCCAGACAGTGCCAGAGCTCAGGGAAGCCGCTATTCAAGAATGGGACAGGTTACCCCAAGAAATGCTGGATAACTTGATTCTCAGCATACCCAGGAGGATCACCGCATGTGTTCGAGCCAGGGGAGGAGTTATATTATGTTGAATATAAACCTTTTATTAATAATTTTTTGTTTAAGTTTGGTTAAACAGTCTTTTTCTTTCTACCAAATTTCTGTTACAATTAAGTACATTATGATGAATTAGTCAAATTTTTTTTTATAAAAAATAAAAAAATAGTTTTATTTTTTAATTTCAAACAGGGCATTTCTATTTAAAGAAAACACACAACAAAGAAATTTTCTTGATAAAGTTCAATTTCAAAAATTATATCAGCATAAGCTAGTGATCACAAACTTTAATTTGATGTGTGTATACGAGCTTGGCCTATAAATCTACCAACACGACCCCTTCCATGCCGCATCCTTTGATAGGTCCGATCTTGTTTCTAAAAACAAATATTTTAATAATAGATAAATAAATCATCAGCCTAAATAATTTCAAATATTTTTATTTGAAAAACAAAGGGAAAATAAAGAAATAATAATTCTTATACACAGAAGCGAAGCTTGTCGAACTATACGCCCAGCAGGCTAAAGCTGTGAGCCAATTATTACGAACGCTTGGAGCGTAAGATACGATCAACCAATTACGATTCTACCCGGTAAAATGCTGACTGGTTGAAAGTATATATTGAAGAAACTGTAGCGGGGCCATATAGCGCAGTTTATAGAAGTCCCTCGGAGCTAGAGTTTTGGTTCCATACGTACGAAGTAGTTATACATAATACTTACATTTTGTCTATGTCCACTCTCTCTAGGTATTTTAAACCCAGCGAGTATCAGGACAAACCATTAGGTCCTTACTTTTGACAAGGAATACAGAAAGCTAATATTTTGATATTAATGCATTAGAAATACGAGTACATTTAGTTTTAAATGAATTATGGTTCGACCTCTATGCGTTCACTAGTTATAGTTTAACAACTCAGTACTTACTTATAGTAAGGATCTATAAGAATCATGTTTCTTTCAGAATGGCACGCTATACGAGGTGGCTTCCGGGGGTCAGATGTGGCACCCGCCCACGACGCACTGCGTGGAGATGATGTTCAACGAGAACTTCTCCGAGCCGCGCCTGGTGGCTGGCGTCTGCTACCAGGACGTCTCCACAGATGACAGCCCTATCCTCTACACTGCGTATGCCGTTGGTAAGTAACCTTTTATTATTTAGCTAATAGCATGCAGCACGGCTTGCCCATAGATTCTGGACTGACTGTGTCGATAGGACTTCCCAAGGTGGACCGTGGACCTGGTGAAGGTCGCGGGAATCCTCAGGGTACGAGAAGCATAACTGGTCGATGTGGCGACGCTTTGGAAGGCGTATGTCCAGCAGTGGACCTATTTCAGTTGAAATGATGATGATGATGATAATATATATGTAGCTGTAAGGCCTATATTTGTCCACCTTGATATAAAGCAACGATTTAATGACTTGGTACACCTGTTCACTCGAGGGCCTATAATGTCCCCACTGCTGGAACACAGGCCTCCTCGCTATGAGAGGGAATGGGCCGTTATCCACCACGCGGGCGTGGTGCGGGTTGGTAGATGTCACATGTCTTCGATTTTTTTTGTTCTAGGACATGCCGGTTTCCTCACGATGTTTTCCTTCACCGTTTTGAGAGCAGTGGTGATGAAATTATTCACATAAAGTAAAGCGTCTGCCTGGTTTTAAACCTGTCAGGGCCGTTGCCTGTGGGCCACCACTGTTCTATTTAGAGTGACTTGTTTAGTCCCAGGATAGTCCCCTCTTTGCCGGAGTCAGTGTTCTCCTTTGAATTTTTGAAGTGAAAACTTCTTTAGGCGCGTTGAGCACTTTTTGGGTGAACAAAAATCATGGAACTCGCGTCATCGTCAGCGAACGCTTTTTGAGTAGGGGTCTGTTTAAAATGGTGGTTGGGTGAACGAGCACACGGATGAGTCGCGCGTTGATGTCTTTTGGAAAAGTCCCTTTCTTTCATTACGAAATTCTAATTTTTTATCCCTTTCTTTCCCTTTGTATTTTTGTCGTAAAAATCTGTACTATTACCTTTAACGACTGAAGTCGATCACTCGTTTATCATTTTTGACCGAGAGCAATCAGGATCCAAGGACCCAATGTGAAATCCTGTATTGACAAAAAAAAAAATACACACGTAATTGTTCAAGTTTTCACTTCTGTCGGCACTCCCGGAGTGCTACTGTTTTTTTACTAAATTATTATGGATAGTGGATATGGCCCGGCCCAAATATCAGCAAAGAAGGCAGGAGTGGCTACTAAACATGGTCATTACTTTGCACACGATGGACTACAACAGCCCATTAATCTAATTGTGACAACCTCATTAGTGGAAGCGACCCTCAAATATCCAGCTTCTTCGAGCAACATCGTAAAACAAATAATTACCTTTAGCAAGTTAGCATTCGAGTTTATTACTCGTTTAGTTTTTAAACGAGCGATAGTTTCGTCGTCAAAACAACACACTGTTGACTCCACAAGGCAATAGGATATCCGCTTTTACGAGCCATGGGATAGGCTCGTTGTTAAATGTCCGTTAATGATCTATAAGTACATACTCGGGGACACTTTGTGTACGTCATTGGTCAGTTTTAAAAAGTGTGTTGTGTTACACTATGACATAATTGAGGATCGTTTAGTAATTCCACTTAAAGGTGATCAGGAACATTTTCGTTTTTTGTTTGCTTTTACTTAGTCTCATACATATTTTGTATAACGGAAGCGCAGGTACGTACCACCTTACTTATGTTTTTAACTCTCCACGAGGATACATTATGCATTTACACGTTTTGAATGCATGTTTGTCATAGGATTGCCTAATATTTCATATTCGTTTTGTAATTCCATATTTTGTTCACTACCGGTACCCACCGATACCGATACCAGTACCCGGAATAACCCACACCACACCTTTACCCGCGTCAATTGTTTTTAGTTTTGAAAACTTTTACCACAATAATTCGTAACATTAAGTATTTATTTCATACTCTTCTGTACCTACATCTGTGTAACATTGAACTCCTAAACGGCTGGACCTATGTTCACAATAACCGAAATAAATTCTAACTTTTTGATACTAAATATTTAATCATTTGTGGACATTTCATCCCAATCTCGGTGTGCATTACCGTGGCAAAATGTTGTGATTTAGAGAGATGAGCCTGTAACAAATAATTAGTGTATCACGAGGAGCAATTTGTTTACTAATAGCAAAAGTTGTTTGAACTGTAATTTTAAAGTTATTATTTCAAAAAAAGATTTTGCTGGAGTTACGGTTTGAAACCCTAGGCAAAATCATTTTCAAAAATTCTTTTCAGCCCGGAACTAAATAATTGAATAGATAGTGTTTTCTTTTGTTACGTAGTAAATGTTTGTAAATAGCAAAATTTGTGTGAGTTCTTAAGTTATTTAAGATTTTGCTGCGGTAACGTTTTGGGATTTCCAAGATCTCGAAAACGAAGAAGTTTGAAAAAAATATCAATAAGAGAACTTAATTTGTTTAAATATTTGTTTTTGATTTCGTTGACGTAAACCAATGTAATTAAATGGTTTCTAAAATCAGAAAAAATAGATTTGCAAGTAAACCAATATATTTATAACCAAATAAATAGCTGTAAAAAATACCCGTTGTAAACGCTTATAACGTCAGGAATTTTAGATTTTGTAACTTTACATGATATGAAGATATAAAAAAAAAAAAATTGTCTGGTCGTACTTTAGCGATCGAATACGCAACAAAGCTATCTATTCATGTATTTGGTTCCGGTATGAAACGAATTTTTGTAAATGATTTCGCCAAGGCAAGTTTCAATCAGTTACTCCAGCAAAATCAGTTTTTCTCAAATAACTTTAAAACTACAGTTCAAACAATTTTAGCTATTAGTAAACAAATTGCTCTTCATGATACACTAATTATTTGTTACGGGCTCACCTCTCTAAAGCACAACATTTTGCCAGGGTAATGCACACTCAATCTCGTAATTTTTTAAAGAAATAATGTATTTAGGTTTATACCGTTTTGCGGCAGTTATCCGACCCCCGGGCCAAAAGGAATCACTGAACTAAATTGATCTGCGATAGTTTCATAGCAGCAAAGAGATAGATGTCGATTTTTCACATACCTACACTCACTCCATGAAATTTCACAGTTGGCATAGTAAAATGCCTTTAATATACCGAAGCGAACGACAAATATCGAAAACATATGCTTAAGCTTGAAACAATGTTTATTTTACTGGTGCCGTAGTATTAATTTACAGAATATGAAACCAAAGTGGTAAGAAGTAGAAATCGGCGCACGTGTTTAAATGTATTTAAATTGGAATGAACAAAGATACATACATACATATCTAAAACTCAAACTGAAAGCATTTATTTCAATTAAACCATTTACAGGCAATTTCGAACTGTCTTAAAGTCGGTCAGTTGGTCAGAAAGTTCTAGCTTAGTTACCCATCCCAAAACCTAGATTAATAAATCTATATGTTACTAGCTGACCCAGCAAACGTTGTTTTGCCTTATAAATTATTTAGGGGTGGACTACCCCTAACATTTAGGGGGATGAAAAATAGATGTTGGCCGATTCTCATAGATACCGGATAAGCACAAAAATTTCATCAAAATCGGTCAAGCCGTTTCGGAGGAGTATGGCAACGAAAACTGTGACACGAGAATTTTATATATTAGAAGATAATTTGTGGAGAAGGAGTGCAGAAAGCTAATATTTTTGAATATTTATATGAATTATGGTTGAACTTCGACCACTAGGTGACCACTAGTAATAGTAACGTATAATTATGAATATAATCAAATATTTAAACCAGCAGGCTTAGCACGAGCACCGATTTGTCGACGGAAGAATAGGCATGCCTATTAACTAAATGATGTACAATAGGAGAAGATAGCTATGTTCTTCTTTACCACAGTTATGCGTTCTAAACGGATCATGATTTTGTAGATAATCGTATATACTTTGTGACCGTCGAGTAGAAAGTTTGTTGTCAGTGTGATTTTGATAGTTTGGGAAGAAATGTTCTTCTGAAATAGTCTACATATAAAAGGACCTAGACAAAGATCGTTAGAAACGAAAGACAACATGACAGATTGTAGTAGGTTATCTACGGTGCGATGTCCAAAATAGAGAAACGAAATGTGACTTAGTATCTATATCAAATCAAAAGTCATATATTCTAACTTGGCTGAGAGTCAGCACTTTTTGAACGTCAAAATTACATAAGACAGTCCCCCAAAACGCCCGCCCTTCACCACTTCCTAGCTGGGAAGAAGAAGTGGCGCAACAAACTCTATAGAAAAAGCACTTTCTATTCTTCGTAGAAATAGAAAGCGTCATGCTAAGCCTGCAGGTGATCCCCTGACCCTCAAATTAAAATGTTCCTGCGACCTGGGAGTCACTGTTTCAATTCTCATCATCTTAAATATCAAATCCATCTTTACCAGTTCTGTTTCATCGAAAGCCTCATTCTTGAGATCTCGAATTATTTCAGGACCTACATCTATCAATAGTTAATTCGTACTAATACAAATCGAATTCCTGTGATCCCATTCCTTATTGGATTGCTTCGGAATTAACGGGCGGTAAAATTTACATCGTCTCCTACAAGTGTGGAACGTTTGCCAACAATTATGTTTGGTAGTAAAGTTATTATGAGCAGCAGTATTGTACGAGTTTATGACGTACGTACCACACGACAAGTTCATTACTGTGCAAGTATCCAAAATAGTTTTGAGTTTGTAAAGATAGGTGCAATGTTCTATACATAACATGTACTATTCATACGCCAGCGTCTGCGCATCGCACATACCAGATTTTAGCGGGCGGTGACTTCGGGATATTAAAATAAATACAATGTACGTCTATTCTGTAAAAAACTCACCAGGAAGCTAAGGTGAAGTGAGCTGGTTTTGATACTTTTTTCGAAGTTTTCAAGATTGCCTTGAACGTAGGTTCAAAATACGTAGCATGTCATTATAAAATCCATGGTAAAGATAAAAATTGTGTAGTAGTATTTGTTTATTGCATTATTAATAGATTGTATATGATTGACGTATGTGATAATAAGTGATGTAGGGAAAACACAGTACACTTGCTACGGATCGAGCACTTTCCCTTTACTAAACCTCGTTGAGAGTACTGCAATTTTTCATTCAGGAAGTGAGGTTGTTTGGCTGCCTCACAACGTCCACAACACAAAAAAAACTACGTTTTTACGCCTATATTTAACAATTTCTTTGTTTCAGGTCTCATTCTGTCAGTACCGTTCCTCCTGGCGACATTTCTGATCTACGCATTCATTCCTGAGCTGAGGAACCTTCACGGCATGTGCTTGATGGCGTATTGTGGAGGTCTGATCGTAGCTTACCCATTCCTGGCTTATCTGAAACTCCACGTGGGACGGGTTGGAGTTGCGATGACTGGGTGCTTAATTATTGGTAAGTCATCATCTGCCTAGCCTTTTCCCAACTATGTTGGGGTTGGCTTCCAGTCTAACCGGATGCAGCTGAATACCAGTATTTTACATGGAGCGACTGCCCATCTGACCTCCACAACCCAGTAACTGGGTAATACGATACCCCTTGGTAAGACTGGTTGTCACACTCATTGGTAAGTACCTGTACAGAATTTTGGATAGGTTTTTTTATTGATGCTTATTCATAACAGTTATTGAACTTGGCGGAATCTACATCGCCACATGTGAACTACGTATCAAAAACCTTACGTCTTACAAATCGGGGCGACTAGCATACTATGCAACATTCCGACATCAACCAGCAGATAAGTAGCCCACTAGACACAACACCCACCTGGTCGGAGAATCCACCCATTTCTAAGAGGGATGAGACACTTTCTACCCTGTTTCTTATACCTCTACAGGACTGAAAATAAGATAGTGTAAAACTTCTACTTCTTCTTCCTCTAATAATTTCACATGACATTTGAATGACATCGTGCTTTACTGTGTCGACGCTTTTCTGGTTGGTTGCTTCTGTAAATTCTGGCTGACACGAGTTGCAGTGGCTTGGAATAGTCGTGCAGGCTTGTCCTAACAAAACACATAATATTGGTTCCCATTACAAATGCCAACCAAAATATTGAAAACTAACTTTCAATATTTTGTTTAGTATTTTCCTTGTAGAGTTTGTTCACAAGTTTATTCTGAAAAGGTCACACAGTCATAATAGCAACCGCGAGGCACAAAAATATCTAGAACGTGTGCCTGCATCCCAATTTACCGAGGATTTGTAACGAAGATTCGAAACGCACGAACTGGATTTTATACGGCTTCCCAAATCTAGGGCTCACCAAAATCTTTTCAATGCTTTCTAGCCAATATGCGTGAAGTCTGCATTTTAATTTTGGCGGTGACAAAAACGAAAATACAGATAAACTAACACCGAAATAAAAGTTATTTTTCACTTCACGTATATAACAGTGACAAGAACAGTGTAGAATATCATCAAGACACTATCCTCCCATACCTATTATCACTGTAATTTGAAAACATTGTAAAAGCCAATTATTTTTAAAAGAGTAACCGTGGAGTTTCTTGCCGGCTCTTCTCCATAGGAAGCGACAAATTGGAACCGTGCACCTAGCTTCTGACGTTTTATAAGTGGCTATGCAGGTTTATGTGAAATAAAATACTTTGATTTTATTTGATTTGATACACAAAGTGGATTAAAAACTTATCATCTAATCTAACGCAAAAAGGACCCAAGCAAAGTTAATCAAATTTATATAGGACCGTCCCTGAGGCTTACCCTAACCACAAAAAAAAAAACAAAAAAAATGAAATCGATCGATTGAATTTTCTAATCGATCCACAGTTGCCGGAAATATAGCAGAAAATACTACTCCTCCTTTTTGAAGTCGGTTAAAAATCGCCTCCGAATGAGCAAAGTTAATTGAAAGCCCTAAAACTGGCTACTAATAGGTACGTGTTAATGACGGTTCCATCAACATTTCATCGAATGGTTCATTCTATTGGCGGCTTGTTTAATAGGCTCACTAAAATCCTGAAGTGACTTATTATTGGTAATTATTTTCAGTTCCATGGAAACGATTTTATAGTCGCGGTTATAACATCACTACTTTCAATCTGCTGAATCCCAAATATTCCAATAGTTTTTGATTTGGCTCGTTAATCTTCGTAAAAAACGTCTGCATTCAGTTTGTGGTTTAAAAACCAATAAATTCTTCAATATCTATAAAGATTTTCAGGAATAATGAAATAACTACAGCCTGTTATATAGTGGGTAAGCAGAAACGATACACATTAATGAATACAAGATCTTTATTATGGTAATTCGGGAATTGTGCGAAATTGGGTTAACTATGATATTCTCGTTCCCTATTTTATTGCCTGCTCATAAAATATTTGATTAAATCTGCCGAACATCGAGTACGAGCAGTGGCGTGCACAGAGTTTTTAGACAGGGTAGGTATAAAAAAGGCAAAAAAAAACAGAATAACCGATTGCTGTACCTACACATGCAACCTGTGTGGCAATGAAATGAATCATATTATTGTTGTGTATTGAATTTACGATTGACTTTAACTTTAGTTTTTATTAATTGTAAATTCGGTGTACAACACTTTTCACGATCACAGGTTTTTTTTTATGTTCACCGAAAGATAGTTTTGAAAATGAATCATTTTTTCTTTTCTCTATTCACACACCACCTGAACAACTTTCACAGTGAATATTATCTATTTTTCACACTATTATCAATATGAAAACCTTAAATACATGAACCTAACTAATCTAAACTTATCGAACTTTACGATCGAACAGTTAAGGTTAAAGATTTAACTAGCTCTCAAAATTTCCGTCAATGGTTTCAGAGCGTTCTCCCCACGCGGGCTGGCAACGGGACATTTATGGCAGTTTTTCGCGATTATTTAATTAAATACAAACAAAAGTAAACTTTTTCTTCAACCATGCACTAGATCGTTGGTATTTTCAAGTTTGTGTGCTATTTTTTTTACAGTTATTTTGGTATTTACTTATAAAGATCGACATACCGTAATTAATTTATTAATTATTTTATATTTGCATTACTAAGTGTAATTAAATGTTTTTATCAAACAGTAAATGTTAAAAATAACCATAAATACCAACGAGCTAGTGCTTGGTTGAAAAAAATAGTACTTTTGTTTTTATTTAATGAAATCATCACGAAAAACTAGTATAAATGCGTTGTTGCCAGTCCGCGTGGAATGAACGCTCTTAAAGAGACTGCAAAATATGTCAGAAGACTGATTATGATTAGGTATGGTTGTGAACCCTAACTGTTAATTATAAGTAGAAACTATGAGTTATGATTGTTATGAAACAGTTCTAGTCATTGATTAACGTTGATCTCATTTAATTTAGTATACCCGCTTTGCCCAAAAGCCCTACCTGCTTTAGCCCCCCCCCCCCACCACGGGTAAAACGGGTAATTCGAGCCATTCGAATTCGGTAAAGTATCTTATTATTTTTGTATTCTTAATGTACAAAACTATAAAATATGTCATTTATTTTATAGTCCTTGATAACTAAACTTTTCCCAATATACAAATAAAAGTTCCATTTGTATCTAAAAATTGTTTTTTTTTCATCATCAACCTTAGCTTCCCCGTTTTGGGCTACCCTCCCCTAGGTATTGCACTTTTCTATGAAACAATTGTTTTTTTTTTACAACTGACGAAACATTTTTACGTTAGGGCGTGTGTCTAGAATCATGTGCTGAAAAAAAGTCATGGTTACAGTTTCCGCGTCTATATTTCGGCCGCCCTGTATACATACATAACGTACTACGGTACCTACATAGTACATACACATAAAATTGAAATCTCTTTTAATGTTAGATTTTTACTAAATGCATTTAAAAGTTATTAGTTCGGTACTTATATTAACAAACATATTTTTTCATTTTTGTTTGTCAGTTTGTTCCGGGTATAATCTCCGAAACGGCTGGACCTATTTTGACGAGACTTTCACTGGCAGACAGCTGATGTTATAAGAAGTAACTAAGGCTACTTTTATTTCAGAAAAATAATAAGGGTCCGCGTAAAAAAATTAAACTCACCCACGAGAGCGTAGCCGCGGGTAAAAACTACTTAAGAAATTACTTAAGGGTAGTTATAGTTACTTACTTTTCTAAATAATTGAATCATACGTTCTTGTTAATATGTTGTTTGTCTTTCCCATAATGTACCTCATTAGCAGTAAGTAACTAATCAGCGATACCTATGCTGTTGTTCAGTAAAACAATCCGTCTTGCTTTCACATTATCACGGTTCGTTTCCTGGATAATTACGGACGACCACACCCAGCTTAGTTAGTAATAGACGTAATTTACCGAAGTATATTAGCAGTGATATACCTGCTAATGTGATTAAAAACATGGTTACTTATGGCCGGTATAACATGACACATTATGGCTGCGAATTGTCAGTTATACGTTTGTAAATTGCTACGAGGATCTTTGGCGCTTGATTGATATGGACATGGAGGGCTGTTGGTAAACATTTGTGAGTTTATATTGGAATAAATAACATTTTAGTTTTTTATGGAAGTCGGTTATACGATACTCGGTTGTATTATATGACTCGTATATATATGTATATAAGGTGTATCTATTCATACACGAAATATCTGAAAGGGTCATTGTACTCATCATTATGTACAACTTTTACTATGAGACCAAACCTGAAATCGCGAAAAAAAATATCAGCTGTTCCCTACATTTATGTTCGCATATCTCGTCAAAATGTAGGGAACAGCTGATATTTTTTCGCGATTTCAGGTTTGGTCCGATAGTAAAAGTTGTTCATAATGATGAGTACAATGACCCCTTCAGATATTTCGTGTATGAATAGATACACCTTATATTACTTGCTATGTACAAAACAGTGACAGGAAATATGAGAACGTCATTAAGATACACTAAGTGGATTAAATACGTAAAAACTGCCCATGCAAAGTTAGTAAATTTATTTGGGACCGTTTCTGAGCCATACCCTTATCATAAAAAAATAAATTCGTTCTATAATTGCCAGAGATATTGTGAAATATAGATACAACCAAAAAAAATCTAAAAAGTAAAAACAAAAATATTTATTGGCCTTATAAGTTGTAGGTAATATTATGATCAAAGCATTGTCACGTCGGGGGATGGCTAATGAAAATGTTATCCTTCCTACGAGTACAATAGGTTAGTTACATTCATTATTGTTGGGCATCGTCTGTTAGGCGTTTTCATTGGCCGTACCCGACGTGTTAATGCTTTGATCAAAATATTACCTACAACGTAAAAGGCCAATAAATATTATTTTTTTACTTTTGCGAGGTTTTTGCTTGGGTCGGGGGTTTTTAAAATTTAACATTTATTTCCTGCTTTTTAAACTTAATATAGTAATAGTAAACACGCTACATGTGCGAGTACACCTGTCACGCTTAAATCTGCGCAGCTTTACGTATGTTTCCCACAGTGAAGTTTGTTAGTAATTTATCCCCAGTCCTCGTCCTGATCACCATTTTTCTATAACCTATTCATTGAGACCTTTTCAATGAGCCCAAACACGATACTTAGCTGTTTGTTGGTGTGTAACTTGGGTATCCTGGAAATTCCAGGTGATGCTCCAGCATCAGTTCAAGGTTACTCTGTTCGTCTAATATCATTGAAGTAATGGAATACCAAATTTCGACTCGATCAGACCCGTGGGAGATGCTCAAATCACTTCATCAACCAGAAAAGAGCTGATAATTTTCAAACGACTGAACCGGTTGTGATGAAACATATCTAAGAACCACCACTACGTCTCCACGTTTTCGACTGAGAACATTTTGGATTTTTTAGGTTTAAATCCATCAGACATCCTCTTCAGATATCTACGCTATTTATTTCGAATATGTGTCCAGAACTGACTGATGATTTTAGCATTGAGTAGGTACTCCAAAGAGTGGAAGGTTGTTTAGTTTTGGCTAAGTACTGGACGTAGGCCAAAAACACAGATTCTGAAAAATTCTTGGCGCCTCTTGCATTTCTCCATTCAATAACATTACCATAGGCTTTCAAATATTTTAACCGCGATTTTACAGGTAATAGATTATCCATCATGTGATGGATAATCTATTACCTGCGTCAGTTCTAATACTTTCAGGAGTAAATTCTGTACTTTCACTGTCACTTGAAGAATTCATTTTCAAAACAAAACCATAAATTTCTAACAATCCGTGAAAATTGACGAAAACGCGGCCTGTAGTTCGCGCGTTTTTAATTTGATTTCTTTTTTTTATTCAGCTGGCGGGGCGACTATGGGCCGTCGTACCAGCCAGTCTTTATTCAAACAATATTTGCGTTCGATTTCTTTGGCGCTGAACACTAAGATGTTCCAAATTCAAAAAGTGCGCGGCCACTAAAAACTCATTACTGCCCGCTAAAAGTTACATAAACAAAACGCCACCTTTGGGTGCACTTAAAGGCGAACCAAGTCGTTCTTTTCGAATAGATGGAATGAAAAAAACATACAGACGAAATTGAGAACCTGCTCCTGAAGTCGCGCTGATGTATTTACATATTATCATATCAAAGTCGAAAATTTATTTTTCTTTCTCTGTGTCATCGCGTGACAATTTATGCTGGTTATGTTACATGGTTATTCGTGCTTGCAAAAAAAGTACGTTCAGCTTTTAATTACAAAATTATTTCTGTTATGGCCAGCTAAAAGTTGGTTCATTTGAATAATTCTATTCACAAGCCAAATTAAGTCAGGGCATAATTAAATTTCGTGCAGGCTTCAAAACAAATAACTTTTATAATGTTAGGCCAATCCCTAGGGAAGGACGGAACTTATGAAAATTCATACCGGTTCCATTAATTTCTTTGGGTTTGTTCCAGCTTTTAATTCAAAACGGTAGGTAATACCTATTTTGTAAAATAATGTTTTGAAGAAAGCTTTGTTTTTAACCGACTTCAAAAAGGTTATCAATTTGGTATATATATATTTTTTTATGTATGTTCGGGTATAACGCCGTCATACATAGACGGATTCGGTTTTGTTTTTAATTTCATACGTTTCGGAGACAGACAACGGAACTCTTCAAAAGATTACAACAAATCAACCGCTATTGCTGCTATCGCATAAAAATGCGTTATTACTTATTATTTATCGAAAACAAGTTTATAAAAAAATCTAACTTAAAAACCACAGTAAAAAACTATGCCCCACAAAACCGTTTTCACGGTTTGTCTGTCCCCCCCAGTGGGGTTCCCGCATTGTCGTTGCAGGGGGGCTCAGTAACCGTAGTCACTCTCCCACGGTGAAGCGAAGAGGAACCACAAGGTGGGGCCGCTCGTCAGGGCTTGTGCCTCCAAGCCGACGACGTAGCGGTCAAAAAGTAGGTTGCGGTGAGGTGCATCGCAGCTGAGGCGGGCCGCGATGTCGAATGGGAGACATCGCGGCTGAGAGTTACAGGCTGCGGCGGAGGAGGAGTGCCGGTACTTCTGAGTAGCGCTCTTCCCGTCCGTGGCCTGGACGGGGCCGCCACCGTTTGATGGCGGACGCGGTGGGGCCGCAGGGGAAGAGGAATGTCGGTATAGCGTTGGCCGCTCTCCCTATCCCCTGCGGCCGAAAAGTGGTAGGCGGCGGGGCCACTGCTGACCCGTCGCAGGGAGACGTCAGCAGCAGCTGGTGGGACTCGCAAGGGCCGATGCCTGCCAGGGGTGCAGGTTGTTCGAAAGAGATACCGCGGCCCCTGGCACACGGGCAGCTGAGAGAACATGGGTGGGTTTTAGTCAGTAAAAGTCTAACACGCCCTCCTGCTCCACCCAGAGCGGAAGAAGTCATTTGATGATTTCCCACCCACAAAAAAAACAAAACGGTTTGTCTGTGGGAACAGAACAAATAGTACCTGATACACATACATGGTTTATTAGTGCGGACACTTAATTTTCACTTATTGCCCTTCACTTATACATAATACAACTAACAATAACATCTTAAATGTATGGAAATAATAAAAATAAAAAGCTACCCAATCACCCATCCAATGGGCACGCCGCGATTGCGGCGGTAAGTCCCCTCTTTGAGGAGTGGCTTGAGAGGCGGCATGGCGTCCTCACCTTTCGCCTGACACAGGTCCTTACCGGACACGCTTGTTTCGGGAGGTTCCTGTTTCGGATAGGGCGGGAGGAAACGCCCGGGTGTTTCCATTGCGAAGATCGCCCTGAGGACACGGTGGAGGTCTGCCCGGCTTGGGCGGAGCATCGCCGTGTCCTCGTGGAGGTGATCGGCGGCGGCGATCTCTCGCGTCCTACCCTGGTCCAGGCCATGGTACGGAGCGAGAGGGCATGGCTAGCAGTCGCCTCCTTCAGCGAAGCAGTTATGCTCGCAAAGAGGGAGGCGGCGCACGTGAGGGAGATGCAGTACATGCGCCCTCACAGCCGTGGCCTTCGCAGGAGACGCCCTGGGCGTCGGGAATCCCAGGCTGATTCCCGGCCACCGTAGGCGCGGGCTTGCGGACGGCGAGTAATGGGTAGCTCGCTGTCCGGTAAGGACCAAGCCCGGGTCGACGGCGCGTTGTGTTCCACGCGCGCCTCAAAGAGATGTCATCAGCAACTGATGGGGCCCGCAAGGGGCGATGCCTGTCAGGGGTGCGGGTTGTTCGAAAGAGATACCGCGGCCCCTGGCACACAGGCAAGTGAGGGAACACGGGTGGGTTTTAGTCAGTAAAAGTCTGACACGCCCTCCCGCTCCACCCAGAGCGGGAGAAGTTATTTGATGATTTCCCACCCAGAAAAAAAAAAAAAAAATCACCCATCCAATCCAACAATCTGCAAACCACTTTCCTAAGATCATCGTTAACAAATTCCTGAAAAAAAAAATGCTTAAGTAATTTGCCTTTACCTTTCATTTCCCCTCCATTTTATTTCCTTTTATTTTTCTATTCTTCGTAGAAATAGATTTCTATATAAAACGGAGGAGGTTCTCAAGTCAACGCGTATATTTTTTTTATGTATGACCACGCAGTATAGTCCGATTTTGATAATTCTTTTTTTATTAAAAAGGGTACCTATACCCCGAAATTGGTCCCATATAAATTTGAAAAAAAAAAACCAATCTTAAGGGTAGGAAAACAGAGGATGATTGATTGTTCACTCACAGATTTTTTTATGCTAAGATGTGTATTACAAAAAGTAATAAAAAATTAAGCATTTAGTAATTAGTAGATTAGAGCCACAAAAAATTATAAAATAAAAACTTTTTACCAAAAAATTAAACCGCCGAAAAAACAGAAAAGCAAAAATAATAAACTTTTTTCTTTAACCTTAATAACTAAGTTCGGAAGTCGGTGACTTTGGTTATGTATTATAATGGTATGTCACCGCCTTCCGAACTTACGTTATTAAGGTTAAACAAAAAAGGTTTATTATTTTTTGCTTTTCTGTTTTTTCGACGGTTTAATTTTTTGTTAAAAAGTTTTTCTAAACAAGTCACATTTCGTTTCTCCATTTTTGCCATCGCACCGTAGATATCCTTCTAAAATATGTCATTTTGTCTTTCGTTTCTAACAATCTTAGTCTAGGTTCTTTTATATGTAGACTATTTCAGAAGAATATTTCTTCCCAATCTGTCAAAATCACAATGACAACAAACTTTCTACTCGACGGCCACAAAGTTTAAACGATTATCTACAAAATCATGATTCGTTTACAGCACTAACCCTATTTATACCAACTAGGTAAACGTACTTGTCGTTACTCTACAAAATAGCTTCTAACAAAATACACTTACACGAGTAAATCATTTTCAACTTTTTAGAACGTCATTTGAGTTTAGACGATAAGAAATAAGTAGTTAGAGGTTTTCTGTCGGCAAACTTCGCATTTTGCTGCCATTTGCACGACGTTTCCAAACATAGTAAAAAATATAGTATATAATAATAAACATGTCACTTGTCAAACATTGCACCTTCTGGTATAGAATTGAGCTGAATGATGCTGATCCACTCGTCATGTTCGGGAACGGGCGCCGTCGTTTGAGACTGGTCATTTCTTAACTGCTGCGGCTTATTTGTAATCTTATGTTTTTAATGGTTTCTCCTTTATTTCACATTCTTCTCAAATAACAACAAGCAAACAACAAGCAACAAGAAAATTGCAACCATGATTTTGTAATATCTTGATATAGGAGAATGTCCTTAGAGTTTCTTGCCCGTTCTACTGCATAGAGATCTACGCGTTGAAATGGGCAACTAGCTTCAACTTGCTAACTAACTGTCCGCCTTTTTTACAATTCAAAAGTGGCTGTAAATGGTTTAATTTTAATAAGTAAGTAAGAAAGAAAAATGCGTTTATTGGCATTACAGCTTATAATTTAGAACCTTATAAATATAAATGAAATATAAAACAATGATAATAATGCCAAAATAGCCTCTGCTTATGTCAGATGACAACACAAAGTGCACCCAATTAACGCTGATTTTCAGCTGCGACCCACCACGAAATAAATGCTTTTAGTTTGCATGAGTTTGAATGCATCCGAGCTTGGGCCCGATCACCATGTTTAGAGAGCACTACTACATTCACTACCACAGGCTACAATAAAGGTAGAACTAGGTGTTTATTCGATTTTCCTGTCCACCCTCTTCACATAAGTAATTCTCGGCTCAAGTGTCTTATGTCATACCTCCTACGGCATTGTTGTGTACGATTCACACATCGCAGGAGGTTAACAAACTAATGTGACCCAGACAATTGATCACAATCATTCCATATTGTGTGAATGTGATCTTATTTCATCTCAATAATGATGACGTGAGATAGGTCAACTCACATCTTATAATCGGTACTACTTAAGTATCTAAGTGTTGAATGTTTTTAGCACCTAGAAACGTAATTAGATGCTTCTTTTAACACTTGTAACTAAATAGGGACTTAATAATTGTAAATCAAATCTGTGCCATTTGTAGGTATTCCAAATAATCCCTATTTATGTATTTATAGAAATTTGGCAAACAACTTGATCTTGATAATCTTATATCGTTTATATCGGGTGAGCCTCAAAGTTATCAGCCATTTAAACTGGGTGATAGAGACAAGCAACGGCTATTACAAATTGATTCGGTCTATCTATGTGGAATCGACGTTATTATTGAATGAAAAGATACAACTAAGTATCATCAAATATAAATCAACACATGTCATAGACTTCGTACTGTAATTTCAGACAGTTAATTTTAGAATTGATGACTATTTGGTACTGACGTAAATCAGGTACTGATTGATTACTTAGTACTGTACTTATACCTACTATTTCTGTTCAATTAATACAAAACAACACGCAACAATTGCAATATTTTTGATGTGACACACACACATACCTACCTTGTCAGTGATAATATAGGTATGTGACCGCAGCATACATGACTGGCCGGATATTTCAATCAAAACGAACTAATTTATGAATAAACTTGATCGTCATTAATACTTATTTTCCCATACTTCGGCGATAAAGCAATAAATATGTGAGTAATTGCTCCGTCATTTGGTTTGTGTGTTAGTTCAGGCGAAGAATACCTTAATTTATCAATTCTGGCGTGACGTGGGTGGCAAAGTTCATTGAAATAGACGAACTCTAATCTCGGTTGACTAAACAAACCAGACTTCTAAATTTATAAAGGTTTTTGAAACTACAAAAGCCATTCAAACAAAATTACGAGAAATATTCTTAGCCGTAGAACAAAAAGCATAAAAGCTTGTGCTGTGTATTTATTCGTAACTGCAGACGCGGCTTGGATCGCTCGTCGACGTACGGGCGTGTCAAACGCCTACCACTTCTCGGTAAATGCGGAAAATATACACGATATTGCAAGATTTATCTTCCAATTGGTATCCCAATGAAAGAAAAAAAGCCGTGCTTTAGCCGGCCAGATGGTTCTCTTCCAATGCAATTTCTAAAAGCTATTTGCCAAACAGCACATGCAGTCTAGATCCACAAAATTCGGGCTCTAGTTTTTACGTAAGCTCTGCCACGAATGATGAAAAGAGATGTTCTGAAAAACGTAGAGATGATTTGTGCAGTCGCCCTGAATCTTTTTGTTCGGAACGAACCATGCAGAGATTGTGTAAGAACAAAAGCACATCAAATCAACTTGATTAATTACTCGTAATTAATGATACGGCACAATGGTGATCAAAAGAGAATTGTTCTCACAGGCTCACATTAGGGCTTCCTGTCGTAGGTGTGTTTTATGAAGCACAAAAGTCAGATCCACCTACATGCAGCTTCAGAGCGAATACAGTTCTGGAAAATGTGGTAATTCAATTTGCGTCTGACTATGATGAACAATATTGTTTTTTAGTACGAAAATCTCAGGTGGATAGACTCCTTGCCTTTGCTCTATTTAGGTACCTATATCTTGAAGATTTTGTGTCGCAATTTTATTATTTGTTTTCCTCGTCATGCCCAAAGCGTCTTTCCATTTATTCTGCGAAGCTTTGCAATTGACCCACATTTCAATTAAAGAGATTCTCACACCTTTTATTTATTATCTTTTAGTACCTGCGTAACGTGGTTATAGTTTGTTATGTTTCTTTTAATCTTTTGTATATTGACGCCGGATGATTTCCTTTCAGCAATGTGGTTTCTTAACTTTGTTTTTTACGTTTATTTATATTTTTCAGCGTTCATCGTTTACTACGCATTCCAAACGAGTTTCTTCTGGCTCAACGTCATGTGTTTCGATATATGGAGGACTTTCAGGTAAATGGATTCGCTATATTTTATAACTACATTACACTTATGCGATAATAGTATTGGTATTCTATTTTACATAAACAAGAAACTCTCCCGCTGAGAATGAAAATTGTGTCAGGTTTAGCACTAAAAGATTCAATATTTCACTGTCAATTTTTGCTTGTAACTCATAACAACATCTGAGACAAAAGTAGGAGTTTCATCATATCATCCAATCCACATGTTAAACAAACATATCTGATAGCACAAGAAAATGTATATATTATGGAACAATATGATAATAAAACCATCCGGTGAATATCTGCTGCGAACCTCGGGCAGGTTTCATATCGCGTGGGAAATGGACGAAAACAGGATTTTGGAACAAGATAACAATATCCAATTGTTCGGTTAGATTCGTGGTGATTTCCCGTGCCCACGCTGTTTTTTAAACAACGTAGATTGATAGTGGGTTTAAAACGGTAGTATTTTACGATACTTATGTTTAGTTATAACGATGTTTTATGGAACTCAGTCACAATACGCACAACACTCATTTGTGACATAATTTGGCTTTTAAAAATGCACATTCTGATTTTGAACTACGACGAGCACTTTTTCTTGTTTGAGGTCTGTTGAAATATATATAAAATATCTTTGTAAATACAGCTATTCAGAGACTACATTTTATTCTATTTTTTAAATTACGTTTTAAAATCTATGTGTTGTCGCATTTTCTAGTCACACCGTTGTCGCATTGGTAATTGGTTTTATTGATCCACCATACCATACGAACAAAGAACAGACTGCACTAGTATTTATAGTAAACATTCCTTGTTTCTATCAATAAGGAGTTTCCTGTAATAAGGAATAAAGTTGGAATAAGTATTATTCATTCCTCTTCTTTCTAATAACAAGGTAATTTAATTAATTTTCTAAAAGTATTTTCCTGCAATACGGAGTTTAATTGATTATCCTCATGCTAATGAAACATACATGTACTTTGTCATACATCATGTCTCATTGACAATAAACTGTACCTAATGAAAGATGTCGCATCAATCATCATTGGGATGAGATCCGCGCGACACATCATATTTTATTACTTACATTCTACCAAACCATGCCAAATGTGTTGGGTAAATACGTAGAAATATTCGCAGCCATACAGATTTTATTCTACTATTTTGGAGCTGACCATTTCTATGGAACTGACATTGTCGACAATGAACCATACTATTTGTAGCCTGGTAAAATCATAACCTTCTTTGGCTTTGCTGTAGTCGGGTAAAAACTGACAATATCCGCGGCCTCAGCCGCAAAACTTTTGTTGAAAATTTTTTTACGGGACGTAAAGATATTTTAGTTTAGTCTTATTCCATGGTCGAAGAACTACCAAATTACCATTGAAAGTCTTTTTATTAGCAGTGAGTTCGTAACAAATAGACTTCATTTCGTTTTCACTTTCGTATTTCTATGTTTGGAGGAAACCTTTGTAACACAAAAACGTAACTCGAGTTTGATTAATACCATCTATTACAACATCAACATTTCAGCCGAAAGACGTCCACTGCTGGACATAGGCCTCCCATAAAAGGAGGTGGTTTGCCATAATCGCCATGCTTGGCAAGCGGGTTGGCGTATGGTGGTAAAATGCATAGAGAACGCCCATTCTCTAGTAAGTTCCTTAGTCTCCTTCTACGATACCCACGGAAAGAAATGGGATACTGCTATTCTTTACTTCCGGCAATACACGGAACGCATCACAAAATAACAGGGGGCAATTGCCGTAATTTTAAGAACGCTCACAGTCTGTTCTCAGTGTCAATCTGTCAAAAATACCTCGAGTTTCCCTACACTTTTGACAAGTTTTTGGCATTTGAGACTGAACGTTTTTAATTACAAGAATTGGCCTTCAGGTTCTATTTAGTCACAAAGACACGTATCTCAATGACAGTTCCTTCTTAACAGTGTATAAAACTAAGTCGCTTTTTGTGTTTGGACTGGTCATCTCTTAGCTCCTACGGCTTATTTTAATTTCTGAATTGTTATTTTGTTTTTGTTTTAATTACGGACGCTTTAATGTGCACGTCTTTTTACATCGTTCTCACATTGATAATTTCAACATAATGATGTAACCAACTTTTTGTAACAATACCATGATTTTAAAAGAGTGTCCATGGAGTTTCTTGCCCGTTATTCTCCATAGGTACCTACGCTTTGGAATGGGCAACTAGCTTCATCTTTCTAACTCACCGACCCTGACAATTCAAAAGTGCCTGTAATTGGTTTATTTGAAATAAATGCTTTGAGTTTGAGTTCGCTTGGTGCGGTTTTCATCAATAGACACAGTGATTCAAGAGGAAGATTTATATGTATAATACACCGACCTCGACGCGGGCGAAGCCGCTAGCAGAAGCTAGTTATTTATTAAATGGTGGTTGACGGGTATTTGACGACAGTTTTGAAAGGAAGGTAGTAAATAAATTAGTATTGTATCGTGTCGGGCAATTTTTCAATCCGATTTCTCCAAATAACACAAACATGATTCCGAAAAACTGCCATATAAGCACACGTTCCCACGGACGTGGCGTGATTTTTACGCTCACGGTATCTTCGACGCATTGCTTAGTTCCAAGTGTTGAAAATTGAACACCGTGTTTTTTCGACGTGCTGAGACTCGACTCACTCGCGCTGCTTTGTTGGATTCTTCGAGAGTTCAAAATCCAATGTCCGAAAAAATCCCGCCGCGATTTAATTAATGTCCGAATATCAACTTATGGTTATTATGTTACATTGCTGATAACATGTTGCTTATCTTTACGCTCCTATTTCCCCCTCTATTGGAGTGGATCCCCATTATCACGGTATTAAGGTTACCTGATATCTGACAGCCCGTTATATAGACTTAAGGATTGGGTACTCTAAAGGCTAACAATCGTTGTTACACAACTGTTATATAGAGTAAGTGATATTATTTGGGCAGCAAATTGAATATCAAATTAAATTGTCCGTATATTGAAATCACAACTGAACTGAACTGATAGTTGTTTAGATTGGCGATTTTAGTCCACATCACTACTTAATATAAAACAAAGTCGCTTTCTCTGTCCCTATATCCCTATGTATGCTTAAATCTTTAAAACTACGCAACGGATTTTGATGTAGGTTTTTTTTAATAGATAGAGTGATTCAAGAGGAAGGTTTATATGTATAATACACCGACCTCCACGCGGGCGAAGCCGCTGGCAAAAGCTAGTTTGTAATATAATCGCCGCGAGATTTTTACGCGCATTAAATTTTCAACCCTTAGCGCCAAGAGTTGAAAATCGAACACTTTCTTTTTTCGACGCGGTGAGACTCACTTGCGCTGCATTCTGTTGCATTCTCAGTGCTCAGTTCAACACCAAGAATTAAAATACCAGTGGGATATAAAATCCCGCCGCGATTCATTACGACCGTGTGAACGTCGACTTACACGGAAAATTTAGGTCGATTTGCTAACAAATATATATATAAATATATGTTAGCAAGCTGTTCCGTGTGGTGCCGGAGTTCCGTGTGGTACCGGACGTAATAGAATAGCACCATCCCATTTCTTTCCGTGGGTGTCGTAGGAGGCGAAGTAATCATTTTACCATCATACTGCGATCGCCAACCCGCCTGCCAAGCGTGGAGATTATGGCAAAACTCTCCTTTTGGGAGAGGCCTATGTCCAGCAGTGGACGTCTTTCGGCTGAAATTAATGATGAATGTTAGGAAATCGACGTAAAATTCGTCGAATAAATATATATATATATTTCTTACGGTACCTAGTTACGGTAATTCTTTCTTGATCAGGTGACATTATTTGCAGAAGAGCTATTTAGAAATAATTCGTGCCGATTAGAGAGAAGCAGTTATTAACGTCATGAACCTTCGATGATTCGATTCCCCCTTTCAATTAAGTTTAAGCCCTTTTGTACACCAACTGTGTGTCTTCTTGCAACTTCTGAAAACTGTCGAAAGCAATTTCGGTAAACATCTACATAACAGTACACAACTTTGAGCTAAACAATCATAAAGTTTTAAACCATTAATTTAATTCAAGGCTAAAAGTAATTTGAAGTTAGAGACACTTCACACTCAAAAATGTTACATTATACACAAAATTATGACATTGTTACATCAACATCGTTTGTCTAGCCTTTCCCCGACTATGTTAAGGCTCCTATACTCTATACCGGCGGCACACCCGGCGGGTTTTAGCCTTGCGGGTATGCTGCAGGTGTTGTTAGGCTGCCAGCACTTCCCGCAGAAACCAAGTATGCCGCCGGCCTTGCTGGCGGTATGCCAGCCGGCCAGGCTGCCGTCATAGTGAGTAGGAACCTTTAGGGGCGGTTGCCAGTCAAACCGGATGCTGCTGAATACCAGTATTTCACATGGAGCGACTGCCTAACTTACCTCCGCAACCCAGTTACTGAGTACATTGTTTATTCAGCATTAAAACACCACAACAACAACAACAACAACAAAACAACAACTGAAATGTACACAAAATTAGGTTCAAAACAGTTAATAAAGTTGACGTATCCCTTGGATTGCAGATCAGCCACGCCGTGTGTGCCGGGTTGCGCCAGCCACCTGTAGGTCCATAAGCCTATAGCTTACAGGTCGATGTCTGTAATGGCATGCAACTCGTGCGCTGCAACCGCTGGTTACGCTAGATAATGCTCGTTTATGTTGAACCACAGCCTAAAAAGGTACGGTAGGTCTACTTCATGCTATGCTGTATTTGAAGCTCATGTAAATTAACTCATGATGGACGAAATAAACAGATCATAAATTCTGGGTACTAGCCGATTTCTTTTAGCATTCGTGCAATCTTTATTTGTCAACGAAGGCTACATAATATTTTGTCTTACTTCAATCTAGCCAAATTGTTCCACCTTAGATTATTTTGTGAAGCCTAAAAACCTTTTACGTATGATTAAAAACTGCGGCGACGACGTCACAGCTTCTTGTTATTATTTTTCGCGTCTCTAGAATAGTAGACAACGTCTTCTAGACATTACGAGCGAAATGTGAATATGTACATACTGATTATACGTCGCCTGAAATCCCCATATTATGATTTTGTGAGCTATACAGCGCGTATCGCATGAAGTGGACCGCGTATCTATTAATTTTGTGGTCATTAACGTTCGGTGTTAACACTGCCAGTTCAATGTTGTTATTAAGCGAACACGACATGTTAATAACACGCATTTTAACATTATTTGATAGAGATATAGTCGTCAAACACGACATGGAGTCGGTCAGCAGTCGAGATACAAATGGTCGAGACGACGCGTTAAAAGTGCCACTTGCTATGGCAGCTGTTAAACTTTCATATTAGATTACAATGCATTATCGAGTAACGTTGATAATGTTTTATTGTAACTAACGTTTATTACCTTTTAATAGGACTTGACAGAATGTTTAATACTCGCCCATCATGCTGCAATGCCAACCACGGAATGTTCAAAATGTTTCGCCATGAAAAAGTTATTTTTAAAGAACATTGAAGTTCATTATTATACTGTAGTTACGTTTGCTTTCTTCTCTTAGAAGTCCGTTTTGATATTTCAGACGAGGTGGTTTCATAAGAATACTATCATTCAATTATAGAGTAGAGGTCAGTCAACTTAGTTATAAAGGAAGTTTGAACAGCGCAGAGTGAGTAAACGTTTTGTAGAAATCGTTTAGAATGCATCGTTTATTATGCTAGTAAGTTGCTGCATACTTATTACACTAATATTTGAAGTAGAATGTAGATATTTAATTAAAACAATTTTATTTTTGTATCGATGTAAGAGATAATTTACATGAATTAAATAAGATTCCTGCTTTTCCATTTCGCTTTTCATTGCAAAAGTAAATAATCGTTAGATCCAGGTTTTCATTCAGCTGTCGAATGTAAAAAATGTATTGATAATAGTGCTCTCACTTTGAAGCGAGCTCAAGGCAACTATGTATAATTTGGTCTTGTCAGACTTTGTTGCACATTATTTTATATTTGTAGCCAGCCGTTGAATTTCCGCGAAGCCATGGCCAAATATCTAGTCTGGTAACACCTAGAATAGTTATGTGTAACTGGGGAACCGATAAGAAAGTGGGAAGAAATAGATCGCTTTAAACTCCATTCCATTTTGTCTTTGTTCCAATTTGCCAGCAGCGGGATTCTGAACTTGCAGCAGGCTTAGAATGAGAACCGTAGAGAAGCGTTTTGTCGACGGAAGAGTTGACAAAAATGACGTTACCATGTAGACAGTTGACAGTTTTGAACCGAGAAATGTAGACAAGCAATTTCTATTTTACGGTAGAGTAGAAATAGAAAGCGTCGTGCTAAGCCGACAGTTGACATAAATCCTGAAGAAAAAAGACTTACTTGTAAACAGCATCATTTAGATATCTATTTAGTTTCATTTCAATTTGCTGCCAAACATTCGTATTTGTTCATATTTATTTTTGTAATTATGCAATTATTTGATTAAGTTATAGTTTGGTCACGACTCGACATTCTATCACATTAAGTTATAAATAGTGTTAATTGTTAAAGCACACGTATTAGCGACGTAGTTTCTTGAATACGTAGAAATATAAATAAGCAGTAAGTAGTAGTTAGCTATAGAAAACTAGTCACGGTTATTTTTACCGCTCTGTAGTAATTTTATTTGTTTGTTAACTTTTAAAGTGTTGACGTAGTTAGTTTGAAGCAATTCTTCCGCAGTAGTTACTTGTAAGGTTATTTACGGTAATGGTTATTGGATATTTTTGAGATTATTACCGCAGTATGTCATCGTTAGTGTCCAATATAGTCCGCCATTTTGAATGACCCTTGAGGATTTTCTATTATCATAATCTGGTTTCACAAAGCAGAGAGTGCCTATAATCTATCAAATTATTTATTCTTTTGTTGTTATCAATACACAGATATTTGCAGCTTGCCAACTTTCAACTTCATTATATTTAATGCATGAATATTAGGTACCGACCTCAATGTCGAGCTTTTTGACTACAACATTAAAACTCAATGTTATCTCCTAAATTGTTCTTTTTTTTTAAACCTGGAGTGTGCTGCTATCGCTACGATTATGTCCAAAGTGTTTCGTTACATTAATGTAACATTGTGAATTATCTCTTTTATCTTTGAAGGCCGTTTAATAGCCATAAACTTTAAGTGCAATCCACATGACATAATGGCACTATAAAGTAAATTACAGAGCTATAATATTTGATGTAGCAACATAATAAATCCTAAAAAAATTCACTGCTTTTATTATATTATATTTGGTCCATATTACATGCGTGTATATAAAGTTATTACATAAGTATTCATGTGTTAATTATGTTTCTAATGCTTCCTATTGAAGAGTTGGGACTTTAGCTCAACAGTCGCAAAGGTAAGGTGCTAATACTTGTACATAATTGACTGTAAATAATGAACAATTACACTTTTCCTGTATATATTATTATTGCTCATCAAGAAAAGACGTTAATGCACTGAAAACAATAAGTAAATTGATAGGAAACAATATTTTTTTTACTGAAGACTGTACATAATATGCATTTAAGAAAATATATATATAAATACCAAGCTTCAGTTTTACCGCAAGGTACATTTTTTGTTAATAAATTAAGGTGCTACGAAACAGCTACGCGCTACGAGAAAGTTATAGCTGCCTTCAACTTAAGAGCTACGTGTCGTAGCAAGTCTACTACGAGTGGCGTAGCAAACAGTAAAAATGCCATAATGACATTACTTTGTTGTAGAATACAAGTAAAAATGTTTTGTTGCGAAGTAAAATATAATTCATATTCAAATTTCATAACGTTTTTTAGACAGTGCGGTTACTAAAATAGATAAGTAACCAGGGTCAACGGATAAAGTTGAAGTTTAGTTAGCAACCGATGAATGTTTTCCAATAAAATTATATTTCATTCATAAAAAACAAACAGTTCATCTAACAAATTAAATTTCGTTCGATAATATCCGTCGGTTTCTAACTAAACTTCAACTAACTATATCTGACGACTCTGGTCACTTAATCACTCTTGGTGACTGTGCATTAGTAAACAAAAAAATATTTAAGCTAGCTTTTAATGTCGGTATTTAAAAAAAAATCCTTACTGTATCCATCTAAATTTCTGAAACCGAATTTGTGTTTTACATAATACGGTTAATGTAGTTCAAAGGTTTCAATAGGTCCCCGGGGCCATTTAAATTCAAGTCAGAACCATCACTTATATCCGGGACACGTTATAGAGAGAGTGGCTTTAATACGTTATGGTAAATGTGGTTGAAAATGTATTGAAACTGGCACAATTGATTATTAGCAAAAATAGGACTACTTACCTCGCTTGACTTGTAGATACACTATGTAGGTTTATACAAAACGTAATGTATACGTTTTTAACAAAATAAAAATAAATAAATAAATAATTATAAATAAATATACCCCTTTCATTCTGAAATTATTATTTATTGCAGTAAGTAGGTTCTGAATATAACTCCAAGTTCGCTTTCTTATCTAAAGGTGCTCTAACACGGGCAATTTTTTGAGCAATTATTGCTCGGCAACACTAATGTATCAATCTGGAGCAATTAAGTAGAGCAATCTGGAGCAACAACAATAAATTTCCGATGTGTTTCGGCAATATTGCTTCTGATTGCTCCATATATTTCATGAGTTGCCGAATATCCAATCGGTTTGGAAATGTCTAGTCAATTTTCTTTCTATCTCGTTTGTACGTATAACTACGTCTCGTTTATGCGAGAGGAACTGACCGGCGGTGGAGGTGGCGGGGGAGGCGCATTGCCTAGTTTTTTAAGTTGCTCCATATTGCTCCATATTGTGTGGCCGTATTTGTGGCAACAGGTTGCTACATGTTGCCATTGCCCTAAATTGCTGGATATAGTCGTGACGTCATAATTGACGAGAATTGCCCAAGATGGAGCAAATTTAGTTGCTCGTGTAAGCCCACCTTTATAAATTTCAGAATTGACAAAGTTATAAGTCAATGTATGTAGATATCATGTACTTATATAATATCATCAATCATTATTTAATTCAGAACTTACTTCTATAGGTTGCTAATAGAACTTGTGCGTTATTATGAACCGCTAAACTATTTGAAGTTCGGTATTACTATTAGTATCAAAACTTTGTCTATTGATATATATTTTAAGTAGAATATCACCTCCTAAAAATGGGTAGAGATCTTTTCCTGTGTTTTTCCCATCACTATTACGAAAGAAAAAAAGAAAATACATTTATTTAGCACAGACTAAAAAGCACACAATATACAGCAAAACAAAAAACAAAAAAACAACGAAAAGCGTAAAGTGCGATGTCAGAAACTAGTATGCCTCACGGCTGCGCTAAAAAGGCCCAGTTCAAAGTCAAAGTAAGAGATTTTTATGCTGAGACAGTGGTTATGGAGTTGCTATTGTGTTATTTTGGTCTGCAGTTCAGCAAAAATGCCAGACAACTTGTGCCTGACGCTGGTTTTCAACTGGACCTAATAAAGTACAAATACATCTGTGTTATGTCTGCGGTAATCTGCTGGGGTATAATCCTCAACCTCCTTTCAATTGCAGATCTTATAAAAACTTTGTTAAAAATAACAGTGGCTACCGCGGAGGCAGTACCAACAAGCGGAGGGACAAGCGACGGTTCCTTCTGTACGGGCTGTATGCGTGGGGCGTGCCTCTCATCTTGACGGGAATTACGGCTGCCATGCAGTTCAGTGACCTGCCGAATCATATAATCAAGCCTGGTTTCGGGACTAAGAGATGCTGGTTTGTGGGTAAGTGGGGTTTAAATGCTAATACATATACAGTGGGCAGGGACATCGACACGCAACCTGTAACCATGGATTCAGTAAGTCATTCTAAACCCCATGCGTTTTTCGTCTGTAAAAAAATAAATAACTGATCCATACATTTAGACAAGAAAAGTGCAATACTTCTGGTATTGCACTTTTCTATGAAACAGGAGATTTTTTTTATAACTGACGAAAAATTTCTACGCTAGGAAGTCTAAAATGTGCTAAAATCACCGTTACAGTTTGCGCGTCGATGTCCTTTCACCCTGATATTTTAAAGAGCTGAAGATTAAGTAGGAGAAGATGAAAGTTAAGCAGGAGATGTAGTGAATTGGTGATGTCTTCCGTACGATTAGCACGTCGGCCCCGCAGCTCAGTGAGAGCTACGGTACTACCTGATAGATAGGATTTTTCTTTTTTTTTGTGTGGTACCACCAAGTGCGCAAAAAATTTAGAGTAGAAACTTCTGTCATCATATGTAATTTGTTTCGAAGACTCACCTTAAACAAAATATAGGTACTTACCTACTCTTTAAAATTATAAAACAAAGTAACACAGTAGAATAGAAAGAGCAAAAATAAAACAGTTCAAGTAATATTCGAAGAAAAATAAACCTCATTGTTTTAGTGCGATTGCACATAATATTTACGTTCCTACAAAGATTATTTATGATTACCACTAAAAAATATGACGGTTTCAACATAAAGACACGTCGGTAAATTGGATTTACAGAACCGTAAAGCGGTCTCATTCATATAAAACGAGTGGCACAATATGGCCAGTTCAACCCTGACATAAAACTTATGCTTTAGGCATCAGTCCCAACGCCGATGAGAAGGCGATTAGCTATCAACGATTTTCTCGTTCAAGGGATTGTAGGTCCCGTGTAAGTATATAAGATACTAGCTTTTGCCAGCAGCTTCGTCCGCATGGAAGTCGAAATTTATACCACGGGAATTAACAACCAGGATAAAAGTATCATATGAGTTAATCCAGGTTTTAACTATCTGTGTGCCGAATTTCAGCCCAATCCTATTGGTTGTTTTTTGTGTGGTTGAGTAACAAACATCAAAACATGCAAAGTCACACATTTTTAACAAAGTTTTTATAAGATCTGCAATTGAAAGGAGGTTGAGGATTATACCCCAGTAGATTACCGCAGACATAACACAGATGTATCTGTACTTTATTAGCGCCAGGCACAAGTTGTCTGGCATTTTTGCTGAACTGCACACCAAAATATTAAAAGCATACCATAGTAACAGTTTTTTTTTTTTTTTTTTTTCTGCGTGGGAAATCATCAAATAACTTCTCCCGCTCTGGGTGGAGCGGGAGGGCGTGTCAGACTTTTACTGACTAAAACCCACCCGTGTTCCCTCAGTTGCCTGTGTGCCAGGGGCGGCGGTATCTCTTTCGAACAACCCGCACCCCCGGCAGGCATCGGCCCTTGCGGGCCCCTCTGTTGCTGCTGACATCTCTTTGAGGCGCGCGTGGAACACAACGCGCCGTCGACCCGGGCTTGGTCCTTACCGGACAGCGAGCTACCCATTACTCGCCGTCCGCAAGCCCGTGCCTACGGTGGTCGGGAATCAGCCTGGGATTCCCGACGCCCAGGGCGTCTCCTGCGAAGGCCACGGCTGTGAGGGCGCATGTATTGCATCTCCCTCACGTGGGCCGCCTCCCTCTTTGCGAGCATAACTGCTTCGCTGAAGGAGGCGACTGCCAGCCATGCCCTCTCGCTCCGTACCATGGCCTGGACCAGGGTCGGACGCGAGAGATCGCCGCCGCCGATCACCTCCACGAGGACACGGCGTTGCTCCGCCCAAGCTGGGCAGACCTCCACCGTATGCTCCACCGTGTCCTCTGGGCGATCTTCGCAATGGAAACACCCGGGCGTTTCCTCCCGCCCTATCCGAAACAGGAACCTCCCGAAACAGCCATGTCCGGTGAGGACCTGTGTCAGGCGGAAGGTGAGGACGCCATGCCGCCTCTCAAGCCACTCCTCAAAGAGGGGACTTACCGCCGCAATCGCGGCGTGCCCATACCATAGTAACAGTTGATCGCTGACTGTTCATACTGCCGCCGGCGAGTACTTGTTTATCGCAGCGACAAGAGCTATCAAAGAGGAGTATTCGCTCAGCCACGCTCGCTCGGCGTGCTGAACACTCGCTGAGAGACTCACGCTTGGTGCATACGCGTACCAGCTAGCATTTGCTCGTCACCGTCGCACCTTCGCTGCTCGTTACTTGCCAACTCGTTTTTAGGTGCTAGCTCAAATCGTTTCTCGTACCTTGCCGGGCGGTGGGACAGTTGCCTTACGCTGCGTTCAACCCTAACAGAATACTTATGCTTTATGTATGAGTGTGGCTTTTATTGTACTGTGGTTGCACTGAAGTGTAGGGCTGCCACCGAATACGAATTTAGAATAAATTTGAATTTGTTCTTTACTACAAGCTATAAAGGAAAAGTTAGCCTACATTCCTAACGAATGTCACGAAATGGGATCTTATCGGAACATAATATTAATTTTACCCACATTCTTAACAGATCCCACAAAGTAAGATAGGGTTGTGGGATCTGCCGATCTATTCTGTTATGTCTCTCAGTGAAATCTTGGATGAAGTGAGCTGTCATTCCACCCGACTCTATTGACAGGTCACTTCGAGATAACTTCACCTCAGTTTTCTCGGTGAGATTATAATCCAACAGATCGGCTGATCAGAATAAGCCTACCTACCTACAAAAGTGCTGCTTATTTCGGGACAAATATTTTCCGTTATACGTTCATTGACTGTTAAAAACTGAAAATGTTTGTTGTTATTGGTGATGGGTTTTAGGGTATCAATATCAATCATTTATCCAAAGCTAACAGGAGGCATTATCTTAAAGTTTCTTTAATCCAGAAAGCTATATTTCAAAAGTTTGAAAAGTGAAATTCGAGAAAACGACATTCGTTCGTTCTACTTTGATAAAAGTTGTCTTTATCGGAAAATTTGATGGATTTCGTATGATCATTAATCAATTTACTGAACAGCCAATGTTTATAGTTTCCAAACTCGTAAGCGCTCGTAGGTGCACGCATAAAGGTTTCTTCAAACAGGCGCGACACGATAGCGTGATGGGACAATCTTAGAAAAAATCCAGAAAGTTTTCATAAAAATTGTTCTACGTGACTCGCGTCACGCCTGTTTGTAGGAGCCTTAAAACTTTATAAAGACGGTAGCATTACGACGTTTTTTCTGAGTTGCATATTCTAACTGTCTAGTTTATTTGTAGGTAGGCTGTATTTCCTACGACTCATCCAGTTGGCCTAATAATCCGTATTAGCTAATGAGTCCGCTACATTTTTAATTACCAACGACAAACCTAATAACTTTTTAATGGAGGAACATTGACTCCCAAGTCACAGGTATAAACCTAATTTGGGACCCAGGGGACCTATGTTTAACACTACTTCTGTATGTTCTTAATAAAGGGATTTATTTATACGTTGATTAAATTTAAGAGATACGTCAAAAAGGTATGGTTAAACAGTCGCTAATCATTACATAAAGCACCGTTTATAAATAAAGTGGGTAATATCTGTACTAACGCTTTCACTTGTTTTTGAAATAGAATTTATTTATTTAAGTTTCTGCATTTTGAATAACTTTAAAAAAATATAACTCCACGCTGTACTTTATTCCCAACTCACAACTGACTAAAACATCTTTCCTTCCTCAGATTGGCTTGCTGACCTGGTCTATTTCTTCACCCCGGTCCTGGTGCTGGTGGTTTGCAACGTGATCTTCTTCTCCGTGACGGCGCACCGCATTCGCTCCATCCGCCAAGAGACGGCCATCTTGAAAGGCGCGGAGTCCTCGCGCAGTGACAAGCTTAAGAAAGACAAACAGAGGTACCTAATTCATTAATGTTGTACTTTATTGCTAAGTTTGTGCTGCTTGCAGCTTCTTTCGCTATATTAATTTAATAGTTTATAACGTTAAGTCTGAGGTCCGAAGATTTTTACTGTAATAAAAGTAACTACTCATACTTTTCTGGCTCGCATTTTAAACATTTTTTTTTTTTAAAGGCGGAGTGTCTCAACCTCTCTGTATTTATTTATTTAAGTTCGTTGAAATTTTCATCAATTGTGGACAGATTTTGAAAATTCTATCTATAATGTAATCTCATTATATGTATAAATTGATACATAAGTATTCCGTGGAGCACTTTACTCTTTTCAGAAAACTTGGAAAGCTATGATTATAAGTTGTGTTTAAGGGAATTACAAAAATAATAGTCAGGTATTTTTAAATTAAATTCAAATGTGTGAATAACATGGAAACCCTGTTCCACTTTTAACCTTCACGAAAAATTAGTTTAAAGAATGCAGGTATCTTCACATGGAACACAAGCGGACCTAACGCAAGTTTGATTGCTTGGAAACTGTGGCGAGCGCAGTTTAGTCAGAATATGCTGCAAATGTCATTTTAACTTCTAAATTGAATGCAAATGGGGTAATACCTAGCTTGTTTGCTGTTGGTATTAGCTAGCTCTGTTTAGAATATAATCGCGTTCCTTTTCATTTTCTACGCAAACTCGTAAAGCTATTATTTACACATATTTATCTTGACTTCATATCACATACATTCTTATGTAAATACTTTTGGTCATATCAGAGTAACCTTTAGTTTGTAGGTATCTATACAGTGTTTGTATGTGACTTGTACAAAAGATACATAAGCCTATCTACTTATAAATAGGTAAGCAAAGAATTAAACTGTCTGATATTATAATGTTTTACAGTACCTACAAATAATCACAGGCAGAGGCCTCTCTGCCTGCAATAGCCATAAATTTAAGAGGACATAAAACTGCTGTAAATTCGTGAACGGCGCTGGGCGTACTCGACAATATTTCAGATGGGATTACTTTCTAACTTTTATCATACAAAACTTTTATCCGAAGTATACTTCGGATATAAGTTTTGACGTCCAGGGTACGTCCGCCTAGAGTATACCCTAGGCTTATTTAACCGTACGTTCTCTTACACCTCTACGTTTGTCGTCTTATAAATTGAATTTATCTTCATTGAAGTAGGTACAATAATTAAGTAATCCTAAGGGACTACTCACACTTATTCAGCTCTGTTCAGCTTTTGTCCATAGAACACAACGATTTAGTGTGAGTTGCGTACGCATCCGTTCAGCCGCGGAAAGTTGAACGGACTCTATACAAAATCGTTGTTTTCTATGGACAAAAGCTGAACAGAGCTGAATAAGTGTGAGTATAGTCCCTTACGTAGAATTTTAGAGGTAGAAACTAATAATGTAGAACTTTCGCTTTAATAAATAAATACATTTATTTAATAACTAGCTTTTGCCAGCGGCTTCGCCCGCGTGGACATAGGTGTATTACACATAATTATAAAACTTCTCTTGAATAATTCTGTCTATTGATGAAAACCGCATTAATATCCGTTGCGTAGTTTAAAAGATCTATGCGTACAAACACGAAAGCTTTGTTATATACTATGTAAGTATTTGTATTGTGTAGCATCTGCGCGCGACTCTGTCCGCATGAAGATTGTTGCTCCTCCAAGCCACCCCGTCGCATCTCAACGCCTGGTATTGCCTCGTTATCGCTTATCGTTCTTTTCTTTTTGCTCGGCTCCTGCGGATTCTTGCATGATGTTATTCTAGCCTATAGCTTTTCTCAAGAATTGGCCTAGTAAAAGAGATAGAGTGTTCAATCAAACAAACTCGCCGCCTTTATTGTAAGTAGAGATAATTATACGTAATCATATAAAACACTGGATTGTTAGGTAAACGACTGTTTACGAAGCTTTTGTCCTAGATTAGTAATGTACTAAGCATGCCATACCCAATGGTAATATTTAATCTTACACTGCCTTGGTATTGTTTATACCACAGAATAGAAAAAATGCGTTCATTAGGTCGCTATCGATTAGTTACATTACCTACCTCCTCCCTATCCAAGAAAAGGGGAGGGTTTAAATGACGCATAGAAAGAAACGCTAAGCGATAGTAATGCAGTATTAATTCAAGCACGGTCTAACCATGTAGGTAGGTTGGAGTTAGCCACGAAGTAAATATTCAACATTATTTTTAGTACATATATGCGAAACCTGAATATAGCTTGTACAGAATAAGTAAGCGAATAGATTCCAATTTTTTTTACACCATGATATATTTTTTCGCAAAAAAGTTTTGTGATGGAAAATGTTATCACAGGTTAATTAGGTACCTACTGCCTAATATTATCAATGAGCACAATATGATACTGGACGCTCGAGGGGCCCGGGGGCCACGTGGTGACAATGTTTGTGTAGGTAGACAACTAGGTAACATAACAAGCTCATAACTTTGTGATTTTTCATGATACAGTTTTGATATTTTGTACGTGGATTCTTTACATAAAAATACTAGACGTGATTCGGGGTTCGCATATTCTACCAAAACTTGGGTTGTATAGGCGTGGAGTTAGCAGTCGATTGAAAAAAAAAACAATCGAAACTTGAAAAATAATAAAACAAAAGTTGTAACACTGGCAGCTGTTTGGACCAGTCATAAATTCTCATTTACCGACAGACTTTATTTTATAGCCGTTTTGTTTCATATCGTTCTTTAGGTTTGTGGCAATGATTTTTTCGGAAGTGGCGTTAAATTTAGCGTTTTCCCAACTGTGTTGTGGCCGGCTACCAGGCCAACTGGATGTAGCTGAACACATTTACACACATTTTACATGAAGCGACTGCCTAACAATTACCCCTGTATCTAAAAACTCTTATGTGCCGTACCTATTTACGGCCAGATACAAAAATACCATAGGTACACATATTGTGTTAGAGACTCCTTAGTTCAAGATCGAATCATTGTTTATTTGTAGGAAATAGCAGCTGGTTATCGTCTCGAAAACAGTCCGTATTTCATAAAGGAAACTGATTGTTAACTCATACAATACACACGTTAATAAATAATACCTAAATGTACCGAATTTGAAGTGATTTCAACATTTTGCACACTTTCGATCTACGCCCAAACTTTTTTGCTAAGTTCAATCTTGAACCATTTTTTTTTTGGATTTTTTTTGGTTACCAGTGTTGTTAAATTCGTTATGCAGCTTCGCAAATACTTATATTAACATAATTTATTTATCTTCTTAGAGTTTCGATAGCAATCTAATAGCGATAGCAATCTATCGTGCAGAGAGCACGACACGCTGGACAATATATTAAGTGCCCCACAGGCGCGGTCGCAGCCAAAGACTTGGGGGGGGGGGCGGGTCAGACAAAGACTACCTACATAATAATAAGATTATTTTTTACATTTTCGGAAAATTACTATTTTAAGCGTTACCTTTACGACTTTGGGGGGTCATGAACTCTAAGACCCCCCTCGGACCGCGCCTGGTGCCCCATTAATTTAATATGACAGTTGATTTTCCTCTCAAAAGCCAACTGGTTCTGGAGGAATAATAACCGACTTGGCACTCGGTAGGTTTTCTTTATGTTGTATTAACACTAGGTGAGTTTCTCACTACTGGATCTCTTTGCACGACTTTTTCAGTTCCTTTCCATATTACCAGAAGTTTATAATCCTCTCCGTTCTCTTTTCATAATATTTATGTATCTTCATAGTCTCCAAAAGAGATAACTAACCGGGGTCGACGGATAAACTTGAAGTTTAGTAAGAAACTGATAGATCGAATAAAATTTAATTTGAAAAATCAAAGTTGATTTATAAAATTAAATTTTATTCGAAAACATCCATCGGTTTCTCACTAATTCAACTCTATCCGATGACCCTGGTTGCTTATCTCTTTTGGTGACCGTACCAAAAGGTATCCCATTATCTTCACCATACCTCACGCGTGTTTTCCCCGAAGGGATTAGACAGTGGTGTATATACCTACACCCACATTTCGCAAGTTATGTTGAAATTTGAATCGGGTAGATAATTCTTATTGCAGCGTAACGAAGTAGATTTTTTTTTCTATAGGAATAAAACCAATAGAAAAATTCAAATGACTAGGTATTTAAGTTTAGGACAACACAATTTTTCAGAATGTAAGTAACATAAAACCATTTCATCTTCCAGGTATGGCCTCTACCTAAAGCTGTTCATGGTGATGGGCGTGAACTGGACGGTGGAACTGCTGAGCTTCGCAGTCGGGGGCTCCAACTGGTACTGGATCATCATCGACATCTCCAACATCGGCCTCGGCTTTTTTGTCTTCCTCATATTTGTATGGAAGAAGAAAGTACGCAACTTGGTGCAGAAGAGGTATTGTGATTGGATACAAAGAGATTTATGGTCCCTTTTAGTTGTTATTGAGATAGGACGTTTTGGAACTGAGCACGTAGGTCGTAGCGTCCATGTCTGGTATGACAATGTACATACAAACGTCGCAGTGGTATAGAACCAGAGCCTAGGTTAAGGACTCACATGGGGCTAATGTAAAATCTCTGTAATCTTTTTAGCAATAAAGTTTTTTATAACGCTGCAAGTGCTATTCAATTCCAAAACGTCGTACATCTCAGCAATTAACTAGGAAGTCATCAAATGTTTCCTTGTATGTACCGGTGTTATAACCTACTATTATTTGTAGGCAAAACAGTAACGTTGAAGCCAATTCATTTTTCCCATTGCTCGATGGTTCGACCAAAACTCGGTCGGCTACCAGCGGGCAGTAGCGGGGTACCATAGGTGGCGTCGAGGCGTAAGATAAACTCAAGAAATATTTAACTAAAACTTTTTTTGCAGTAACAAAACCAACAACAATATTTGTTTCTAATAAAATTTAATTTATAACCGAAATTGTGCTAATTAAAATTCGTTTGGCAATGTTGATAAGAGGTTTGAATTTGAATCTTGGCAATGTGATACTACTAGGGTTGTGCTGACATTGCACTGAAAACTTTGCCTGCAACACAAAATAACCATCATAATGTAAATAAATGTTAACCTATGAATTCCAGTCGGCCTACGTAAAGCAAATTCACATATACTATATTACTAAATAAGCCGATGCCTTAAGAGCCGATACTGTTACGGGACAATGAATACCCGTATTCAGTCAATGTCGGCCAATGTTGACAGGAACTAATACCGCACGTGTATTCAGTGTTGTGTACAGAGTACACAATAGTCACAATACTCTACGACTATATGCATGTGTACGAAGTTCCGTGAAAGGCAATTTATCAACAACCGACACTTGCCATAATGTTGGCATGTTTGACGAAGATAATATCGCTTATTTACCTAATACCAAGAACTGTTGCTTCGAAGAATTCAAAAATGGAACACGGCTATTAATAGCCATCATTACTATGATGCTGTTTTACAAAAAAAAAAAAAAAATCAGAGACTAAGTTACTTGCCAGCACCCCTAATGCACACTCCGTACGACAATCTCAAAATGAAAGCGATTGTCATTAGGGGCGTATTAAGCAATTAGGGTGCAATTGTTAAGCGATTAACTCGATTCTCGACCGGTCCAAAACTAAAATCAGAGAACGGGTTCTGAGCGTGTTAAACCCAGCTTAAGCTTTTTATGTGCAACCGTTACTGACTCAGACACTATGCCGTTCTAGTTCTAAAATAAGAACGAGTAGGTATTGTGTTTAGTACAACAAATTACTAAATATCACGCAGCGCAATATATCAATGTTCTGTACTACACAGTTTTGATAAAATGTACCTAATTATAGTTTATTTAGGTTTCAAAAATAAAATAATATCATTTAATTCGGTACTCAATCTTAACCAATAAACGGTTACCTAATCCTAACGGTCTAAAACAAGATACATGATGGATGTCATTTCGACTGTCCACTGGCTTAAAGCCTGATTTACACGGTGCGATTTAATTGCCTGTGGCATAACAGAAGGAACAATAAAAGTTGCACCGTCTCTAAGCAATGTAGACCATGCAAGTCTTTTGTTGCCTCAATTTTGTTGTTTGCCACAGGCAAAGATGGATTGCAGGAACCTGTGCTGGGCTCTCAAATTTAGATATGCCATCATAATCTCTCAACAATGTTAGGATCGACGTTCAGTCTAACCGGATGCAGCTGAGTAGGTACCTACCAATATTTTACGTGGTGAGCTGCACCATCACAAGCTCTCAAATTTACCTATGATAAATACCAAACACTAATATAATTATTTGTTTCATCGTGCAGAATCCGCAGTATGTTCGGCATGAAGACGACGGAGCGCGACCAGCGCACCGGCAAATGGAACACGACCAGCACTGCACCCACGGAAGACACGCGCATATCTACCGACGACTCCGCTCTACGACTCAAAGATATGCACTAATTATATAGGTGAGACATGTATGACTTGTCCGATTGTGTAAAATAGCCTACTTTCTATCGCAATGCGAAGGATTTTAAAAGAAATTCATAATCCAAATTCATGATTAAAACTATTTTTTTAATGGTCTGCTCATCAATTTAGAGTGCTACAAGGATCTTTTGGCGCTCTGAATGCAACCCACTGTGCATTGTTGGTAAACATTTGTGAGAATTTATATTGACAAAATTAGTTCTACTTTTGGCCACGGGCAAAAAGATCCTTGTACTGTTGCAATTGAATGTTGTTGAACTGCCAAAATAAGAGGCATTGCTGTTGTAATGTGGTACGCAATCCGGCTGATCATTGGGTACCTATGGGTTATAAAGAATATACCCCTGCTTGCCCGATTACCGTCTCAGACTCTTAAGCCCCGCTTTCGACGTCTTTAGAACCGTAAACAGAATGGTTCTCCGTCGGCGTCGTATCGTAATCCGCAATATTTCGGGTTTGCGGGTGAACCCAAATATATGCGGTTGTCTAATAAACTTGGTACGGAAGTACCACTTAGGTACCTACAGTTCACAACAGCACATACCTACGTAGTAAGGTATGGCAAGTAAGCTAAATAAGCTTCATAAATAAGGATGTTATAATTTTGACTCAGGTTCGGTCATTGATAAAACAAAATGTAAGGGTTCAGTTACACCTATGTTTATGACTTCGTAAATGTATCATTAGCTATGGTCACTGATGTGATCCAAAACTATTCCGAGCTATCATTATTTTATACCTAGATGCTGATGTTCTCAACTTATGTTTATTTTTTGTTCCCAGATTCCAGAACATGACATATAAGCACCAAAGAATTCTCATGAACACACGGATGCATCATATTTTCATAATCGCTAGTCAATTTCATTGATTTTAGAATCACAACGTAGTACAACGCTTAAAATGAAATTATCTAGATGTGTAATATTTAAGTAGGTAGGTTTAAGTGAAATAAGTCAATGGTCAACGTATAATTTTTCATTTTAGGAAAATCATGGATCCACGAGCATTTATGTCTTTAGATTTAAATCCCTACATCTTTCTTATTATTTTAGATATTTACTAGTGATGTACCGATTAGTCGGCCATATTTGTAGTCGGCGACTAGTCCGCTAAAACCACCGACTAGTAGGCCCATTTTTTACTCGTATTAATAAGCTTAAAAATGTAAAAGAGGGTGATTGAAATGAAATTGAAATCTTTACTGTTATATTTTGAAACGGTTTTATTTATCTTGCCCTGTTTGTTTTTTGGGTCAAATTTAGTACTTGAAATTTTACCCCCTTCCTGTTGGCAGATTTATCTGATAATGGGTACACACCATAAGTTTTGCTAACAATACAATTTAATTTAATCAGTATCATTGTAAATCCAAGATGGGCGCCGCTACAAAATGGCGGAATACATATTTTTTCACAACCCCCTCATTATAGGAATCAAATGAAAGGGCTTGACTATTAAAATACTGTACACTATGAAAAATAAAAATAAAAACAAAAAAATCGTGGGGCGTAGCGTTACCTGAGTAAATATGTAAATAGCTCTTGAGCGGTTGACTGTTGATAGAAATTACACGCACCCCACGATTTTTTTTTTGTCTGATCAATGCCTTAGATTGATGAGGAAAGTGGTGTGATGACTGGTACCTTGGACCTACCATATTATTTTTTAGCTTTTAGTACATTATCTACATCGTTATTTTCATTAAAACCGCTAAACTTAAAAAAATACTTATTTTATTACAGTTTTACAGTTACAGTTTTACTGATTGCACCATGATGTCACCCGAACCCAACCGAAATCAATGATCGGTTTGGCCAACTAGTCGTCCATTTTGCACCCGACTAGTCGGCTAGTCGGCTAGTCGGCCAAAGTCATAGCTGGCCCATCTCTAATATTTACATATCCAATTAGTAGCTAACGTTACCTCCGTAACGTGTATGTACAGTACCTAGTACCAATTTTTTTATACGTAAAATATCAACGGTTTTTATTTGAATTTATCAAGACACTTATTACTGTAAAGTACTGAATTACTTATAATTTAATATATGTACAGCAATCCCCCAAAGACGGGTTATTGTAAGTAAACTTTATTTCTATGATTATCTAGGTATCTATGTTAATTTAAAGCTAGGGTATAAGATTATGTGCCTACTGTTGTTTTAAAATAGCTAATAGTACAAAAGTAGTTTAAGAAAGTGCAGTAAGTAAGTAATTTTATTACAGTGTTATGTAATTTGTTCGGTTAAAGCATTGTATGCATGTGTGTAATGTGTAACTTTTCAAATATATTATTAGATTTAAATGTATTTGTTTTATTCAAATAACATACCTTTTCCCTTGTATCCCCACCCTTATAACGACTACAAAATGTCGCATCTGCAAAGCCTTTTTCCACCAAAGTTACGCTAACTGCTTTACAGGGTTAGGGAAATGAAGTAGGTATTATAATCCTATTGGTTGTGGATATCGCTCATATCCCTCGCTACGCATCCTCGTAGATCCCTAGACCCGGTGGAACCCACTTGCCTGCCTCAGACTCGTAGCACACCGCGTATTATAAATGATGAACTCTGCACCGCGTCCTCGCCTATGCATCCACGCACTACTCAGCTTCCTTGAACAGCTTTGGTGGTTAAAGTTATACCTACAGTCATACCGCTTCATAGCTCCGGTACGCCTCATCCAGTCACCTTCCTCACATATCTCTGGTGGAAAAACACCGTAATACCACAGCAAAACTGTGACTAAAGTCCGTTTCACGAAAGAAGTCTCGCAGACGCGACGCTAGACATCGCGTCGCAGAGTCGTGAAACGTTCCTCTTAGCTACAGACGCCAGCACATCTAGCTATCCCAAACTATCAAAGTTTCCCAATTGAACATGAACCTTGATTTTTTGTAATAAATTTGAAAATCGATCAAAGAAAGACAGATAGGGGTCCAGCTTGATGTGCTGGCGTCTGTACTTTGTATTTGGTTCCACTTAATTACTGTCCCAGAACTTCTTTCGTGATATGGACTCTAATTGACATCATGGTGTCCCACGGCTTTCGAAAAATTACAAAAACGCCCAATACCTACCACTTACTGAATGAGTGACGTTGAGTGCCACATGGACAGCGTACTTCCTGGCTCCATAACCGAAATAAATGCTACACAAAAAAACAGTTGACGTTCTGTCTGTGACTGTCATGATTGTCATTCTGACATTGTCAAATTAAGTAACCTAACTTTTGTTTTGATTTTGTGCGAGAGCGAAATCCGAAAGAAAATATTTTATTTTATGTTTTAATTTTTAAGCCAACCCTTTTTCTTTTGATTAGGTAATATAATAAGTGTCTTCAATTAATATCACGTTCCATATTTATTCATACTTCAATAATGTAGTATTATTTTTGTAAATTCTCAAAGTATTGTTATTAATTTTCTATAAAAGTAGAAGTATTTTACTTTGGTGAATTCTAACTGTAGTAGTTTTATTAGTGATCATGAGTAAGAGTTCATTTACACTAATCAGTATGTATAATTCAATAGGGTAGATAGAGAGTCAACCTTTGGACTTTAGGTCGGCATAAAATAATGTTAAGCATTGGTTACGGCGCGCATCTTGTGGTTCTTTTGCTTTCAGTTATTGTGTTGTATATTTTTGTGATGAGTCCAACAGGTGGGTCATTAAAAAACAAAATTAAAGAAACTTTTAACAACTTTATTATTTGAAGAGACATTTCATTTCTTATACATAAACAATTGTGCATTAGTCATACTAATTAACAATCATTTATTGCTTTGACATACTTTCTAAACATAATTATTATAGTGTATTATTTATCAGCAGCTGATGAAATGGCAAACAATGGGTTTGTATTTATTTCGAGTGCCGCCAAAGCTCATGTAGTATGTCAACGGGCTTCCAAGTTTGTGAGGAAAGTGTTGTATGTAAAAGTAAAAGATTACTCCGAGAACACACTGCCGGTGCTTAGCAAACAGATTGAGAGTGTATACACAAAAGTAAGACTCATTTTCATTGAAATATCTTCATTGTATGAATGCATACTTATAGATTTGCATGTTACGGAACATCATTATCTGCCTAGGCTTTTCTCAACTATGTTGGGGTTGGCTTCCAGTCTAACCGGTTGCAGCTGAATACTAGCATTTTACATGGAGTGACTGCCTATCTGACCTCCAAAACCCAGTTACTAGGTAATAAAATACCCTTTGGTGAAACTGGTTGTCAGACTTTCGGGCTTATGACGATCTTGTAACGACGAGCTTGATCTGTAATGACCGTCAAAAACCTACAAATGAAGCCAGGACCAATGTCTTAACGTGCTTTCTGAGGCACGGGGGGTCTTGGTATGTAAAGAAAAGAAAGAAAGATATGTAAAGATAGTCACCTGTCCATGGACCAACCATGGCCAGCGCAGCTTAACCTGATTGATCGGCCTGTGTGGCTTATATTACGTAGCCACAAGCCCCTTTGTTACGGAACATGCAAACCTATAAGTATGCAAATGGATATTACAGCAAAGTCAATAATATTTTGATTTTAACATTTTATTTCGCAGGCTTCTGCGCAATATGGTCACTTGGACGTAAGACTGATGCTAAAACCCAGTGGTTCAATAAAGGAAATAGTAACCAACTCTCCCATAGATATGATACTGTACGATAGTGAGTTAGCCAAGGAAATTGACATACTGAAGAATTCCATACATACTGCTATGATTGGATGCAAAATACAAAGTATTGGTAAATGTTACTTAATAATCTTTTATTAGAAGCATTATTGGAATGAAGTTTCTTAATGCAGCTTGCAGTAGGAGTTGGCTGGTAGAAATTCTCAGGTAGGGAAAAAGCATTATGACTACATGCAACTTTGTTTTTGATTTAAACAAAATCAGTGTTAACAAAATGTACTAAGAAAAGGTAAAAAGTATAAAACAGAACACTTTAATACTGTATCATTGTTTTTTACGCTTTAAGATAAGATAACTATCTAGATTATATAAATGCAAATCATCACATAATACCATTACATACTTACATTACAATTGTTAAATGTTTGTCATTGTGAGTTAGCCAACATAATACCTATTATTTAAAAGCAACCAAAGCGATGAGTATGCAAACTGCAATAAGGAAAAAAACTTTTTTTATGTCATCATCGTCATTTCAGCCGAAAGACGTCCACTGCTGGACATAGGCCTCCCCTAAGTTCCACCACTTCGACCGGTATTGTGCTTCCCGCATCCAGCGGACTTCTGCGACCCTCACCAGGTCATTGGTCTACCTTGTGGATGGTCTTCCAACTTTACGTCTTCCGGTACGCGGTCGCCACTCCAGAACTTTTCGGCCCCATCGGTCATCTGTTCTGGGAGCAATGTGCCCTGCCGATTGCCACTTAAGTTTGGCAATTCTTCGGGCTTTGTCAATTACCTTGGTTCTCTTGCGGATCTCTTCATTCCTGGGGGCCTACTCCCTAAGCACGATGTCCGTCGTTTCGGTCGAAAAAACGGGCGTGTCCAACCCCGTATCACTTACGGACAGAAGATTAGTTTGGAGACTAACTGTGGATAAACATCGTGAGCAAAATTGGCAAGTGGAAATGCGTTTCTTGCGAAGTATGTGTTGTGTGACTGTGAATGATGGACTGAGGAATGATGTGATAAGAGAAAGGTGCGGTTTAAAAGAAGATGTAGTGACTAAAATTGAAAAGGACTATGCTTAGATGGTTTGGTCATGGTGAGAGGATAAATGAAGGACGGCTAACAAAAGGTATTTACAAGGCAATTATGAGTGGAAACGCTGGAAGAGGTCGCCCTAAGAGAACATAGAATGACCTTATTGGTGAAGTACTTTAGAAAGATCAGGAGGTGCGTAGTATTCACAACCGGCCTGCGTGTATGACCAGATGTATGTAACATAAACGAGGGAAAAGATGTATGTAAGGATCGTAGCAGGGGGCCTACTCCCAAAGCACGAAGTCCGTTGTTTCGATCGAAGTAACGGGCGCTTCCAACTCCGTATCACTTACGGACAGAAGATTAGTTTGGAGCCCGAACTAAGAATGAACGACAACACGATTTGACAGCTGTCTCTACTTCCGATATGTTTTTGCCCATCCTAAAAAGTTAGTTAATTAGCTGTAGGATAAACTAAGAAGTTTCGAACTACTTTCGGACGGGCCCGTATCTTCGATGACGGAGTTAGAGATAGGCCCCCTGATTCGATCACGCAGGAAATTGCAAGCATAGCGCTCTCCATTGCCCTTTGGGTGACTTTAAGCCTTCTTATGAGGCCCATTGTGAGCGACCGCGTTTCGGTTCCATATGTCATCACTGGCAACACGCACTGGTCAAAGACTTGTCTTGAGACTCTGCGGTATGTGGGACGAGAAGATATTGCGAAGCTTAGGACGGTGCCCAGCCAAGTCGGATTCGACGATTGACCTCTTTCTCGAATTTGGACCTACCTAACTGGACACTTTGTCCTAGGTAAACGTACTCCTCCACAACTTCGAGTGCAACGCCTCTAGCCGTTATGAGAGTGGGTGGGCATTGGACATGACCTTTGTCTTGTCCATGTTCATTTTAAGACCCACTCTTTCGGAAGCTTTACTGAGGTCGTCGTGCATTGTACTGAGGTCCCCATGATCTCAGCCATGACAACTATATCATCAGTAAACCGAAGGTGAGTGATTTACTCGCCATTGATCAACATCAATGCCAGCCCCTTTCCAGTCCAGAATCATCGAAGACATCCTCCAGTGCAGCGGTGAAGAGTTTCGGAGAAATAACGTCTCCCTGTCTAACACCTCGCTGCAGGAGGATAGGTTTCGAGGCCTGGTCATGGAGTCGGATTGACATAGTGGCGTTTTCATATAGACACTTCAACACCTCGATGTACCGATAGTCGATCTGGCACCGTTGGAGGGACTGCAGTACAGCCCATGTCTAAATCGGATCGAAGGCTTTTTCGTAGTCCAAAAACGCTACACAGAGAGGCACGTTATACTTTTCGGTCTTCTGTATAACCTGCCGCAGCGTAAGTTTGTGGTCTACGGTGCTAAAGCCTTTACGGAACCCGGCTTGTTCGGGAGGCTGGAAGTCGTCAAACCTGCGCGCTAGACGGTTCGTGATGACTCTAGTGAACAGCTTGTAGACATGGCTCAGAAGTGAGATGGGCCTATAATTCTTAAGAAGGGCATTGTCATCCTTCTTAAAGAACAGTACTGGTGGTACTGTTCTTTCACCTCTGTTCCATGCCTGTGGCCTTTTGCCCTCGAGTATGACTAAGTACCTGGTACTTATTGACAGACCTGCACTGTCCTCCCATACCTATTATGACTGTAATTATTTGAAAACATTGTAAAAGCCAATTATTTTTAAAAGAGTAACCGTGGAGTTCCTTTCCGGTCATGCAGGTTTATGTGAAATAAAATATTTTGATTTTGACGGAACCAAACAGTTTCTGGAGGGCCTTAAGAACGGGTTTCCCACCGGCCTTTAGGAGTTCGGCCGTAATTCCGTCATCAACCGGCGCCTTGTGCCAGCTGCTTCAGAGCCATCCTAATCTCGTACAAGCTGACGTCCGGGATGTCTTCAGTATAGTGTCGGAACAATCTAGCTCTTGGGTCGTTTGCCAGATTCGTAACGGGGTTTCTTGTTGACGTGTATAGTGTCCATAGAACCTCTCAATCTCTCTCAACAGCATAGGCTTGATGGATACAATCGTGCCTTCATCAGTCTTCAGTTTCGTAAACTGACTCTGCCCAATAGACAGATCCCTAGCAAAGACTTTGGAGCCTTTATTCCGTTCTATCGCGTCTTTTATACGTTCTGTATTAAAGCGGCGGAGGTCGCTTTTCAAGGACTTATTAAGTTGCCGGTACTCGAGCGCATCGTCTGAAGACTGCAGGACCATCTCGCGCCTCTCCTTCATGAGCTGCAAAGTAGGATCAGAGGGCTTCTTATTTTTATTGAAACGATTGGTCTTGAAAATCTTAGACCCAACCGTATGGACAGTTTCCACGAACCCATCGTTAAAATCGTCCACAGAGCTGAACGATTCTGAAGTTCGAGTTGAAAGCTTTCGGAGTTTTGAACTTGGATTGGCGCTGGACAGAGCGTAGACTTCATCAGCCGAGATCTTTCCAGCTTGATATTGAGATTCAATGTGCCTCTTACCAAACGGTGATCACTAGCAGTTTTCACAGAGATCACAGAGACATCATTGAATACTTGCTTCTTCGTTGACATAATGAAGTCAATCTCATTTTTGGATGGATCATCTGGGCTCTGCGAGGTCCACTTCCTGTGCTCACGTTTTTTGAAGAAGGAGTTCATCATAAAGAGGCCTTCTTTCTCCATAAAACTAGCCTAGGTGACCCCGGTGGTTCCTACGTCCAATTGCCCCACTCGCAACTCATCATCGCTTCGGTTGCCCATTTTCGCGTTGAACTCCCCCATGATAAAGGTGAAGTGAGTTTTGGAACCATGCATGGCTCTGGACATATCCTCATATATGGTCTCCATCTCATCGTCGGGGTGTGACGAGGTCGGGACGTAAACCTGTATGACCTTCAGCGAATACCTTGCGGATATTCTGAGTATAAGGAACGCCACCCTGGTCGACATACTCGCGATATTCACCACGTTGATCACATAAACCCGACACCACCTTGGGACTGCTGGTCGCCCTCCCGATAATAGAGCAAGTTACCGGATTTGAGGATTATCGAGTCCTCCCCTCTCGTCGGACTTCAGATAATCCTACTATATCCCATCGTAACCTGCTCAATTCTTCCTCGAGTTTGACGGTCTTCTCGTTGGTCCGGAGGGTACGCGTTTTATATGATGCCAGGTCCAGTTTTCGGTGATTGTGGTAGCTGGATCTCTTCTGAGGATTGTTCGCACCCCTTTCCTCACCATGGCCTTGACCGCTACCGTTGCCATGGGTAGGCGGGCCGCCGGGCACTGGGGGCCATTTATTTTTGGTGCTTGTCATGTTGGGGGGGTCTTGCCATAATCGCCACGCTTTGCAGGCGGGTTGGCGATTTCAGTATGGTTGTTTTTTTATTATAGAGAACGCTGCTGCCCATTCTCTAGTAGTTCCCATAGCACGGGAAGAAATGGGGTGGTGCTATTCTTTAAGTCCAACACCACATAGTACGTGGTTTTTATGTGCTGCAAAATAATATTAAAATGGTCTGTACAATAAATTTTAAAACAATTTTATTGATGTCAAAAATTTACTAAATGACGACTGCATTCATTGAAAAGTGGTTGTAAATAGCCAAAATTTACTCAATGACAGTTGTCAGGCTATTTTGTTAATAGTATATAGGAAGATATATTATGATACCAACTAAGTGACAATAAACAAAGCCAAAACAGTTGATTTATCAACTGTAAGATTAAACTCCATGCAATGTTTAAATTCTTCCACTACTACAAATAAATTTTAACCCAACCCAATGCTCACACAACTGAAACAACCCAACAGAACACGTATTGTGGCTTATTAGATGAGATGGCAAGAGATATCCAAAAATGTTTGTACTTTTATATTCTTTCTCCTGCATGCCATATGGAGGATGCACTAAGCCAGCCAGCGAAATTCAAATATTCTTACGTTTTTTTTGTTACGTTTTTGTCAACAATCCTCTAAGTTCGTTTAATCCCATTGAATAACTCTTTCATGAAATAGTCATTCAATGAGATTAAATGAACTCATTGAATCAGTTTAAATGAACTCATTCAAAGTCAAAGTCAAAGTCAAAGTCATTTATTTGCTGTAAATGCGGTACAAAGGATGGTAGGTCATTGAATCAGATTAAATGAACTCATTGAATCAGATTTTGATTTTTCAACATACAGCCTGACACTGACCTGTAAATTGCAAAAAGAGTTAAAATTTGAATTTCGCGGGCTAAAAAAGAAAGAAAGAATGGCGCATGCCTCAGTTTCAGTAAATTTTCCAAGTGATTACAAGAATTTAATGACATATTTTCCTTAAGGCCCCAATTATGTTATCCTATGTAAATTTTCGTGCGGTGCCGGACGTAAAAGAATAGCACAATCCCATTTCTTCCCGTGGGTGTCGTGGAAGGCGATTAAGGGACTTACTAGAGAATGGGCAGCAGCGTTCTCTATGCATTTGACCACCATACTGCGATCGCTAACCCACCTGCCAAGCGTGGCGATTATGGCAAATGCCCCCCTTTTGGGGGAGGCTTATGTCCAGTAGTGGACGTCTTTCGGCTGAAATGACTATGATGTGAAATTCCCACATGTATTTCTACATTATAATTTATATGGTGTACATAATATAGGGTATTCTATTCTTTTACAGATTGTCAAGAAGCAACCTACGATGCCCCATTGGAAAAAATACAGACTTACGAGAATGTCGCGCTCGGCGGTACATTCGACCATTTACACAATGGGCACAAGATCCTGCTGTCACAAGCGGCGTTGCGAGCCACCAAGCTTGTCACGGTGGGAGTCACTGATGTTAATTTGATTCAGTGTAAGAACAATATTTTAGTTTAGCCTTGCTTCTATTTGAGTATGAGCTACTTTGCGCTAGGCAGGATATTCGAACGCTTACACAATGGCTACAAGATCTTGCTGTCACAAACGGCGTTGCGAGCAACCAATCTTGTCATGGTTGGAGTCACTCATATCAATTTGATTCAGTTTATGAACTATATTATAGTTTAGTCTTGTTTCTATTTGAGTATGAGCTACTTTTTGCTGGGCGGGACATTCGTACACTTACACAATCGGCATAAGAACCGGCTGTCACAAGGTGGCGAGTAGTCACTGATGTTCATTCAATATTATTCAGTGTGTGTGTAGAAATTACATTTTAATTGTGTAGCGTTGTTATACACGAGTGCGAGCGTCTGTATTCCCTTTCATATAAAACCCGTCAGCCTTTAAAGCAACAGACAGGCATCATCTAGACACGCTCGTTCTGTCGTAGACATGATCCATCTCTTTTCGTCAAGCACGATTGAGGTTAAGAGCAGGCTAAGGTCAGATAAAAAAAGGCATTCAACCAAATACAGGTTCACATAAAATAAGAACAATACTTTTAATTTCTAGTTCAAATGTTTTAGTATTTTTAAATTTTATTTATAGCCAAAACATTGTATGAGTTAATACAACCGGTGGAAGTAAGAATGAAAGAAGTATTGAACTTTCTAATGGACATCAACCCAGACCTGGAATACAATGTATTCCCCTTGAAAGACCTTTATGGACCAACCAAAGATGATCCGAAGTACCAGGTATATTTATTTTTCTTTCATGAGTACTGATTGCAAGTCAAACGCGAGTATTGACCAGAGGCCCTAGTGTGAGTTTAACCATCTACACCAAACGCAGTGAGCGCGTTCGGCGTTCCGATTGCCGCTGGATTAGTGACGGACCAATCGGAGTGCCAAATGCGCTCACTGCGTTTGGTGTAGATGGTTAAATGAAACTCACACTAGGGCCTCTGGTCTTATGTTGCATTGGATATTACGTGAAAATTACTGGCGAAATGCAGTTATAACTTACAACTCAGTTAAAACCCTCGGAGAATAGAGGCGTGATGGTATGTTTATGTAATAACATCTTTATTAGGTCCTCGTTAGTCTAGTGGCTAGCGGTCACAAGCGCTACTGCTGAGCATGTCCTAGGTCAGGCAGAGTTATTGGTTTTTTCTATCTGTACTTTCTCAGTAGCTGCCCGCAGTCTGGATTTGTGCCCAGACCATTACAGCGCCCCCCGGTCTACTTCTTATATGCAATGGCCTCTGTAGCACCATGAAGCATGAGGCTCCAGGGGCTAGTGCAAATCTTGTGGTTCATTCGATTAATCGAGTCTGTCGGTCAATCTGGTCCACCCACGCTGGGATCGGTGCAAGTCATTTCATTTCAGTTGATGGTAATAGGCTTAAACAAAATAGGGGACCTAAACAATACTGGCGAAATGTGGGTCTACTATAATAATAATAATAATCGTTTATTTATAAAAGGGGGCACATTGACATTTACAAAGTATCTTAACAATTTAAAATAGGGCACAGATGCTTAGTGCCTGAACTAGGTTGAACCTGTGCTTCAGGCTAGGAAGTGCTTTAATAAATTAACAATGTGTATAAAGTAAAAACTTAGTCAACATTAGGAAAATAAAAATAGCATGTTAGTCATTCTATTTGCAGACAACAAGTAGAACTTCTGTCTGTGCATAAGCAATGGTTAGTAAATATTAAATAATAATTTTCTTACAGCTAAAGTCATTTAATTTATAGATACTTAGTTTTCTATTTAACCTATTGTACAGAAATGGGCCTAAGAATATAAAAAAACCTTTCTGCAAAGACATGTTTCGAGGTTGCATTAGATGTGCATACTATATCATTCCGTCTTTTGTTAGTATTGTCATCACGTTGCAGGGTTTATGTAGCAGATCTGTGGGAAAGAAAGAGGGATGGAAGTTTGCTACCTTTAAAATTGCTCTCTGAGCTCTTTCAAGAGGAAGCAGATTAGTTTTTGGTGCGCCACTATAGGTGCATCTCTGCGCAACCTTTCGGGGAAATAAGGTTATGTTATCTTAATCAGGCAAATATATATAGCTTTACAAGACGATGTCACTGTAAATATTCGATCCACATGTATCTCTTGAGTAGGAATCCGGCTGTTGGCTGTTGATTCACAAGCCATTGAGAGCTACAAATCAGGGTGTGGTCATTGGTCTACAGAATATGACGACATTTTATGGAAAAACGATTGGTCAAGTGGCGGCGTAAACACTAGATATCCTGCATATCCTATGTGTTATCATCAAGAGGCGTCCATTTATTATGTGAGGCCTTTAGTGGGGGAGGGGGTTAACTCAATCTCAAATGGAGTAGAGGGGGGTCACGGCAAATATCACGTAATTAATATTTTTCCCGTAAGAAACAATGTAAAATTGCTAGAAATCGAGTAAAATTAAGTAAAACACGTTTTACACTAAAACATGGCTAAACCCTACAAAATAATATTTATGCGAGCGCCACAAAGTAGCACAGCAGCTCCTCGATTGTTAAGCCGGGGCACCAGCCAGCCAAGCCAGCCAAACGCAATGCATTCATCCAACGTAACGCATACATCTATCGCAAATAAGCACAGATTAACGTATTTACACACTAAAAATACGCATTTTGAGAAATAGTACTTATGATTATGGAGGGCGGACGGTCAAGGCAAATCTCACGACAACACACCCTGGGACGAAAAATCGTCGAAATTGCCTCAGGTAATTAATGGACGCCCCCTTATCACTTTTGAGGACATTACCATAATATGCTTATCTTACTATGGGTACACTTACTAACAATATTTCCACAATACGATAATCGTCAAGTATATTCATGTGCTTTTGTTTTTAGTTAATAATCGTGAGCGAGGAGACAGTTCGTGGCGCGACGAGGATTAATCAAAAGCGAGTGGAGAACGGACTACAACCTATGGATGTGCATGTGATTGGCTTAGCGCAAGATGAGCAAGCGCAGGGGTCGTCGGAGGAGGAGAATAAGATCAGTTCTAGTAACCAGAGGATTAGGATGCTCGGCACGCTGCTACAGACACCTACTGTAAGATAATTTACACATAATGATTATAAATTAAAGTCGCTTTTCGTGTCTGTCTGCGTAACTACATTGTTCTTCTAAACTTCGCAATGGACGTTGATGCGATTTTCACCATTAATTAGAGAATTCGTTACGGAAAGTTTAAATGTGTATTTATACTACATTAAAATGTAATTTCTTTGAAAGATTAAATCAGGAATTAAATTATCCGGAAAAGAACCGGTTACCGACATAGCTTGCAGATTAAGCGAGCTGAAGTGGCAGTGGGCTGGCCATGTTTGTCGAAGGACCCTTGGCCGGTAGAGCAGAAGAGTCTTGGAGTGGAGATCGCGTATCGGCAAGCGTAGTGTGGGACTCCCTGTAGCTAGTTGGCACGACAACCTAGACGACAACGGCGATAGGCTGGGTTAATGGACATTAAAACTTACCTGCATATTCTCAATGTCCAGTCGTATAAACCGTGCGAATCAGGGGCGGCTCGCTTTTATATTATATCGTGTATTATTTTGGTTTTTCGTGCCATTGTTATTTTCGTTAGTCTTTGAAGGTCTTCGAAGGGTGTCGAATAATTTCTATGAGACTCATTGAGCTTCATTGTGTCGGCTTTTTTCTGACTTACAGAAGTGGGTTTATCCCATTTTTTTTTTTGTCGTTAAGTATTTATTCTACCATGAAAAGAACGCGTTAGTTTATTGATGTATGTATTTATTATTTTCGAATTATTATAACTAACAGATTATATTTGAATTTCCAGCATAGGCCCAACATCCCAGACTGGCCGTACGTCATCGGGTTGGCGGGAGGTATTGCCAGTGGGAAAAGCAGTATCACGAAAAAGTTAAAGTGAGTAATGTAAACAAAATACATACGCATTAGTTACTACACATACCATAACATCACGCCTTGTTTCCCCGAGGGGATGTGCAGAGGTGTATCTATAGCACGCCCATATTTCGCTAATGTTTAAGTCCGAAAGTCACATAAATCTCTGTAAAACTGACATGGTACATGGTATTGAATGAATCGGGTGATATATTCTCAAATCTCTCGTTGCTCATTAAGGAATAAGCACGCTCTTTTGACTTGCATCCACATATACTCACGATTCAGTTTTCGTATGGATGTAGGCAGAATCTCCAGAACGCCGCTTGCTATCATTCTTATTGGGGATGCATCCGATACCGATACCGATGCCGATATATCGGCGATACTCGAAGTTTGCCGATATATCGGCATCGGCGATATTTTTATGGCCGATTCAACTATATTTTTCAAATTTCGCGCTTTAAAAATGTAATGTAAACGCGGGTGTTGTCTCGTCTATTTCGTTGCAAACGAGGCACGAACTATGCTAAAAATTAACTAACTTGCTTCATTTACGTTCAGATGTATGAGGGTCAGTCAACTATTTAACCGACACTTTGCTGTCCCCGACACGTTATTATAATTAAGCACTAATTGACGATAGTCATACACAAAACAAATGTCACAATTGAATCTAAGATTGTTAGGCACAACGGAAAACTTGATTACGTTGTCGAAATTCTCTAATTTCTATAAATGTTTATGTTAACTCAGGATACAAAATATTCGAAGCATACAAAATATTCTTGTCTGAAGACCACATTCAGTTGTGCACTGTCATTATAAATGAACTTTTACTTCTCGCTTTCGGTTAATTTTATTATAGAACAAGACAGTATAACACAGTTTATCGTGTGTAATACAAAACTGTGATAAGACAAACCGTTTTTACAAAAAAAATAAAAAAACCCTAAAGTTGTGTCCCCCAATACAATATTTTTTCTTTCGTATACTGAGTTACAGTGAGTTGATTTGGTGTTGGGGAAGGAAAGTGGATGATAATGGATGATAGAAGATTGATCGTGTTTGGGTTTATCATTTAATACCTTTTTAGTTCGATTGACATTGTTAAATTAAGAAATAAACAGAAATATTACATGTCCTGAAATAGCGCGTTTGTCGACGGCTGAAAAACAAAGAACAAACGGGGAAAACTCTGTTAAATCTCAATTAACTTCGCTGCCCTTCTAAATCATTAAATTTGATGATATTGCTAATGCCTTAATCGAAAATGTAATGTTTATTTTATGAAAAAAGATTTCTCTTGTGGGTTAAAAAGTTGATTGACCCATGAACGTCCCTGCCGGGGGTGCGAGTTGTTCGAAAGAGATACCGTGGCCCCTGGCACACAGGCAATTGAGGGGGAACACGGGTGGGTTTTAGTCAGTAAAAGTCTGACACGCCCTCCTGCTCCACCCAGAGCGGGAGAAGTTATTTGATGATTTCCCAACCAAAAAAAAACCTATGAACGTCATCTGCCTAGCCTATTCCTAACTAGTTTTGAGGCTGGCTTCCAGTCTAACCGAATGCAGCTGAATTTTATGTAGAGCGGTTCCCTATCTGACTTCTACAACCAGTTACTGCGTTATATGATACCCTTTGGCGACCCGTAACGACTGTCAAAGATACACGAATAACAGCTGGGACCAACAGCAGAACGTGCCTTCCGAGGCACGGAAGTGTCTCGGTATGTAATGATGGTCACCCATCCACGGACTGACTGGCAAGCGTAGCTTAACTGTTATTACTTAGCCACGATCATGAACGTAAACGAAGCAAAAGCCTATCTTGCCTGTAAAGTTTTGCAGCTAATTTAATTTAGAATAGGATATAATGGACCATTGATATACAAAAAAACCCAAGGTGGACAGTCTCGAACAAAAGTAACCCTCAAAACTGTCCCCAATTTATACGTCAGTGGTTATAGTTATGATAAAACACATTTTTTTTGCAAATTCAACCTTACACGCATGACTAAAGTGGTTTTTACAAAGCAATGTCCAAAAAGACTGACTATCCTGTAATGCTCCCATCAACACCTTGGCCCAACATTGGCCAATATTGGCCTCAGAGTGTCTATAATACAACGATAAGTTTACGCAAATTACGGTAGTTCAATGTTGTGATAATAGTTTAAGTATACTGTGGTGTATATTAGTTTACGTTGGCCCATTGTGTAGAGGAGGCTAAAGAATCTTCTTTCAAGATGACTGACGATACTATTTGACACCTGCGCACATTGCGCCCTATTTATGCGGTTTACGTTTTGAGACGCTCATTGCGTATCTTGGGTTTTTGTAATCGACATTTATTTTTCAATTACAGGGAATACACTATAGGTATTACAATTTACAATACTTGAATGTCAGCCATATTTCACCATTCGGTATACAAACATTTACATTATCGCTTACTTAAGTTTAAACAAAAGCCAGATACATCACACCAGACCAATGAAAATTCAGCCAATTGCCAACTTGCCCCTGTATCTCAATTTGACCATTTACAGGGAGAAGGGCGTGGCGGTAGTCAACTGCGACATAATCGCCCACGACGTGTACAAGCCTGGTCTGCCACTCAACCGCACCATCTCCGAGACCTTTGGAGCTGACGTCATCACGGAAACCGGGGAAGTGGACAGGAAGAAGCTGGGAAACATCGTGTTTTCTGATAAGGTAAATAAAAAGGATCATGTTTAGTAAACCTATATGGCTTAGGTGAACTATTACGTGTAAAACTTGTGATACTTATGTTTTCGAGTCTTGTCAAAAAAATGTCGTGTATAAAACATGTATCATATATTACATACATGTTTTGATGTTGTAACAGACATGTAGGTATGGTTAACTATTTTGTTTTATGTTTTTGATATTTTTTAACAAGCTTTGTATGCTAAATGTTTTTAGGTGTAAATGACAATCGAAAACAGTAGACTCAATATGTGGTACGCATGTTTTATACTTTGGTCTAAACAGGAGGCGAAAAATCCTGGATTACTTTCACGAGAAACTTAATTAACGGCTAATTACTTTAACCATCATTTGCCCTTACCGCGGCACAAAGATACCGTCAAACGGGTAATTGTGACGAAACTAAAATCAATTTCAAAATTACCCTGTATTTTTTTATAGGAGCAGCTAGAAAAGCTAAACCATATAGTATGGCCGCCGACGATGGAAGAGGCTCAACGTCAAATTAAAGCATTCGGTGAAGAGGGATACCGAGTTGTAGTTATGGAAGCCGCTGTCATGGTGCGCGCGAAATGGTACCAGGCCTGCCATCAGCTGTGGGTGGTCATCGTACCCAGGGACGAGGTGAGACGCACTGTCTTATATCTCTTTTTCATTGTTTAGTGGTGGCGTACAGTCCTGCTACAGTTATATAACCTCTAACTTTGCATCACTGTCAAAATCACAATGATTTTTATTCTCGTTGCAATAAGGTTGCTGTTGGTTTGCTTTCACTCATAACTCTGTCAAAATCACAGTGATCTTTGTTCTCGTTGTAATAAGGTCGCTATTGGGTTGCTGCTACAGGTCAAATAACTGTGAAAGGAGTAGCAGAGTTTAATGTGCACGTCTTTCTACATCGTTCTCACATTGATAATTTCAACATAATGATGTAACCAACTTTTTGTAACAATACCATGATTTTAAAAGAGTGTCCATGGAGTTTCTTGCCCGTTCTTCTCCATAGGTACCTACGCTTTGGAATGGGCAAATAGCTTCATCTTTCTAACTCACCGACCTTGACAATTCAGAAGTGCCTGTAATTGGTTTATTTGAAATAAATGCTTTGAGTTTGAGTTTGAGTCACGGTGCGCGTGAAATGGTACCAGTCTGGCCATCGTACCGAGAGGCAACGCAGTTTCATCAATCTAAAACCAAAAGTCATTTATTATATTTGGCTGAGAATCAGCACTTTGCGAACGTTAAAATCACATAAGACAGACCCCCAAGGTGCGAATAAGTGGATACGTGGGAATAAGTGAATGAAGTCTGTTTCTAACAATCAACAGGGAACAAATAAATAGATAATTTGAAGTAATCGCCAACACGGAGTGGTCGAGCGAGCTGATCAAATATCAACATGATCGTTCTTTGTTTGTTTTTAAAACCGCATGGAGCAAACTCCATAGCCCAGGAAAATAGGACCCTAAAACAGGTTTCTGCAATTGTTTGTTGTTGATGATGATGATGAAGCATTCAAAACCAAGATGGCGGTTCTGATCGATCAAGTTTCCATTTTCCAGATTAAAACGCAAATGCAACCTAAAAAGAAAACGATACAACATTTTTCCTGCTAAACTAACTCATGAATTCTCTACAGGCAATAAAAAGAATACAAGAGCGCAACAACCTGTCAGCGGAAGAGGCAGCCAAGCGAGTAGATTCCCAAGTGACCAATCAGGAGCACGTAGCCGTCGCCAACGTTGTGTTCAGTCCACTGTGGAGCTACGAACATACCCAGGGACAGGTGGACCGCGCTTGGAAACAACTGGAAGAGCTCCTAGACAATAGGAAGTAGGTACGGTAGACTGAATCGTTGAACTCCTAATACAGCTATCCCTAGAAAAGTATGCGCTTCGAGTATCATCGTCAATCATCGGAAATGCGAACGCGAGATGATGGGATCTAATAAAGAGCTACAATCATGGAAGCACTTTCTATTTGTGTTACCATGTTTTCAAAACTAGATTAACAACTCTATGCAATTCCAAAAAGCTTTTCAAAACTTGAGTGACGAATGACGATCTGCGACCGGAGTAGGTTTTTTGATTGTTTTTATTACTAAATAAAACTACTCTTGACCTCGAACAAGCCTGATGGAAATCGATTGATGAGGTCTATGATGGATCGAGCGTGCCAAACGCGCAAAGATAGGTGCACTACTATAAGGTGCGGTAGTACAAAACTTAGAAGCATTGCTTCTGTGGGAGGTTAATCTATGCACGACGTTCGTGCTAATTCGGTAACATGAAGATTACCGAAGTGCATATCTTTTCTGGTTTTCCTGTATTTGTACTTAGACGAGATGGTTTTGATAGAAAGGTAAATGTTGAATCTAAAGCTTCAATATGTTCCAAATATGGCCATATTGACTGCTAGATTCCTTTTTTTTTTCATAATTATCTGGCTTTAGTTATTGTGTACGTACGGTAAAGGAGTTAATTTAGTTCAAGAAAGAGATATTTTAAGTTGCCTGCTTACCTACCTAACTCTTTTGCGGTTTGTACCTAAATAAATATTATAAAGTAAATTATACTAAGGGATAATAGAAGCTGGTGCTGTGGTAGCAATATTTATGATTATATTTATTCATTGTAATTAAACATATGGTAACAATATTTATAAGTTTATATATTTATAATAATTAATTCAACACTGGTTTTAGGGCAGTAGTAGGCTATGTCATCAACTCACCGGTCTGTTTGTGTCATAATTAATGTTTCGTAGGAGCTTATCCACACGTGTCAGAGTCTGGACCTTCCGGGCAGCTCGGCTCAGTGTTCCATTAAGGACAAGACAAGATTGCTTTCATTATATTTTGCAAGAACTTATAAATGATCATTATTATGTTTATATACCGATACCCATCACGTCTGTAGAGTTTCGCCATCTAATTTAATTTGACACTGTTTAAACATCTGTGTTCTATGGTTTTTTTTTTTTTTGGGTTTTGGCTTCGCACGGTTTGTTAAGGTTTGGTTTCCGCACTTACTCCTTCATGTGTGGTGGAGCATTGTCCGTGGGCCGTGGCGGCCGTCGGCGTCGGTGGTTATTCCAACCAGCCCACCTCCATTTTGATTATTTCTCCTGGTCTGTTAACAGTATCTGTGTAAGATCTGGGTGTCCCGAAGGTTGCTGTGTACAGAGGGGCAATTCTTGTTCATTCTGTCTCAATATGTCAAAAATATCTCAACATTCCATACATTTTTGACAAGTTTTGACATTTGTTAGTCACCGAGATCAGACTCCGACTAGATTTTAAATGTTTTTAATTACGAGAACTGGCCTTCAGGTTTCCTCAGCCTCCGAGCCCCTGCATAGAGGACTATCTGTTATGCCTATTGTGTCTGTGTAAACATGCCCGGTCTCCAGGCCGTCCGGTTCCCTTATATCCTGGAGCATAATCTGTTGCAGTTCAACACTTAGCCTGGATAGCCCGGAGCCCTGAAAGCCCGGAACAGTGTGGATACAGCTTTATAGTTTAGAGCTCAATGACAGTTTCTAACTATAGCTTTGATAATGAAGGTATAGCACTTCAATAAGCAATAAGAAATAATACTAAGTTAGTGTATAGTCACTAATGTATTTTAAAACTGCCCGTTTCCTATAATTAATAATAGAATAATTATACTAGTGATCTATAAAAAGTTGTTAACACCAAGAAACGATAATTAATGTATCATTAAATAAATTGTACAAACGTTATTTATAATATAAAGAAAACCGTGATTTTATATTTAAGATATTGGATGTATATTTGACATTTTGTGTGCATAGCATATTTACGCCGATCTTGCTAATTAGAATAAGTAATGTAAACACATATTACTTACATAGATGAGCCAACAGATTTGTATAGAACAAAACTTAGGAAGTACTACATTACAGCCATTGCATGTTTTTTAGGTACAGTCCACAAAACGAATAGGTATGCAAACAGGAACTATGCTTCTAAGGTACCTACTGTGTTACTAACTTGTGCCGACTAGTCAAGTTTTTGACTTCGCTGATCCATGAAATTATTGTGATTCAAAAGTTCTTAAATTAAGCACTCTTAAATAAGTGGATTTAGGGTATGTAGTGACATACCTACCTGCATAATGAGCTTCGGACACTAGCCTAGTTTCTAACTCAGTTCAGCCATTGCCCTCATGACAGCAACCGACCCATGCCGCCGAACTAAGTTTTTTTTTTTTTTTTTTTTTTTTTTTTTCTGGGTGGGAAATCATCAAATAACTTCTCCCGCTCTGGGTGGAGCGGGAGGGCGTGTCAGACTTTTACTGACTAAAACCCACCCGTGTTCCCTCAGTTGCCTGTGTGCCAGGGGCGACGGTATCTCTTTCGAACAACCCGCACCCCCGGCAGGCATCGGCCCTTGCGGGCCCCTCTGTAGCTGCTGACATCTCTTTGAGGCGCGCGTGGAACACAACGCGCCGTCGACCCGGGCTTGGTCCTTACCGGACAGCGAGGTACCCATTACTCGCCGTCCGCAAGCCCGTGCCTACGGTGGCCGGGAATCAGCCTGGGATTCCCGACGCCCAGGGCGTCTCCTGCGAAGGCCACGGCTGTGAGGGCGCATGTACTGCATCTCCCTCACGTGCGCCGCCTCCCTCTTTGCGAGCATAACTGCTTCGCTGAAGGAGGCGACTGCCAGCCATGCCCTCTCGCTCCGTACCATGGCCTGGACCAGGGTCGGACGCGAGAGATCGCCGCCGCCGATCACCTGCACGAGGACACGGCGTTGCTCCGCCCAAGCTGGGCAGACCTCCACCGTATGCTCCACCGTGTCCTCTGGGCGATCTTCGCAATGGAAACACCCGGGCGTTTCCTCCCGCCCTATCCGAAACAGGAACCTCCCGAAACAGCCATGTCCGGTGAGGACCTGTGTCAGGCGGAAGGTGAGGACGCCATGCCGCCTCTCAAGCCACTCCTCAAAGAGGGGACTTACCGCCGCAATCGCGGCGTGCCCAACCGCCGAACTAAGTTACTGAACTGACTCGCAAACTTGCCTCCATAGCTGGCCTTGTTTCCAGAGCCCTTATGGCAGGCAAAGATGTTTATTTCTGCCCTGCAACCCAAACGCTTTTGTTGCCTGTACTTTATTGATGAAATAAAATTGGCCGCTTTTGATATTAATGCTCTTCAGGCTTCGTTGCTATAAGTAAAAAGGATATTATTATATAAAATGTGTTCAAGGCATTTAATAAATATTTTTACATGTTATTCGTTGGTTCTGCGTGGATCCTAGAAATTTCATTATTATAATATAAGGTGTTCATAATGTGTTAGAACCTTTATTGTTTTGACAAAATAAAGTAATTATTTTTGTTATAATTTGTCTTTTTTTTCAATAATCGTTTGCTACACCATCACTCGTGTATAAAAAAAGCAATAAAATTAGTCATTAGTCTATTATGTATAGTGCAGCCATGATCCACGCTCATCACTGTTTCAGTCTAATACATAATTTAGTACCAATATGACTATAATAACTATATTATTTCCAAAATGAGCACTATCATGATATTGGAGCTGTTACGCAAATAAGATTTGGTAATCAAAGTTATTTGGATGATTGCCTACGGTAGAATATAATGTAAGTATTTGGTTCGTTTCTCTGTGAGTAGGCATAGATATACATCGCTCAGAATGGGCCTAAGCCACTGGTACTTAGAATAATTGAAAAGGATGGATCAGTTTATGAAACTATAGCAAGTGAATGTGTCCTCGCAGATCGCGATCTACCTCTACTTGCTGCCTTAAATTCAAGTGTGTAGAATGTAAATATACGGAAACAGAAAGAGTCTAGCGGTATCATGAAGTATTTATCAATACTTATTTTCGGCATGTTTGCCAATGTTGCGCTTGGAAAATTGACGAAAGTCTTCAAGCCAGATTTGGAAGAACAAAGGATCGAAATGATTGTGAGTTACCCCACTATTTATTTCATATGTATGAGTACTATTATAATAGCACTAGATAAAATGGGTAGACAGGTGTATAGCACAAACCACATGTCTCGTGAGCTTATTGCCAACTAGCTGTGCCCGCGACTTCATCCGCGCGGAATTGTTTTTTACTATTATTTATATATCAATAAAAACAAATAAAATTTCTAAAATAAAAGTAGCCTAAGTTACTCCTTATTACATCAGCTACCTGCCAGTGAAAGTCCCGTCAAAAACGGTGCAGCCATTTCAGATATTAGCGGGAACAAACAGACAGACAGACAAAAATGGTAAAAAAAAATATTTTGGTATATGTACCAATATATTCTTATGCATGTAGCAAAAAGCGGTTATTTTAATATTACAATCAGACACTCCAATTTCATTTATATGTATAGATTTGAATTACCATTAGGGTGGAAGCTTGGTGGAAGCGTACGCCGCGAAATTCAAATTTTGTTTTGTTTTTTGCAATTTTCCAGTGTCCGGCTTTATGTAAAAAAAAAAAAATATGATTCGCGATCGTAACAATTATGTCCTTACATAATTCTAATAATTAAAATCTAAAATACAATCCTCTACGAATGAGTTTTTCTAGAAAACGTTTAGAATTTGGGGGCCTACGCTGGAACTTTCACCTTAAGAAATCCAAAAAATAGAATTCAGACTCCTTCATCCTTTGCTTCTAAAAACCTCCACCCAAAAGAGTGCATCTTATTAATTATGATTAATAATATGTCTCATTTTTTATTTCAGGTGGATATAATATCATCACATTTAAAAATGAACGGATGGGACACGATACTTTGCGTTGGAAATTTACCCAATGAGTTCTACAACAAAATCAAACACTTATCGTATGCTTTCGTGGTTATGAATGTAAACGACCCTGAAGATTACTACGTAGAAGACGTGGTCCCATATCACTCAAATATAATAGTAATCAGCTGCCAGAATATTGGGGAATATGAAGAACTAATGCAGAAATTAATATCATCGCCTTATTGGCATCCTTTAGCAAATATGATCGTTTATTATCATAAAAGAGAAGACAGAGACATCATGGCAAAACTATTCTTCAGTTTATGGTATCAAAAAGCTATAAACGCGATCTTAGTTCAGTATGACGATGTACAAGAATCCTTACTGGTGTCTGACTACACTCCATATGTTAACGAACATCATGAGGTTCAACCAGATAATAAGTTTGGCTGTTGGACTGCAAGAAACCTCGGTATGCCAGTTCGTGGATTTGAAGAAGATTTACTTTGTGTAGAGAAATGTCACAACGTGTCTATAAAATCAAAACTGAGAACAAGCCATCTTGGCACTTGTATTGGTTTTAATACACACGCTATAACGTATAATGCAATCAAAGATTTGAGAAACTTAAATCTATTTGAAGATAGAAGCAAAAACTTACACGGTTTTGCGTTTACGGGATACATTACTGAAGTTAAACCATTTTCCGTCATAGAGGAACTCGGGAATGGAACCTATAAGCTCCGAGCTAGAGATGGAATGATCTGGAACACCATGTCTGAACTCATGAACTTCACTATCGATCTCAGTCTCAGCTTGAATGTCATGAAGAAACCATTCAATTTCGAAGTTAATATTGAACAGATATTTGCCTTTGCACGCAGAAGAGGAGACCTATGCTTATTCCCAATATATCAATTTGATGTAATTGTAGTAGAACTTGATTTCACTTTTCCGTACAAGGATAGTGGTATTTGCATTGTATCAGGTCGCGCCGGCTTTGAAAATTCCCTTTTTAAATTGAGAAACTCAAACTTCGAACATTTAATTTATTTTTTTTCTTGTTTTTTATGTATTTGGGCTACTTTCGCCATTTATAAAACTGTAGAAAATGGACGTCTTACATTCGATCAAACAGGCAAAGATTTTATGAATACATGTAGAAATGTCTTAATGTTAAACCTACATAAACCGCCAAAACATCAGTCTTTCCGTATTTTCTTGGCAGTATCTATGTGGTGCTTTTTTGTTATAAATTTTATAACCCAGGCCACGATAATATCGTTCTTTGCAGCAGCTAGAAGGGGTAAAGAGGTTGACACGTTTGAAGATGTTATTGAGAAAGGATACCCTATTGAAGCAATGGCGTCACCAGATCTGATACTTCCGGAAACTGAAGAAAAATTCCTAACAATTAACTCCAGACTAGTTAACGAACAAGATATATACGGGTGTATCACGCGCATGGCAACGGATACACATCGTTTTTGCCTCATTGATTGTTCAGTGGGTCGTTACATTAAAAGGAACAAGCTAAATGAAAAAGGTGAACAATATTTACATATAGCTGAACAAGATAGAATACATAGCCATTATTTGACGATGGTACTATACAAAAATTCACCCCTAACAGAACGATACAATAGATATATGATGATTATTTTTGAGGCTGGATTGGTAAGGAAATGGGAGCAATACAGATACACGGACATTAAAGACGAAGTCACCACGAAACCCCTGGGCATGGATGATTTGAGCGGCATATTCAAAGTATACTGCTTCGGGGTGGCGTTCACGATAACTGTATTCTTATTAGAATTGGTGATATATCGCATAAAAATCTGTTTGAAAAATTGTTTAAAGTCTAGAAAATGCCGAAGATTGTGCATTGATAAACGACATGCGTTTTGGAAAAAAAGAACAAAACGAAATACTGAATGAAATTATAATACCTCATCTACCTATCTCAATACGCCTAGCTTTTTATGATAGCTTCTAGTCAAACCAGATGCAACTAGATATCAGTATTTTACATGGAGCGACTGTTTGACCTTGCCTACCTTTCTATTTATATAGGAGTTCCTATTGTTAATTAGAAATTGACTTTCAGATTTTACTTAGGTATTTTTTAATACATAACTGTTATCTAGGTAAAACTTTCTATGCTTACGACCCCGTTGGTACAGTACCTACAGTAAAGTTGTCCCCTCAGGACACAAACCCGAAACACGGAGCAAAGCCGAATGCCCAGGAAGTTTTGTGTGTAAAAGTTCAAGTTTATCATGTAGCAGTGGTGGCCTATAAATGGTATCGTCCCTGACTTACGATAATTAGGCTGTGAGCTCGAACCCAGGCTGGCACCTTGTGTATTTTATTACATCACCACAGTTCTCAGAACGTGAGGTAATACATTACGGAAACCGGCATGTTGTAGAACCAAAAATTCGAAGACATGTAACATAACATACGCCAAGCTGCACTGGGTCCGCGTGGTTGATTGGGCCCACTCCTCACAGAGAGGAGGCCTGTGTCTAGGGTTGCCAAGTTTTTCTAGAAACAGTAGGTATAGAATATTTCTGTTTTCAGAGACAGTAAATAAAGAGTACAGATTAATAAAATAGAGTACCATAATGGATGTAGTTACACAAAAAGGATCCAATCTACATGAAGTTTGTTCGTGCATGCGCTTTGGATTTGTATTGATAAAAAATATCTGATGTAGTCCATAGATGTGGCTTGGTATCTAGTTATTATTATTATTATTAAATGCATAGAGAACGCTGCTGCCCATTCTCTAGTCCCTTAGACGTCTATATTAGCGTTATTGCTTATAGAGTACACCCATAAGAAAAAGAGTACCTAAATACAATGCTCTATTTTAGAGTACGGTTGGCAACCCTACCTGTGTCCTAGCAGTGGGAACGTTTTACGCTGATTATTCTTACGCTTACGCTGTTCTGTGTATATTTTTTTATGTAGGTTACCACGCATAACTTTTTTCATTAGGTATCAATACCCATCACGTTTGTAAAACTAGATCTAGGTGAGAACCTTGGGGATTTGGTTAGTCTTTCACTGGTAAGCACGATTTTCTTTTGGTTATGATAATCATGAGTGATAACGATAAGGTAGGTTAAGATTAAACGTCATCACCCAGTAGATTGGGCACGCCACGTCTCGGCAAATATCACGTAATTTTATATTTTTTTCCGCAAAGAAACAATGTAAAATTACGAGAAAACCGGGTTCAACAACACAAAGATTGCGTTGTGTCCTTTCCGCAGGTAATGTCATTCCCTTATACATTTTGGCGTAGCGTTTGGCGTGAACGCTAACAGAAATGTGTTTTGTCTAGGCCTGCAGTACCGTAGCAGTCAGTGTGAGTAGATAAGACATGGATACTGGTGGAAAATTCCCGTGATTATTCTCTTCGAACATCTTTTGGAAGAAATTTGCGAGAATTACAAAATCTATTTTATAGTTTGTACCTATTAGTTTTGAATGCATCTGAACGATTTACGTCAAAAAAATCTATTCCACAACCTAAATTCTCAGTACTTAGAACATTCTCGAGAATATTTCCAAGAAAATTATCTTTAATTTTGTACCTACGGCATTCACGTTAAATTAGTATTTCTGTACTAAATGAAACTACGATTAACGTACAAATAATCAGATTTAAGTACCTAATCAAATGTTCTTTTAATTAAAGACATTATAAGAAAGTAAGGTAACAGATTTTAATTTAGTAGTTTACACTTAGTAACTTTTTTATCGTTAGGTACTTGCTATTGTCAGGTACAAGCCTCCTGCTACTGCCCATCTTATTTAACTAAGTAGGTACTACTTACTTTTAAATTATTGCAATTCAATTCGCATGCGAGAAAATTTTCCGTTGAGCAAAATATTTCAGAATAATTTCGATCGGAGAACAACCGTCTGATTACAGAATTTCTTCTCAAACCATCACTAAACATGCTGTTGCTGCTGCAAGTTGCTGCAGTTTCAAGCCACGAGCTGGTTCGGACAAATTACGAGTAATGTTGATTCTTGAATTGTTCAATAAAAGCTAAACTTTATTAAGAACTAGCTTCTCACCGCGGCTCTGCACGCGTGGATATCGATTATCGCATAAAAAAGTAGCATATGTCCTTCTCCATATCCCAGGCTATATTTCTGCCTAAATTCATGACGATCGGTTCAGCGGCTTAGGCGCGAAAGCGTAACAGACAGACAGAGTTACTTTCGCATTTATAAGTAGGGATTTATGTGTCCAATCTGTTGAGGCTCGCCCTGATTATTATTTTCAGCTGCAACGAGAACCATTATTACGCGGACGAAGAAATGTATGAAACGCACTTGAATGTTATAATTTGTCTATTATTCCTCCTCTCCAAAATATACTGGGTATTCTGTACAAATACTGTCTGTAGCAACATCCCTAATCAGAATAGTAAGGCCTCTCTAATTTATATTATGCCGCCATTTTCACAAACAATATAATCGATTCCCAACGCCGACAGACTTTGGCCTTAGGATCTTGAAAAGTAGATATGGGACAATAATGTGAATTCTGTGATGACTGTATGTGAATATGTGAAAAAGCGTGCGTTTATTTAAAACTTTGACAAGAAAATGTTACTAGATTGGAAAAAATATTGAATGAGATACTTTTCACTAAACTGTTGAAAGTATAAGATTAAATTAGCGTTTCAAAAGGATGTCTTTTTTTAGTTTCTATCATGTTATTTAAATTACATAGGTATGCCAGCAGATTCCCACATTTGTATTCTTTTGATTTGGAAAGAACATACCATAAACTTTCAATTGTTGTTTTTCCAATAAGACTTGTAATGGCAGCACTGGTTTCATTGTTTATGGGCGATTCATGGTGGAAAAATTAGTCAACAGTTTTTAAAATAACATGAAAATACGCCTGAAACGGCATGAATAGAACCATTTAGTTTAGTTTAATGGGAAATACGCATAATAAAAACTCTGAGCACAAGAATCAAAAGCAATCCACGCATTCAGACCGCGACGGCCAGGCGTTCACTAGTCAGGTAAGTGATGAAACGAAAAAACTTGTTAATGTCATTCTCAGCTGAACTCACATAACTGATATTTTTGTAGATAGACACAGGATTCTTCTTTGACTAAGTTGCTGCGTAGTGCTTTTAGTATCTGCTTTGTGTGGACGAGTTAGCGTACTCACAGATTCGTTAAAATATCTATTGTTTGTGTCAGTTCTTTGTTACCTTTAGGCGCATAATTTATTTTTGTATATAGTTCAGTCTCTCCCATTTCGTGGGCAACCTCAGCGGGCGTTCCTTCATCAGTGTTACGAGCAACCAGTCTGTGTACAGCGCATCACGGCCTTGGTCTCGCGTCTCGAGGCGAAGGTTAGTACACAATATACAATTCGTCAAAACAAACAGTTTTCTTTCCTTTGATTACTAATAAGTAGATCGCGCCAGTTTCAAATTATCTTCTTTTCTTCATTTAATCATATTTATTTCAGTGTCTGTTTACATTAAATACTGTTTTCAATTTAATTAATGATTTTCAAGTTAATTATTCATAATTACACATTCCACTTTTTACATACCTACATCTGCAAGTTTGTTTTATTAGCATGTGTGATCAATTTTATTGAATCAGAAATGAAGTCAATGAAGATTTTGGTAAAACTCATTGTATTACAATAATTTGCATATCACATTCCATGAATTACTGTACATATACGTTACATGTGTTACTAAAGTTCAATATTATTTAATGAAAACCTTGAAGTCTGCTTTATTTTTTTAATGAACCATGCCAAAAAAATCTTAAATAAAAATTAAAAAAACGTGTTAAAAAAAAAACATTAAAATGTATGATTGGTAACCTGTTTTTGGTATTGTCTATTGTTCATGTTATGTTTTCATGAACTCGTAAGACCAACTAGCAAACAATAACAACCTTGAACAGATTCAGAAAAAAAATGAATTAGTTATGATGATTCATTAAAATAGTTTCGATTGCACTATATAATAGTACATCCTGTGGTGTTTGTACCTGGCAAAATATCAAAAATAAATATTGTATGACCTACCTTATGTACATTAACAATTTAATAACTTAGAATATCTAATTCTGCGCAAGTGCTTACCAATATCAAGTACTGTAGTTTTCTTATATTAGTTTTTTTATGTTAGATATTTAAGAAATACTTTTATGAATGCTCTTTTTGTTTTTTTTTTTATTTACCACCATAATCCATATTTTTATAAATCCTATCAAAAAATTATCTATAATCTTATGACTTGCAGAAATTAGTTCTTGCACAAACTTTTGCAATAGTCTTAGGTCTTAACATCATTAGGTAGCAATACTGTGTATTGAAAGCAATGGATACTGGTTCTTACACCAAACAGTAATTTAAAACAGGCTAGCACAATAAGTAATATACTGATGGCTTCACTTGACTCTTAGGGAAACTACTACCATCACATACGTGGAAAAAATACCTCTGCTAAAGTCATTATCTGCCCAGCCTTTACCCCAACTAGGTTAAGGTCGGCTTCTAGTCTAATCGGACAGATGAGTACCAGTATTTTACATAAGCAGCAACTGCCTATCTTATCTCCATAATCCAGTTACTGGGTAATACAATCCCCTGGTTGTTAGACTTTTGGGCTTCTGATGACTCATAAAAAACTAAGATCCACGAATGACAGCCGGAACCAATGGCTTAAGGTGCTTTACAAGGCACGGAGGAGTCTTTGTATGTAAAGGTGGTCACCCATCCACGGACCGACCGCGGCAAGCGTAGCTTAACCTGATTGTATGAACCGTGCAGCAGTTTACTTACCCATAAGCTCCTCATATAAAGTAAATCATCCAAATCTTTTAGGCTTTATTGGCTGATTTGATGATTGATTGGTCAATCAAATCTTTCATATTTATGATTTTGGTAGCAAACATCAATCAATTATATTTGATAGTGACTGCAAAATTATTATTCAACTTTTATCTTAGACTTCCTGTTCTGTCCTTCAAACCAGAAACTAAACGGCAGCCAGGAAATAATTAATTTCATGACCATTGAGTGCAAATTATACTTATCATTGATGGAGATGACTACTTACACGCAATAATTAAATCATTTGCCTCATCCGTCTGTGTGGAGATAAGTAAGACATCATGTAATGTCATACTGAAATTGTATATTATCTAGACATTATTTAAAATTCCATCTATTAGTAATCACAAATTCGAGTAATAAGATGTTGTTTATATAACCTAATAGAAGACTAATTAGGTTTATAGGACATGCTAATTCAGATATAAATACACACAAATGCACATCATTCTCTCCAATGAGTAGATTGCCAGTGCATCTCATGTGAGTGAGAGATTAGAGTTAATCATACAGTTACATACATCTGTGTAATGTTTCCACAAAACTCATACTTTGAGAAGCCGATCATATCAAACAACTCACACAAAAAATTCGTAAGTCTTGTTTTCAGACATTAGAAATCTTAGTGAAAGAAAGCTGTTTGTATTAATAACATCAGAACTTTTACACTGCTGTATTTTACACCATAATAACAAATTACAGATGGAATGACTCCACATTAAAAAACCCACTAGAAGCAAGCAAGACAGCCTGGCCAGTAGCTCACAAAGAATCAATCTTCCAGCCTGAATTCCCCATCACCACTGATCTTCTCCAGAAAGACTACAAGATAGAGGAGACAATAGCAAAGGGTGCATTTGGTGAAGTTTATAAAGTAAAGAAGATAAGTGAAGACAAAGAATACGCACTCAAAGTGCTTAGTAAGTCACAGGTGAGAGAGGTTTTTTTTTTAAATGGGGTTTAAAATGTTATTTTTCACTGTTGTGCAGTTTTGATCAGTCATCATCATCATATAAGGTGTTAAAAAGATTAATGCTCCGAATTTCGTGTACTTGCTCGGTATCAAAAAACTAACAAATAGCAAAAAAAAAATGATCGATTTTAATTTCAGGTAAGTTCGATAAATTGCCAGTCCAAAGTCTGAGAAATGTGATGGGTAAATTAGAATCAGCTGTTTACGTAGGTATTTGACAACACACTCGTCTCGTTTGTGCCTACACGGTGTAGGTACGGTGCGCATGTGCATATTTAATAATTAGTGCGTGGGGCAAAATATTGCATATCTTTGAAACGGATTGTTGTGTGTAAATATTTTTTTCGTGATTATGTTTTGAATATCATTTTAAACAACTCCTTAAATTTCTAAACATTAATTTTTTAACAACTTATCTCATTACCAGTACCAAACAACTCATCCTATCGAAGTCCACTGCTGGAGAAAAAAAAAACTTGATTTTGATTGAGTCTCTTCTAAGTTACGCCATAAGACCTGAGGCTGAAGTCCAATTCTCGTAATTAAAAACGTTCGAAATCTAGACGCAGTTTCATCTCAGCGACAATCAAATGTTAAAAACGTATGAAAATTTTTGACAGATTTAGACAGATCAGTCAGTGACCGTTCTTAAAATTCCGAGAATTGCCCCCCCTCTGGTTTTCGAATTCCCGCATCTAGTCTGTCTTATCCCTTGCTACCATACCATACCAGCTTTTACCATGGCGTCAGGAGGAGTCTATATGCTTGCCCCAGTCTACTCTAGTTACAAGAAATTTATGTAACCCAATTTAGTTAGGAATTTTTTCCACGAATCCCAGACATCTTGGTAATTCTTTGCCATGCCACATGCTGATATGCAGAGAGATAAGATTGAATTATTTAGACTGTAAACTAAAAACTAACTAAAACTTTTTGTCATGCTTAGACAAAAAAAAAATCGTAACATTTCTTGACATAATACATTCGATAAGATTAATAATCAGCCACTTGATCTTTATCTATTAAATTATGTTACACAGGGTAGAGTTTATCTCAAAGCAAAATGCTTATGTCAGGCACCAGACACAGTTGCTTCGTGGAAATATGTAAATGAAATTATCACCAAAAATCATCCATCCACTCCACTAGTGAGTTGGAATCATCGACACGACGAAGAGAAGTGACTAGTGAGAAGGAGCATCAAAGCTATTTTATTCTTTATTTAATGTGAATAATGTTGAAAGTTTTTTTGGCAGTTAAACAATTAATTGCGAGGCACATTATCAATCAGAATAATTTTGAAGGATATATCTAATCCCTTGCTTCATAAGTTCGAAAAAATCGTCTGCTCAACAACGTCATTAACCCAATGAATGTTGGCGGCGATCTCTCGCTTCCGGCCCTGGGTGCTTACTCTGGAATATAATTCCGATTGATCGACATTGGTCAAACGTCAGTTGGTTGAGTTAAACGTCAGGGATTGGCTAGACTCAGTGAGTCCAGCCAATTCCTGCCTTCCTTCAGCGAAGCAGTGATGCTCGCAAAGAGGGAGGCAGCGCACGTGAGGGCGATGCAGTGCATGCGCCCTCACGGGTGTGGCCTTCGCAGGAGACGCCCTAGGCGTCGAGAATCCTAGGCTGATTCCCGGCCACCGTAGGCACGGGCTTGCGGACGGCGAGTAATAGGTAGCTCGCTGTCTGGTAAGGACCAAGCCCGGGTCGACGGCGCGTTGTGTTCCACGCGCGTCTCAAAGAGATGCCAACAATAACTGATGCGGCCCGCAAGGGCCGATCGATGCCTGCCAGGGGTGCGGGTTGTTCAAAATAGATACCGCGGCCCCTGGCACACAGGCAACTGAGGGAACACGGGCGGTTTAGTCAGTAAAAGTCTGACACGCCCTCCTCTCCACCCAGAGCGCGAGAAGTCATTTGATGATTTCCCACCCAGAATAAAAAACCGAATGAGTGTTGGTGAACTGTCGAAATAAAAGCTATTCGCACTGTTAGTGTGTGACGTAATTACCCCGATAGAATTACGCACCTCAATATCAGTAAGAATCCTAACTGCCTATGAATTTTGATAAAAATAATCTTAGATAAATAGTCCTTGCTAATTAAATTATCATTTATCAGTTTATTGCTCTTAAGTACGCAAGAATCAAGTAACTGACCTATAACACGGTTTAATTACCTGCGTGATTGTAAAAAACGCTGCCTATTGACATAGCGAAAAAACTAACATGATGTAATGTATCATTATACGCGTGTGCTCTCTACTGTGGAATCGTCTAAGCATTATCATTGTTTTTTTTTGTTGTACCTATTCGAATTTCCTCTTGAGCTTCCACAATGTCATGGCAATAAACTCCATGAAAGAATATTTTTTGCTATGATTACTCAGCAGAACTTGCCAAGAAATGGCTCAAACATTGATGAGGTCATGGTTTAAAAAAGTATTTAATAAATAGCTTCATCTGTTTTGATGGTATTAAATGGCCCATTCAGGAAGTATGGACAAGGATCGAAAATGTTTGCGTACATTACATTTTTTTTACCTTTAAACGTATTTCATTCTAAATTTTGATAAAAATTATGCAGCATAAGCGCTTTTATCGACAATCTTCTTATCACATTGACCCATATGTAGACTTATTACCACTAAATGAGTTTCACGCAGCGATAAGTTTTCAGTCGAATACTTTAATGCGTCTTATCACTGATATTTCGTCGCACACTTATAATACTTATTCAGTTAGACTCGTGGCTACTTAAATAGCTAGAACGCACATGGTTCTATTGACACGAGTTTATGAGTGGTAAACCGCAAATCGCGCAGTTCCGTGTGGTGCCGGGCGTAAAGAATAGCACCATCCCATTTCTTCCCTTGGGTGTCGTCGAAGGCGACTAAAGGACTTACTAGAGAATGGACAGCAGCGTTCTGTGTGCATTTTACCACCATACTGCGATCGCCAACCCGCCTGCCAAGCGTGGCGATTGTGGCAAACCCCCCATTTTTGGGGGAGGCCTATGTCCAGCAGTGGGGGTTTATCGGATGAAATGGTGATGATGATGATGATGATGATGATGACGATGATGATGATGACGATGATGATGATGACGATGATGATGATGATGATGATGATGATGGTGGTGATGATGACGATGATGATGATGATGATGATGATGATGATGATGGTGATGATGACGATGATGATGATGATGATGATGTAATCGCAAATCGTGCCGAACCGTGGTCCGAGAGCATGGGGTTTGCATAAACAGCTTATAATGGTCCCACTGCTGGGACACAGGCCTCCCCCAAAAAATGAGGGGTGGGGGTTTGCCATAATGGCCACGCTTGGCAGGCGGGTTGGCGATCGCAGTATGGTGGTAAAATGCATACAGAACGCTGCTGCCCATTCTCTAGTAAGTCCTTTAGCCACAATCGACCACGCGGGCCCAGTGCGGATTAGTGGATGTCACATCTCTTCGAATATTTGGTTCTAGGACATGCTGGTTTCCTCACGTAGTTTTCATTGGTGATGAAATAATTTACCCATAGCGCCTGCTCGGGTTCGAACTCACGACCACAAGGCCACCACCGCTCTTGCCTTCCGTGTATCATGATAATATTCTGACAGTCTTTATGGGAGATGTTTGAAACATAACTTAACCTAACCTTAGAACACCGCGTGGTATCCTGCTGTTAGAGATGCGGATGTAAGATAGCCCGTCTCTGTAAAAAGTCGAGATGAAAATGCTGACGAATTATGTTATAACTAGTTTGACTAACCGATTTGATAGATCAAAGTACGTTGGAGTACATTTACCTCGCTCCGTGTTTAAGAAGACTTGTCATGATTTTGCAGTATGTTCCGATAGCATTAATGTTTTTGTTATTGATGATAGGATTTAAATATCAGTGAGTAATTACTTCATTGGGTGGTGGATCCACGTTGCGCAGCGGAACGGGCCGCGGTCTTCCCTATCGCGTCTGTCTATGACACACGCCTAGCTCATCACTGTAACGCGTGCTAGTCCTCACATTGTATATCTGACATATAAGATAAGTCGGGTACACGCTTATTTACTTGTTAGAAAACCTGTTTAGGAACTTATCAGAACAGTTCTAGAATACTGTTATTGACCCTCGTTCCCCATTATCTGGACATACAAATAAATAAAATTTAAGTGTCTGTTAGTTACTTATGTCAAAATAACACCTTTTTACTAATTGCTTATAAAGTTATTACAAAAAAATGTATGTATATGTAAAAAATCTCTGAAGCGGCTGGACCGATTTTGATGAAATTCAATGGTATGAGGATTTGAACTTTGAACCCTGGGGAAGGACATAGGCTACTTTTTATCGACATTAGCGGACGAAGCCGCGCGCATTACTGAATATTGTTTTGCTGCTTAGAAATACTTACGCAGTAAATACTAATCGTAGTATAAAACTGACTGGAAAAACCCACAATCTTCTGAATCAAAGAGCGTAACATTATAATATTTTCACTTACTTTCCTCTTACGATAATTTTAGTTGACTGATTGTTACTCACTTGAAACTAATTTAGACGTAAATCATTTCAGATAGTGAACGAGAGTGCAGTGCGTCAGGTTAAAGAGGAGGCGCGCATTCAGGCGGCTTGCGGCCATCATTCATTTATAGCGGGCGCTGTGGCCCGTTGGCAAACCAAGAAAAGACTTTATATTGGTAAGTGTACTTTATAACAGCTTTTCTCTTTGAAAAACCAGAGATAAATGCCACGAAAACTTTGCAAATCAATAATAATGTATCACTTTTCGAGAGCAGACGCAGAGGCCAGCAGCGGGTTGAGAAACCGTACCTTAGATCCACCTAATAAACCGATTAAAGACATAGGTAATCATCATCTTCCTTTGCACAGAAATGACTGACGCGGAGGCTAAATATCGAGCATTCCTGATGACGAAACTTTTAACTGTCCAAAATAAAATAAAGCTGTTTCTATTGTATAAGCCTTGCAGTAGGACAATACGGGCTAAATTATTATAATTACAAGCTTCTGCCCACGACGTCGTTCACGTGAATTTTCTTGGTCGGGGGACCGACCCCATCGCATCGCTTCGTTATCGTTTAGCGTTCTGTCTGACTTCTCATTTTTATGCTTAGCCCCGTAGGATTAAGGGTGGGTTCTTTGCGGCGTCATGTTAAATAGAGGCTCCTCAAGAATTGGGCTGGATGCAGAACTATTTTTTCAAATCCGATTGGTTCCACAGATTAGGGCGTTAAAGCAAACAATATTTCAGATTTTTTATTAATATAGATAGATGTCTAGGTTAATTACAAATGGTTTCTTGTATTTTTAAACCTTTCTTACCTTATCAAGGATAGATGATAACAAATAATAACAACACATGACGTTGTGATGTTATCACCGTTATGTTTTATCATGCAGACTAAGTTAAAAAACATTGCACAACTTTAAGGTGAATGAAAGGTTTTATAAAAATAATCGTGACGGAAATTGTTTGAGCATAAGTGATAAGCATATAAAATTATCCATGTTTATTATATGAATAAAATTAATGTCATCATCCAAACATAGACAAAATAAAAAAAAGCGGTGAAGTCGGACACGAAGAGTTCCATATCACGGTACAATATTGACAACTGCCTACATAGTACAACAAAATACATACTTTAGTTTTTGGCTTTAGTTTGTTGTTATTGCAGCTATAGTTGAAAATTTCAAGTGTCTGCCTCTTACGATTCAAAAGATACAGCCATGTAACAGATGGACCAACTAACAGCAGAGCCTTAATAATAGGGTCCCGTTGGCACCCTTTTCGTACAGAACCCTAAAAACTAGTACTTACCTACATAACATTTTCTGTTTTTACGCGAGTGTCCAAAAAAATATTTTTTTTTGGTGTTGTCATTAATAGTCTAATAACAAAACACAAATCTTTATTTACGTAACTCTGTCCTGCCTTGTAGACGTTGACACACACAAGACCTGTGATAGTCACTTATTTGCTGGGTGATTGCATTATCTTACACTCTAAATATAGTCTACGCAGGCATGTCACGGACACTCGGCTGACTGCGCCATTGTTCCCTCTTCAAATCCAATTTATTTCGAATTCAACAGGACGACGCAATTAGTTGGCACGGTTTACCAACGCGCTGTTGTTAGGAAAAGTAGACGAATCTATTCGAGATAAGTGCTCAACAATTTCTTCATAACATACATAGCCATGAATTTCCCCATTGCTGGGACTCGTATGGCCCTCTCTGCGAGAGGAAGTAATGTACCACGCGGGCCCATAGCCTATGACATACACAAACCTCAACATACATAAACTCACGCCTTTTTTCCATGGGGGTAGGCAGAAACCACAAAACGCCACCTGGGGACCTACTCTCTAACTGCGTCAACGAAGATACGGGCCCGTCCGAAAGTAGTTCGAAACTTGTTAGTGAATCCTACAGCCAATTAACTAGCTTTTTTGGACGGGCAAAAATATAACGGGAGTAGGGACAGCTGTCAAATCGTGTTGTCATTTATTCTTAGTTCGGGCTCCAAACTAATCTTCTGTCCGTAAGTAATACGGAGTTGGAAACGCCCGTTACTTCGATCGAAACAACGGACTTCGTGCTTTGGGAGTAGGCCCCCTGCTACGATCCTTACATACTTCTTTTCCCTCGTTTATGTTACATACATCTGGTCATATACGCAGGCCGGTTGTGAATACTACGCACCACCTGATCTTTCTAAAGAACTTCACCAATAAGGTCATTCTATGTTCTCTTAGGGCGACCTCTTCCAGCGTTTCCACTCACAATTGCCTTGCCTTTTGTTAGCCGTCCTTCATTTATCCTCTAACCATGACCAAACCATCTAAGCATAGTCTATTTCAATTTTTGTCACTACATCTTCTTTTAAACCGCACCGTTGTCTTATCACATCATTCCTCAGTCCATCATTCACAGTCACACCACACATGCTTCGCAAGAAACGCATTTCCACTTGCCAATTTTGCTCACGATGTTTATCCACAGTTAACACAAAAAAAAACTGACAAAACGTTCAACATCATTAACCCTCTGACTTTATCAATCACTTTAAATGGTAATTTGTTGAAGTCATCCATCGTTTAAGCACAAAAACTATAAAACGCTTCAGTGGTAGCGGTCACTGAGTCAACCTGGTTGCGGTCATAGGGTTAATTTGTGCAGGAAGTAATGCGATTAGCACGTCGACTGATAACGGTGATAACACTCGACCCATTAGTAAAGGTGATTGTTCTAGATAACGTTTTTATTACAACAATATAACAATCCTTTTTATCAGTTATGTTTATCTTGGTGTGTCTTTGACCAGTACGTCAGTTAAGGCTTCACTTACATGAATAGACCCCTAATATAGGGTATTTGACTCTATATGAGAAAAAAGCTAAAAATATATTATTGAGATAGCTTAGCTTAGCAAAATGCAGTCAGAAAATGTTAGTTTTAGTTCATGAAATAACAAAATAAATTTTAAAATACAATTGAAAGATTTCACTTTCTTTCATCTGTTTTTGAACACCATGAAATAGTATCCGCCATGTTATTACGTCATACGGCATGTCAACTGAGGAACTTTGTACGTTTATTATTTTCGTAACCAAAGTAATTTTTATTTAAATAATGTTTTGCATTCAGGAATAGCATACCAACGATAAGTAGAAAAATAACTCATTTTTTTAATTATAAACAATTGTCGTATAAAATATCAGCGCATTTGATTAAATAGCAAACTGACGTCATACCCACAGAGCAATATGGCGTCCACTACGTCCAGTGTTTTCGTCAAATTACGCGCGTAATTTGAAAATGTGAAATTTTAGTGCATTTTTATGGGACTAATCGACTAATTATGTATGTTGTTTTTTTGTGGTTTATTAGCACTCTAGAATCTAATTAAGACACTTTTCAAAAATGAGTGTAATACCATATTGCGTAACACACTATCAATCAGAATCTCATTCAGATTTTGAAGGATGTTGCCAATCTATTGCTTCATATGTTCGAAAAATTTGACTGTTCAGCAACATAAATAACGCAATTAGTGCAATTGTGCTGTCAAAATGAAAATAATTCCTAATTTTAGTGTATAAAGCAATTACCCGCTGTTCTAGCTTCTGGTTTGCTTTATAAAAAAACTAGTTTTTGCCAGCGGCTTCGCGCGCGTGGAGGTCGAAAACTATCCCACGGGAACGTAGTGCCGGGATAAAAAGTATCCTGTGTGTTATTCCAGGTGACAAACTACCTGTGTACCAAATTTCATTCAAATCCGTTTCAGCCGTTTTTGCGTGAAAGAGTAACAAACATCCATCCATCCATACATACAAACTTTCACATTTATAATATTAGTAGGATTCATACCACGTGTGGATAATACGGCCTCAAGGCCAACGCGCATACAGCGAACTCTACGAGCAAATCTTTGAAACTACCTTTTCATTTATCTGCACGAATCTCTGTGCTAATTGCGTTACACACTCACAGTTTAGGAATGGCTTTCATTTTGACAGCTCAACAACATTTATTGCGTTAGTTACGACTTAAACCACACACTTTTTTCGAACATAAGAAGCAATGGATTATCTAATTAATATTTGGATTATATTATTTAATTGGATAAGTCCTTCAAAATGATTCAGATTCTGTATAATAAATCATCAATTTAGGGCGCTAGTCAGCCCAAAGTAAAGAGGTTCATCAGTCCAGTTTGGCCTCTACATATATGCTTTTGGAACAGTTAACATGAATGAGGTCGCGAGTTTGACTACTATTGTAGACAGTACGTCAGTGTTTTGTCTTTGTTATTTGTTTATTCTGTTGATTGAGGTCGCTTATCGGTTAGGTAATTTGAACTGAGTTTGTGAGATTAACTCAATGATGCGTTAATTAGTTGTATTCGAACAAATTATGTATATTTATGTGTAAGTCATTCGTGGATCTTTGACAGTCGTTACGGGTCGTCAGAAGCCTGAAAGTCTGTCAACCAGTCTTGCCAAGGGGTATCGTATTACCTAGTAGCTGGGTTGTGGAGGTCAGATAGGCAGTCGCTCCGCGTAAAATACTGGTATTCAGCTGCATTCGGTTAGACTGGAAGCCGACCCCAACATAGTTGAGAAGAAGCTAGGCAGAAAAAGATGATTTATGTGTAACTTAATGTTAAATAATTCCACAAATCAATCAATGGAAGCTAGAGAATACCAGCGCTAGACATATTCAGCTCTTGGGCTTCAGTTTTTTGTGTGGAGATAAAGCCTGACCGAATTATTAGTATACATATATTCATTTCTGCATGCTTTCTTCATTTGTATTGTCATCTTGGGGCTTTTCGCTTTAAGAAACCGGCGAGTCCTCTCTGAGAAGGGTAGGCAACGCATCTGAGTTGCTTTTGGTAGTACGTTCATAAGCACTACAGTGGCTTGCACAGAGTTTTTAGACAGGATAGGCAGAAATTAAAAAAAAGGCAAAAAAAAAACAACAGAATAACCGATTGCTGTACCTCCTACACAGCATGCAACCTGTGAAGCAATTAAATGAATCAATTATTGTTGTGTATTGATTTTTTGCAAATCCGATTTTTTGCAATTGTACAACAAATTTTCACGATCACAGGTTTTTTTTTTATGTTCACTGAAAGATTGTTTTGAAAATGCATATTTGTTTCTTTTCTCTATACACAGACCACCTGAACAACTTTCACTGTGAATATTATCTATTTTTCACACTAATAAAACGTTAAAACTTAAAGTACATGCTATCATAGCTCACCATCACCACCAAAACAAATAAATCAAAATAAACAATAGCGTCGGAAATCGGAACATAAAAATAATACTACGAAAAGTAATGGTAGTTTATGTAGCGACAATTCAATGAAACATTGCTACTTTTAAAAATAGTCGCATAACCAATTTTGTTCGGAAAACTTCGGTATGTTTCGTAATTCTTCGTGTTGGAAAAAATCTTTAAAAAAAAATCGTGACTACCCTGTACGGTTGTGTACGTAAATTGTTACATTGTGTGCGACGTATGTATAGGAACGCACACACAATAAGTCTGCATGACCACGAGAACACACATATAAACATTAAGCCGCGAATAATTCGTGTATCTCCCGAGGCCCTCAGCACCGCCAGTGCATAATTCGAACGGGTATTCTATTGATGATACTAATGATACGACCGATGCTCGACAGGTGGAGCTGATTTATGAATAAAGATTTTTTGTTTATTGATAAAGTTAGACATGTTTTAAATATTTATCTGATTTAGGTAGGGTAGGCAGTGTATTTCTGTCTTTATGGACTGCACGCCACTGAGGCACTAGTAATTTCTTATCTACTGCATGAAAGGTAGGCGCTTTGGGGGACTGTCTTATGTATTTTTGACGTTCAAAAAGTGCTGACTCTCAGCCTAGTTTGAATAAATGACTTTTGATTTGATTTGACTACCTGGTGCGCCAGAAGGCCGCCTGCTTTTCCAACTATGAATTCCTCCCCTTTTTTGAAGTTGGTTAAAAATAAACAAGCTTGTATTATCATGTTAATTTACAGTTTCAGAATACATTCCTGGAGGCGAGCTGTTGGCTCTACTCGACAAGTACGGCAAGCTACCTGAAGAACTTGTCAAGATATTTGTTGCTGAAATTGCTGTTGCCCTTGGTGAGCTACGTTATTCTATACTTGTTTTTTCCAACGGCTTCGCTCGCGTGGAGGTCGGAAATTATCCTACGGGAATGTACTACCGGGATAGAAAGTATCCATGTGTTAATCCAAGTTATAAACTGTCTGTATGCGATATTTCATCCAAATCCGTTCGGCTGTTTTTCGTGATTGAGTAACAAAAATCGAAACATACAAACTTTCACGTTTAATATTAACTAGCTTTTGCCAGTGGCTTCGCCCGCGTGGTACTTTCATCCCCTATTTAACTCCCTTAGGGGTTGAATTTCGAAAAATCCTTATTCCTTGTCTACATTATAAAGGGAACCTCTGTGCAAAATTTCAGCTTTCTAGGTCCAAGAGTTTGGGCGTTGATGAGTCAGTCAGTCAGTCAGGAATGTCAGGATTAGTAGAATAGTGGGATATAATAGTAGTAGAATCATCATCTTACATAAAATGAAAATGGCCACTCATGTTGTCGAACATTGGCCTATGTATAAGACCGAAAAAGTATAACTCCCTATAGGACTACGCAAGTTAAGCTTAGATATTCGCGATTGCCTTATTTTGTTATCAGTGCATCGGCAGATATGGTTGTAGACATGGGCAAAATGTGCCACTAAAAAGGAAAGATTGAAATGTATCTTTCGATCACTGGGATATGTATCACTCTTTTATATCTTTATATCCTTACGTATCAGTACCTCACGATCGCGCGCACGACATGCAGCGCATTGAACTGACCCGATCCCGGACGGTAGCGAACGGAGGTCAAGGTTGAACTAATGACGCAAACTGATATTTTGTTTAATTTGAAATCGCAAATCTACTATTTTTCTATCCTGATCCTAAAAACGATGGCTTTGTGATCGAAATTAGTTTGCATAGTTTACTAAAACTTTTTAAAGGAAAAGTACACGTACAGTTAAAACCAGTCTAGTACTTAAATGTTCACGTTCCACGTAACGACTTTTTAAGCCCTACGCACCAGTTATAAAGAGTTATTAATTTACCTTTATGTGCCGACGTATGTCAGTTTATAATGGTTAAACAACTCCCTCTCTCCGTCTTGCGAAAGCGCGACAGAACATTCTAAATAAGGAGGTGCGAAAGAGACGTCTGGGACTTTCGGAAATTTTGTTTACGAGTGTGGCTATACGGTTGCGTTGCGATACAATTGAAGAAAAAGGCCGTGAGTGAATGAGTTGTAAAGATACACTGATACATTCGGATGTGAATGGATATAAAGAGTGATTGATGGAAACGGATTGATTCATATCTTTTTTATCTATCTCTCCTGAGTTACCCATCTCTATATGGTTGGCCATTCCCACAATCTCTTTAGTAGCCTTTTGCGAAACCAATATGTAAAATGCTTTCCTTATCTTATCAAACCTGATGTCTGGATTCCATAATAGGGTGTGCAGAAGTGTATGGGAGAGCCTGAAAACATAATTTTTGTCCCAAATTCATCTTATTGCTTTGTTCCTACGCCATAAAGGAATGAAATATCATAATAATGAGTTATCATAAAATCTCCTTTTTATGTACTTTCAGATTTTCTTCATAACGCTGGCGTTATATACCGAGATTTGAAGCCGGAGAACATTCTTCTCGATTCTGATTGTCACATACGATTGATCGACTTTGGACTCTCTAAGTGGCTCTCCATCGGATCGCGCACAACCACTCTCTGCGGCACGCTCAAGTATATGGGTGAGTTTCATAGTCAGATTACTCTATTATTTTCGTGGGAGTTGCAGGTGGGAACTAGGCCTCTTGATACTTTCAATGAAAAAAAACGACGCATAGGGCAATATTAACTTAGTTTCAAATAAGACGCCAAACTAAAACGGTCATTCTCCATTTCAGTGTGGGAGTTGACTCGTTTCATAATTTAAAAATGGCACAGTGCATCGCTCGCTCCGTATCCGTTGCGCGTCTGGCACAGAGCACCCGTCAGTAAGGGAAGCCCGTTTGAGTGATTATGTCGACAGTAGCGGCTGGCACAGTAGCGTCGGCCCACTGACGCCGGCAACATGAACGCACGCACTATCGCGTTCGAACTGTCGATGGAAGGCAGGCAGGTGGACGAGGTCGTGGCCTGCATCTTCCACACGGTGCTGTTCCACCGCTCCAGCGGCAAGTTCACGTATAACAACGAGGAGAGCTACTCCATCCGCACCGTGAGCTACGTGGACGTGGACTGCGACTTCATCGACTTCACGTACGTGTGCTGCGAGTCGGGCGCGCTGGGCCGCAGCGTGCGGCGCGACATCTCGGACTTCTCGTCGCTGCTGCGCGGCGCGGACGCGTCGGCCGCCCCGCCGCGCGGGTCCATCTCGCTGGAGTTCTTCCAGAAGCGGCGCGCGCGCTGGCCCTTCCAGCCCGAGTGCGTGCCCTGGGAGGTGTGGACCGTGTACTGCGAGCTCACCGAGGCGCGCAACGAGCACGACATGCACAGCAAGCACGAGAACGTCGTGGAGATGCTGCAGGACAAGATCGTGTTCATCACCGAGATCATCAACCGGCATGAGTACGTGCCCAAGATGCCGAGCCGCTCCGACGCCGATCTCATCTTCGACACGTCGTACGGCGACATCCAACCCTACCTGTTCAAGATCCACTACAACCTGTCGGGCGCGCCGCCCACGTCGGTCGGCAACACCGTGCGCAAGCTCATACGGGACACGCTCTCCTTGTGATGCACATTGTGTTCGCATCCCACGATATTCAATATCAGCGTTACTCTACGCCGAAGAATTTTATACTTCAACTATGCGTGATACAGACGCCTTGATGTGACCTAACACCAATATTTGTAATCTTTCGAAGTAAACTAAATTATATTCCTGTAGATGGCGTTGTCATCGCCTAAAGCAGAACATTATTATTTTTACTAAAGATTTTAAATTGAAATGTGTGATTTATTTTTATTACGGACAAGTGTATATAATAATCATAATATGAGTGAATTGTTTTAATATTGAACCATTGAAACTGTATTTAACATTTTGACAATACATAACATCTGAATCTAATATCTCGTGTCGTTTATTGTACTTATGCTTTGTTTGTTGCACAAACGTGTGTCGTAGTTATTGTTGCAGTCAAAGTTTTGTGTAACTTTAGATATCAGCTTTATTACTAACTGTTAGCGTCTTTTGTGTTTCACTTTCGTGTAGTCTTCACTCTATTAGGAGTCCGCTTTTCTAAATTAAAATGGTTGAGGTCGTTAATCTAAGTTACAGAATAACCGAAGAAACGTATGTTTCGCTCATACACTCCCCTTCTTCGGGATGAGCCGAGCCACTTCTAGACGTCGTATTTAACTAATAATATTTTTATGTAATCGAAGATTTTGTCTGTTGTAACGTTAGTTTTAATTTTAGTTGTAATATCAGAGCTATGACTCGAAAGGCTGGTTGATGTGTCCATTCATTTCGTCGTTTATTTAAGCTTTGGCTTTGTCTGTTGTTTATTACTAAGGTTTTTTTTTATATAGAGAGGTTTCTCAAGCATTCACAGAAGTTTGATGTAGACATAGTTACCTAGAAATTTGATTGAGTAAGTGATAGTTTCTTATGAATTATAATAAAACACTTGAGTTTTTTTTATGAGGTTGCACGATATCTTTTTTATTCTTGACTACTAACGCTTCTAAGTTTAGTCACACTTCGAATCACACTGTACTCTTTTAGTGTAGTCATTTGACCGTTTACTTATATTCAAATGATTGCTTTGTGATATCGCCGAGAATAATCCAGAAATATTAAAAAAAAATGTAAAAAAATATATTGAATTTTGATCACGTGTGTGAATCTAGAAGATTGAATTATTATTATAATTTACTATAATAGATATTACGACTTAAGTAGTTATATATCGTCAGTAATTTTTATGAATGTGTATTATAAATATTGTAAATAGCATTGGTAGACGTCACTTGAGTTGATCGAATAGTTCAAACGGTTTGTTGAGAGAGCTTTATCGGTATATATTATTGTACTAGATGATCAGTGATCGTTCATGTATTATGTAAAAATGTTAGGGTAGGGGCCGTGCGTGGAATGTCTCATGTAGTGATAAATGACGGTGAGCTGAGTAATCATATTTAAATTGTAACGTCATTTTTTTCATCTCCTTGTTCTAATACTTAAATTGCGATGTTTTTACTTTGACGACGCGCTGTATAAATGTCTTAATTTATTGTAGCGTGACTCGCAGAGCGTCGTGAAAGAAAACCTTATGAATCCATGACTTAGCAACGGAACATATTTTAGGATAACTTTATTCTTTACAAGAGTTAACGTTATAATATGTACAGACGGCTACACATTATTTTCAGTATAAGCTGATCTCGCATTGTATAGGATTTCCATACAGTGCGAGATCAGCGTAAACTGGAAATGTATAGCTTGATGTGTAGCCGTGCGTACCTATGTCTTTTTCATGCCAGAGTCAATTGCTTTTAGTTTTTTTTTTGTTTTTTAGAGGACTGTGAGCCGTGTCTATCCATAAATTCTGATTTACTATCCTACCTCATTTGTGACTCTAGCTTTAGTGTATCACGTCTCTAGCCTATCTATATAATCACACTTGTACCTATTATAAAATATTTATCAGAATTGTTTCGCCACCAAAGATGAGGCTGTACATGCTTACGATCTTATATTTCAAATTCTTTTAAATATTTTACTAATCACGTTAGAAGATATCTTGTTTATGTGCAATGCTGATATTTTAATAATGGTAACATTAAAAAAATCATGATAAATATCGACAATGCATAAGTAACAATATCTTTTACTCAAAGATATATCCATTTGTAATTTTCATATCAGTGAGTACCTTAAAATTTTAATGATTTCAAAATGTTTACAAACAAAACCCTGGTGATAACGACAATATATTTTATTCTATTGATACCTGGATGGTGTGCCTCGTAGAGTAAATGTGGTATGTCGAGCACATTGTAAAATATTATTATATCATTGCACTCGCTTTGGCCTTATTTAAAAAGAGATGTTTTAGAACTATGAAATTTACGAGTCGCGTTTAATATTAGACGGCTGTTACATATTAGAGTTTATGATAAATGGAACAGGAAGTATATATGTTGTGATGTATAAGTTCAAAAAAAAATTAAGCTAAAATCTTAGTCTTGTGATATAATTTATATATAAGTGAATAAATGATGAAGTATTTATTTTTGTTTTCTTTTTTTTTAATTCCAGCTGTAAGTCGTCTTTATGTAGTTCTAGAATAAATTTGGATACGTTAGAAGATATTAGAATATGAGTTTATAAGACATCGGTTCCTTAAAAAAAATCATAGTTTTGCCAGCCTCATCTTGAACCTCTAAACTGGAAACACACATTATATGGAAGAAAATCTTACATATAATTCGGAAGACCTCACAAATGAGACATTAAACTTTAACAAGCACAGCAGATGCTTCGAAGTAAGATTAATTACAATTTGCATAATAACATTGAAAGTCCTACTTGCTATTTATAAGAAAGAATACAAACTTTCAATCGAATCGCCAGCGATGATGTCTTCTATGTGCGACTGCACAAGTTTTAAATTGGCATAATTAGGCTGCTAGCACCACAAATCACTACACATCAAAATCAAAAACGAAAATTTCTAAACAGCGTTAAACGAATTTAAATTACAAATATAAAATTAATTTATTGACATAAAACAAGTTGTACAACAAAATAATGACAGAATTCTCTTACTCCTGCGCTAGTTATACCTGTGTTGCAGGAGCCAGTGTCCTCCCGTAATACAAATAGTAATAGTATTTATTGTCTCAAAAAATTATTTACAGTTATTGTTCCCTAGACCCCACACTAATAACACTACCAAATACACAAACTTAGTTGGTTTAGGGCTGAATTTTCTATAGTCAGATAACTTTTAACTCAGGAATAAATGTCGGTTTGACAGCTTTTGTATAGAAAATATGCCAAACTGTCAGATTTATTCTTCAGACAAAAGTTATCTGACTATTGAAAAATCAACCCGTATGGCAACAACTTACGAAAAATGACTGTACTTTATGGGAAAGCGCCAAACTCAAATTTTCTTAAGTTTTTTTGCAATTTGCAGGTCGATGTCAGGTTGGAACAAAATATAATTCGCGACTGTTACACATCATTTGTATTCACAGAATTATCATTAAAACAATTATCGGTAAATAAATGAATTTAATCGACGAATTAATATTATAGGATATTACACCCATTTTTTAAAGGTGTCTTAATTAGATTCTAATGTGCTAATAAATCACAAAAAAACACATTTTTATTGAATCGATTAGTGCCATAAAAATGCATTTAAAATTTACATTTTCATATTTCCCGCGTAATTTGACGAAAACGCTGGACGCAGTGGACACCATATTGCTCTGTGGGTATGACGTCAGTTTACAGTGTAAACAAATGCACTGATATTTTGTATGATAATTGTTTATAATGAAAAAATAAGTAATTTTTTACTTATCGTTGGTTTGCTGTTCCTGAATGTAAGATATTATTTTAATAAAAATTACTTTAATTACAAAAATAATAAAAGTTTAAACAGCAGTATGACGTAATAATATGCCGGCTACTATTTCATGGTGGTCAAAAACAGATCAGAAAAACTGAAATCTATAAATTGAATTTTAAAATTTATTTTGTTATTTCATGAACTAAAACGAAAATTTTCCGACTGCTTTTTGCCTAAGCTATCTCAATAATATATTTTTAGATTTTTTCTCATACACCTACTGTAAAATACCCTATTATAATTCTGTAAAGCTATGTTTGTCACGGTCGCGAATCATATTTAAATGGACTACGCATCCTCCTTAAAAAAAAGATGTATTAATCCCATCATAAAAATTAAAATTTATAAAACATCGTTCTGTTTTTGTCAATCGTTTGAAGATGAAAGAGACACAGTGATGTTTTAAAAAGGATTACCGTTAAAAGTATTTAGTGTTTTGTCTTTCCCTATAATCGTGTTGTGCTGTTGCAAAGTGAAAGACGAGAGGACTTCGTGTGCTACACGTCACCAAGGAGTTCCTTCCATAGAAAAGTAATTATTACAGTTATTTTATTAATTAATGTTGTATATTTAAGCGTGAATGGAGGAATGACTGCTGCGTAGAGCACAAGAAGTGTGAATGACTTTGAAACAGCTTGAGACAATATTGGCACTTATTTTGCTATTTGTTATATTATGATGTACTTTATTTGTGCGATACGTGATTTCGTATGTTTACCGAAACTAAAAATGATTATAGAAAGTGTATAAGCTTTCTAAACAAGGTCAAATTAAATTTAGGAAGAAAGAAAGAAAAATATTTAATGAGACAGTCGCAGGAAATACAAATAATAAAGAACATTAAAACTTTTAAGTTTATCTAACAAAATAGTGAAAAAAATAAAATAAAGGTAAATAAGAGCACCTGTGCGAGGCCAAAAATAATCCTATTTCAGCATAATGCTGCGAGATTTGTAAAAAAAAAATACTGGTGTAATTTTAGATATCGATCGATCCATCGTGTCAGACGTTTCACTAGTTAGTTTAATTTGACTTTGCATACCTTATAGTAGACAATACATAGTAAACTATGTATCAATACTATCTCCAGAGAAATTGAAAATCCTTTACATCCTTGACCTATTGTTGACAGCCCCCGAGATCCTGACCCGCGAGCCCTACGGACATGCTGTAGACTGGTGGTCGCTGGGAGTCCTTACCTGTCGTATGCTGACTGACGAGGTATGTACAATAATGATAATATCCAATAGTTCTAGATAGGGTATGCATTCTCGAAAAAGGGCTTGAGATCTCGAGTAATTTTTAGAGAATCGAATTTTTGAAAATCTTGTTCTTGCAATTTCACGGTATATGATGCGTCTATGCTGCTTTGTTGCGATACATGTAGGTATGAATTATTTAAATAATCGTAAATTTTTTGTATCGATTCCTTCAATTTATTTTATTTTATTTACAGAATATAAAACCAATAAGCCTCAGAAGGCTTAGTTTTCAATTTCATTAAGTATATAATTTCGTTTTTTAAGCTTTATTTTAAAAAGTACCTAGGTGAAATCTTGATCCAGATTGCCGGGCAAGATCTCGAATTGCCAATGTAGATTCGAGATTGTATTTCCTACGTCTTCTAGGTAACCAGTCAACTATAGCCTCCCCCCTCACGCATATCCCAATATATTTTGTTTCGGTATTCTGCAATAGTCCTGTACCAACCTGAGACTGTGCTTGGGTGCGCTTACATAGAGCATACAGGAATAATCGTTGGTTGGAGCCTCATTTAATTAAAAACGTCTAACGGGTCTCTGCGAGTTGGCATCGACCTTCGAAACGCCTTTCAAAGGTCCGGGACGCCCCGGGGTCCCGAGAAATGTGAAACGATTGAACTAAACGGATAATATTTTTCACTATGTGATAGATGCAGTGCTTTCTGCACAAAGACCTGCGTCGTTGCGTATTTTTTTTCTTTTTGTAAATGGCGTCTCGCAGGTCAACGGAAATTAAAAAGATCATTATTTTGCATAAATCTAGGAGGTGGTCGGCCGACCACCATCGGCCATATCGGCTGTTTAGCCGGAATACCTGTAAATGCTTTAATAAATTAAGGGCTCCAGGCAGGGCATAAAACTTATAAACTAAGCAACTCGACTACCCGCCATTATTTTTTTGTATGGACCTCAGCTTAGCGCATCGCTGAGGGACTGTAATGGGCAGGCTGGATCAGATCAAACCGTTGCGTGTGTTATGCCACGATATAATAACAATAAACCATTTATTTTCAGGTTACAAAGACCTATTTATAAATACCTTAACCTAAATAAACATATTATAATAACAAATTGTGTTAGTAAATAAAACTTAAACCTATGTTAGTAGGTATCACTTATTTGCACTAAGCCTTTGTGCGTTCCGATGGCACTTGTCCGCGAAAGCGGCGGAATGCCACATCGTGTGGCCAAAAGCTTTCTTCTATCACCAGATTCAGGTAGCATGTTGGTATGCGCACCACAAACGCCTTAAAGTTGACGTTGCTATGCGACTCCATTAGCTGCACTCTCGGCGCGTAATTCAGAAATATAATGAAAGATAGATAATGCGTCAGCCTTCAAAGCAAGAGTGAACAGGCATCTTCTGGGCACGCTCGTTCCATCGTAAACTTCATCTTTCGCTGTCCTTCCTGGGAAATCGGGGTCAAGAGCATTCCGCAAGAAATAAAAACACCATTAAATTTCTTCCCTCATATCGGATCATACGTTGTGATATAATGGAAACGTTACGTATCGTTCTCTGAAGAGGAATTTGAATGCATCCCTAGAAATAGTAAAATGGTATAGCCACCCGTTATCGTATTTACATAAACTCTAACTCAAGGCTTTTATTTCAATGAGATAATTCATCTAAATATGCTCTACCAAACTATGCTCTGTAAGTAAAAGGCAGATTGTAGTTGGGGCCCCTGAATTTGGACTTGTTTGCTACTGAATGGAAGACGATAATCTTAGAATGTTTGCGGTTCAGTGAGAGAACAGAGTGATAGGATTAACATTGAGTGTTAATGGCTAATTTGCTGTGCCCAACATATATTATAATTAGAGATCGGATATTCGGATGCATATTCACCTAAAGTTGAGAGTTCCGCCACTTCTTCTTCCCAGCTAAAGCACTAGGAAGTGGTGAAGGGCGGGCGTTTTGGGGGACTGTCTTATGTAATTTTGACGTTCAAAAAGTGCTGACTCTCAGCCTAGTTTGAATAAATGACTTTTGATTTTGATTTTAGAGGTTGGCTAAAATGGAATGCGCTTTTGTACCGATTTTTTTTAAATTTAATGTAAAAAACATGTTTTTACTAACACACATCACCCCTACTCTTACAGACTTACACCCTAGGTACATAGGTATAGGTACCAAACTTCCAGCGGGGTTAATTTTTTTAATAAATATGCGTCGGAATAGTTATGCAATCCTAATCATTTAGAAGTCGCTTCCATACTATACAACTGACTAGTTATGCATTCCCGGTGTTGCTGGCATCCCAGGATTTTTGTACAAAAAAGAAGCCGTATCCATATTTTCGTAACTAAAAATTAACTTTAGGTAAATATGCATCCGATTGTCCGATCCCTAATTATAATAAATAAATAATATTTGTTGGATGGGTTCTTTTAGAAAGTAATGCGTAATAACGTATTCATATAAATGTAATTTATACCAGAATTTGTCTAGCAGCCTACTGCACGTAATGTCCATATTATTAGTGTTCTGCTCAAAGAGAGTCTAAAGACTGATATGAACTCAAGTTGTATGAGTTCAAGTTCAACCTATTGTAAAGATCTTTGTTGACTAATCAATAATTATTGTTGACTTAAGGAAATTTGTCTTGTTTGAAGCCCTAACTTAAATCAAATCAAATCAAAATATTTTATTTCACATAAACCTGCAAGGGCACTTATGAAACGTCAGAAGCTAGGTGCACGGTTCCAATTTGTCGCTTCCTATGGAGGAGAGCCGGCAAGAAACTCCACGGTTACTCTTTTAAAAATAATTGGGTTTTACAATGTTTTCAAATTACAGTGATAATAGGTATGGGAGGACAGTGCAGGCCTGTCAATAAGTACCAGGTACTTAGAGGAATGAAAATAAAGAATAGAAAATCGTCTATAAATCTAGTCTGTAAGGCCTACAATGTTCTAACTTAACTAGTAACCATAATAGGTTAGTTAAGGTTGGTGCCTAAGGACAGTGTTGATTTGGTTTATACCAATCCAGTACCAGTACCAGTAATCTTGTTTCATAAGCGAAAAAGCAAATATTACCTACCTACATTTACTAGCTGTGCCCGCGGCGTTGTCTGCGTGGATGTCGGAAAATCTCCCACGGGAACGTGCTACCGGGATAAAAAGTCCTTTTTCACTCCTTATAACATCAGCTGCCAGTGGAAATTCTGTTAAAATCGGTTCAGCCTTTTCGGAGATATACTTAAAACAAACATTTTTTGGTTATAAGTACCTTATATACTTTCATAATATGCATTTAGAAAAAAACTGTTATTGTGACATCACAAACAGACACTTTAATTTTATTTATTAATATGTATAGACACTAACCCCCTTATTTATAAACGCTGCTTAAATTTAAGTAATGATTAGCGACTGATTAACCATACATTTTTGACGTTTAAACATCTCATCGTTTATGAATACACTCCTAAATGTTTATTAGCATCTGCTGATTTTCCAGCTTAGGTAACCAAGAGAATCAATTGCAATGAGGAGCTAAGTACTATAGTCATAGCACGACGCTGGGGTCTTACAGCGCCTTTATTTCGTAATTCAAGTCTTACTACTGACTTGCGATTGACTTAAATCAGTATTTATATCCAAGGTGCATCATGCTGGCTGGTAAAAATAAAAATACTCATAACTATAAAAACATATTTTATTATTACTTATAGTACCGGAAATTCGATAATTTACTTTGACAAATAATAATTACAACGTAGGTAATTTTTCGGTTCGGCTATTTAAATAGTCTTTAGATCTAATGAATAGTCGGAGATATTCACGCACTCGGCGCGTTGCGTCGTGTACACTCAGTCACACTCACTCGTCACTTGCATGCACTCACGCACGCACTGCGGCGGGGCGGGCCGCCGGGCGGGAGGGGCGGGGGGCGCGTGTCGAGGGTCGTCGACACACGCCCGCCGCTGCACGCCACCACACTACTTATCTAAGATGAGGAAGGGTTCTTCTCTTCGGATGAGTTTTCTTTTGATTCTCCGCTCTCCACGCTCTCCGAGGAGCTTGAGTTTGCAGCTGGGGCGTCGCCTTGAGGCTTCTCTTTCTCTTCGGGTTTAGCCGGGGCTGCATCGGCTGGCTTCTTAGGCTCTTTGTCCTCAACCTGTGGCTCCTCGGCGGCGGGCGCGGGCGCAGGCTCAGCTTTAGGGACCGATTCTACAATAGGCTCAGGTGCTGCAGCAGGTTCGCTGGATTTTGATTCTTTCTTTTCGGCCTCGTCCTTCTTCACCTCTTCGGAACTTTCTGCTTCTTTGGTGATTTCGGAAGCTTGAGCCTCTGGTTTGGGAACTTCTACAGCCACAGCTTTGCTCTGTGCAGCGGGCTCAGAATTGTTTTCCACAACTGGCTCAGGTTTGATCTCCGCAACGGCCTCAGTTTTGATATCAGCAGTAGGCTCAGGTTTGCTCACAATGGAAGGCTCAGGTTTGCTCTCTACATTAGGCTCAGACTTGATCTCTGCAACAGGCGCAGGTTTGCTCTCAATAGTAGGTTCGGGTTTGTCTTCAACTGGAACAACCAGTTTGCCATCGACAGTATTGCGGACTACGCGCAGGGATTCTTCGGATGCAGGAGTATCTTCTTTGGGTGCATCAGGAGTTCCGTCTGAGGCGGGTTCTGCAGGTTTAACTTCGACTTTAGGTTCTTCAGCTTTCCTTACTTCAGATTTAGCGGGCTCTTCTGCGGGGGCCGATTCAGGCTTTTTAAGTTCTGATTCAACTGCAGCGACGGGAACCTCAGGCAAGTCAATTTTCTTTTGTGGCATGGGAACAATAACATCAGGCATTATGACATCGTCAGCGAAGTTAGCGTTATTGTTCACTGCGTTAACTACATCAATGCTTTCCTCGGGCAGCGCTGCTGACTTAGCAGATGCATCCTTAGGTACCTCATTTACTAGTGCAGGCACTTCAGCCGCTTTAGGTTCCTCGGCAGGTTTGGCTTCAGGCTCAGCAACTTTTTCTTCTGGTTTTGACTCCGCAGCCGTGCTGGGTTCAGGCTTCTTTTCAGGTTCAGGTTCCACCGATTTGGATTCTGGTACAACTTCTTCGCTTTTAACTTCCGTGGCCTTTTCAGGTACCTCTGGTTTAATCTCGGGTTTGATTTCTTCTACGGGTGTGCTTTTAGCTTCTGGTTGCTTTGCAGGTTCCTTTAACTCTGGAACTTCCTCAGCTTTCTTTTCTTCAACTGGAGCAGGTTGATCTTTGACTACCTCCTCCGATTGAGCGACCGCGACAAGTGCGGGTGGTGCACCTATATCGGGCTTCTCCTCGGCTACTGGCATTGCCAGAGCCACAGCCGCGAAGGCCAAGCATAGTAGGAAGACCTTCATCCTGAAAAGACGAAAACGTACAATTAGTGGTCTGACAAAATAATTACAGAGATTATTAAGGATTCAAATGCACGTCTGTAAGTCGTGAGCGCAGTAAGGCCAATGTTACGCGCCGGCCAGCTTCGATGTTTCGCAGCAATTTTCCTATTAAGGCTGAATCATCTAAGGGCCCGATGCGCTGCTGGGGAACGGGGTACCTATCTTCGAATTGTCTCAAATTACTGTCGATGTGCATAAGTAGGATGTAAACTATTTATAAAATAGGCTATGATATGACGGAGAGCTTTCGAAGGGACTTTCTCATGCGCACTAATGGCAATGAGAGACTGGAATGAGTTCGTTTTCTTCTTATTACAAAAGTATACAAAATAACAGTATAAAATGTATTTAATGTTAACTAACATCCGTTGCTACGCCCATTGTGACTTGTATTCGCAATGAATGAATGAAAGATGTATTTTTTGTTACCCCCTCCGGGAGGGCTCATCTATTTCCCATTAGCTAGGAAGGTCGTGTACCCCGCCGGGGTCTATTTTTAGCCTTTACTAGCTGAAGGTAGGGCATTAAGGCGATATCCCAGGTCCTGCTGGAATGCGGTCTGGCGCCGCGCCACAAATAGATAACAACCTGCGATGGGAATAGTGATCTTAAAATAGCCTAGTATTAGTTACTATACTATTTGCCATTGAACATGCAATCATTACAGACACACTTGAACATGCATTTTCTCGGTATCGCCTTTTTTAAGACTCTGTACTTGAATTGAATTGGTTGCAAATAATTTTGATAAACCGAAATTGCGTAAAAGAAAGGAGACAATATACTAGTTAACATTTAATTAGTTTTAATATATGTATTGCATGATGGACACTTCCTAGTGCGTGCTTAGCACTACGCAGGATGCGAAACGCGCGTTAGAAATATGGATGATCCGGCCAGACGTCGGCAACGCATTATCTGAATTTTAATTGGCTCATTGAATTGAATCGCCAACTAGAATGCAATACGTGGCGTCGTATGAATGATTCACACGCATACGCACTTGTCTCCCCACGTTTTAATCGACCTCGTATCAGTCTGATATTTATAGTTTTAGAAAAACATTCGCTTGAAAATTCACGCTATTTAAATTGCGGTCAGTTAAGCGTTACCCGTCAGTCACCGGTTGCAGTGTCTAGAATTTGAATGGTTTTATATAAAAAAGTATCAGAAGCCATCTGGACAGACCATTTTGTTGTGTGACAACAGACGAGGAATATATTATCGAGTCGCGTGTTCTTTTTATACTAACAGAAATGCAAAAGTTAATTACTATGCGCCAGCTTGGTTCCAGCCAGTTACTTTTCCAGTTTTCGTTTTTCCTTTATTGTGAAGCCGGCGATGTTTCGATTTCTTTTTTATCTGTAGCAAGTCAAGATGGCCATTTCAGGTGGATCTTTACGTGTAGTTGCACAAGTCAAGTTCAATACGTAACGAGAACCCGTTCTATAAGTTCCGGTTACCGGTTATTACGCGGGGCCGTTCTTACTTCATTTTATAAACGACGATCAGTTTGTGACTTTTTGTTTCTTGCTGTCGTCCGGTGTATTCAATTATTAAAAAATATTTACAAGCTTTCCTTTGACTGATAGTTGTATAGTAATAGGCAGGAGCCTATACGTTTGAAAAATGAAAATGATAGTCCACCGCAGTCAACTATCAGTTATAATTTGCATCAAGGCAATCAATCTCCTTAGGATTTTCCAAACAATTTTTAGGGTCGGCTTCCAGTATAATCGGATGCAGATGAATACCAGTAATTTATATGGGGCGGCTGTCTATCTGCCTCCACAACCCAGATGCTGATGCTTATTGATGAAAAGCTTGGTACGTATTTACGTACCAAACTTTTTGACTAAGAAAGAGTTTAGGTGTGTTTATATTACTAATTGGTATTTTATTATTGTGTCTTGTTTCAAAAAAAGGATGACAAGAAATTGTTCAGTAATACCCACTGCCGATCCAGTAATATGCAGAAAACTCATAATAAAAGTAACGAGTATGTTACGGAGATACAACAAAACCATTGCAGGCAAAAATTGAAAATAAGCAGATATAAAAAATGTTGCGGGCATCAATTTCACGAAACTGGTTCGATCAATAAACCGATGAACCTTGCGCGGCCGTTGCTCTGCAGCCCTGCGCTGTTGGCATCTGATTACATTTAATTTAGTATTATTACTGCAACACTGATCGTTATCGACCATCTTGAACTTTGTGGCACTCAAATCGAAAATATAACCATCTGTAATTTTTCTCTGAATCATTTTGGAAAAATACGGCAGCATAATTTCGTCTTTGAATTCTTAGGGGATCGGCGTAAATCTTGAAACAAACAAAGAGGGACAGAATTAGACGTAATACTGAGGTATATTAGTGCCGCGACACGTACAACGTGACGTATATTACGTTCAAATCGTAGTTTGCGTTAACATGCTCTATGTCTGCGTTCGCCGAGTTATTTTCTGGAAGGATATCCTCGGCGGCTGAGGGCAAGGATTGTCGTCCTCCCACTCGATGCGGCAATCTTTCAATTGAAGCCCAGCGCATGCTCGCTCATTGGCGCAATGAAAAAATTTGCCTGCCCGTAGGCACGCAGTATGTAGCACGACTTGATGCTCCCAACAACTCCAGACATTTTTTTTTAATACAAACTGATGCACATGATTGCAGTTACTTTTAATGGGCTGTAACTGACAGCCTGAGAACTTGACTGCGTCGTTTTGTTTTGTGATTGTGCTTCTTGAGACACTTTCATGTGCAGCGTTTCAATTACTTTAATGCATCTATTAGACTGCTATCAGTATTGACTTTTTCTTCGTTTAACCCAATTCTGTAGGCCTTGTGTACTCCATTTATTATATTGTATCAGAACTGGTCACACTTACAACATAATGACAATGTCGCGCATGACCGAGCCTATTTACGAAATGCACATATTTTAACGCCGATCTCCTTATTCGAGCGTAACAGATGAAAATTGATTATTTTGAACTTTATAAAGATATTCAGACGTAAAAATATAACTGTTGTCATTTGTTATTGTCAGCTCTGAATAACGTAATGTAGAAATCGACCCGATACTATTTCGTTTCTATTTGCCATCGAAAACCAATTTGTTATTTCCTAAAAATCTACATTTTGTCAATGTAATGAATAACGTTATTTCAGAATCGTGCTGGTAAGTAAAAAAAAAAACTATCAAAAATTCAAGTAATTGTTCCATGCGTGCATCTATCGTGTGTATTGCAAAGTACAGTAATCAGCATTATAATATGTTGCATCAGTTGTCTTTTCTACGAACAGTGATGTGATGTTTCATCAAAATGTTACAAGGACTCAGTAATGTGCATCGTAATTACTTAGGCACACCATAATAACCCCGTTTTCTTTATCTACCAAGTGAATCATATGAGTTTTTGCCGATGATAATAATCTAAGTTCATTCTTCTAACGCTATTCTCTAGGTCTTGACCTTTCCGTAGCTTTACCAAAATGCACGATTGCGGAAAATTTTGTAAATTTTAAGAAGGCTGTATGCAGGAGTTGGTTTAGCTACTTAATAATTCATGGACTTATTAAAATTGCATTGAAAACTCATAGAAACTTATTTTAAATGACAGTTGAATAACCAGTTGCACTATTTACGTATTTTGTTTTATTAGAAGTGTATGCATTCGCTAGAGAAGCATGTTTAACAAAAAGCGCTGGCTATGAATACAAAGGGCGTTAAAACATGATTGTACACGCGTTGTTAGAAATGTAATTTTCATATGGCGTTGCAGCATAATGTGCGGGAATCGTGACCATTTGTTGATCTAATTACGTGTTTACCGCGTCGCGGACGGTGTGAGATCCAGCCAATCAAAATGTCACAATAAAATCTTCGCAACACCTCGTATCGGCATGTAGAACACGTATTCTGAGGTAATTTACATTATCTCATATAAACTATAATAGTAAATGGATATATCGTTACCACATACGATACAATAACAGTCATTGCTTTTGTTTTAACTATCGTTTTACATCTGAAGAATTGTCGAAACATTAATTGAAATTGAAGTTATAAGATGATAATAAGGTATCATCATCCGAGTACAACCGCTGTTATTTAGGTCCTTCGAATTATTCCATTGCGGCGTATTGAGTAATGTTCACGTTTTAGTAAAGGTTAATGTTGCAGTCCCATTCTTCGCAGGGCCAGGCACGCTTGTCCAGGTGGCTCACGATAAAATGCCGAGATAATGTCCACTACGTTTATTAAATTCCCCAAACAGGTTTAACATTCTTCAGATGGTAACTGTGATTATTGGGAAATGTATTGAAATTAATTTCCATTAACCGTGTGTGTTGTGTCGCAATAGTATAAATAAAACACACCAGCTCATAGTAAATTATGCACAAATGTTGAGTATTATTGTGGTCCAAGTAAAGTAGTCAAATAAACTGAACGGGTATACTTAAAAGGCTAATCTTTCTTTTTGGTTTCTCCGTGGTTTGAAACGAGAACTGATCGACCTAGACGATAATTTTTTTCAAATCACGTTTCGCGCTGTCTACAAAAAATGACCTGGTCTAGTAATCTAGAACATAGCTAGTATATTTGATAGCCCACTTTCTATAGCTGTACCTATGCAATTGTTAGGAATTTTTAAACGTACTAGATTGGGCGGATAAGTGTTATTGTGTGGTTCTCAGCGAAGCAGCGGTGCATTATGAAACTCATTGGTACGTGCGCGTTGTGCAACCACGACCCACGGCCCACGGTTCATTGTCGACGTATTGAGAGTACAGATCGATCCTATCCGGTCCACAAACACATCTCACTCGCATAAATCAAATACGCCGATGTGACAATGGCTTATGATGGATTGTTTAGCTGCAAAGCCAAGCGAAGCCTATGGTGCAATCCATGTATAGTTTGTTGAATTGCTTGACTAAATATAAATGTTAGATACCGTATTTACATTTAATATAAATGTCAAAAGATTTGCTAAAAGATTGAATCATGATTTAATGAACGTAAGGATGTCAAGTTTTCACTCAATTAATTTCATTTAGCAATGTAGTTTCGTAAATAAACGAAAACCATCTTATTTTGAGTTTTTAGTGCTGTTTATAGCTACTAATGTGGACCATTAGAATTGTGTTAAATGTAGTGTAATTTTATTGTATGCAACACTGAGAGCGCTTTTCGTTCTGAAGCGAATCGTTTCTATTTACGAGACTGACCGCCTGGAATTTAAATATTATTTGCGCATAATCATATTATTACCTTCTGCACAAAACGATTAAATAGATATTTCTAGCCTCTGCTAACAAGATTTGTTATTACCAATTATTATTTACAAAAAATAATTAAGTGGACATTTATACCTGCCTATTTTATTATTAGTTAAGGTTAATTTATTTGTATTTATCTTCTAATATATTAAAGTCAAGCTCAAAGGTATAATGATACCTTGAGACTATTAAATAGATATCGTAGTTTTTATTGCCGTTTTATAGCTACAGTTATATTTACGTTTTTAGTTTACTGTATTAGATGTGTTATTTCGAAATCGCTTTGGTAATATCTGAAAACAATTGAATATCTTAACTGAGGCCACATTCTGACCATTTCGGAATTTGAACTTGTGTTCAAATGTTAGAAGAAGCAAAAGGTGAACTACTAGATGAACGATAAATATTCGGTGGACAGTGCAGTATAAGAGCAGCATAGGTCAATGCCAGCGGAAGAACTGAGTTTAACTAACGGCACACTCCGGCGCGAGCAGAGTGTGAAATGTCAACAAAATCTCCTCATTTCGACTGCAAGCACTTAACCGGTGACTTATCTTGAACTCAGTCTATGTAACATGACATTTTTGTTGGTTTGTCGGACATACACGCGTTATGTAACGCCTCTTAATTATTTAATGTTACATTATGTAAATGATTGCATTTATTTTATCAAATTGACGTAGTGGAAACACTACTGACACAATAACAGATGCCGTAGCGAATTGAATTGAGCTTTTTGCTTTTATAACTTTTTTAGTTTACTTATCAGGTTACTGTTTAAAAAATCGTCTTCCTCTAAGATGTCTTCACAACCGTGAAGATCACAGTTCTTTATTTGAACCATGAAAATATTGTCGTCTTTTTTATGGTTATGCATAAGTCTCAAGATTGGCCTTGCCTGTCTAAAATAATTACGTATGCTGCCTCAGACCATTGTGGTGGCTAAATACCCATGATCCGTGGAAATGTTTATCATTATGCTGTATAATTGACGTGACTGGTTACCTTGGGTAGAGTATCTTACTGGTCACTACGGTTTTTGCATAGACCGGCTGTTTCTGTATAAGTAGGGTAACAAAGAGCTTCTGCGGATATTTCCATTAACGTGTAAAGTATTACAATGGTTTATGGGCGATGTCTTCCATGGAAATGTACTGCGCAAATCATATTGGTGCTTACGTCACACTGGGTCGCAGGAGCGTATGCAAACTGACGCCATGCAGTATTTATGGAGCGCGGATGTGATAGTTTTGCTAACTATTCATGTCATTCGTGTATCCACGGCTTATCGCCTATTGTTAACTATAATTTCTGAATTGTTCTCTATGAATGAAGGCGCTTGCCATTTGTATTGTCTATTTAACACAGGCCCAGTACCTAACATATAGGTGTTTAGGCTAATATATGCGGAGTTCGTTGGGCAGAAAATTGGGCCGGTGTGGTGCCAGCACAGGCACAAAAAACGTGTAAAACGGCAATTTTAAATACAATGCCCTAAACGCACGCCACTTGTATTGTACGCAGTTTACAATGTTTTTTATTGGTTACGTTAATGAAAACCATCATGTCATTTTAATTATTTTTTACTGATCTAAAGTTAGTTTGCACTCGCCCGGGGTGAGTCATGGAAACAATTTGATTTTTTCTGCTTCTCCGCGATAGCTCGACGAGCGGTAGGTTTTATTGGTGAGATGTTTTTGTCGTAGTTTTGTTTCGCTCCAGTCAGCTAGCGGGGTCATTAGCTACTCACGACCATCTGTGGCAAATTACTGATTTCGTTGCTGTAATTCCTTAAATTGTTCATCAACTTTATGGTTCGCTTTATAGTTTTTGCGGATTTAAATGCACACTTTAATCTCGCCTTTAATTGAAGTTCGCCGAAAATACAGAAAAAAAAGTATTGTCTATAATTTAAAATTGGCATCACTGTATGAGTCATTGGGTTTTACTCACAAACATTTAAAAAAACTGGCTATCACTGCGGCGCACATTAATCAATATTTCATTTCTCATAAAAATATAGGTATCTACAATTAGTTCCACTACTTACGTGTCTATATTTAGCACTTATAGGTGATTTCAAACGTCTAAACACTAACAGCAAAAATTTATGTTAATATAACTAAACGCCTAATTAATACACAATGTTACTTGTCGGCGACTAACTAGAAAAGGTGCGAATGTGAATGTTTCAAGCGTAACCTGAAGCCTGCACATATGCCTGAAATCAATTCTCCACGCGTTAGTCTCGCCTGAACTGACGCTCCGTGTTTTAACATTCGTTTAGTTTCTTTCAGAAAATTAATTACGAATTTCTAACTAAACAATTCCTTTTGAAAATATCTGTTTTTGTTTTACGGAAATTGTGATGAGAGTCGACAAATTCGAGACGCGAAGTACTTTTTCCAGGACCAACATTTTGTTTTGAACTCTCCTCTTAAACAAACTTAAAATATTTAAAAACCTTCAAGTGTAATAAAACCTAGCATATACGAGGCTATAATCTTGTAAACAAATAAATAGCGATCGTTAAAGCATAACCGCAAATCGGCCATCTCCGTCGACTATACCTCGCTGCACCCATCGCATGCGCATCGCAAGCCTGTCCTGTCCCGCCACTAGGAATAATCCTGGCCATCCTAGCGTGAATTGCGCTACTTGTTTTATTTATTGTCTGGACAGGTTAAAACCTGCGCTATAATACAGTGCACTATATTACATAGAACGCAACTGATCAATTTGAACTGATTGCTCGAACTAGCGCAAGGTATTACAAACAAACGTGAAGTGCTATTGTTGGTTGAAATATTTGGTTTCAAAATGCGAGGTATATAGTTTCTTTTAACACATTTTTAATACGTATAGTTGACTTATTAACTAGGTACTATGTTTGAAGGATGATTTGTATGGGAGGTGCTTTGTCCTGTCCCATAATCACCATTTAATCGATACATACTAGCGTCAACTACTTTACTCGATCTATTTACTGCGTAAACAGGTTATTGTTAATGCCAGTATTATTCTATTTGAACTAGATCAGTGTAATTTATGCGTTCGAATTAGAGAGTGCAGCCACAAAGGTTTGTTTGGCTCTATTGTAGAGAATTTGCTTAGATAAATATTTGTGTTTTAAACTTGAATAAACGTTTAAGACTTTAAATTTAAGTAAAATATAAAGAGATGAATATAAAGGGAAAGAAAGGCTTTAACACTTTTCAAAATTCTGAATTCTTAAGTTCACAAGTTTTCTTAACACTATGCTTGTATACTCACATGAATATAGGTCCTGTAAAATTGTTGGAGGGACGATGTAATCACTGACACAACTTTATTTTTAAAAGCTCCAAGTTATTTATTTCAAATGTGCGGTCGCTGTGACGGTCGGCAATGTATTGGTGGTAGTTTGATAATGGTCGTGTTTATATACCGCGTTCGGGAGGCGCGTTGACATAGCCGATACAAGCAGGCTGCGTATGACCATCTCCACCGATGGAAGCTTCGCTTTTTAAAGTATTGTCTGCCTTTGTTGTTTTTCAAATATCGAACTATGATAGTTGGTTAAATAAATTGATATATATAGGTATTTAATATAACACTGCCAGTAATAAATTTATATTCAATAAAAGTTTGTCAAAAAAATTGGTAATATTTTTCAATAAAAGTTTCATAATTGCAATATACGTGCATTTCGATTGAACTTTAATTCTGAAATAAAATTCTCGAATTAAATTAGTCATCGGTTGCTGAATGAAGTCAAATTGCTTGTTTACAAATATGAAATGTAACTATTATGTGAAGTACCTACGGTGTGTGATTTAAACCGAAATTACAACTCTAAAATATGATTACAAAGCTAGTTTTATTTTTCTAAAACAAAGTTGACTGTGACCTATGTAACTAAACACAATTTTATATTTATTCGCTGTCGTAATTTCATTTACTAACAAGTTTTGAGACATTGTCCATAACTATAATGTAGAATGTCTTGAGAAGCTGCTTGTTGTTAGCATAATTTTCATATTAGTTAATGTCAGGACATTCCGCTAAGGCATTTTCCTTTGCAATATATAAATAGCCAATTATTAATATTTTCTAAATTATTAATTGATATTTTTATATAAAGTTTGTAACAAATTGCTACGTGCGCCGAAATATACATAATTATTCAAAATGTAACCTAAATATTCGGAAGATTTTTTACAGTTCATTGAAGACAGATTCGAGATTACGAGTAAACAATGACAATAATATTATATAATATTTATAGAATTTTCTTTTTATAATAAACATCGACGTCCTCAATCAGAGTAGGTACTAGCTTAACGTAGGTCGTAGATATAAATAATAATTAATGCCCGTCAAGATGGAGGGTAGTTTTAAGGTTTTAAGCCCTGTCTGAAGGTCTTCATTTATTGAGGCAGCCACAAGCAGCCGACAATCTCCTAGGTTGACCTGCGAAATGTCTTTAAAAAAAAAACATCTAAATCTTGGATTTCAAAACTACCCACATAAAAGTTTAATACTGTATATCCTACTAATATTATAAATGTGAAAGTTTGTGTAGATATTTGGATGTTTGTTACTCAATTACGCAAAAACGGCTTAACGGATTTGGATGAAATTTGGCACACATATACAGTTTATAACCTGGATTAACACATGGGATAATTTCTGAATTGCACGCGGACGAAGTCGCTGGCAACAGCTAGTTTATTATAAACCTATGCAATTATTTGATCTACTTCGATGTATCAGCCAGAAGACGTCCACTGCTAGACATAGGCCTCCCCCAATTTGGGGGAGCTTGCCATAAGCTGGCGATCGCAGTATGGTGGTAAAATGCATAGAGAACGCTGCTGCCCATTTTCTAGTAAGTTCCTTAGTCGCCTCCTACGACACCCACGGGAAGGGATGGGTAGCTACAATGTATACTTAGTAGTTTTTTAACAAAACTCTTGGTCCCTCCATTTTGACCTAAAAATGTAGAGATCAGATGGATAGGCTGTCACAGAGCAAATTAACATAAACTAATATTTATTAATTTAATTCATCTCACCACTATCTTGAACCACTTAACATACCTTTTATTTTAATTATTTACACGTAGCGGGACTAAATTCTATTCTATTAATTTATTTATAGAAAAATATGAATTGGTACTTACACCGTTACCTATTGAATTTATACTGGTTTCTATGTTAAATATTTGTATAAAAATAATTTAATGTATTTTTAATTAAATATGTTTATTTTACCATATTATATGACGAAATTCTTTAGTTTAGCGACCGTTATATGGTTAAATTAAAAATCTAACAACTAAAATAGAGCTATACCTCCGTAGAGCTTTCACCTTTCATTTATTAGAAAAAAACAAGTTTATTTATTAAATTAATGTTTGGCACTAAAACTACTAGATTCTAAAAAAAAAGAGAAAAGGCTGTCTTTGTTATGAACCTGGTTTAATAAACAGCCTTTCTCCTTTACCTCCTAAATCTTGCATTATTAAAAAGATATTTCTCAATAAATCAAAATCAACAACTATTGCTGAAGCAGGCTTAGCATGAGCAACGATTTGTCGACGGCAGAATAGACATGACTATAAACTAAATGATGTACAACAGAAGAAGAAAGGCATGTTCTATTAATTATCACAGTTTTACGTTCTAAACTAATCATAATTTTGTAGATTATCGTATATACTTTGTGGCCGTCGAGTAGAAAGTTTGTTGTCAGTGTGATTTTGACAGTTTGGGAAAAAATATTTTTCTGAAATAGTCTACATATAAAAGGACCTAAACAAAGATTGTTAGAAACGAAAGACAAAATTACAGATTGTAGAAGGATAGCTACGGTGCGATGTCAAAAATGGAGAAACGAAATGTCACTTTGTATAGAAAAGGTGCTGTTAATTCTTCGTAGAAAAAGAAAGCGTCATTCTAAGCCTGCAGGACGGAAAATGGACCCTCCATCGATGTCACGAAATTTTCCCGAGGAAAATTCACTACTGATAGTAAGATAGATTAGTACCTAATTGAAAACTTTATTTCATTTACTAGTTTCTGCCCACGACGTCTTCCGCATTAAATTTCTTGTTTGACCGACCTACCCCGTCGTATCGGTTCGCCTGCCCACGCTTTTACTTCGCTTTCGCCTAACGGTCTTTCTGATTTTTTTTTCTATTTTCACAGCTGCTAAGGGTCGTAGCATGATGTTAAATAGCCTATAACCTTCCGCAAGAATTGGGCTATCAAATGCACAAAGCATTTTTCAAATCCGTTTGCTAGTTCCAGACATTAGCGCGTTCAAACAAACAAACTATTCAGCCTTATTAATAGTAAGTATACTAGTAGGAGTAGGAAGCATGAACACAATTGAGGACAAACTATAGAAACTGGTCACAATCCCCTAACGTCATCTTCCTAGCCTTTTCCCAACTATTTTAGGGTCAGCTTCTAGTCTAACCGTATGCAGCTGACTACCAGTATTTTACATGGAGCTACAGCCTATCTGAACTCCACAACCCAGTTACTGGGTAATACGATACCCTTGCTAAGACTGGTTGTCAGAATTTGGGGCTTCTGACGACCCGTAATGCTTGTCAAAGTTCCACAAATGGCCGCCGGGACCAACGCGAACGGCTTTGCCTTCTTTCCGAGCACGGAGGGTTCTTGGTTTGTAAATATGGTCACCCATCCACGGACCAACCGCGGCAACCGTAGCTTAACCTGATCGATCGAACCGTGCTGTTAGTATTACGTAGCCACAAGGCCAATGCACATTGGCGAAAAGATGCAACGAGGACTAGATGAACCAAAGATCAGAGATCCCCAACAGTGTGAATGAATTGGGTCAGTCAATTAGACAATTACGATCAATTTGCTCAAAATAGCCAAAATACAAACCTATTTGGATATTTATTTAATAGTTTATTTTATAAAACAGTTTATCCCATTACTTTTAAACCTTCACGATTAGATAACCTAGTGTTTAAATTGCCATGAAGTATCTAATATCCATGAGAACGAGGTCTTCAGTCCATAGCTTATGAATCATGTATGTAAAATATTTTTGTTTTGTTTATAGGAAGTTATTAGAGGACTCCTGAATAGAATTATTCATAAATATTACTATTTCGATGCATGAAAAATTATAGAAACACAACAGGCGTAGTAGGTACAATGTAGGATTGTAGCACGAGCTGTTTTGTAGTTTCCGCCTACTTATTTATCACATACGTCATTCGTTACTATACTGTTTTTCATAGTTCATTAAACCGAAACAAAAACTAACTCCTATGTTCCCAGCTAAGAGGTCCATTTTAAAACTAAAAATCATTGGCAGGAAAAACAGAACTTAAAAAAAAAAAGTAGCATTGAAATAAAGTAACATATTTTCATACAAGCATGCACTGTCATCGGTCTTTCAAAATCATAAAAATAATTCGGTCCGTGAACGTACAATTTTATATTTTGGTTTCGGTTATCCACAAGGTAAATACTCACCTTTTTATATTTCGTACAAACACAAATTTAAATTGACGGAACATGACTTTACTAATAAGGAAACATAAAAACCATTAGAGTAAAGTAAGGATCTTATATTTACCCCGGTTTGAGTTTTGCCTAACACAAAATTCGATCTCGGCCAATTTATATCTGTTCGACAGAACGACTATTCGTAAATGCAGCTCCCGAAACTGAAAGTCCCACTGAAATATTTACGCTTCTTAACTATTTCAACTTCGTAGATACGGCTTAAAATATGTGTTTATTTTTTACTTTCATTTATTTAAGTACTTGCTGTATAATTTTCTTTTTTAAATAAATCGGAACTCATAACTTACAAATTTATAAAAAAATGGAGGCACCGCTACCGGCATGGCATAGAGACAAGGTCAAGTTATTTGTAAATAATTTGCAGCCTGTTCAAATAGGCATGCTTATAGTGAAAATACAGGAAAGTTTAGCTTACCTACCTATTATTCGACTTGCAAAAATTTACCCGCCCGATTCGGGCGAACAAATTGCCCGGATAATGTAATATTTTCTTTAGGCGACTCACAAAAAGTTATTATTTCTTAATTTACTCTCTTTTTTCTTTTTTTGTTAATTTATTTGTTGGTGAACTGACAATTGCAGAAATACCTATTAGGTCATTTTCACGTTTTGAATAAAACGTTAAGGAAACAACGAAAAGTTAGGGGAAAAGTACACTAACTTTTAGTACATAAAATAGAAAACGTCCGAATTGCCTAAAACGTGTTTCTGGAATTATTGATTCGCCCACAAATAAATAAACTTCGTGCGAGTCACCTTTACAAAATATTGTATTATTAAAAAGTGATACGTGCGAGTCGACTAATAACCCGAAAATTTACAGTCTGTCTAATAATTACTGTCTCTCCGTTTGCCCGTCTTTAGGTAGGTACCAACTTGGCTCATGAGCCAAACGAGAAACGGTAAAATATCAAATCTTTTCCAATATTTGTATAGATGTAGTTTGTGGTACTTACATGTTTTACAAACACTCGTAAATGCTGTATGTCAATAATTAAAATGGAAATTAAGCTATACCTTTACAGTTTAAATCATCGGCCAAACTTTCCATAAACACACTGTTTGTTCTCCCAAAATATGTTCTTGGAGCTCTCGTGACGTTTAAATGCTTAGTCAGAATATCTAATGTAGTTTCATGTTGTGATAGCTTAATTGTAGCGACGTAATCTTCCACTTGGATTGGCTGTTGTCTAGCTGTGCCTCAGTACGTAGGTACGTGAGTAATAACAAATAATAGGTAAGAAGCCCTAGTGTGAATTTCATTTAACCATCTACACCAAACGCAGTGAGCGCGTTCAGCGTTCCGATTGGCCCTGAATTGGTGACGGACCAATCGGAGCGCCAAACGCGCTCACTGCGTTTGGTGTAGATGGTTAAATGAAACTCACACTAGGGCCTCAGGTCGTCCAAGAATGTGCCGATTTAAAGAATAATTTCATTGAAATCATCTGCGGGGTAATTTCGTTACACACTAAAGGTAAGAATGGCTTTCATTTCGACAGTTCAACAACATCCATATTTCGTTAATTACGTTGTTGAGCGGACACATTTTTAGATCAGCAAGTGGACTGACAATATCCTTCAAAGGGATGAAGCTTCTGATTGATAGAGAGTTACGTAATTAGGGTGCTGTTATTATGACAATTTGGACACCAAAAGAGAAGCCGTTCTAAGGATTTCAATAATACGTTTATTTTATTATTCTTAATGTTTTGAAAGGTGTTTTGTTGTTATAATGACGTTACACGTCTGACATGTGACTGTTCCTAAATTGACCTAGGGTTTTCCTAATTATGTTAATGTTAGTGTTAATGTTGGCTTCCCCCGTGCGGGCCTTATCCGCTGCTTCTGCAAATACAATAACCAAAACGCTGTCATTAAGGGAACATCTAGTAAATTCATTTTTGTTACATCCAACAAGCGTTTAACTCATAATAAAACCTAGGTGAAACGATACTTTAAAAAAGACTCCGTAACTGGGGCATAACTTTCATGTATTAGAAATGTATAAACAGATGACGCTGAAACCTGTCATGATTTCTTTGGAAATATTTTTTGTTATTCATGCAGTCGGAATAATAACTTGTACATAAATGGTCCCTATTAGGTATAGTAATTACTCTGTCACTTGCTGTTCTCAAGTTAATTAAATATAGACGACCCTAAAATTTGCCTACACGTGTCTATTAGGTATTCGTTAAGGACCATTAGTTAGCCGTAGAAAACACGGGTTCGGCATAAAACCACACCTAATGAACATTCATGGCTATCCTTCAATCTAACTTTACAAAAGCCTAATAGGTGCACCGCGGCGCAAGCGCAGTGAGTGACCGTACCTACTCCATCGTACGTCAAATGGTCGATACCGATAACAAAACAAAATTTTTGGTGTAGCTGAGACTCTGACCTTGACATTTCTCTTGGGATGTGAAAGTATCGTACATTTGGTGATCTACCGTTTATCAGTGTTAAGTAACGTTACGTGTTCCGTTTATTACGAGCCGTAGGACCATAAAACGACGACATCTCACCACGCAGGAAGGTCATGCTGCTCTGCGTAGGCGCACACGACAAAATTTACTTATTCCAATGGTGTTCTCAGTTTAAAACGAACTGAACAGTTAAATTCTGGATTCGATTACCAGTTCGAATGATCATTTGAACTTTCTATGCGTCGTGCCTCGTGAACGCCTTCGATAATAACCGACCCAAGGTCACTCATAGATTCTATGTTTAACTGTGTATGTTGGGCTATGTCTTGAGTACTTTTTATAGGTCTGTCGAGTTCTAAAGTTCTAAACAGTGGCCATAGTTTGAGTATAACTGTGGCATTAGGAACAAATTGATACGTTATAGTACGTATAGACACATCATCCTATGAATATACATTTACTGCTTGATCATCATTTACATTTTACATAGGCTGTCCACTAAACGCATTTTAACGAAGGATTTTCCAATTAGTCTCGCTAATGAGGGACAATAGACTTAAGAAAAAATCTCAAATATCAATTCTGCACGCAAATAGTTTCGGGAAACATGACTTGTTGCGATTGAGACAAACGCCAATAATGTAGGCATACAGGAAATTTTTGGGTGCGTTGTTGTCTCAACAAGGAAAAAAACTAAAATCATGAATTTTGGAAACGAACATTTTAATGCTAAACAGGCTTCGCTCGTAAAGTGGACAAGGGCATCAATCTTTTTTGAGTATTACTCATTTATCTGAAGTACTTAGCATCTTTTAGCAACACTTGTAATAGATTTTCGAAACGAAATCGCTCTTAGCTGGTCATTGATTACCCTTTTTGTGCGCTATCGTAATAAATTGAGCAATTGAGGAACATAAGGGGGTTTTATACGTTCCTAATCTAATTTAATAATTGCAGACGTTGCAGTTTCTGCCTGCTTTGGACATTTATGCAACGTGTAACATAATTACCGCTTGACCTCATACACCCCCATACTAGTAGTACTGAGTTAAAAGCATAATACAATTACCAAAACTTTTTTTTATAGCTAACGTCGCTTAGGACCCTAGCATAAATTTATGCATTGAAAATTGAGTCTTGAAAAAAGATTTTCTTTGGTTGAGTCGGCGGATGTGACCAAAATAATATTTTTTTTAAGTACTCATCAGTATTAAAAGTTACTGAAATCGATTCAGTAGTCAATTTTGTAGAAACTATTTTCGGGTATTGCGTCTTTATTCTGTTACACCTTGAATACAAAGTGGAGACAATAATACGACATAGAGATAATAATTATAGAGATAAGTAACACGAGTCAATATCAAGCTGCCTATCCTCTTTTCAATTATGTTGGGGTTAGCTTTCAGTCTAATCGAATACCAGTACTTCACATGGAGCGCCTGCCTATCTGACCTCCACAACCCAGTCCCTGGATAACGCGATACCCTTTCGTAAGACTGGTTATCAGAATTTTGGGCTTCTGATTACCTGGAAGGACTATTAAAGGTTTACTAATGACAGCCGCGACCAAAGGCGCGGCGTGCCTTCTAGCATGCCTCTCAAGGTACGGCGGGGTCTCGATATGCAATGGATGATGGTCACCCATCCACGAACCGACCGCACCGAGCGTAGCTTAACCTTCGATGGCCACGTGTGGCGGTTATTAATCAGCCACTAGTCTCTAAGTAAAGTGTATACCTAAAATCTCAGTCTAGGTCTAAACAATTTGCCAAATCCTCGAAGGCTACGCAAACGAAGGCAATTTGCGTAGGCAGAGACCAATTAAAAGTATTATTATCACTCAATACCAATTCTAAAAGCAAAATCGTATTGATTGTTCAATGTTATACAACAGTGTTATTGCATAGTTCACTTATTGCGATTACCTGTACATTTTTATACGCCATGTATGTCTACGTAGTTCATACAAAAATATATTAGTCACACGTGTGTTATCAATTATTAGCACATATTATTAGTAGATTCTATATAAAATTAGAGGGGCTCGTGGCTAAGTTACAATAGCCGCGGGTCGATCGATCAAGTTAAGCTACGTTTGCTGCGGTCGGTTAGTGGATTAGTGACCATCTTTACATACCGTGCCTCGGAAAGCACGTTAAGCCGTTGGTCCCGGCTGTCATTCGTAAATTTGACAGCCTTTACGGGTAGTCAGAAGCCCAAACGTCTGACAACCAGTCTTACCTTGAAGGGCAGCCATTTCGGGGGGGTCTTAACTTAAGTAATTTTTACGTTCGAAAAGTGCAGAGACTCAGCCTAATGTCAATAAATGACTTTTGGTTTTATCAAGGGGTTTTGTGTTACCCAATAGCTTGGACCCCCACGAGGAGGCCAGTCTCTCAGACGACCCCAACAAAGTTGGCAAAAGGCTAGGCAGATTGATATGGAATTAGGGAAATTGTTTTCGGCAATGTAGAAACTTAGCCTCTGGTTTGAACTATATTCCTGTGTTAAATAATCAACTACTTATACATATTTAAATTAAATATACATAAACATATTTTCCCCCACATTTATAAACGTTACTTTAAGTTGAGTAATGATTAGAGTCTGTTTAACCATACATTTTTGACGTTTAAACATTATCAACTTTAAGCAACGTTTATAAGTAAGGGGGAATGTGTCATGATGGGGTGAGGGTTATTCGAAAGAGATACTGTGGCCCCTGGCACACAGGCAACTGAAGGAACACGGGTGGGTTTTAGTCAGTAAAAGTCTGACACGCCCTCCCGCTCCACCCAGAGCGGGAGAAGTTATAGGATGATTTCCCACCCTCAAAAAATAAAAAATGTGCCATGATTTCTTCAAAGACAGGTATCAAACACAATTCAGTAGTTTAGATTACAAAGTAGCATGTAACCACAAACCTATAATAATGGTTTATGTTGATGAAAGAAAGTCCACATCAAAATCAAGTTAGTACCTATGTAGGCGGTGTTAATAATTACACTTTATAACATAACATCACGCTTTCAAACCCCAAAAGCTAAGGTAGAGGTGTACCATTAGCCAGTTATATTTTAGTACATGCGCTAAGGTAGCCCACGCAATCAAATCAAATCATTTGTTGGTTTGCAAACATGGGTAATATAGTACATAGAATGATGTTTCATTTTATGAGTCCTCCATGTTCTACCGTCACATGGGCATGCAAATCAGTTATACCAAATGCAAAAAAATAATGACTCAATTTTTATTACGTTTTTGTAATTTGCAGTGTCAGTGTGTATTAATGATTCGAAACAATAACAAATACCTGTGGCTTTACAGAATTATAATCATTAAAATCTTCAATACAACCATCTAACTGCGTTTTATCCTGAATCATATTTTGTTCAAAATGCATTTTGAGAATGGCATGCGAGTTGTAAAAATCATAAGAAAATTTTAATTTCACGGCCTACGCTGACGCTTCCACCTTAAGCCGTCGCTTAGCTAAACGTCGCTTAAGCAATTATTAATGTTCATGAGCCTATTTGTATATCTTAAAAACCCATAGGTACCTTTTAAACTTGTGGTTTAACTTGTGTGATATGATAACATTGATTATATTTATGGCTAGTGTCACCGATATCAATAAAATTGTTTAGATTATGTGGTTTTTAAAAATGCATCTTACACTTCCACAGCCATTAAATACATTTAGAGGCATGTAACGCCGTATATTAATGACTTGGGTGCATTTCAACGCATTAATGAGTCTCATAAAAGTTTCTTATTCTTATATTTTCACATAAAATAAGCTATTATAACATTTTCAAATTTGTCTGTCTTCATAAAAGTGGTTTTTCTATCTATTTCTCTCATTTCTTGCGTTTAAATTACACTTAATATGTATCTAATTCTGCATCAAGTTATAAATAAGCAGATAGAAGAAAAGCTTTTTCTGTAGGTAGTTGCTCATACTTATTATCTGAACTAATATTAAAAACAGATAAGATTTGTTTTTTTTAAGTTTGTTTGTGACGCTTTCACGCTAAACAGCTAAACGGATTTGGATGAAATTTAGCACATGAGTAGAGCATGACATCGACTAGGACATAGAATACTTTTCGTCCCTATAGTCCAACGGCATCGAGACCTATGCGATTGGAATAGCGGGGCGTAGCTAGTCGTTATTATTATGTAAGTATGAAATCGCCGACGCATCTTGACTCTTTGAACAAGTATCGTGATTAATGCTCGTGTCTTCTATGTATGAGAAGATATCTTTGCCCTACAGTGCGACAATATTATAGGCTAGTATTATTATAAAATAAAGATAAGTATAGCTATTTCGTATTCCAATGTATCGAATTTTCCACACAATGAAGGTCACATTGTTTAGCAGATCACAATGAAAATTGGCACGTTTCGTTGCTTTGACAATATCTTAGTCTAAGTTCTAATATAGGCTTAATAAGAACAATAAGATACCATTTCAAAATGGCACAATCTTAGTATTACACTTACATAGTGCAATTAGCTTATTACAGTTTTTTGATGCAACCTATTAAAGACTAGCGGCCCGCCCGGCTTTGCACGGGTATTTAACAAAAATTTCAAAATTAAAAATTATGGTACACACACATAAACCCTTCTATTTGCGTCGGGTTACTAAAAAAGAAAATTATGAAGAAAGTTTGAATGTTATTGTTTTAATGAATTTTTATTTTTATTTTCCTCTTTATAATATTAGTATAGATATTTTATACTATCATCAATAGTTTTCGCAGCGCACGCGATGTACAGAATAATTTAGGTATTGTTTTTACACCTTGGGTTACATTATTGGAATTTTAGTAAGGATCCTTATTTTTTTTTAATATAATATAATATAGCCTATGTCACTCGGGGCTAGTGTAGCTTCCCAACAGTGAAAGAATTTTTCAAATCGGTTCAGTAGTTTCGGAGCCTATTCAATTTTAGACAAATTGTATAAGATTGGCTGTGAACCGAAAAAGGTCTCGTAATAAAGGAGGCTCATTAGGATGTGGGCTGTATACTTGCGATTGTTCAGAAAAAAATACATACAACTGCAGCGGCCACCTTTTTTGCCACAAGCAAATTATTTTAAACAACGGCTTGTAGGACCCTTTGGTCCTTGTCGTCGAGTTGTAGAGAATCCCCTGTGCTTCTGTATAATTAGCACTTGGCCGGTGGTTTTGTTAGTGGCTCCGTATTGTTCTTTGCTTTTCTTTTAGCACCTTCCCGACATTTCCTAACTTGGGCGGTACTAATTAATGACTCTAAATGTTATCCAATGCCCGTACAATGTTGAATAGGCAGACAAACTGATTTTTAGTATGGCCTATGCATAATCAGTTGTTTCCATTACTGGGACACAGGCCTCCTCTCTGTGAGAGGGAGTATTCCGTAATCCACCACGCGGAACCAGTGCGACTTGGTAGGTGCCACACGTCTTCGAATGTTAGGTTCTGGGTGCCGGTGCTGGTGACATGCTGGTTTCCGCACGATCCTCATTCCTCACTGTTTTCCTTCACCGTTTTGGAAGCAGGGGTGATTAAATAGTTTACACATTGTAAAGCACCCGTCAGGGTTTGGACCCACGACCTACCTATAACTCGCAAGTCGCGTGGGCCTTTTTAGCAGTGGCGTGCACAGTTTTTAAACACGGTAGGCAGAAATTAAAAAAAGGCAAAAAAAAACCAAAACCGATTGCTGTACCTACACAGCATGGAACCTGTGAGGCAATTAAATGAATCATATTGTTGTGTATTGAATTTACGATTGACTTTACCTTTAGTTTGTATTATTTGCAAATCTGGTGTAACTACTTTTCACGATCACAGATTTGTTTTTATGTTCACCGAAAGATAGTTTTGAATATGCATATATTTTTTCTTTTCTCTATACTCACACCACCTGAACAACTTTCACAGTGAATATTATCTATTTTTGACGCTGTTATCAACGTTAAAACCTTAAATACATGCTAACATAGCTCACAACCATAACAAATAATTCAAAATAAACAATGGCGTCGGAAATCGAAATATAAAAATAACACGACAAAAGTAATGGTAGTTTAGGTAGCGACAATTCAATGAAACAATGCTACCTTTAAAAATAGTCGCATAACCAACTTTGTTCGGAAAACTTCAGTTAGTTTCGTAATTCGTCGTGTCAAAAGCCAGTGCCTACCCTGTACGGTTGTGCGTAAATTGCGCATTATTCGTGCCACGTATGTATAGGAACGCACACACAATGAATCTGCATGACCACGAGAGCACACATATAAACATTAAGCCGCGAATAGTTCGTGTCTCTCCCGAGGGACTCAGCAGCGCTAGTGTATCGCAATGCGAAGTTGCGTCAAATTGTACGAACGAACGTGTATTGTATCGATGATACTAATGATACGACCGACGCTCGACAGGTGGAGCTGATTTATGGATAAAGATTTTTTGTTTATTGTTAAAATAATGTTCGTTATAAATATTTATCTGATTTAGGTAGAGTAGGCAGTGTCTTTCTGTCTTTATGGACTGCACGCCACTGCTTTTTAGTATGTGTGATGTAAAATTGTTCTGAGGAGGCGAAGTTTTTTCGCATCTCACTTTCTTTAAAATTACACTGATGGTCACCCAGTTGTAGAAATCCGACAATAATTAATTTTTAATTTTAATCAACAATAATCAAAAATACTAGCTTTCTGCACTCCTCCATATAAACTTTAAAAATATAAATATATATAAACTCGTCCGTCCGTGTAATTTTCGTAAAAAGGGGTACAAAGTTTATACTTTGCGTACTCGTATTAATATTAAAATTAATATTTACATGACAGAACATAAACGCATTTAAAGAAGAATTACCTATGTTTATCACTATATTGTGACCGTAAATAAGTCCTATTCAACAAGTATATTCAGTCAGCACTTAATTTTGTTTATTCGTTTTTGAAAGGCTTCTGACGTTTCAGTATTGAAACGGTGTCAGCTCGTTATTAAGATGACCTATTGTGTTGGTACTACAGGAAAACATTAACTAATGTGTTTCTTAGATTGTACAGAAACCAGGCAAAATATTTCTTCAAGGATATTTACCTAAACCTTCCTGACAATATTTTTGGTACTTAATTAAGTACCTACATGGTTCAACGAAATTGTCTATCTACGATTTAAAAGCTCAGAAATAAATGGTAGGTACCAACTACAAATTCCTATAACCGAAGGGTAGGTAACCAATACAGTTTAAACAATACAGTTTTTATTTTTTTTGACAGACTTGTTGGTCTAGTGGTCGCAAGCTCTACTGCTGAATATGAGGTCCTGGTTCCCTCCCTCAGTTGCCTATGCGCCAGGGGCGACGGTATCTCTTTCGAACAACCCGCACCCCTGGCAGCAGGTCGGCCGGTCAAAGTGGCTTTTGGGTTTTTCAATCTAGAATTTCGCAGTAGTAGTCCCGGAGTCTGAATTTGTGCCCAGTGGCTCTAGTGTGAGTTTGTTTTAATCATCTCGATCTAACGCTTCGACCTAGTAAGTAATACCTTCGGGGAATACAAGCGTGATGTTATGTATTTATGTAATAAAGTTATACCTACTAACACATACATTTTCAAAATGTCCCCAGCCAAAACAACTACGGCCAAACTATTCTGCAGTTTGGCAGACTTTATGTATGTTATTGTTAATACAAAAAATAAATAAAAAAAGGTACTTTATTCGCTAGGAATGTAATTTGACATTTATGTTCCTACATACCTACTATGTATTGTGATTATACAAACTAGTCTTAGTGATCTTGACCGAATCTAACTCCGTTCATACTGATTTCAGTTGTCGATAACCATGGTTGATGTAAATCGGCGTGTCTTTATAAATCAACTGCTTATTGATCCTGCGTTGAGGAATGTTAATGCTTAATTTTGGTGATAGATAAGAAATATATTGTATTGTATAATAAAAAATAAAATAAACGCATTTATTCAGACTACAATAAAATTATTGGTAAATCCTACAGTCCTACTATATATCCATATTATCCTACTATTATTGGGAATGTTATGTATGGATATTTGGATATTTCGATGTTTGAATGTTTGTTACTCAATCACGCAAAAACGGCTTAACGGATTTGGATGAAATTTCGCGCTCAGATAGTTTATAACCTGGATTAACACATAGGGCTCTTTTTATCCCGGTAGTACGATCCCGCGGGATAATTTCCAGTGGCCACGCGGGCGAACCGCTGCTAAAACCTAGTTGCTAAAAAATAAAAATAAATATTGACTCCGGCTGCCTTGGTCTGTGTGCCCATCGGCAAAGGCCTATCAACTGCTATTTGAGTCCATAGTTTTCCTCCTGTGGTGTCCAGCTCGTCGGTCCAGGGTTTTCTCTGCCCTTTTCTCCTTCGTTTGCCATTTTTCGGGTACGAGAATGTTACCCCTTTTGCTCCATCTGTCTGTTCCTCTGCGGGTGTGACCTGCCGACTTCCATTTGAGTTTTCTGGCTCTCCCCGTGACGTCAGCCACCCATCTATTTTCTTTGTATCTGATTATTCTATATACTAGTATCTTTGTATATGATTTTAATCCGGTCTTTGCTTTTTACTCCCATCATACTTCTTTCCATGGCACGTTGATATATAGGCATTGTATTGTATTGCTATATAAATAATAGCAGTCTTTTACCAACCCATTGCAGGGCAAGGCCTCTTAAGACGTGTTGGTGATTTTAGACTTATGTTAACGTCCTAGCTTAATGTATAATGTTCCCACTGCTGGGACACAGGCCTCCTCTCGATGAGAGGGAGTGGGCCGTAATCCTCCACGCGGGCCTAGTGCGGGATGGTAGATGTCACATGTCTTCGAGTTTTTGGGTCTAGGAGATGCCGGTTTCCTCACGATGTTTTGCTAACGTCTTACTTATGTCTAGGTTTCCCCACGATGTTTTCCTGCATGGTTTATGAATAAGATTCGTGCTTGCTAAATAAACAATTTTAAATCTGTCTAACCCATCATGTCTTTAACCCATCTAGACTTGCCAGCCAGGGGTGCGGGTTGTTCGAAAGAGATACCGCGGCCCCTGGCACACAGGCAACTGAGGGAACACGGGTGGGTTTTAGTCACTAAAAGTCTGACACGCCCTCCTGCTCCACCTACCCACCGGGAGAAGTTATTTGATGACTTCCCAACCAAAAAAAAAACCCCATCTAGACTTAACACCTAAGAAAACTAACAAAATCTTGCATTTATCGCTGCTCTTCCACGCAAGATTTTTCCTGCAGAAATGTCAATCAGAATCATTGAGTGTGTAGGTAACTAATTTCTTTTGAAAACATAACTTCGAGGAAAAAGGATTCAAATTAAAGTTGTTATTTGTGGAACTTTAAAATGCTTGTTTTCCCACGCAATACTCAGACTCTTATTTTCTTAGCCAAGTTACTACGATACGTTGTCTAGTTATCTGTTATTATAATAATCATACACTGTTATTTATTACTATTAAATCCTATCATTATAGCCATTCGTGACTTTATGGGAAGTTTAGCTCATCGCATAAAAGAAAAGAACGTGGCGTTACATTCATTTACATGTGTATATAAATTTATAAAACGTATGAATCGTAGTATTTTTTTCTCTATTTCCTTCAGCGGGATTACCTGTCGTCCATATACAACGTGTATCAGAATAGTGTGGCCAAATTTAAGGGTGTGGTACAGACCAAATATTCAGCTGTCCCGAATACGTGTGGGGGTGTGGAGCAGTGGTGGCCCAGTGGTATCTGCCCCAACTTACAAGTAGTAGGTCGTGAGTTCGAACCCAGGCACTTACTTTTTGTAAACAACTTCATCACCACTGCTCCCAAAACGGTGAAGGAAAACATCGTAGGGAAACCGGCATGCAAAATTTGAAGACATGTGGTGACATCTACCAACCCGCACTGGGAATGCGTGTTGAATTACAGCCCGCTCCCTCTCACAGAGGAGGCCCGTGTCCCAGCAGTGGGAATATTATAGGCTGAATATGAGTTATTGAAGTTTTATATCAATCAACTCAGCCTATCGCAATCCACTGCTGGACATAGGCCTCTCCCAGACTGCGCGAATGCGGAAGGCGGAGGATAGAGTGTTCTGCACTCTATCCTCCGCCTTCCGCATCCAGTCTGTCCCGGCCACCTTTTTAAGGTCGTCGGTCCATCTAGCTGGGGGGCGTCCCACACTACGTTTGCCGATACGCGGTCTCCACTCCAGGACTCGTCTGCTCCACCGTCCATCGGTCCTTCGACAAACGCCCAGTGCCACTTCAGCTTGCTCACTCTACAAGCTATGTCGGTAACTCCGGTTCTTTTCCGGATAATTTAATTCCTGATTTTATCCCTCAAAGAAGTTTTATACGGGACAGCTGATAATTTTCTCGCGGCTTTTTTTTACGAAGTTGGTCCCATGGAGAAAATTGTCCAGTTTGATGATCTGTACCACACTCTTAAATATGACCACACCTTTCTAATATGCTGTATTGTGTGAACTGTATTGTCTATAGTCCCCAATCTCGTTGCCGCCATGTAAAGCGATGATCGTATCCTTTAAAAATACCTAATATAACATTTGTTTGCAATTAGCATGCAACCCGCGCAGCATGCGTCTACGCTGACTCATTTATTCATACGTTGACATTACAACTTACGCCAATGGCGACTCAACGTCACTTGAAATAATCGCTCGTAGCCCAGCCATGTGCATAATTATGTGAAAGAGTTAAAAATTGGCTCTTCAACTTGATGAAAAATTGCTCATTTTATTTACAGCTAAGATGACATGTGGAACAACGAGCAATGCTGTGTAACTTTGAAGTAATTTGAATGGCATGTAGTGCGCACAAGGAGGCTTTAGCCAACGTGACGTCGTCATACAATCGCCGCGACTGCGTTATACTAGTTATCTAGTTTGCGTTAGACGTACCAGCATCTAGATCATACTATACCTATGTCTGCTGTAAAAAATGTGCTATTTAGTCAAGTTTAACAAGTGCGCTGGATTTTTGAGAAGAAAAACACTTAAAAAGTAAGATCTGGCTACCGTCTTCATTAAAATTTCATTCACGTCTGTAAGCTATTTCTGAAAAGAATAAGACTAGACAGAAATGATTTTAGTTCATGGCTATTTTTGTCATAGTCCAATATTAATTTATGCACAACCAAACCGTATGTTTCTTTATGATGAAACGAGGATGAAATTTGACACACTGATAGATTATAACCTGGATTAACACATAGGGTACTTTTATCCCGGTAATACGTTCCTGTGGGATAATATGGCCGCTGGCAAATGCTAGTGTAAAATATAGGTACGTAACTAGAGCGTAGTCAACTTTTCTAATACTCGTCTCTAACTGCCGGGCAATTGCAGTTGCAATTCAGTCAATTGGTTGGAGCTAAAAATACAAAGGCAAGTTGTTATTGATCCGTCATTCATATACTTCCATCGAAGGTTTAAATTGTCGCTAATTTTAGAATAATGCAGTCATTGGTTCGTTACGATCGGTAAAAAAACATCATTCACGGTCTGTGGCAGTTGGGTGCATCATCAGGTGATTATCGAATAGTTTTTAAGGCTCTGACTATATCATTCGCTTCAATGACTTCGACTCTTTGATAGACTACAGCTCAATCATTTGCGAAATAAAATATATGTAGGAGATATCTCGGATCTAAGGGGCCATAGGGGAAAAGCCAACATTGACGCGCAACTTTTAACCATGGATTCAGTAGGTACATGATTCTGAACCACTTGGATTTGAAAATTTTCAACGGTTATTTAAAACAAAATAGCTCTGCCATACAATTTGACTAGGTACGGTATTGCAGTTTTCTCTGAAACAGCAGATTTTGTTTTTTGTTTTCGACGAAAAATTCCTACGCTAGCGTCCAGAATCATATTGTGCTGAAATCATGGTTTCGGTTAGCGCGTAGATATCCTTGCCATCTATTGATACCATACTCTTAGGTACATACAACATACTTTTTACCCATTTAACTATGTAGGTACAACGTGCATGTTGAATGTCATTGTAACTTTTTAAAATTCAACATAGGTTTAATCAAATCAAATGACAAATTGTCTGTAAACAACAAATTTTTGAAGGGTACATAACAATAAAATTAAAACTTTATTCGCAAACAATCTTCCAATGCTGAATGCTGTAGGTATGGGAGACGACAAAAAATAAATACGTTTAACTCTATACATAAGGATAACGTCGTTAACCTCCAAACAATGTACAACTGGAAACTAAATAATACTGATAATATTTGTATAAACATAAATTGAAAAGATGACCTTACATCGGAGATGCAGAATGGAGAGGAGACAATCAAAATAAGCTTTAGACGTTAGTGTTGTATCGTCAGTAGCTAATTAACTTTTAATTATGACACGCTTTTTGGCATTACGGTGAATCAGGTTGCTGCGAATATTTTGTGGTCATCAGAATCAGCCTGTAATGTTCCCACTGCTGGGACACAGGCCTCTCTCTGTATGAGACGGAGTGCCCAGCTCCGTGGGTCCAGTGCGGCTTGGTAGATGTCACATGTTTTCGAATTTTGGGTTCTAGGACATGCTGGTTCCCTCACGATGTTTTTCCTTCACCTTTTTGAAAGCAGCGTATTACACTCATTTTTGAAAAGTGTCTTAATTCGCTTCTATAATACTAATAAACCACTGAATAAAACACAACATTTCTTTTTAATCGATTAGTGCCATAAAATTGCATTCAATGTTAAATTTTCAAATTTCGCGCGTAATTTGACGAAAATGCTGGACGAACTGGACGTCATATTGCTCTGTGGGTATGACGTCAGTTTGCTATAGGTACAGGATAAGTTTTTATCCAGTGCGCAAACTGTAACCATGAATTTAGCATATCATTCTAGATCCCACAGCGAAGAAATTCTTCGTCGGTTATACAAAAAAAAATTGCTGTTTCATAGAAAAGTGCAATACCTACGCGGTCAAAATGTATGGAACAGCTGATTTTTTTTTTGTATAACCGACGAAAAATTTCTTCGCTGGTATCAACAAATGCGCTGATATTTTATAAGACAATTGTTTATAATTTAAAAAATTAGTTATTTTTCTACTTCTCATTCGTTTGCTGTTCCTGAATGCAAAATATTATTTAAATAAAATTACTTTGGTTACGAAAATAGTTTAGTTGCTCAGTTGACATGCCGTATGACGTAATAACATGGCGGCTATTATTTCATGGTGTTCAAAAACATATGAAAGAAACTGAAAAACACTAAAAAAGCAGAAAATAATTTCAAAAAGCGTGGGGTGCTTGATATTAATTGATTATAAAAATACCTCTAACAGCACCCCACGCTTTTTTTAAATGATTTTCTGCTTTTTAAGTTTGGTTTTACGGCGTGTTTTTTGGTTTTAACTATTCTTGTTTATGAATGAATTCTCTATTATCTGCAGATGTGTCATGTCAGATTTCAGTTCCTTGAGTCGGGAGCCACTGCTTCCGCCATATTATATAATTTTTCACACAATTCATACAAGATATTTTCTTTCGAAAGCCGCTTTTCATAATTAGTCAACCACGTTCATATCTTTCACACTCAGACCAAATATTTATTTGGTCTGAGCTTTCACACAATAAAATTCATACAAGATATTTTCTTTCGACTGTTGCTCTTCATAATTACCTATTTACGTTTAGGCGTCTTATCTTTTCATATCACACACACTTTTCTAGCGGTGACATCCTCTTTATGTTTGGCTATTTTTAAGTTTTTTTTTCTTTTATGGCTTATCCAGGAGTTGGAGATAGTGCCACGTACAAATGTACTTAGCGAGGTAGTTACCATCTAGGTAGTGACGTCTTCAGCATACAATTTTTGTAAAGTCTGTAGACATCGTTACAGATCCAACATGTGTGTATATGTCAGCCTGATATAAATTCGTCACATCAAACGGTTTTGTAAAAAAATTCACGCGTTTCGGTTCTAAATATTTGCTAATTGAAAAGAATAGGCGTCGTCTTTATTTTAATAACAACGGTTTTCATCACAAAACTTTGCAAAATCCATTAACGTCGGTTAATAATTAGTTGTTTGTCTTTGTATTTGTGTTTTTTTTCGCAGACGTGACCGTTTATTTAACATTTGGCAACGGCCTGAGATTTACTAAGAGAATAACGTCAGAAAATATGCTATACATTTAAAAGTATTTTACTGTTTATAAGGGGAAACCGACCGACGTACACTAATACTTTTTAACAAAATTCGGGAAAACAGCAAAAAAGTTATCAGCCTATTGTTCGACTTTTAATTGTATTCAGTAACTTGACAGTTGAAGGGTTACCAGATTTTGACAAAAAAAGATAGTGAGTGGTGTAAGAATGAACTAAATTGAATGAACTTAAAATAATGTACATATTATAGGTATACAGAGTGAGACAACCTGTTACCATTGCTTCATAACAATATGATTCTGGACGTCCTGCGTTGAAAGTTTTGGTCGGTTATTTAAAAAAAAATGCTATGACATACATTTTGACCGCGTTGCTTTTACACTTGTCTAAAAAACTGCTACAGGCTTAGTACGAGCACCGATTTGTCGACGGAAGAATAGACATGACTGTAACTAAATGATGTACAATAGGAGAAGATAGTTATGTTTTTCTATGAATTATCACAGTTATGCGTTCTAATCGAATCATGATTTTGTACATAATCGTATATACTTTGTGAACGTCGAGTAGAAAGCTTATTGTCAGTGTGATTTTGACAGTTTGGGACGAAATATTCTTCTGAAATAGTCGACATTCATAAGGACCTAGACAAAGATCGTTAGAAACGAAAGACAAAATAATAGATTGTAGAAGGATATCTACGGTGCGATGTCAAAAGAGAAGAAACGAAATGTCACTTTGTACCTGTTGAAAAAGCACTGTCTATTGTTCGTAGAAATAGAAAACGTCATGCTAAGCCTGCTGATGTTTTTTTATAACTGACAAAGAAATTCTACGCTTTGGTGTCAGCCTGTATACAGGTTCAAAATAAATTAGCTGGCGAAACTGCGCAAACCTAGTAAGTAGGTATCGGTGTCTAAACACAAACACTTTATGTTTGTTTTATTGTGTTTAGTTCGGAAATAAAAAAGCCTTACTGAAAGCTGCGGTGGCAGACACTTCCTACGCCATAATAATGCAATTTGTGAGAAGACTTAGACTGAGTTTGAGAGACATCGTAGGAATCCTAAGGCTACATGGAATCTTATTAAATCAATATCTAATCTTCAAAACAACAAATCACCTGCTACTGAACTTTTATCTAGTACTCCCGATCCTTCAGATTCAGTGGATAAAGTAAATGCCTTCTTTGCAAATGTTGGAAAGACCCTTGCATCAAAGATAACTAATACACACTACACACACTCCTCTGACAACAATGCCTGTCCTAACTCTATGGCCATTCTCTCAACAGACTGCGAAGAAATTGAACGCATCATACTCGGCCTCAGGGCCAATTGCGCCGTGGGTTGGGATGGCATCTCTGCTGCCTTGATCAGGGCTGCCCACGACACCCTAATGCCTATTATTTCGCACATATTTAACCTTGTTCTCACATCAGGAGTATTCCCGGCTGTCTTTAAAAGAGCACTTGTACATCCCATCTATAAGAGTGGGGACAGGGGCAGTGTCAATAACTACAGACCTATCTTTGTTCTTACAATTTTGTCCAAAATTTTAGAAAAAATTATAAACAGTCGTCTACTTAATTACCTTAATAATAATGATGACGTTCTTTTTAGGGTCAACAACCGAAGTTATTTAAAATATCTGTTTTTTTTAGATTTAAACTTCACAGACGTATGTGAAGTTTACATCTAAACAACTTCGTTTAAATAACTTCGGTAGTTGACCCTAAAAAGAACGTCATCATTATTATTTTTATTTAATCTCATTTGACCCTGCAAAAAGCAGTACTTTCTTTTTCCTTACCAAAACCTGCTTTACCCATTTCTAGATTGTATTAAGTCAACCAGTTTATTGGATTGTTGTTTCTGTGACGTATGCCATTGACGTTCACGGATAGTGCACTGATGAAAAGAAACGAACCGAAACGTGATTCGCACTTGTACCGGTTACGTCAGACACCTTATTCCGAATTTTCGACAGTAAACAAAAAACCAGCCAATAGCGATTCGAACTCGCACACGAAGGTTCTGTACCACCGTACAACATTTAACAAGTACTTAAGTACATTTTTTAATAAGTAGATAATAATAAAAAAAATACTAATAAATAGTATTATTTGTTGTTATGCCCCACCTGCTGGAGCGTCCTATGTGCCCGTTTAGCTGCACCTCGAATGCCATTGATGTCGCAATTAACGTGACCAACTACTGGCTCAAATGATAAAAAATAAAAGTGTACGAGTACCACCGACACGAAAACAAGAAGATTTGTTGTTATATCAGCCAAATAGTACCTACACAATCTGTGAAAACTTCAATTCATAAACGATCATTAAAGTGAAATGATGATTAGCGTCAGTTTATTCATACATTTTTGACGTTTAAACACCATTTAACTTTAATCATCGTTTATGAATAAGGGGGCAAGAGTCTACCTCTAACGGTTCAATAGATACAGCTCTGTGACAGACGGGTGGACGGACAGCGGAGCCTTAGAAATAGGGTCCTTGGCACCGTTTAGGTACGGAACCCTAAAAAATAAAATTACCTTAATAAGAAGTAGATAGATACGTGTCTACGCTTAAATGTTATAGTTTAGATGCTTAGGGCAGATTGCGCGATGTTACTCTTTAGACATAAGGAAGTCAGATTGATGAAGGAAAACAACAAAATATACGCAATTAAGTACGTGCTTAAAGATATGCTTAATAAAGAATCTTGTATGAAACATAACACTTATTTCTTTGCAATTTGATAGATAGAAATGATCATCAAAATTGTTATTGGAATTTAAATTAGCATAAGATTATCGTTTCTATAATCGTGCTTACTTACCTTTTAAAGACAATATTGGTATGTACTATGTGGATAGCGGGAAATAAAATGTTGGACATATACCTACAATAAGGTAAACAAAATATTACCTACGGAAAAACACTAAGTGTTTTGGGAGTTTTACACCGGAATATATTATTATATCTCGGCATTCATTTATGACTAGCTGACCCGACAGACGTTGTCCTATCTCGACTATGAATACGCGCAACTTTCTTATTTTTTTAATTATAGATATATACACCGTGACATTTTAGTCGTCTTACAAAGATGGTCCACTGGATGTATCCGTCATAACATACCTCTAGGCGCGATTAAAACATTGTTACCATTAATTAAGATAATAGGTACAAAGAAAAATAATGAATGCTTACGTATCAATCGGTAGAAGACATCTACCTACCTACCATTAGATTCCATCATTAATTCCATCTCCATAACAGGGTGTTTCAAACTACGTCATGCGTCTTAGTGATATTTTCATGTTTTTGATTATGCAAATGTTCAAAAAAAAAAATTGTTTATGCATGGTAGTAGATAGCAGTCATTGGGTACATGAAGTGGGCTGCCGTTGTAAGACGACTTAAATGTCACAGTGTATATACACCGTGACATTTTAGTCGTGTTACAACGGTGGTCCACTCAATTTATCTCACATAAAATACGTCTAGGTGCGCTTATTTTTTTTTTAACCATTAATTAAGATATAGGTGCAATGAAAAATAAATAATGCTTTAGAATGATGAAACACCTTGTTAATAATATTTACGTATCGAACGGTAGAAGATATCTGCCAGGGGTGCGGGTTGTTCGAAAGAGATACCGCCGCCCCTGGCACACAGGCAACTGAGGGAACACGGGTGGGTTTTAGTCAGTAAAAGTCTGACACGCCCTCCCGCTCCACCCAGAGCGGGAGAAGTTATTTGATAAATTCCCACCCAAAAAAAAAAAAAAACGGTAGAAGATATGGGTAGGTAATCTACCCAGCACACGAGTCAAGCAGGGCCTGAATTCACTATGACCACTTAACGATTCCTTACTCGTAACTACGTCAATCACACACGACTTCTGCTGATATCGTATTAATAATATCGACAAATTGTCTTAGAACATACAGAATATGACATTTCGATTCCTTACCGTTACATTGGTTTCTAAAAAAAACGATATTGACGTAGTTTGAACGTAGTAAGATTCCACGGGGAATCATTATAACGATACAGCATTGGGACCCTGCTCATTCCATCTCCATTACATTCCATCATTCATTCTATCTCCATAACAGGGTGTTTCATCTGCGTCAGTGAGTGATATTTTAATTATTCATTAGTTCAAAATATTTTTTTTTAAATAAAATGATGAGTAATCATTGGATGTATGAAGTAGGCTGCCGTTGTAAGACGATTAAAATGTCACGGTGTATAGATGAATTCGCTTTAAAAGTTTAGAACAGAACACTCTTTATCTTGTACACCATATGGATTCTAGATATAATAAAATATTAAATGGGGCCTTATAGCTAAGTAATAGCAGCGGCACGGGTTGATCCATCAGGTTAACCTACGCTTGCCAGGGTTGGTCCGTGGATGGGTGACCATCTTTACCTATCGAGACTCTGCGGTGCCTCGGAAAGCACATTAAGCTGTTGTTCCCGGTTGTCATTCCTTGATCCTTGACAGTCGTTACGTGCCGTCAGAAGCCCGAAATCTGACAATCAGTCTTCCCAAGGGGTATCGTATCACCCAGTTGCTGGGTTGTGGAGGTCAGATAGGCAGTCGCTCTATGTAAAATACTGGTATTCAGCTGCCTCCGATTAGACTGGAACACGATCGCAACATAGTTGGGAAATGGCCAGGCAAATGATGATGGATTCAAGATGAAACTTTAGAATTCATACTTGTCATAAATCCATATGGTATAAATTATCAGATTTACATTAAAATTCTATAACACAATATGCGGCCTTATCGCTAAAAGCGAGCTTTTAGTTTACGCGACTACGAACACAACATTTACTGAAAAAGTTAACTAAATTCGTTACCTTTCTCGTTTGTAATCACTTTTCACTGTATCCTACCTTCGCAATGAAAACACAAGTATATGCTCCCAGTTTACTGAAAATACTGAAGTGAATGACGTGCCAAGGAGAAATGGCACGCAAACAATTTGCGTCATCATCGTCCAAATTGTGTTTACGTGGGCTTTTGTACCTAGGGATAATTATCTTCAGTAGCTCGACTTTAGGTCACTTATTCTTGTGAGAAAACAAACTGGGTATTTATGGTAAAATAGTCCACCTGGGCGCTGTATGTTCCTGTTCAGAATTCTTTAAAGTAACTTCTACGCAGGCGAAGCTGCTGGCATAAGCTAGTAACTCTCTATAAAAGTCTTGAAAATGTTTTTAATTAAATCCAATCCCAGGCTGATTCCCGGCCACCGTAGGCGCGGGCTTGCGGACGGCGAGTAATGGGTAGCTCGCTGTCCGGTAAGGACCAAGCCCGGGTTAGACGGCGCGTTGTGTTCCACGCGTGCCACAAAGAAATGTCAGCACCAACTGTTGGGGCCCGCAAGGCCCGCAAGTGCGGGTTGTTCGAAAGAGATACCGCGGCCCCTGGCAAACAGGCAACTGGCGGAACACGGGTGGGTTTTAGTCAGTAAAAATCTGACGCGCCCTTCTGCTCCACCCAGAGCGGGAGAAGTTATTTGATGGTTTCCCAACCAAAAAAAAAACACTTGGAAATATAATCATCATCATTATATCAGTCGAAAGACGTCCAGTATTACCATATATGTAATAAAACAGCGACTTACCACTACTTATCCTATTGCTTTAGGAATTTATAACTACAGTAAGTAGTTGTAATTTTCATTTTATTTGACGTTTTAACTGTTCGTAGCTAACGTCAACGTTGGTTATACGAAGTTCGGACTACGCACATTATCATTGACCTCTTCATTGTTATACAGCGTGTATAGATTTACATTTGGGTCGAGTAGGTACTTTCTATCTATGAAGTAGTGTATGAGACAGCTGAATTATATTTTCGCGATTATTATGTTGGTCCCATGGAGAAAGTTATTCAGTTTGATGGGCTGTAGTCTGTACCATATCCCTAAATATGACCACAAATTTCTGATATAATCTGTATGTCTATAAATAGTAAATGATTTTATTTCTGTAAGTAGGTTTCTACAAACACTTTTACACGTCAATCTTAATTTAAAAACTAGATGAGTTCGGCGTTTCCTATATGACTACTCTGAGAAGAAAGGCCTAAACTAACTCAGAAGTCACAGTCTCTTTTAAAGTCAAGATATAATCTTGGTCAGATCATGTGAGAACATGTGGATTGGTGTCTGAAATGGTATTTTGAGGAAAGAACCACACAGATTGAGTAAAACTGTCCAGTCAGCGCACGCATTTATCAGTAATCATGGAGCTCAACTCAGAATTTAAGGAGCTCAACGATTCGACGAACACTACCGAAGAAAGGAAATTTGAATAGGTCGCATAAATTACTCAAACTGCCAGACCATTATTAAAACTAAATGAGAAAAAAAAAACAGAAAGTGTTTGGAGTAAGTTCTGATATTCTTTGATTATCTTCAGTCGATCTATTCTGTCACCGTGCTAACTTAGGTGAAGTGAGCTGTCATTCTATCTGACACTAGGGATTGATGCTAATAACAGGTCACTTCACCCAAGTTAGCACGGTGAGATATTTACTGCAGTTTTGAAACTAACATCCTTACATTCTTCTCACCTTGTCAAATATGTCTATAAAACATGAAGACCTACCGTACCGTACTGTATTTTGGACTATTCAATCTGACAAATACTCGTAGACAAGAGTCATACCGAGTGGTGTCCTGAAAAATCCAATAGAACATTGCATCCATAGGGAATACAAAGAAGATAGGCATTGTGATGATGAGCCTAGAAAACATCTGGGTGGTATACAACGTGATCGCGTAGACAGTTTTATCTGTCTCATTCGCATATTTGCAACTAGACATTACCTGCAGACGGTAAATTAACATTAACATTCTTGTAATCCTCCCAGTAACGGATAGCCAGTAATAAAGTTGGCATAATGTCTTACTTAATAACAACCGGCAAAAGGTCACGTATATATAGCTACTAAGGAAACGGTCAGAGCCATCAATTTTACCCTTAACGTGTATTCTGCACCTGTTGGGCCTGTTTCATCGAAATTAAGGGACACTTTCTTTATAGGTCAATGTTTTTTTCTGCTAATGGTGCTCTATCACGATTATTTAACACAGTATATATTTCTGTAATATTGCATTATTTTACTGTACAGGGTCAAATTAAATTAGCTAGCGAAACTCTGCAGACGTGATGCGTATCAATATCTAAACACAGTAATATAAAACGATTTGACGTTTTTTTTGGGTTAATCGACTATTCAGTTGATTAACCCAATAAAAACTTCAAATCGTTTACGAAGAATGAAGTATATTTATGGGGATCAAAATACACACTTACACCTTTACACGCCACACACATACACACCACGCACACGCCGGACACCACACAAACTTTACAAGTACACTCATAAAATACCATACTCGAAACCCTCTCTCTAGTCTCCACCCTAGAATTCGTATCCTGAACCCCAAAATACAAACTAACTGTCTAGTTTGGGGTTCACTGGAAAATAATATATGTAACTAGCTGTAGGTAATATTTAAGCTACTCAATATGTCGTCTCAACTTTAAGTTAACCTATGTATGCTTACTGTATTACCTGGACAATAAATATTTTCTATTTCTATTTCTTTCTATTTGTTAGTTGAAGTTTGAGTTAGGGATATCTGTTTTATATTGGTTAGATATCGAAACGCATCACGTCTGTGCAGGGGCGTACCAGTAGAAAATGGCGCCTAGGGCACGCCGCGCGTTACATTTGCGCCCCTTCGTAAATTATCTTCTACATTGAGCAAAGCTAGGTCGCATAACCTTTCTTGACCAATTATAGCCTTCAATAACGAAGGTATTCATTTCAACTTGCAAAAAATTGCTTGGGTTTTTGCCTTCTTTCGCCAGGGTTCAAAGTATCCCGATACCAAATTTCATCATTATCGGCTGTGCCGTTTAGCCGTGAAAGCATAACAAACGAACAAATTCGTATTTATAACATAACCGGGTCATGGTCTACCTAGTGCTAACTTTCATCTAAATCCGTTCAGCCGTATTAGCGTTAAAGCATAACAAAAAGAACTTACTTTCGCCTAATACTTACTTATAATATTAGTTAGAGGATACGAGTATGCAGACGCTTTTAAATTACCGTCCACGATAACGTTATAAAAAGTTGCACTTATTTCCATATATTTTATGGACGTGGACATTCACGGTAGTATTGTGACTACAGAAATTATAAAACCGCACATTCTCTTAAACGTGAAGAGCTTTGGCTTAGTTGTTTGAATTAAGTTTAAGTAAGTTGTTTGAATGAGTAATATAAAAACATTAGTTTTTAAGAATAATGTTACTAACAAGATTTATGGACCTGGCCTGATATAAATGTTTATAATATAACAACAGCCACACGGGTCGATCGATCAGGTTAAGCTACGCTTGCCGCAGTTGTTCCGAGGATGTGTGACCATCTTTACATACCAAGACGCCTCGGAAACCACGTAAAACCGTCGTTGATCCCGGCTGTAATTCGTAAATTTTCGGCAGTCGTTACGAATCAGCAGAAGCCTGAAAATCTGACAATAAGTCTTACCAAGGTCCTATAACCCAGTAACTGGGTTATGGAGGTCAGATAAGCAGTCACTCCATGTAAAAACTGGTATTCAGCTGCATCCGGATATCCTGGTAGACGACCCAAACATAATTGAGAAAAGGTTAGGCATATTGACCTTCTCTCAAATGTAAGTCAAAATAGCAAATGTTAGGAACAGCTGCACCTGCAGACAATGAAATGTACCTTCGGTTTTACCTAACTCTTGAATTACTTTACCGTACGTCCTGAGTGATGTCCAAGAGCTTAAAGCACTAAAATGCATGAATTAAGCCCGGCTGAAACAACGGCACGACATTCGACTAGAAATGTAATTATATGTTCCGGTTTCACCGTTAGTCGGGCACAAACCGTTAATGTTACTTAATAGCTTTCGGAGCACCTCGGCTCCCCTCTGTCCGGTCTATCGGATGGTGATTAGACGTCAATCATACTAAGATTGAACTATCACCGCTAAGTATTCCGGTTTTCGGTTTTGCGCCGGCGCCGTCTGCATGACATACATTATTTTTGTGTGCTCAATAAATGTTTTAAGTGCTGTCTGTGCTAATTGATGTTGATTTTGTTGCTTTTATAATTATGGTCTGTCAGACTAATCATCTATTTATTATTCTGGTATTTATGGTTTTTCCATATCTAAGCTAAGCAAGGCGTTTCACTTTTTTAAAACCTGATATGCACAGTGATCTGAAATCCTTTCGAAAAATAATGCTTTTATAAGTTCAAGATGTTATCGTGGAATAGCAACAGAACCAACTAGAATCAATTATTTTTTTTTGTAAATTTTGTGTGCCTTTCGTGTGCATATTTGAAAGAAATTATTTGATTTTGGCTTTGGAAAAAAAAATCCTGCTATCTTATTCAGGAGTATTTCATTCAAAGACATCTCGTAGTCTCTTTATACTAAAGCTAAGGATAATTTAGTCTCCGTTGTAATTGTAAGCACGACTCATTTAGCAACTCGCTGAATGAACGTGTTTCCGTCATTTAAGGTTAATTATGTTGCTTTGTTCCAACATTCTACTACTGACTCCTAACTGTACAGTTTCGCATGAATAATTATGTACATTTAGTCTAACACCATATCATTCTTTACCAAGGGATCTAATAGATACTAAGAACACATCAACTCTTAGAAATACAACAAACGAGATGTTTTTGTGAAATTCAAGGCATTCTGAAATCAGACATTGTTAGACGTATGATTCATACAAGTGCTATTATTAAAACTTTAAACATAAATAAGGAAACGTCTCGGAAGTAACGCTCATTACCGTAGTCGTAAAAAAAGTTCGTGATTGCATTGCAGCTAAGTAATCTTCTAGTATAAGATGAACAAAATGATTCCGAGAAACCCATGACGGAAGATTAAGAACTAAAATACGTATTCTGGGTATATGGTAATCGTCCAAGTCATCACGGTGGTAGCTACTAAACAAGAGACAATAGTTATGGTGAACCCAAGCCTGGCTTTATTGTTATGTCAGATGTATTTATGGGCCCAAATACGTCACCAGCCCAATCAGGGCCTCCTCCAAAAAACTGCTACAATGAGCGTCAATGAATAAAGGTGACACTTTGCAGGTGTTGACTGTATAATTTAATTCATAAGTGACGACGCAGAAACTATTCAGTAAAATTTACTCAAAGTTATGATATGCTTCCATGGTAATGAATTTCGTAGCTAATTAACTGGTAGTACGCGATTTACTACGGACAGAAACGTTTTCCTTAACTCAGAAATCGATAAAGTCAAGCCAAAGCACCAAAAAGAAAGAATTTAGGTCTAAATTGAATAGCCAGAAGCTCTGAAACCGCAAAAACTCATAATCGAAGCTATATATTACGGGGTTTACCCAACTGTCTCTGGGAATTTGTGCAGCTTTGTAATTATGCTTGTTTTTTGCTCCTACAAATTTATTATCCCTGTTGTGTTCTGCTGGACTTTGTGTTTCATCATTATTATTGAGTAATTTAAAAACGTCCAGATCATTGGTTTTTCCTCATAGTGCTCCTACATTTGCATTACTTTTCTTCAGCAGTAATCATACCAGTGTCGATGACGTTAAAATACCCAGTGCTTCCTTTCCGGTGGATTTGTGTCGGTCCACAATTTGTAATATTTTTTTTGTCATAGCCCTTCATTTCAGAAAATAATGTATAAACATAATATGTAATACCCTACCAATACCCAGTGGCGTGCAGTCCACAAAGACAGGAAGACACTGCCTATCCTACCTAAATCAGATAAATATTTAAAACTTATATTATTTTATCATCGCGTCTCAGTTTTTATATGTATGCTCTCGTGGTCATGCAGATTTATTGTGTACCGTAAAAGGTAGGCACTGGCTTTTTACGCTTTATTTTTAAAAGTAGCATTGTTTAATTGAATTTTAAATTATTTTTATATTCCAATTTCCGACGCCATCGTTTGTTTTGATTTATTTGTTTTGGTTGTGGGCTAGGATACACGCTGTATTTAAGATTTTAACGTTGATAATAGTGTGGAATAATAATAATAATATTCACTGTAAAAGTTGTTTAGGTGATGTGTGAATAGAGAAAATAAAAAATGATGCATTTTAAAAACTATATTTTGGTGAAAAAAAAAAGTGATCGTGAAAAGTAATTTTACACCGGATTTGCAACTAATACCTATAAACTAAAGGTAAAGTCAATCGTAAATTCAAGACAAAACCATATGATTCTTAATTGCCTCACAGGTTGCATGCTGTGAGGTTTAAAAATACAGCAATTGGTTATTCTGTGTTTTTCTTTGGCTTTTTTTTCTGCCTACCCTGTTTAAAAACACTGTGCACGCCACTGCCAATACCATGTCAGCAATCTACAATACCTAACCATGGGAAACTCTAATTTCTCACAAAACAACTGCATATGTTATTCCTTGTTCTACGTATGGTGTATAAGCCCCAAATATCAATGAGATAATAATATATTGATAGTTATACAATATGTATTTTTATTAGCATGGATGAAGTAAGAAAGGCAGTTTATGGTATGAAAAATGGAAAGGCTCAGGTGATATGATATACCAGTAGAAGTGGAGGTGTTTAAAAGAAGGTGGATGTATGTAGCTGACTTTATTCTTCAATAAGTTGTTGCATGAAGGAGGGATCCCACAAGAATGGTGCAATAGTGCCCATCTTCAAGAATAAAGGTGATGTACAGGACTGCAATAACTATCGAGGGATAAAGCTCATGTCACATAGTATGAAGGTATGGGAAAAAGTAATAGACAAAAGACTGCGAGAGGAGCGTGAGAATACCCCAAACCAGTTTGGGTTTATGCCAGGTCAAGGAACAATGGACGCCATTTTTGCACTCCGCCAATTGTGCGAGAAGTACAGACGTGCACACAAGGACTTGCACATGGTGTTCGTTTATCTGGAGAAAGCGTATGATAGGGTACCTCGGGATGTGTTGTCGTGGACCTTGAAAGAGAAAGGGTTGCCCGGGAAGTATGTAGAGTCAATTCGTGCCATGTACAGTCAATCTCGTACCTACGTCCGGTCTTCTTCTTCTTCTCTTCAACCCTTGGCCACCCAATGCTGAGTGTACGTCTCTTCCAAATCTCTCCACTTTTGGCGGTTTTGTGTCATGGCTATCCAGTTTCTTTCGACTACTTTAATGAGATCGTCTGTCCACCTAGTCGGTTGTCTTCCCACATTCGGTCGGCTGCTGGCAATACCGACGAGTTCAATGTGGCTCTACACTTGCACCAGGGATCGGCTTTAAGTCCTTACCTCTCCGTGTTGATCATGGACGCTCTAACATCGGAAATACAGGAAGAGGCACCCTGGTACATGCTGTTTGCCGATGACAATGTTCTAGTCGGTGAAGATGTATCCGAGATCCAGGGCAAATTGGAGAAGTGGCAAAAGAATCTGGAGAATGTTGGCTGGAAAATCAGCAGAACCAAAACTGAATATATGTTCTGCGATTTCGGCGGTCTCTCCAGTTCTGGAGCCGCAGCGCTTGATTGCGCGCTTCTCCCAGTCTGCTCCGACTTTCGGTATCTCGGTTCACTCATGCAAAGCGATGGCGAAGTAGATCGGACGGTAAAGCACAGAATTAACACTGGATGCATGAAATGGCGGCAGCTGACGGGAACAATCTGCGACTCCCACAACGATGGTAAGGCCTGCCGTCTTGTATGGGTCCGAATGTTGGGCCACAAAAGGGATGAATGAAAGGCAATTGGATGTAGCTGAGATGAGAATGTTAAGAGGGATGTGTGGTGTTACCCGGAGGGATAGAATAAGAAATGAGTCCATAAGAGGAAGCCTGAAACTGGCACCGATAGCTGAAAAGTTGTGTGGAAATCGGTTGTCATGGTAAGGGCATGTGCTACGGAGAAATGAGGAAAACGTCGTGAAGAAAGTTTTGAGTATGAATGTCGATGGCTATAAGAGTAGGGGGAGACCAAAGAAACGATGGATGGACTGTGGGAATGATGATATGGTTAGAAAGGGTGTGACTACGGAGATGACGACTGATAGAGAAGTGAGTCAGAAAAAGACATGTTGCGCCGACCACAAATAAATTGGGATAAGGGTAGGAGAATAATGAAAATATGTTTTTTTATAACCCATAACTCTTAGGTTATATTCTTTAAGGGGAACCTAGTCGCGGGCTCGAACTCACTCATGGGCCTGGCTAAAAAGCACGCTGTCTCACCAGGCATCATGTCCGACAGAGATAATATCAGTGATGAGCAGTTAGACGCTAGTCTACACGCACAACATTATTATGTGAGATGCAGGATCATTTATAGTACAACAGGCGCGTAATAAATTAAGAACAGTCCTTCGAAAGATCGGGTTTTATGAAAAAACCACTGCATAAATCAATGACCAATAAAGTTTATTGAACTTTTCGATATTTGAGCTTTGTCGGTACCGACTTGGTTTTTCAAAATTTACACTTCTTTTATTACTTAAACACGCTCAAAATTAGGTTAAATTAGCAAGAAAAACGAATCTTTGTTGGCTTCTAACTTTTTAATGGCTTTTTATTTTAGTATTCTGATTCCGTACAGACAATATTAATAATGAGGCAAAACCATACCATGTTTAATTTTTGATGTACGTTGTCCAACAGTGGAGTAATACACTCCCGAAGTTTGTATGGGAAAAATGTGGACTAGGTTCACCTTAAGTAAAAATTTTACAAATAGTCTTAGAATATGTGGTCCAAAAATGCATAGTTTCGAAGATATCATCAATCATAATTAATTTAGGTCAACAATTGTCACCTGTATGACGAATCTTTACTTTTGCAACGTTGCCAAATTACCGTACAAAATACAAACACTAGACTCTCCATGTGTGTAGGTATCTAAGAGAGAAAGTTTCATTGATAAATACGAGTAATTCATCTTCATTCAAACCAATAATTCATATTTTAATCTAAAAAATGCGACGTTGACATATTTCACGTAAGGGTGTTGTTTTACATTAATAATCGTGACTTTTTCTAATTATTTTGTACGAAAAATTAAAACGAAAAAAAATATAATTGATAAATAATTCATATGCCAGTTGGTTCTTTGATATGATCTCATTCATAACCTAGAGTTATGGGATACAAAAAACATCTTGTATAGATTTATTGGTCAACTTTGGTACAGGTAAACACATAAAATTGTTATTTGCATCGTCCTTTTGATGGAGACGATCGTCGGCGCCAGCGCAGGCGCTACGAGGTAATGGCAATGAATTTACGCACTAATGACTTCTACTGGCGATACTACTAACTGATCTCGATTTATTGGAGCTTTCTAGAATAAAAGTGTTTTGGTACCAACATTACCAGTTACACAGGTTTTTAACTGGAGCAATTTGCATGTGTGGTTCTAGTTTTGTTTTATTTTATTTTTTATTCCCACCAGTGGCATGTAAAACTCTTAATGAACAGTTAGTTACTTTAATTAATAGGCGTAATTAATTGTTACCGATTAATAAATTCCGTTTTAAAAATGAGTTCAAACCAACGGTAGTATTGGTTTAGAATCTAAATATAGCATCGTCAATAGCAATTGGCTAGCAAGTCAGGAGCTAATCGTGGACGCTAACACTAAGTTTGTGTAAATAAACAGGTCTTGCGGAGCTATAGCGTTTGCCTGCACTTATTATAGGTAATCACCCCTCAAGTTAACGATTCATAATGACAGGAAGGTTGCTTCCGCGTCGTCGAAGCATTTGCGGCGAAAAGATAGGAACACTCGACGTCCAGCTGTGTTGGTATTGTCACTCATTGTTAAATGCAGAAGTGGCTGTGGGAGGACGGAGATGAACGATAATTTTGTGTGTCCCGTATTGTACGTTATTCTAGGAAGGATTTTATTGACTTAGGGAAACTCTTTGTCAGAGAACGGTGATGGTTGCATCAAGAGAGATCATATTAGTGCTAAAATATTCCGGAGTGCTCCACTTTCTCCCAACTTGTATTTCTTAATTCAATTTTGGATATATTTTAGCTTGATGTACAAGTGTTGCAGACTGGCGGTCTTTGGAATCGATTACACTAATGCCTGTGAATGTTTCTTCATCTCTAGTAGCACTGGTTTAATTTAAATCAAGAATTTTTAATACGATATGTGGTTTGAGGAACAGCACTGGTGTGATCACATGTGGATCCTCCTCTCTACCGATGTTCGGGGCACGGTGGGTAAGAGATCATGGGCCCCAAGTATACTAAAACATTATAGATTTAGACCGGAATACCTTTCGTTGTTACATAAGCATTCTTCGTGTCGCATAAAACCTTCGCAGCGTTCAGTGTTGCCCTTCGATGGAAGCATTAAGCTCAACTAGTAAATGTTGACCACGAGCACTTTGTCTTTGCGGTGAACAGTCGTGCTTACTCGGAATTTTAATATTTGGTTCATTCTATTTCCGACTAGCGGGCAATGCTTTACTCCTTCCCATTGTAAGTCTGTAGAAGTGAATGGAATATTTGATATCGAGTTTGAGTTATACTATATGTCGCAGCCATCTGGTTAAATTAGCCTGCTAATTGGACGCCTAGGCGGTTCATTAAACGCCGGCATTCAATTAAATAGCTGAAGGACAACTAGCCAAGTCATTGAGAACAACGTTTAACCAGATGACTGAATGTCTTGTAGTCATTTAGTTAAATTTTACAAATGATGTACGACTACTTTTTACTAATATCTACCACTAAGTAACTAGTAATAGTGAAATGTTGGTTCACAACAAAGTACACAACATGAATATTACTCAATAATAATTAAGTCAGTAAGTTCAGTTTGTTTAGACTCAAATATTTCGCGAAAGCTTACAGAAGACTAAAATATTTTGACAATATCACACTTTAATTTCACATAAAATAGCACACAAGAACGAAATATAATATTCACGGTTTGCGCTATTGACGTAATATTAGTTTTGTTGACTGCTAGCGCCGCATTGAAAAAAAAAACTGAACTAAATTTGAATCACTTGACTGAGTCTGGGTCAGTCATCTTCAAATGGCTGACTTTCAATACGGCAAGTTGTTAAACGTTGAATGATTCTAGTTCAATTAACTATCGGCCTAGGCATCCAATTGGTTGCCGGCGTTTAATGAACGGCCTAGGCATCCAATTAGCTGGCTAATTTAACCAGATGGCTGCGACACATATGTATATCAGCTGCTCTATTCTGTAAAAATGTCATGAAAACTTACGTGAAGTGAGGTTAAAGTGAGCTGTCATTCCACCTGATGCTAGGGATTGACAGTACCTACTGACAGCTTACTTCACCAAAGTTTTCACGGTGACATTTTTGCAGAATAGCGCCGAAGATCATAGAAAAAAAGGAGAATTGTGAAATTATTTTTTAATTTTCCAAAATTTTATTGATTGTTCTTTTATAGGTAATAATTGGAGAATAATTGCCAAGCGGCTCTACGACTCTCGGCGAAGAGACCAGCCCTCTGGTTGGTCTATTTTCTGGCCAAAGAATCAGTATTGTCATATGTGGTAATGCTGCTTTAGCTTTTAATACATGAAATAATTTAAATAAGTTATACGTTTTCTCCTTCAACGTGTGAATTCAGTGCTATCATGATTATCATTCAGCTACGTGCTTGAAATACCTACTTAGGTAGTTTATTACTTAACGCCATGCAATTTGCACATTAAGTACTTACTTCTTTCTGTTATTTGGTACTGGTTATCATGAAAAAGTAACAAAATGCTTAAATTATATCTATCTTATTCAAATTCATTCACAGGTAAAGTACCTACTGCAGGTCTTTGCCGTTTGGTATTCAGTGTTGAATCGGCCTCATTCAACTTTAATTATGGGGGAAACATGGCTAGCCGAATTTTATAGCCAAATTCGTAAGCTTCAAGTGTTAGAAAAATAATTTTACATTCCAAAAGCCTATGGCCTCGATAAAAATTAACCTGCTTTTGTTATTTTATCTCTAAAAGAAACTGCTAATGTGTAGTAGTTATTTGAACTAATTGTAATGTTATTTATTTAGGCCACGTAACGCTATTTTTAGCCTACCCCTTTGTTTGGTAAATTAAGATCATTACAGAGAGCAGCGGGAAACGAACTAAAGGTCGTCTTTATTACCGGCAGATGAGGTCTCGCAGAGTGGCGTTAAATTTGTCGTAAATTTAATGTATGCCGTCGTCTGGGGTCGAACTACTGCTGAATAAAAAACATCACTTTACTGAAAAACTCATACAACAACAGTTTATTTATAACAGCTATAAAGTTTCTCCACGTGACTACATTGCATTAAATGACGATAATTATGCGTGGCGTTAAAGAATACAAATAAGATGTAAACACAAAACGGGTACAATGTCAAGGCCGTTGACCGCGAAGCGACGTTAGCGCACTCGAGCCACCCTAATACTCGTATGTTCTGCGCACACGCAGCGCTCTAAATCGCTCCTAAGAAATATTGCTTTCGTCATAATCTGACAGCAATATTGATTGAAAACGTCAGTTTCTTTGCTCATTGATTCAAAATTGATGACATAGAGACAAACGCTTTAAACTGACGGCCTTAAACTTAAATAAGACCTTTCCCAGGAACTTGAACAGCCATATTTTTGCCTAAGCTCATCATTAATCTTATTTGAAATACAGATTCTCCTAATCAGCTTCCAAGCAACAGGAAAAGGCATTATGAAAATATACTAAGGCGTTAATTCCTATATTTATAGGGACTTGTGTTTTTATTCTCCTATAACTTATTTGGAATAGGATAAAACGTTGTCCAGGTAGTTTTCTGTGGTCTGGAGGCTGGGCAGTTAATAATATTTATGATAATGGAGTAAAGGAACCTGTTACTACCTATATTTAACGGAAAAAACGGTTTTAGTTGCCATATGCTAATGTTTTTTTTAAAACAACTTTCGTAGCACGCACGCACTGTTTTTGCCACACTGAGAATTTCGCGTACCTACCTATAAAACAAAATTTCCTAGTTAATAAGGAATCTAAATGCAATGCACTGCCGAAATCTGTTTATATTACATATTACTAAGATTTTACAAATCTGATAGCATAGCGGCGGCTACTTTTTAGTTGCATTTTTTTGTGAATTAGTGGGACGTTGGCCGCTTTACGAGAACAGGCGGTGAATACCTACCTAGGCATCAGTTTTGACGAAGCATAAAAGGTAGCAGGGTATTGAAACAAACAACTTATGCAAGATTTGAAGATCCTGATTTGACTTTTAAAGTTTTAATTATTAATAGCACCAATTTTCCAGTTACAAATGATATCTTTCACCACATTCAACATTGTAAGCCTTTAGTTTTTAAAATATTTAGGACGTGTTCTATTTTATTCTAACCTACGTCTATTATTATTTTTAAACGTCTGTTTTATTGATCAGTACAAAGAGAATACTGGTCAGTACCTATTTACCTATTCAATAAAGGGAAAGAAAACTTTTAACTTGGCCCGAATTACGAATTGTAGAAAAAATGTATTTATTTGTAAACAACTTAAAAAAAACCGACTTCCAAAAAAAAAACACTAAAATGTGAAAAATAATTTTAATTTCGGAAGGCGGTGTCTTTGAATATGTATTTAAATTTTTTGTCTCCACCTTCCGAAATTAAAGTTATTTTTCACATTTTAGTGTTTTTTTTGGAAGTCGTTTTTTTTTTAAGTTTTTATTTTTCACTTTTTAGTGGTTCACATGTGCTTACCCCTTCACAGCGTCCCGGCGTGATGTTATGTTATGAACTGATGTAAACAATAGACAGTTATGAGATTTCTGCAATTCCAGTCCATTTGCTATCATTTATTGAGGAGTTCCGTGCCTATCTCCGAAGTTCTTCATCAGATCTTCACCAAATTGAAATGGGACCACTCCGAGAAAGTACTCTTCCAAAAACTACCCACATCGCTTCAAATGTGCCTATACAATTTGATGAGTTCTCTCTATTTCTCTAGGATCCCATCAGATCCTGACCCTTTCAAACAAAAAAAAAATCCAAATCGGTCCAGCCATCTTCGAGTAATCGGGGAACATACATAAAAAAAATAAAAACAGGTTCCGACGAATTGAGAACCTCCTCCTTTTGGAAGTCGGTTAGTTAACAGTTTGCACCACCATACAAGTTATTTATTACACATACAATCATAGAAACATAGAACGAGGTTAAATTACATATAACTAGACAAAAATAAAAGAGATTAAACGATAGAACAAAATTAGTCAAAATAAGATATAAGTAGATAACATTAGGTACAATTACATAACATTAGATAAAATTTAATAAAATTAGACAGCACTAGGATAAACTTAGGATAAAAAAAGTTTTCTTGAATGCCAAAATAAAGTTATGGTAAGTAAATATTTTCCACTCGCTTCTTGTTAGATTTTCTCACGAACAACAACTCAACAAATCGCAATTTGTAAAGGTGCCTACCTAAGTAAAATTGTTTTAGTACACATTGTATTATCGTTCTGCCATGTTGCACGAACTTGAACAAATTGCCCGTCCATCCATATTATTAAATAAAACACATTGAAGCAGTCTGCCGTCGCGTCGGTCCTAACGTATGTCTGTCTTGTGGGCATCTATTTTCCCCTCGGCTTGTTGCAACTTTGCAAGTGGTCATTCATCACACGATATTAATATTTCCGTCTGCAACTTACAACGGGACTGCTTACTGCATGGTGTCTTAATGCCTCGACCCATCACAATATGTAAGATAATACGATACTTATTTTATTTCTGCACTGGCATACTTTGTTCAACTAACGGAACATAATGTTTGTGATCTGGATTTCTACTTAAACATGTTTTGTGTAGTGACTTCAAGTCTTACATTTCGATTAAAAGTGGCGTTGGTTAGGTCTTTTATTTTTCCCTCGTTTGGGATTAGAAAAAAAAAAGCTTTGAAAAAAATAACAGCTTGACAAACTGGACCTGTAGATGGCCTAACGGGCTTGTACGGGTTGACCTCTTGGGGTTAATAGCTTATTGCACGGTCGGCTACGAATCGCACAAAATTTTAGCAAAAGTAAATAAAATAATGTTGGTCCAGGAAGTAGGTGATTAGTTTTATTGAAAAAAAAGGGCACAGCATTTCTGAACAATTTCACACAACAGAAAGAATTATCAAAATTACCGTCCAATTTGCCGGATTTACCTATGCTTGTTCATTCATTTACATTTGTTCATCATTCATTCGTCTGCATATTTAAAAAAATGCAGACAAATAATAACTATAGGTACTACCTAGTTCTACTACTTGACTACCTCCACTATTGTTAAAGCTCCAGGTCCATGTGAAAAATGTTGGTCCGGAAAAACACTTATTATTATCATCTTCTATTCTTCATCTTAACAGCCGAAAGACGTCCACTGCTGGACATAAGCCTTCCCCAAGAGGAGGGATTTGCCATAATCGTCACGCTTGGCCGGCGGGTTGGCGATCGCAGTATGGTGGTCAAATGCATAGAGAACGCTGCTGCCCATTCTCTAGTAAGTCCCTTAGACGCCTTCTACGACACCCACGGGAAGAAATGGGGTGGTGCTAGTCTTTTACGTCCGGCACCACACGGAACATTATCATCATAGGTTAAAAAAAAACACGTGACTCATAGATACGAAACCTTTTATTTCAAACGTTAAAATCATATTATAAAAAAGTCATAGGTATAATATGGGCTCTATTCTGAATATGAATCAGGATCTGATGAACTATCTGTGACATTAATAATAAATCGTTCCGTTGTTGTTTTGCTAGCTATAACAACACAATTTAACAAGATCGAAACGCACTCGCAAAATCGTAAATGTCGAGAGCGCTGTCAAAGGCGTCTGGTTAACCGATTAAACGTAGTAACTGGCACTTCAGTTGCCATACTACATCGAAGTTGTACTTTTCAATTTAGCAACGTTATCTAATTCGATGTATTTTCTAAAAGGTTTAGGGAACCTGTCCTTTTGGGTTCTTTACAATAGGCAGATTACAAAATATTATATTATTTTAATTAATCTAACAAAAAAAATGTGCTCAAGTAGTTACATCTAGGAAAAGTAGCTTCAGGATAAATGATAAAGTCTAATATACATTAGTAAAGAGGAAACTATCGTTTATATCGAAAATAAATTTAATTTTGTTACACCATATTTTTGAACGAGAAAGTGTCAACTACAAAAACTCTTTTTACGATTTGTTTACCTTTATAATACCTAAACCTATGGAGTATAGCTATCTCTGCCACCAAGCAGCATTGTTGTGTCCCGGTTTGTAGAGAGTACGAGTTTTGGTTTAGTGAAATTACAGACACATGAAACTTTTTAATCATATCCTTGAGTGACGGGAGCGATGCAGTTGCAACAGCGGCGGACTAAGTCAGGCGGGGGCCAGGGTAGCAAAACTAAAGGTGCCCCCCGCCTAGAAATGAACGTTGAATTATTTAGCATGGTACCTCGAAAAGGTTAGGGTCTCTTATGACTGAAATACAGAAATAGGAAATACTTTGTCGAGAACAGAAAAGCTAGAGCATCAGACGAATTGAGGATGGTAGAAAAGCGAAGCGAGGTCGAAAAATTTTGCTCCTCACCCCGGATTTTTAAAGTTTTTCTTATGAGTATTCGTTCTTATATAGGTGTTACATGGTTGACCTAAGCAAAGAAGTCTGAGAAAAAGAGAATTTAGGATGCAACGGCGGGCGAAGCTAGCTCAATTTTTTGAACACCCTACGTTTATATTTAGCATGCTCGCACCCCAATTACGAATCTCCTTCTACATATTGAACTTTTTGTGGTCTTGATTGGGATTTGATTAAAAAGTATTTCTTGAGTTTTCGTGGCCCACAGGGCCGGAATGCCGGTGCTACCCCGCCTCCCATAGTTCGCCAATCACACGTCCTAGCTGGACGTTTTTTTTCAATAAAACTACAATATGTTGTAGATGTTTAGAAAAAGGTAACCTTAACATTTGTTCGGTCATCATCACTCATCATCAACCTTCCGCATTAGGATAAGAAATCTATAAAATGCGTCATTTATTTACGAAGTTAGGCTTAGAAAAACCACATGCCGAATTCAAAAAAGAATTCTAAGTCGAGCTTTATGACTCTAATCATGAATATGAGATTAACGTCTCCATTTATGTATGTTCTTCTTCTACCTAACTCCCTAGTGCGCCTAGGTACCTAGACCTACCTAAGTGAAGGTATAATCAAGACAATATTTATACGTGAACTAACACTTCTTCTGATAGCATTTTTAAACCAGTTAGGCGTTTTTGTATCTAATGGAAGTCAATGACATTTTGGGATTTCATTCGCAGTATGCAAAACATCTGCTCTACCTGGCTGAAATGCAAAACTGCTTTTGCGGTTGGCTCGTCCAGTAATAACTTCTAACTCTGAACTGACAACGTTTTCTTTTTTATTATTTTTAAGTTAAACATATTTTTCTTTTACAACCTTGTTGTGCTGCTAATTTCTGATTTCATTCAGGTTTGTTTATATGCGCAATAGGATCCTTTACGGTCAAGCTTTTCGTGAATATTTATTTTCGTTACAGTAGTACCTGCTCTGTTTTTTATTTTAACCGGTTGACGTCAAACTATTCAAAATTTAGGTATAGATTGATTCAATACAAACGTTTCGGAGTGACATTGAAATCGCACAAAAGAATATTGTCTGAAGACGTTAACAACAATAACACATAATATATTATCTTGGTATAATTTCACAACTGCCATAGCCGAACATCGATCGATCACGAGTAGGAGTCAGGGTCTCGAGATCCCAGGACTGTCAGTACTGTCACACAATCAAACTACGCAATCGCTCGTCGAATAACTTTTTAATTAACTATCATTGTGCTGGAATTACGACACTTGGTGTTGAAGTGCAGCTCAGATGCTGATACATTATTTCACCGATTGATGATGTAAAGGTCGTGCACACCTCCTCTGGCAGTCATTGATAAACTTTCCATGTACCAAGGTCACATGTGACGTATACAATTGAATACCCTACAGTGGCAACATGATAAATTAAAAGAAATATAAAGGACTGGAACTCAAGTAACATTCCTAGCCATCGTGCAATAACTGACTTTATGTATAAGGGAGGAACCCTTAAGGCGAGGTGAGCCGAGCGCGGTAGGCATTTAACGCTTACCTCAGCCCCCGAAACGAGTAGCGAGACGTAACTAGTTACGATGCGCGAGCGACGCGCACGCCAGGCGTGGCTGGCGGCCGACAGCAGTATTAACTATGTCACTGAATAGAGCAATACAGTGGATGAACTTGAACTGATTACGATTAGTAAAAGTTTGTTTTACTATTCTAGTAAGTATTTTTTTAAGATATAATAAGTTGCGGAAATGAGATTTCTTCATAACATAACGCCTGTATTCTTTCAGAGGGGCTGGGCAGTGGCGTATTAGTACACCCACAATTCGCCAGTTATGTTCAAGTTACATACAGACTGGAAGTAATAATCCAATTAGGGTGACCGTCGTAGTTTTTTAGTTGCACTTTTTCATTTATTTTCTTATTTGTGTACCTACACCTACATACAAAACTATGTACCGACTACGGTACGTACCGAGAGATGAAAATCTAACAGTAAACCACACTGTTAGATTTTCAACGCGCTGAATTGCACTGTGTTGGATTCTCAACCTTCGGCTTACTACCGAGAGTTGAAAATCCAGCGCGCGAAATTACGTCCGTGTGAATGTGGGCTTATATTTATTATTTTTCTTTGTAACTGTTTATGACATGTTACCTGTCATGGTTTTCGAGGCCGCTGATCAAAATGTAAATCCAAGATGGATTTGTGACAGCCTTCGTAAAATGACAGCCTCCGCAATATGACAGCCTCCGCAATATGACGGCCTCCGCAATATGATGGCCTGCGCAATATGACGGCCTCCGCAATATGACGGCCTCCGCAATATGACGGCCGCAGTAACATGACGGCCGCAGTAACATGACGGCCGCAGCAACATGACGGCCGCAGCACACAATAACAACGCAGAAGAAGCCCTGCAAACTTAAACAATAAAACGCAGCACACGTTAAGAAATACAAAAATAAGTACCTAAATAAGTATCTAGATAGATATCCTGCACTGCTCCGCTCCGAAAGTAAAATACAAAGAAGCAAAAGAAGAAGCAGCAAAATGTCCGTATTACGCTGGACCAGCTCAAGGTCGTAGTGTTATCGTGCCTATCCAGGCAATCATCTTTTTTTTTTTGTTTTTCAACCTACCCCTTGATACCCTTTGATATTTGAAAACAGTAAATAGACCATTATACAAGTTGTGCGCGTGGCGTCTTTATTTACACGGACATAGGGTTCCAATTCTGTTCTTCACGCCTATTTGCGGTTTGCAAATCTATTACGCGTAGGTACATAGATTTGCGAACCGCTAATAGTAGGTTATCTATAATAAATAAATATAGTAATCTACGCGTAAAATGTAATGAATGTAGGTAAATAATAATATTGTCAAACCATCCTTATTCTTTTTTGTTTATTAGCCTTCGAAAAGCCAGCGCTGGATCGAAAGTTTTTACTTTCTGTAGTTTCCCATTTTGTTTGACAAAATATTAACTACTTTAATTTCCTACGAAATGAAGCTTGCTATACATAAATATACCTGTATTTACGTATTATTATTTACAAACAATTTTAAGCTCTACCGGTAACTTTAAGATCATAGCGGGGGGTGGCGGGTTCAAAAAATTGGCACACGTCCGACGTCCAACACGTTCCGGTCGGGACTAAACGACACGGGGCGCGCGCATGTGTAAAGATAAAAACACTGGATTTTAGATTTGTTATAAATTTATTTTCATAGTCCATATTATGACGGCCGGATTTCATCATATTTTTTACGACCTTTATTATGGTATAAGTTTTATTGTTTAAAGCCTTATATAACTCAAATGAAATAAGAATCCGATCATCATTTAGACTTGTCTTTGCGATTTAAGTGGATGCAGTAAAATGCAAGTAATCGTGTATCGCACGGCCGGTTTATTTAGATCCAAGTGTGAACTATGTAATATATTTTTTTCATTTTTTTTAATCCGGTTTATCTACTTATAAAACACAATACAAAACGACGTTTTTCCGGATCACCCCGCCTTAACTACCGTAATGATAAGGTAGAGGTATCTATCTTTCTTCTGCCGTGAAGGCAGTCATCATCATCCAATGCTCTTTAACTTTCGTTTTTAGTTAGTTAAACCTCCGTTTTACATTAGATTTAGTGCAAGAACCAGGCCCTATTCTAGAGCGTTTCAACACTCAATGCATTTGTGATGCGGCAGCTAAGTCATATCGCAAATGTGTTATTTTGTTCTTCGATATAAAGCAGATAGCCACAAAGTCAAAATGAAAGTATCGTTGATATATTTCATCATCATTTCTTAAGAATCAACAGGAAAACGGAAGAATTAATGCCGTTACTTTTATTATTCTTTCACTTTTGTTGAATGATTAGATCTGTACGACAAGGCATATTATTAGCACCTATTAGAATACGTGTTTAAGTAGATGCTAATAATTTACCTAATCTATTGAAAAGGCGTCTCTGACGCGACATTTCAATTGTAAAAGTACTTGAAATCTGCATCATCATTCATTAAGTCAGATGGCCTAACATTTACCTAAGGCAAAAGCTAATTAACAGGTTCTTAATAAAACCTCCTTGTAATTAAATACTTCACAAAGATTTATAACGGTATTGACCCCTGTCCGAAAACTAAGAAAGGCTTGTATATTACTGTTTTAACTACTTTAAAGCGTCGTAATTCCTAATGCCAATTAATTTTGAATAGAATATTAATTTGAAAAAGTCTAGCCAACCACTAACGAGGATAATAATCTAAACAAAATTAAAAACAAATGACTGCAGTAACAAAACGCGAACGCGCGATACGTTGTAAATATCTCACCGTGAAAACCTCGGAGAGTATGAAGTGAGCTGTAATCTTTAGCATCAGCTCATCAGGTAGCGTCAGGAACAGGGTGATGCGCCTCAAGTGATATCGTCAATTTCGCGGGAAACACCTGGGTGAGGGACGCACGGGACCGGGAAGTATGACACAAAAAATAATTTACAAAATTAAAAACCCGACTGCCTAAAAAGTGAACTTTAAATAATGAAAAAAGCTGGAAACAAGAAACTTGTTTTAAAGACTGAAAGAAAAACTATTAGACTGAATACTATAAGCAATTTCATGCAGTCGGAGGCATTTAACAATAAAGACCTTTATTGCCTCCGACGATAGGTTTCACAGTTTTTACTAAATATAATTATTTTTGAGGTTAATGAAACCTATTTATGAAACCCTTTATTTTGATACCTCACTCAATAGGTTTTCATTTAAAAAAAATTAAGACACAATAAGGCGCCAATAATAGGTATTTTTTTTTCAATTTGGAGATATACCCAGTGTCCCTGTCACCATTAAGACGAATCTAACTTCACCTCTAAAGCTGAAATCGATCAAGTCGTTTAAGCTACAGAGCATGCTAAAAAAATATACATACATACATACACTCAAAAAGCATAACCCTCCTTCTGGCGCAGTCGGGTAAAAAGTTGAGGCCTATACCCACCAGTAGGTGATTCCGGGCTTAAATGATGATGATAATGATGATGATGAGAATGACAGCTCACTTTACGTTCTTTTTTTTTCACGGTCTTCACAGAATAGACGGCATTTCTCACATGCCATCAAAGCTTCATAAACATAACCAGCCTTTAATGTTCCCAGTGCTGAGATACAAGCGTCTTCTCTCCGAAAGGGAGTGGGCTGTAAACCACCAAGCGTGCCCAACTGCCCAGTGCACGTTGATAGTTGTCACACGTCTTCAAATTTTCGGTTCTAGTACATGCCAGTTTCATCACGATGTTTTCCTTCACCGTTTTGAGGCCAGTGGTTTTTTTTTGGGTGGGAAATGATCAAATGACTTCTACCGTTCTGGGTGGATTAGGAGGGCGTACCAGACTTTTACTGACTAAAACCCACCCGTGTTCCCTCAGTTGCCTCTGTGCCAGGGGCCGCAATAATATACACAAAGTATAGCGCCCGACTGGGTTCGAAACACCAATTTTAGGTTAACATATTGATGTAGGTAGGTAAAATAAAAACAAAGAAAATACGAGAAGGAATATAATAAATTGCTGTCATGCCAAAATTATAAATGGTCGCTTGAATCAATCTTCAATTTATTTTAAATGTTATGTTATTGATATTATTAAAAGGATGTGTTTATTTCTAAAGAGTAGATAGGTACGTGGTTTATCCCTGGACGTTCTGTAGGTAACTGAATAATTGCCCACGGGGCACTTAAACAAATTCCCCAAACAATCAAAACAGATTCACTTTGTCGTTCGCAAAGTGTCATACATAAGTTGCTACAGTCAAATGCACATAGTCATATATCTGCCTTGCCTTTTTCAAAATTTTGTTGGGGTTGGCTTCCAGGCTAAACGGATGCAGCTAGAATGCTCGCAAATCGCTGGCTTCTGATTACGCGTAACGACTGTTAGAGATCCACTAATAACAGCCGGGACCAACGGCTTAACGTGCTTTCAGAGACCCCTCGTCTTTGTATGTAAAGATTGCCATCCACCCACGGACCAACTGCGGCGATCGATCGAAAACTGCGGCTGTTACTACTTACATACTAACCACAAGTCCCTCAAAAGTCAAACGCAAATAAGTGGTGACAATGTGTCATTGACAGCTCCTTTACGTCTTAGCAATAAGGATGGTTGTTGTAGTGTAAGTGTTTTAGTGATGTGCGGTTGAATGTACATATTTTTCCATGTGACTGTTCGTCCTTTACTACGAAAAACCGGCTTACACTCATTGAGTGGAATTGATTAAATGAATCTTTATAGATATTTAATTTGCATAATCCTAAACGGGAAATATGATGCATATTTAGTGCTAATCACTCAATGGTGTGGTTAACATTATTACTTACTGGTGACAATTTGCATTATACTTATGTAAGTAAGTAATTATATGTCACATAGAGTGCTTGATTTTTCTTCGTATTTGATGGTTCATGCTACTATATATTATATGTATATTTTTATACTGTTGACTGGATTTCATAATCATGAAAATTTTTCAGCAGTTCATTTTCTTGAAGCAAAATTAGGTATAAGTAAGTAGGTATCTTAGAATAGAGTGCTTCAGGTCAATAAGGCAAAAAAGGTCATTCAATAAGGCAAAAATGGTAATTCACGTTTTTATTTTAAAAGGTGGACGGGAACCCCTCCGTACCTCGGAAAGCACGTTAAGCCGTTGGTCCCGGCTGTCATTTGTAGATCTTTGGCAGTCGTTATGGGTCGTCAGAAGCCTGAAAGTCTGACAACCAGGCCTACCAAGGGGTATCGTATTACCCAGTAACTGAGTTGTGGTGCTCAGCTCGGCAGTCGCTCCATGTAAAATACTGGTACAGCTGCATCCGGTCAGACTGGAAGCCGACCCCAACATAGTTTGGAAAAGGCTAAGCAGATGATGATGAGGTTTGGAGTCCGTTTCCAGTCGAACCGAATGCAAAGGATACATGGATTCATTTTACATGGAGAGACTGCCAATCTGACCTCCACATCCAGTTAGGTACTGGGTAACACAATATCCCTTGGGAAGACTGATTTTCAGACTTGGGCTTCTGACTACCAGTTACGACTGACACAGATCTACGTTTGAAAGCCGGGAACAAATGCTTTCTTTGCTTCCTGAGGCCGGGGGCCGGGGAACCTAATCCAAGTATAAAGGCCATCCACGACCTACATGTAGTACGAAGCAAAAACGAAAAGAACATGCTTTAAAAAATCTTGTGTCCTTTAAATTTGTGATTACAGGCAAGAGCAAAGATTAAAAAAGATTATTCTATTCAATACCTATTTCAATAACAGATGCTCAAGATGACCTTTAGCCAATTTAGTAATAGACCTATTATAAAGAAGATTTTTTTTTGTATTGTAATCGGATATATGCGTTGATTAGAACAATTTAGTAAAAAAAACGAAGGTGGTTTTCTATCCTACAAATTAATATTACAGTGAAGGTATTACTTTGTTACGTTATCTATATATATATGTACTTAAGAATCTATGTATATCTATGTTAATAATAAAGCTGAAGAGTTTGAGAGCCGAGTAGGTTTTTGTTTTTTGTTTGAGCACGTTAATCTCTAGAAAGACCACTTGGATTTAAAAAAATCTTTTTGCATTTGAAAGCCCAATTCTTGTGGAAGGTCTATAGGCTATTAACATCACGCTACGACACTTAGGAACCGAGCCAATGAAGAATAAGTCTGAAAGAACGCCAAGCGAAAACGAGCTGAGAGCGGGACGGGGCGCTGCGATGCCACGCGACGCTGTGGCCCATGGGAGTTTTATGAAAACGTTGCTGTTATTATAGTATATTGAGTATCTTACGTACGGACGTAAAAGAATAGCTCCATCCCATTTCTTCCCGTGGGTGTCGTAGAAGGCGACTAAGGGACTTACTAGAGAATAGGCAGCAGCGTTCTCTATGCATTTAACCACCATACTGCGATCGCCAACCCGCCTGCCAAGCCTGGCGATTATGGCAAATCCCCCCTTTTGGGGGAGGCTTATGAAATTTAAATACTTACATATTAATTTCTTATTCTTCTATTTATAAATAGAAGAATAAGAAATTAATATGTATTTAAATTTCTAAACGTTATTTTTCGAATCAATATGCCATTGAAGAATCCTTTGATAAAAAGTAAACAATTATTACTCATTTTGTCGGTGCCTCGAAGCTCAAATCAATTAAGATTTCTGTGTAGTATTTTATTTAAACATTTAACGTATAATTGTTGTACCTACTCATAGAGATGAACAATTTTTAATAACAATATTTAATTGAGATGTGGGGATCCACAGCAGTAACTAATTTAAATTCACTTCAAGGAGTTCAAAATAAAATAATTCAAACTCTGTTCCATTAGTTCAGTTATCACTATCAGCGTACGCACCAATTACGGTAAAATGACCATAATTGATCGAAGGAGCACAGCTGTTCAATGATTTGCCGGTCGATATAAAAGAATGCGATGACGTGAATACATTTAAAAATAAACTTAAGAAACATGTATGTACATTATAACTTCTAATACTCTAGAGGAAATTGCATTGTAGGTACTGTATTATCAATTTATCATACTTAGTACTTTGTATCTCATTCTATGTGGACTGTAAGTTCTTATGAGAAATAAACTCTTTAAACCGAATTCAACATCTCTATTAATCTGAGAGTTTCTTTTTTTTTGTTTGTTTGAACACGCTAATCTTTGAAACTAGATTTCAAAAATAATAGGTCTTTACCTAAGTAATTGGAGATTTTTTTTTTTTTTTTTTTTTTTTGATTTTGGCTTCACACGATTTGTGCATTTAGCCAGTGTCAAGTAATTTTTATTTTAGATCAAGTAAATGGCCCGATATCGGGCACGAAGTTATAAAACAGTCATAGTCGTCTTTAGTCAGTCAAGTCAAATCAAAGTTATTGTAAAGCGGTAGTAACTTTACAACAACCTAATAGGAGTTTTTGGGGGGAACACGAAAAGTCCACGTTAGTCATTTATTTTCACCTTCACTACACTTGTGCACTCACACGTAACTAAATTGAATAATTCACTATCAAAATTATACAATTCAATGCGCTATTTCACTAAATTCCATGAAAATGAAAATTCGTGCGACATGTTCCAACGCGATCCCGCCAAAAACTCCAATTGGAGATTTTATAACCAGCACTTTCAGTTTTAATTATCCCTGGATTGGCGCGCAATTCGAAATTCAAATAAATTTTATTCGAAAGCCGTGTTATTTTAATTTCAAATTCATTCATTTGTTTTTAGATAGTGTTTTGTTTTTGTGAAATTGTGGTAGTTTTTAGCGCGATGGATAAACTTAAAATTCGTACAATTTTTTAATATGAGTTCCTACGTGGAAATAGGTACCACTCCGCCAACAACACGAAACATTAACGACGTGTACGGGCCTAAAACTGTTTGCATGAACACGGTCCAATATTGGTTCAATCATTTTAAATCTGGAAATTTTGAGTTGAAGAACGAGCCTTGCGGTCATCCGGTAACCATTGTCGACAACGACGAATTGAAGGCGATAGTGGAAGCGGATCCAACTCCATTTACGGCTGAGCTTGCTGCGGGCCTTGGAGTTAGTGTCAAAACAACATTAAAGCACTTGCGTCAAATCGGAAAGATACAAAAGCAAGATAAGTGGATGCCACACGAACTAAGCGACCAACAGCGAGACTTACGCGTCGAAGCATGCATAGCACTACTGAATCGGCATAGAAATCGGGAATTCTAAATCGAATTGTTACCTGCGATGAAAACTGTATCCTGTACGACAACCGTAAGCGTTCGTCTCAGTGGGTGGATCCGGGTACAGGGGTACTGATTAGTAGATGATGATGACTGTCTGGTGGGTGGACCAGTCGGACTTGTACATCACAGCTTCTTACCGAATGGCACAACAGTGAGGGCAGATTTCTATTGCCAAGAATTGCAAACAATGATGGAGAAGTACGCAATTCAACAACCAAGACTGAGCTGGAAGCTCTCCGTCACCCGCCGTACTCACCGGACCTTGCCCCAACAGATTTGTATTTTTTTTAAATTTAGACAATTTTTAAAGTGGGAAAAAATTCCACATCTGATAGGCAGTACAAAACGCTTTCGCTGACTTCACTGGCTGACTTCCGGCAGACTGCTACAGGAAAGGGATAAACAAATTTCCATCAAAATGGCAAAATTGTACACTTGGATAATTTGGGCCAGTACTTTGATTAGCTAAAATAAAAATAAAAAAAACAAAATTATTATATTGTAAAATTTTCATACAAATCTCCAATTTCATAGGTAAAGACCTAATATTTTTTTTGCATTTTATAGGTCAATTTCTGAGGAAATTTATAGACTAACCTAGGTTTATAGGTGGGGCAAAATAAAAAAGTCAAAAAATCCCCAAAGTGAAGACGAAATCATAGTACGGGCGGGCGGCGATGGGATGGAATGGGATGCGATGCGTGTGGGTCGAAGTCCGAAATTTCACGCGGACTAAGTCGCGGAGAGAAACTAATAATACTTAAACAGTGTATCTAGTAAATGCAGCGATTTGATTGAATATTGGCGCTTATTACTGAGTAAGATAGCTTATTTTTCTAATTCATTGTTTTTATGCATTTGGTGTTTACCCATTAGCAATTGTTGCACTGTAATTTAATTCTAAGTATGTGTTATGTTAATGTATTCAGTGTGAATAATTTTTGGTAAACCTAATAAATAAAAAATCCGGAATAATTAGCCAAAAACTGAAGCGGATAAAATAGAGCCAAACTTCATTTGGGCGATTTTGTATGTAGGTTGGTTGGTATTATAATACATATTTGAATTGGAATTTAAGAATCTGTATACCTGGTACCTACCTATTTATTATAATATTACTATACTGTAGGTATTATCTTAATTTATGTAATAATTAATAAAACAATGGAATGTGGGATAGGTTGCCTGGCCAGATACTAGGTAATAATTTATTCTAACTAAGTAGGTATTCAGCTTTTATTTCAATTAATCAAGCCTGCAGCTGCAATAACCATGTCAAACTTGTAGAAGATTAAAAAGTTCAATGATTCCACATCGAACATTGAGTTAACTGCCATTAGATAGACTTTTACGTTATAAAAATAGCACAAATGGTGCCTAAACTAATCTAATACATATTTAAGTATCCATTTCCATTTCTTATTCACAAAAGCGGCTGAATCGTGACGAGAACAAAATGTAAACATTATTGTGCCCCTGTATTCGGAGGCGGCGAACTGATAAAGATAAGTAATGATTAGTAGTCAGAGCGGTGATTCTAACGGATCTTTGTTCTTAATTGTCGTTTGAGTGACAGCTACCGACATTTATCAGTTGGCAATCTGGCATACAACGGAAAGAGAATAAAACTGGCTGCTAAGCGCCTCAGATTAAACCTGATGCCTCGTGCCAAAAACAAGCTTTTTTTAACACGCTTTTATCAGCTTCACCTTTAACTATCTATGTATGTAACGGAATATTCGAAAGTGATTTAAATCCACTTCAAAACGTCAGATAAAATTGTAATTTAGCACACTAATCAAGGACCGATGACAGTACAATAACTTAATAATTTGGTCCCATTATCCTAACCGGGTTTTTTTTTTCGGAGCTTGCTCGAGAAACGGCTACCCACATCCAAGAAAGGCAGCAAGCGCGCTAATTACCCACTTCCGGCTATTCTAACAAAGTACCCACTTAGGTAAACGGTCAATCGAGCTAAAAAGTCAAAAATAAATAAGTACCTACCTAATAGTTTAAAAAACACGTCTTATTAGAAAACCAAGCTAAAAAGTAGAAAATAATCTATACATATAATAAAATCGTAGCGAAGTCAAAACTGTACATTGAATAAATCTTTTTTTTAGTAATTTCTGCTAGGTCTGGGAACGATTCTAATGCCGATTTTTTTTTAATTTTTGTCTGTTTGTCTGTATGTATGTTCCAGCATCACGCGAAAAGTACTGAATAGATTTTGTTAAAATTTTGCGTAGATATTCCCTATACGTCTGCAAAGACCGTAGGGTATAAATTATCAGGCTTTTTGCCATGGGGGATGAGCAGTATTTCAATTTATTCGTATTCTTCTATAGTTAACCGCATTTTATAAAAAGACGGGCCAAAAGGTTAGAAAATTGTAGAGAGTTACAGATTTTACCTTTTGAGTGATTATCATCACGCTTTTTATTATGTACCTAAGAAGCAGTGATGGACATCACAACATAATACAGGTAAGATGGTGCAATAGGGGTAGGTCACCGTTGTCGCTACATGAAAACGGCCTTAGGAGACTGTTCTTATTTGCACTCACAAATTAAAAAAAAAAAATTGTAAGTCAGCAAGAAAGGGGAAATTTATGTGATGCCAATCGATCCTGTTTCTTATAGGGATCAAAAAACTCTATGGGACCACAGAAGTTTGAGTACAAAAGTCGGAAATCGCAAAGAATCTTGCCATACATTTACGTAGGAATTGGCCACCGTAGGCACGGGCTTGCGGACGGCGAGTAATGGGTAGCTCGCTGTCCGGTAAGGACGAAGCCCGGGTCGACGGCGCGTTGTGTTCCACGCGCGCCTCAAAGAGATGTCAGCAGCGACCGATGCCTGCCAGGGGTGCGGGTAATTCGAAAGAGATACCGCGGCCCCTGGCACACAGGCAACAGAGGGAACACGGGTGGGTTTTAGTCAGTAAAAGTCTGATACGCCCGCCCGCTCCACCTGTTGGACGATTCCTTTGCGGACCTGTGGTTGTCAGTTCGATTTTCAAGTATTGGTATTTTTATTAGAAGTAGCGGAAGGATATGAATATCGAGTAGTGAGTCAGAATAGTTTTTTATGAGACCAATTAGAATTTAAACAAGATTTAGCTTAATTTGATGTTTATTACTCTATCTACCTTAGATAAGCAATTCGTTTTCATTTTAAAATCCAATAAGAGTGATAAATAGTTATTTGTTATACAAGAGTGCAATGTTGCTTTTTAACCGCGTGCTCAATTTTGATAACCGAGCAAGCGAAGGATTCTAAAATTGAATCACGAGCGCAGCGAGTGTTTAAAAAATTAGAATCCTGAGCGTTAGCGAGGGAATCAAAAGAGCACGAGGTGAAAAATCTTTTCACTCGAGTGCAACACGTAATTTTTCATCCCACCTCAGTGAGGAAATTACTAAATGCAAAAAAAAAACATTTACAATCACAAGATACTTTTATTTCAGTTTAGGTATTAACTACTACATTATGATAGGTAAGCATTACAGAATAATCTTTAAATTATAACAAATATTACTTAGGTTAATTAAGAAAAATTTAAAGTAGGTAACGTTGCTACAGTTACTTAAGATGAGTGTAATATTTTTTTTAGGTACTGTAATGTTGGTATTAGTGACTTGTGTACTGTTTTTCGGTAAACTATCTGTTATACTTAATAGTTGCACCGATTCATCGGATTCCCTTGGCGTAAATGTTGGCGAGAGAGGGCGATGGTTAGGTGTTTCGTAACGGCTCATTTTTGATATAGAAGGGCCAGTCCAAGGATCTGACTGAGGCTCTGACTGAGACCTTTACATATTTTAGACTTATTTTGTATGGAATCCTCTAGGTATCCCTGTACCGCATTGAACTTCCAGCCTCCATGGCGCTTAAGGGACAGGAGATCAGCTCTTGAATCGGCCAAAAGTGTGGCTGAAGTGTTACAACCAGGGGTTCTGGAAGTTCAAGAAATGTTGCTATTTCTCGTGGGATACTGTCAACTTTATTAGCACCCATAGGTTGTCTAACACACTTTCCGTTGCGATATTGTAGAAAAAATCGATTGATTGGAGTGTTAGGCGGGCGTAAGGCTTGATATTTCTCAACAATTGTTATGTATTCCTTGCTAATGACGAAGTTGCGGTCTCTTTTTGTCTTTGTATTAGGTAAATTAATTAATAGTAAGTCATCTGAATGTTTCTCAATGTTTTTGACATTCAGTTGTGTTAGTTCATTAGTTCGACGCTAGTCGCCACGTGTTAAACATATCGTACTGTTTCAAATACTTCTCGCGTGATTGTTGAGGGAGAAAGCTCATTTGCGCATTATTAACAGTTTCAGTAAATTCTGTTGGCGTCAAATAAACTTCCTCGTCGCTAGAACCATACATTTTAGGTTTTTCACTTGTTTTTAACCTAAGGTTTTAACAATAAGACGTGAAAAGAAAATGGCGCGCGCAAAGCAAATTAAAAAAGTACACCAAGAAGGTTCCGAGTCTGAGTTTTTAGCAAATTAAAAAAGGTTGTATGCTAAATTGGGCACCATGCAGGGAGAAGTAAATAGGTTTAATGATGTTTTGAATTCACAAACTTAGTGCACACGATGTTCTAAATTCAATTTACTTTATCCTCTAGCGGATAAAAACGGCTTTTGCACTCAGATATCGAAGAGCAAAAATACTCTTTCCGAGATGGGGGATGAAAAGTAAATTTATAACGTATAAACTTGTTTTATTATAAGGATAGTCGTATAATTACGTAACTTGAAAATGTGATTTTTTGTTAATGTACGCATTTTTATAATTTCAGGTTCAAAAAGTATTCCAGTTAGAATCATGTAAATTGGACCACTGGTTTCGAAGTTATTAAAAATGAACAAACTACAGATTTAGAGTTTATTTTCTACGATTTTATTAGGCGTAGATTATGTTCAATGTTGGTGTTTTATGCGATTAAGGAAGGTTATTATTTACCAAAATGTGTATGTGAGGTAAAGTAGGCCCGAATGAAAGGCGTGCCATATGTCGGCACTTGGTAGGCTCTGCTATAAAGCACCCCAATCCCCTGATTGCGGAGGCCGGCCGAGCGCACAGCGAATTAGTAGGATTCGCTGGCCATGGCATACCCTAACCATGCCTGACGACGCTACAACCCTTCTCCAGGACAGTAGCAATTCCACCAGTACGCTCTAAATACACAAACACAGAACGCACCCCCCCCCCCCCCGCTGAGGCCCGCTGCGACGTACAAAGCCCCGACCCTTGCTCGAACCAGACCGCGCGGCTGAGCCTGTAGCCTTAAATTCGTCCCTAATTATTAATTACATAATTCCGAACTAGCCTGACGCTTGCTGGCAAGCCAAGCATAACCCAAGGTCCGTATTAGGGGTCCGGGATGCTCTTAGCTTGCAGTTGCTTTGTTTTAAGTTTTTAAACCCTAGCTCGAGGCCTTAATATACGGTGATAGCCACGGGCAAGTCCGGCTAAGCAACCGACAACCTTCAAGGTTGACATGCAATACTTACGTATTCATAAAAATCCAAAAAAAAACGCCACTTGGTGAAGTTGGTCAGTCGCAACACACAGCCCCCGTAGAGGCAACAACTAAGAAGAAGCACAAATGTGCATATTTTTCAACGTAGCCTCGTCATCGCTACCCGTCTCTCCCCAAGATCCTTATGGATAGTACTACAACACAGGTACCACATTCAACTACTGCATTCAGGGCTGCGTGGTGACGCGTGGCACCTGTGGATTCACTCGACTCAGATAGTAGGGAGCACACGTCTATAATAGTGGGAGTGGTGCTGGACGCACCCGTGTCGTCTGCTACACTGGTACTTTACTTTATACACATTATTTCATCACAACTGCTCCAAATATGATAAAGTAAAACATCGTGAGGAAACCAGCATGTTCTAGAAACAAAACTTCGAAGACGTGACATCAGGCCTGCGTGATGGTTCACGGCGCACTACCTCTCACAGAGAGGAGGCCTATGTCCTAGCAGTGGAACCATTACAGGCTGATGTTGATATTAACAAGTATAGAGAAAATATACATTTTGAAAAAAGTCGAAAAATGTTCGGAGCAAAATTGCCATCACGGTCGTGTCTTTAGGAATTGCTTCGGGCACGCCAGGGCCCCAATTCTGTATCGTTATAATGATTCCCCGCGGAATCTTACTACGTTCAAACTACGTCAATATCGTATTCTTTAGAAATCAATGTAACGGTAAGGAATCGAAATGTCATATTCTTTATGTTCCAAGACAATTTGTCAATTCAGACGACGCGGAATTCGTGTGTGATTGACGTGGTTACGAGTAAGGAATTGTTAAGTGGTCATAGTGAATTCAGGGCCTGGACAAGACATCTGCAGGAACAAAGACATGATGGGTGGTGTCACAGTTCTGTTTAGTGGCGATTTCCGTCAAACATCAAATGGGGTGAGGCGAGGAACTAGAACTGACGAGGTGAATGCTACGTTGAATAGGTCGACTTTATAGTAGCAAGTTCGACTGCGCTTGACCATCAATATGTGAGTTCGTTTAAAGTTAGTGAAGACACTCTACTAGAGGTGAGCTGTTATAGGTGAACATACCAGAGGCTGTTGGTAGAGTAGTTCCCACTTTAGAAGATCAGATTCATGTCGTGTACTGGGGGACATCAGTCCAATGCCGTACCAAGAGAATTCTTGGGTGTGTGAACGGGGCTGGGCATTTTAACGCTCAAAAATGATCAAGCTGCTGCGAACAACCTATCTTTTTTTTCCTACCTAGTATTCTATAGCAAATTTGAAAATTACCATTGAGGGGTGTCAACCTCAGGCATATTGCTTCTTACACGGACAACTGTACTGTAACCAAAACTACAAACGAAGTATACTGGAAAGTTTTATAAATTGTGGATGTCATGTTAGTAAATTTTGGTAACATACGACTTCCAAGCGAACGAAGTCGCGGGCAGAAGCTAGTCTTCAATAAGTTTCAAATAAACTAATATTTTATTGACAGATGTATATAAGTATTCATTAAAAAAATACCGTAAGAAGCACCCCACGCTTTTTTACGATAACATTTGTGTTTATGTTAATCTCTATGATCTTATTTTAAACTCATTGAAGAATATTTTATATTACTTTTTAGGTTGGTTTTCTATTAAAGCGTGTTTTTAAACTATTAAAAAACAAACTTAAAGTGGAACTGGTTTGTCTAACTCTTTTCGAGTTTCCTGTACGTAAAGTGGACAGTGGTTGAGTGTGTCGGCCCATAGCTGAATGCATTGGCATTGTAGAGGTCAAAGCAATTAGTAATCAAACGATCTTCTTTATGAATCCGCCAACCTAGGTCACGGTGTACAGGAACAACGATTAAACTATTAACATCAACTATGTAGCGTTTTTAATGTAAGCCATGTTCCATTGCCATAAAGTTTCATTTTATGACTTTCAAGCTTATTTCGAAAATTGCGTTTTTTCGTCGCCGTAATAACATTTTTATGTGCAACAATATACTAATTACGTTCCCAATCCTTGCTTCCATTACTCCGCCCTCTCGTTAAGCCGCTCTCAACTCCCAACACAATCATTAAATCGTGCAGTAAATTCCAAGTGTGCAATTAAGGGGCTGGCTCCCTATTTTTAGCCGGGCGAGTGATGTTGACTTTTTTCTTTTCAAACGAGGCGCTGCGGGCGCGGGGATAGGTTGCAGTGTCGTTCCCCTTAAACCTTAGGGCTCTGAAACCTACATAAGTACCGAGGTATTCGTGTACGACAGAGATGGGTTCTCCTGATTATAAATTAACATGCCCGTATGCGTTTGCGATTGAGTTTGAATTACCTACCTGTTTTGTGATTGGAAAGCTGATTTGTTGTTTGTTTTTAAATTGTATAAAAATGTTGTTGAGCAGAGATGATGATTTTATGGCTTATTAGTCGACTCGGACGTATTAACTCCAATACGCAGACACGTATTAGCGATTGGAACATTTTGTATTTTATTTTACAGACTTAATAAAGGACCATGGGGGATTTTGTATGAAGCCCGTCCCTACCCTACAACAGTCATGGGATACGTGCCAATTTGTTCATTCGGACCCAAAAAAGCCTAAAGTACCTGTGTACTTTTTTTTCTCTTAACGCTGTTTCCTTAACGTTTTGTTCAAAACGGATCAATATGTCTGGAATTGTCGATTCGCCCACAAATAAACTTCGTACGAGTCACCTATAGAAAATATTACATTATTTAACAGTGACGATTCGCCCAATTCGGGCGAGTTAAGACGTGCGATCGCCCAACTTTATGTTTCGTTATTATGAAGTAACATTTTTGTGATTCTAGTATCCAGCGCCTGCGATTGGTAAAAGAGCAATGACTGACAACGATGTAGTACCGATAGGTGCTACTAGGAGCCCCAAAAATGTACCGGCGTGTTCCAGTGAAGACAGGTGAGAGGATTGGGTGGATTGATTTATTATTCAATTCAGAAGTAAATAATACCTACATTACCTACTCATTGCTTTTAAAGAAAGTTAAGTTACAGTACGTTAACAAACCTACCAATAAATATTCAAGATGGTATAATTCTACCGTTTATAGTTATTTAATGTTGCTTTGCTTACCTTCTAAAAATTAGTAGGTATTTCCTTCAGTCAGTTGAATATATCTTTTTAAAACATTAACGTAAGCGCGCCAAAATTAACTCATAAAACGTTTTTTTCAGCGTTCCTGAGCAACGACAGCATCTCATTCAGCCAGTCGCAGGCACTCTGCCAGACAGCGCCAATTCTTGTTCGAATGCAGCCAGAGGTCTACTCATGCGTTTATTAGAACGTGATCCGCGAGTCCGCGTCCGAAACTTGAGACAACTTCAACAGTCGGCTTTTTATATGAAGTATAATTTCGAGCATGTAAAGATGAAGAAGGTAAGATAGAGGAAGAATATTTCTAGTGGATATAGAGTGAAGTAAAAAAATTAAGAAGAATGTAATGTAAAGCTATTTTCAACAGCGGGGTGATTGCGTAACACTCTAACAGTAGGAAAAGCTTTCATTTTGACAGCTCAACAACATTCATTGCGTTAGGTACCTATTTAAGTTGTTGATCAGATTAGACACATTTTTCGAACACAATTATGAAGCTACAGAGGTATGAGGAACAGGGTGTAAAGTTCACACACACACCGTTCACAGCTCCTATACCAATAGAGTATGAACTCTATTGGTATAGGAGGATCCTCCGACCAGACGGGTGTTGTCTGGTGGGCAACTGCCCAACGATTGATGTTGGGATATTGTATATATGTAGATTGTGCGTTAAACTCTGCTTGCGTGATGTAGTTGCGGTGTGACGTCAAGTCTTGAGTAGTTCGCATATGGCATTGTAGATGGCGCCACTTTACTTTTTGTGTTTTCCAGATTTGTTGATTTTGAAGTTTTGTAGGTGGGGCATTGTAGATATCCGCCACAAAGCAATCGAATAGCAATAACCTGCAAAATGATTCAGATTCTTTATTACGATTGCGTGTATTACGCAATTAGGGGGTAGGATTTATGTCTATCAGGTAACTGGTAACACTCTATTGCTATGCAATAAATATAAGATGGATTAGATTATGAATGGATCGACGGCGTGTGTGTGAATTCCTTTCTATTTATAGAATTCTTCTCTTTCAATTTATTTTTGTTTTTTCCCTGTACAGGTATCGCCAAGATCTATTCTGGAGCATTACTTTCCTAATGGCACTACAGAGTGTCCGGTGGATAATCTTCGGATGGCTAACCTGAAAATGTTTTCGTCATTTGATCAACCGACTCTAATATAATTATCTACTCAAAGTAGTCTAAATATATACATCAATTTATGTCTTTCAATAAAAATAACTCGAATAGATGAATTTCTTAACTGGTAACCCTGCAATGGCACTCTAGCGCCACTCGCAACGGACGTTTACGTCTTTTACGTAGTAAATAAATAAATGTTGACTGTGAGATAGTTAGACAATAATCCTAATGTAACTTGATAGTATTACCTATACCTCCTGTTATCTATCTTTATAAATACCTAAATGTACCTAAGTCATAAATTCCAGGTATAGGTATTGGTACTGTTCTTAGGTAATAATCTAAACCTGGCTGAAAGCGCAGGTTTACAAGCAACGTTGTTAGTAATCATCAATCACTTTTTGTTCTTACGTAGGCCCATGCTATAAACGTATCGCATTAACATGGTTATGTAGGTATGTACGGTAACCCAAAGGGTTGTAACCAGAGTCTTTGGATACCTATAAATGAAGTTTAGTAAGAAACCGATGGATTATTTCTAATAAAATATGTTTAATTTAAAGAAACAAACAGTGAAGCAGGTCACTTTTATCAAAATAAATGTCAAGGTCATGCGTGTATAGATATACACTGGTGAATGGAGTTGATATAGACCAAAAAGACCCATGGGCAGCTCCCAGTTGATCGGTTCTTTCTTTGGCAGCATTTAGTTTTATATTAATATTCATATACGAACAAAGGCACTGATTCGTCTTTTGTTTTACTAAATATAAGTTTTAAAACTTCAAGGCCAGATTGCACCATAAATCGCTAAATCACCATCATCATTATTTCAGCCGAAATACGTCCACTGCTGGACATAGGCCTCCCCCAAGCTCCGCCCCTTAGACCGGTTTTGTGCTTCCCGCATCCCGCGGATGCCTGCGGCCTTCACAAGATCATCAGTCCACCTTGTGGGACGCCTTCCAACTGTACGTCTTCCGGTACGCGGTCGCCACTCCAGAACCTTTCGGCTCCATAAGCCATTTGTTCTGCGAGCAATGTGCCCTGCCCACTGCTACTTAAGTTTCAATGCTTCGGGCTATGTCGGTTACCTTGGTTCTCCTGCGGATTTTTTCATTCCTGATTCGATCACGTAGGGAAAATCCAAGCATATAGCCCTCTCCATTGCCCTTTGGGTGACTTTTTGCCTTCTAACAACGCCCGTTGTGATCGGTAAATAGTACCCACAAAATTGAATCATTATTATGTCTCTGTCACGTTCAAACGATTGGTTGAAACAAAATAATGTTCTAAATTCGTCTACCGCTAAACGAACCTATTTAGTGACTTGTGGTGCAAGCTGGACTTGGAGTAGATACAAGAAGTTGCAAAGAGGAACTTCACTGGTGTCATTACCTAAAATGTGTTGTAAAAATGTCTATCCTGTGCCCAGGCGCGGTCGCAGCCAAAGACGCTCAGTCTTTCATCATCATTCTTATGAAGAAGAATCATTATTATGTCTCTGTCATGTTCAAACGATTGGTTGAAACAAAATAATGTTCTAAATTCGTCTACCGCTAAACGAACCTATTTAGTGACTTGTGGTGCAAGCTGGACTTGGAGTAGATACAAGAAGTTGCAAAGAGGAACTTCACTGGTGTCATTACCTAAAATGTGTTGTAAAAATGTCTATCCTGTGCCCAGGCGCGGTCGCAGCCAAAGACGCTCAGTCTTTGGCTGCGACCGCGCCTGGCCCGGTCACAAACAAAGACTACCTACATAATAATAAGAAAATGTATTATATTTTAAGCTTTACGTTTACGGCTTTGGGGGGCGTGACCCCTAGGACCCACCCTCCCCCTCGGACCGCGCCTGTGTCTACCCATTTAATTACTTAAATAATATAATTAGTAACTAGGTAGAAATCTTTTAAATTTTCTTGCTGACCTTCGTATTGTGTAGTGATAATTCGAAACAAATAAAATTGTTTCGTGAATAAAATCAGTTTTCAGTCACACTTGTGTCATCCTCATCAATTACCATTCAAATGAACTAATACATTCCAATATATAGGATATCCTCTTTGTAGCTTAGTGTAGATCTTTTTATATTGGCAAACTATTGATGTATAGCTAACGGTAGGAACTTAACGTTTGGTGAAGGTATGTAAAAAAAGTTTATTGTAGATGTTGTAACCCCACCTTTCAGATCTGAATTTAACCATGTTATTACATTGTATAAGAATCTCAGCCCATATATTATGGTAAGTAGTGTTTTTTTGTCGTTATTTTAGAAATAAAGATATACAGAACATTATTTCTTTCAATTAAATTATTGATCCCTACCGCGTAGGGTTGCCAAAACAAAAAATCGAAATTCCAGAGTAAATTCTGGACATTTGATGAAAATGCCTGACTTTCTTGTAAATACAATACTTAAAGTCTTAAAAACATTAAAATGAATAATTACATATAATATTCATTGTTTGAAATAAAAACATTTGATTTCTAAAAAAAGTACTCTTTAAACTGTAGATATTTCAGACGGTTTAGGATTTCCTTCGCATTCCGGACACATACCTATATTACCGGACATGTCCGGAAAATTCCGGACGTATTGCAACCCTACTCCCGGCGTTATCGTAACAATAGATAAATAGTGCTCCAAAAGTACAAACTTATCTGACCCGGTGCCTTTAATTAGAACTAATTAATCATTTATCGTGTCTCAGTTAAAACTTTCTCATGTCTGTTACGAAATAGAGGCCCTGTAAATTTAGATTTTTTTCGAGGAACTGCATAATCAGCCCGTGATGTTCCCACTGCTGGGATATAGGCAGTGGTATAACTAGGGTGGGGCAGGCAGGGAAAGAGCCCTGGGCGCCTGTCAAAGGGGGGCGCAAAAAGTCGCCAATTATAAGAAATCTGAAGAGCTACTTGAATATATTGTGCAATACGAGGATGACAGCAAATTTCCAAGTCTACCTATTTCTATTAAATTTCTCTTCAAATTGCAGCTATGCAAGGCATTTTTAGCGAGATGAAACTAATACCTTTTTTATTGAAGGCTATAATTGGTCAAGAAAAGAAAGGTTATGCGACCGAGCTTTGTTCAGTGTAGACCGCGAAAATAATTTACGAAGGGGCGCAAATGTGATGCGTGCCCTAGGCGCTATATTATATTGGTACGCCCCTGGATATAGGCCTCCTCTTTCTGAGAGGCATGGGCCGTATACCACGCAGGTCCAGTGCGATTTGGTGGATTTACATATCTTTGAATTTTGGTTCCAGGACATGCCAGTTTCCTCATATTTGTATAACATATTACACCAACTCAAGTGCCTATCTGGGCTCAAATCTACGACCTACAACGCATTACAAGCGATCCGACCGACCGACCTTGATAATTTTGAAAACGGTCATTCCCATGTTGGCGCTCATTGGGTAAAAAAAGGGGTGTGGCTGTGTCATGGACACGGCCGTGTTGTACTTGAATACGTTTATGTAACGGGTTATATTTTAAAATAAAATATGTATACAATCGATAGATTTTGACGACAGCTGACGATTAAAACTTAAACGAACATCGTACCTTCTCGGAGTCAAAAGTTATACTAATTGCAAATCTCGATACGCAGCAAAATAACCTCAAAATGGCAGCGCTTCGCCCTCCACTGCCCGCGATGCGTCACTGTTCTTGTTTATCGTAATTAATTCTTTGATCCTTTAGCTATCCTGTAGTATAATTTAATTTTGGATGTATAGGATATATTCGAAACTACAACGCCAAACTGTATCCCCCGATTTTGTTATAATTAGGTTTTTGTATTGCCCCCTTATGGTTTAAAGACATATTCACGTCAAAATGTTTAAAGATTTTCGATCCAATGCCTGCCAGTTAATGTCACGTGGATAACTGCCAAGAGTACTCGATTTATCGACTTTTCGTAAGTATGGCAACATTCCAGTTGATGTCAAGTTGACAAAAATTTAAGGTTGACAATTTGACAAGTGCTTTAGATTCTCGTTTGTTCGACGTAAGAATTTCAAGCAAAATGAATACCCTGTTGAGAAGGGCTGCGATCCAGTACTTGAAGATCAATGCGCGGTCTTCTACCCACGCGGCTACCGCTGGAGGCCATGGAGGTGAGACACATTTAGGAAAACCAAAAATTATGTAACCAGCTAACCTATAGGAGGGCCTTATCTACCAGCCCATTTTCTTTATAAAATACCTGAATTTTATCTACTATACTTATTCCAAACGCAGTAGCCATATCAATTTATGTTATTAACAGTATAGTATTTCGTGTTTAATATTTTCCAAGTCCATTCAATTGGAACTTGAAAATCAATATTTGCTAAGTGTTGATTTGTGTACTTTCCTGTCATTTCTGAAGTATAAATACGTTTCTATTATCTCGTCACGAAACTTTACACTCCATCTTATAACCATTTAAATAGTGTTTTACGCAGCTGTTTTCTATGTAAGTAGCTGTGACTGAAAACAACACACAGTTAAACGTTTACGGACATATTCAATGACTTTTACGCTTAATTAATTTTTCAGACAATGCTTACAGTTAGTGAAGCCATTATCTAAGAATCTCCACACGGTTTTCTTTTGACAACACAATGCTTTTACTAAAAAATGTGCATTCAATAAAGTCATGAATCTTGGTTTTCAAGTAGATTTAAGTTGACATTTGTAGGTTTTTGATTTGTAAAACTAAGGGCATTATTCATTCAGGTGTTAGAATTTTTTCATAATTTTTTCTTTAGGTGATTTGACATTAATTTCATTTATGCTGTGTTCTCAGGTGGCTACAAATTATGGAAGAAGATGACTTTCTTCGTTGCATTCCCGGCAGTAGGTCTTGGCATGATCAATGCCTATCTAGCTCACCAGGAGCATGCTCATGAACCACAACCCGAATTCAAGCCCTATGATTTCCTGCGCATTCGCACCAAGGTAAAGTCACTGATATTTATTTAATTTCCTTAACTGAATTTGGATAGAGGTGGCCCTGGAAAAGGATACTTGGAGGGATTCGGGGGAGGCCTTTGCTCAGCTGTGGGACAATGTAGGCTAATTTAAAAAAAAATGAATTAACAAAAAGGTTATATGTAAGCCTAATTATTTTTCGGCCACTCCATTGCTGAATTTTGAATACTGAATAAAATAATTTAAGCCATTTAAAAAAAGTTTTTTATTGCCTGTTGTCTAATAAAGATTTGTTTTTAACTACCTTCCTAACCTTCTAATGCAATTTTTTTTCTCTATTTTCAGCGTTTCCCGTGGGGAGATGGCCAGAAGTCCCTCTTCCACAACCCCCATGTCAATGCTCTCCCCACTGGCTATGAGTCCTAATTGTTATTAAAATGTTAGTATAATCGTGCTAAACAAGATTAGATTACAAATATTGTATTGTGATAAAGAAATAAATTGCTGGAAAATGTACCCTGGGTTTTTATTCAATTAATATATACTATAGAATTAAGAATTGACAGACCGAGGACAACATAATATCTTTCTCGCATTTCTTAATAAGTCCGTACGCCACCTAATATCAAGGTGCGTGAATCGGGTATCATAAAAATACTTTGGCGCTGGTTTTAGCCAGGCAGGAGTCGTAATAATTCGTCCCAGCTTCGCTATATTGAACAAATTCATCAAGTATGGGTACATACAGTATTATTTATTTTTATCATGCGAGATTAGTATGAATGTAGAACTTTTCGCAGAAAATACAAAAAAGGAGTTTTACCGTTAAGAGCTGAACTTTTTTCGCTTAATGCACCGACGACGTTTCTGAACGACTTCTCAAAGTCAAACTGACATTGTCAAAAAATTGCAAAATCGATTGGCAACGCGACATGTCATCAATGATGTGTAAATAAATTGTTAAATTCCGCTTTTCAGACGGTATATTGGTGACTTCACACACAAAATTCAAAATATGAAATAATTAATGTACATATCTTATCAAACTCCAATATGTCGAGCGCTTCGGTAAAGGAATTTGGCAAGGCATGGTGGTCGGAGGTGTACAACAGAATTATTGGTGCTGTGGTGTTTCTTGACGATGCTAGTGCGGAGTGCCTACACTGGGACGGTGGTTTGTTCAACCTGCTGTCCGGAGGAGCGGTTGCTGTAAAGAGTTTATCTCCATTTGAGGTACCTAAATATTAAAGGTCAAAGGCTGATTTTTCTACTATCATCAAATGGTTTCCTTGTCATTTTGTTCTGCTCATTGAAAATTAGCTATCAATTACTTTTAAAATATAGGTTTCTAAGTAGGTATACGCGAAGTGTAACATTGGCGCGGGAAATTCCTAGTATACTAAAGATATAATACAAGCAATGTATCCAAATTGCATTTCCATTGTTCACCAAGATTCTAAGGAACTTATGTGACTGTTATATCTCAGGTTTGCAAGAAAGATCAGAAGAAAGCAGTGTTTATAACACAAACAACAAACACGCAGCTACAAACAATATCTGAGATAATACGTCACAGTGACTTAACACACTGTATTCTCATATCATGTGTGAGCCTGGATGTGGTGTACTTAGAAGTGAATGATGGGCGAGATGTGAGTGAAACCATCTCGACAGGACGGGGACCCATAGAAGCAACAAAGCAGCTTGAGATGATGATGCTTGGATGGATTGGGAAAAAGGTATAAATTTAGAATAGCCAGTTTTTGAAATGGTAGAATTATAATGTATGAATGTAGAATTATAATGTTGTGTCTTTTAAAATTTTTGTGTTTTCTCTACACCCTAAAGCTTATATACAACAAACACATATTTACAAACCATAAACATTGTCTATTCCAGCAAAGTGCAGTGGAAGTAGTGCACATACCGATCTTCACCATAGCTCTTACCAACGTGGTGTTTGTAACTCCTCCGTACCACAACATATACCCAATGTTTTTTGACAAGTTAATACCGTACACACCATCCGCAGACCTGCTTACCTTGTCCACTGATGAGCGGTCTCAAGCACGAAGACTGGCCAGCGGACTTAACAATATGCTGGATTCAATGAATTTGAAGGAAGACATTTTCTATATTGGCACATATGGCTCATTGTTAGCTGGCATTTTGGAAAATTCACCTGTTTCTATCCAAAGGCGGAGGGTAAGTTTTTGTTAAAAATATTGTATTTACTATACATATTTTACCATTGAATATTCTATTTTTCATATGTATGAGCAAAGTTAAACTGGACCTAAAGTTCATACACACACATACAAACATTGTTATGTTGTCTATTCACATTGTCATCAATAAATGTCCAATTTCATGGTTTTAGTAGCTCCCTGCCTTCCTTGTCACTGATCATCATACTTGTGTAACCCAAGGGGGTGGCAGGGATGGTCAGTCACCAAGGGGTGACTTCACATATTTTGCTATTTTAAATTAAACCTTGTCTAATCCAATCTTCCTAGCCTGTACTGGCCCACCGCAGGGTAAAGGCTCTAATTAAACCTTGTATGTAAGTAATAATGTTGTTGGAATTGGTATTATTTTAAAGATTTTTGTTACAGTTGATAGTTTCAATTATTTAGATTTATTCACATAACAGCACAAACCTTAATATGACTCGTCCCTTCACCTTGTCACACTTTATTGACCTCACCCTCCCCCTTATTTAAATAAAAATTCATATCATTAAAGGTTACTTTCAAAGCCATCAGTGACCCGAGCTTTGTTGCTGCCGACCATGCAAACATTTTCACACAAATTAAAGTCTCATAAGTGTTATCTTTCATCTTCCAGAACTGCCTACGCCCCGCCTCGCTAATCATCGTGGACCGTACACTGGACTTGTGTGGCGTGACCAGCTACTCAACAGAGTCAGTGCTTGACAAGATCATGTCAGCACTGCCCAGGTTTCCAGGACATTCCAATGAAGTTGCTGTTGATGTGTCACCGCTTTGTAAGGCTAATGTGTAAGTAGTATAAGATTGAGACTTTCTACTTGTAGCGGGATCTACAACGCTATATACGCAACGAGAGAAATAAAAACACGAGGAAACTCTTAAGTTCATATTTTAAATTCTAACATTCAAGTCATTTTTTCACAGAATTTCTTCGTGACTACAACCCAGGCTCACCAGCTCTCTTTAATTTTCAGTATTAACCACCCTGAAGACGTGCAGCTAAGTCCGGGCTGCCTCTATCACGCAGACGACGATGCATGCGTGCAAACATACGAGCACATGATAAACAAGTCGCACAAAGAGGTCATGTTCGATCTCTACAACAAACTGTCCAAGATCGACGTGCAGAAGTCGCCCAGCCCTAAGACACTGCTGAAGGTCACACCACAGAGTGTTGAGAAGATCGTCAATGCTTCTAAAGGTAAATAGATATATGACCTTTAGTATTTTCAACAGTAAACATACGAAGCATATGATCAACAAGTCGCACAAGGAGGTCATGTTCGACCTCTACAACAAACTGTCCAAGATCGACGTGCAGAAGTCGCACCACAGAGTGTTGAGACGATCGTCAATGATTCTAAAGGTAAATAGATGTAAATTATGGTGTACAAGCACAAGTCGCACAAGGAGGTTATGTTCAACCTCTACAACAAACTGTCCAAGATCGACGTGCAGAAGTCGCCAAGGCCTAAGACTGTTGAAGGTCACACTACAAAGTGTTGAGAAGATCGATACGGCTTCTAAAGATAAATGGAAAAACATAACATAACATTACGCCTACATTATTTCTCGAGCTGGTGGACGATAGAGATGCAGTACACTCATATTTTGCAAATGTTTAAGTCTCATGTAAAATGCAAGATTGTAAGAAGATGTGTCGAAGAGATAGAAGACGTGCCGTTCGCCAACCCGAACTGGGCTCGCGTGGTGGATTACGGGTCACTCCCTCTAACAGAGAGGAGCCCTGTGTCCCAGCAGTGGGGACATAAATATAGGTTGATTATGTTGAATGCTGATACTGCTCTAGTTCACATGAATAAAGTAATCATCAAAACCTGCTGATTTATCGTAATTTAATACTAACCCAAGAAAACTATCAATTATAATGTAAGCATATTTATCACCGTCACCTCCTGCGAAGCAGTGATGCTCGCGAAGAGGGTGGCGGCGCACGTGAGGGAGAGGCAGTATATGCGCCTTCACGGCCCTTGTCGCCGCAGGAGACGCCCTGGGCGTCGGGAATCCCAGGCTGATTCCCGGCCACCGGAGGCGCGGGCTTGCTGACGGCGAGTAATGGGTAGCTCGCTGTCCGGTAAGGACCAAGCCCGGGTCGACGGCCCGTTGTGTTCCACGCGCGCCTCAAAGAGATGTCAGCACCAACTGATGGGGCCCGCAAGGGCTGATGCCTGCCAGGGGTGCGGGTTGTACGAAAGAGATACCGTGGCCCCTGGCACACAGGCAACTGAAGGAACACGGGTGGGTTTTAGTCAGTAAAAGTCTGACACGCCCTTCCGCTCCACCCAGAGCGGGAGAAGTTATTTGATGAATTCCCACCCACAAAAAAAAGCATGTTTGTCACTAACTGTTAAAGTACTTAATTTATTATTGGCGAATAAACACGATTGGCGAAATATGTTTGAGAGCTGTTACTACTAAAAAACGAATAAAAAAAATCAAAATATTGACAAGAAATCAATATGAACCCTTTTCAGGTAATTACGACATAATCGGCAAACACCTGGGCGTGTTACAGCAAGCGTTAGCAGTGGTACAAACATTGAAGTCTCCGAAGCGAGCACAGCAGGAACTGCTCATGAGTTTGGAGAAACAGGTGCTTCAGAGCCTTGCTGCCAGTCGGGACTCTACTAGTGTGCTGCATCAGGTTAATTGCATTACTTTAAAATAGGTACCAATATGTATGTTTAACTAGGTTGAGTCATTGAAGGAAATGAACATTCACAAGTTCCTAAAGATTATTATGTAATGTGGCATTTGTATGACAAAATTTCCTATTTTCTTCCTAGTTGCCATGGTGGAGCGGGTATCTATGTTATTGGGTTTGGTTTCCGCACTTAGTCCTTTAAGTGGACCATTGTGCGTGAGCCATGGCGGCCATCGGTGGTTATTCCAGGTGGAGCGGGTATTTGGAAAGTCTCAGTATCACACAGGTTACACTGACACTTGCGGAAATATTGCCAGTTTTCCTCCATAAAAATCCGCCGCTCCTTAAATTGATAGTAACCCTGGGATTAGCCACATCTACTCAATTTGACAACTATGAAATCTTTGCGTCTCAAGAATTTCCAACGTTTAAATAAATTTCGAGCAGCGGTGGCCCAGTGGTAACAGCTGCGACTTACGAGTTGTAGGTCGTAGGTTCGAACCCAGACAGGCGCTTTACTTTGTTTAAATTATTTAATCACCACTGCTCTCAAAACGGTAAAGGAAATCACCGTGAAGAAACATGTCCTAGAACTAAAAAAACTCGAAGACTTGTGTCATCTACCAACCCCCACTGGGGGCCGCGTGGTGGATTACGGCCCACTCCCTCTCACCGAGAGGAGGCCTGTGTCCAGGGACGGTTATCGTTACCAATAAAATACCGGTAAAACTAACAAAACATTTCGTTCCGTTCCGTTGACTATTTAACGTTAAAATTACCGTTAAACCATTTGATTTACTGGTATTTAAATAGCGTTACCAGTATCGTTACTTCGCTAAAATCTAACAAGAAGCAACATTTTGTGCGACGTTGCCAAACCGAACCAAGCGCCTCGCGGCCTTCTCGGACCGCTCTTCTAATCAGAGCGGCCACAACGCATGTTACGACGATTGGAAAGATACGAATATGATACGACTCGCGCTCGCGCGTTTCATTTCATAATTATACGGCACACAAACATCGCGAACGCCAAACGAACCTACGTCTACTGCCTTTGATTTATCAACTAGTTGTTTGTGTAAAAAGTGTTATTATGGGCCGAAAGAACTATATTGTTACTTTTTAATTAGTCTTAGGTCCGTATGTAGGTACAGTCGACCACACATCTCTGAACACAATATTAAAACCTTTCTCAAATTTTACGTGCCTGATAAAGGGGCTGTCAAGGTCAATTTTATTGTATCTAGAAACGTGTGGGCAACTATACCTTTTTGGAGACAGGAGAATTTTATTTTTCTATATAACGAGATCGTTATATAGAAAAATTCGGTCGCAGCTAATTTGAGTACTTTTTTTCAGTTTGAGCCACCGTTTATTATTTAAAATTTTCTGCAGCACAGAAACAATGGTACCGATTCTTTTGTCACAAATGCCACAAAACTAGACTAAAAATCACCAAAATTTTGTTTATTCCTGTTAAACGACGATTTCCCATTCTGAAATAGACTAAAGTGACACAACTTAACTATATTTTAGTTTGACAGTACTAAGATGGCACTGAGTTATTAATTTAGTGAAAATGGCATTTTTGCTATTCTGAATTTGACGTTTTTCAGCTAAAATTTTGATTATCTTGCTAAATCTGACTAGTTTTAATCGCGATTAACCCATTAACGCCCAAAATGAAACTACTCATGAAAATTATAACCACTCGTTATTTATTGCATTAATGTAGACTAAATATGAGGTACAAAAAGAAAAAATCGTTTTTTTTTTTTTCTTAATTCTGTAGGGGTGTACTTGACCGAGTACAGTGGGCGAATCAGACATGAAATTTTCCAAAGCATGGTCGTTCCACACATAGTGTTTTGGCACATATCTCACAGTGCCAACGAACGTGGTTGTGGCAAATAACACATCGTAATGGGTTTTCGATGCGTTGCGGGTTGTGTCCGTTATTTTTCTGCACAAGGCCAGATATATTGGATGACGTAGCACGACTTTTCGTCTTAGTTGGGCGAAGGTATGCTCTAACAACCATACGTCTGAATAGCAATTGATCCATGTAGGGTGTATCTGTAGTTTTGCTGATCAAGACATGCAGCCGCCAAGCATTTGAAATCGCCATATCTAAAAAGTAGGTAAAGATTACCCACCACCATTTTTTTCCTTTTATGGCTACTCGGTACAGACTAATCGATTGATCCATCTGATCTACTCCACCCATTCCTCTATTATAATTAACAAACAATCTTGGAATATTCACATCCAACTTTTGTTTCTGTATAGTACACCACCTTTTAACCTTCCCCAACGGTTCTACAGCACCAAAATTTGATCCCATCGTGACCACGTTGTTGTCTTTCCAGCGCATGATTGTTATTTCGTTTTTGGTATCGAAACAATAGTCGTACTCTGCCCTTGGTTTCTTTTTCATTGTTTTTACGTCAGTTACAGGACATCTTTTTGTTCTATTTTCTCGTACTGTTCCTGTGGCTCTGTACCCTAAGAGTCGCAAGTCGTGGAGTAACTGATAGTTGGTAAAAAATTTATCAAAGTATACGATGTGTTCTTTTGGGACTATCGGCATTTTTGCTAATAGGGATTTTACCACTCTCGAGCCCAGCGGGTTTGTAGACACTTCTGTAGATTTTCCGCAATATATGTCGAAAGTGTAGCAGTAGCCATCTGAACTTGTTGCAGCCCAATTCCGATAGCCAAATCGTACAGGTTTTCCCATTATGTATTGTTTGGCGGGATGCCGGCCAAAGTATTTTATCATAGATTCATCTACAGATAAGTTTTCGTGAAATACTCCCCATTGGCAAGAGTTTTTTTGTATAAGATCACACAGCGGTCTCATTTTGAACATTTTATCAATGGAACCTTCCGCTAGAGAAATGTCGACGAAATGTAGGTTTCGTTTGATGTCCAAAAATCTATTTCGTGACATGCAATTGGCGATCAATGGAACGCCAAGATCTTCATCCAAACTCCAATAGACACGTTCGGAAGGCAGTTCGTGATATCCAGTGAAACCTAAAATTGCTAGAAAAGTTCTCAATTCGGGCTTATCAATTTCGAAACTGTGTCTATTATGTTGCCCAGCATACTTCATGCTATTTTCCACAATCAAACTTATTACATTATCATCAAATATCTTCTCAAATAACATCATAGGACTGCAGTCTTTCAAAGATTCAACGAGGACTTCTTGTTGTCGCTGAATGATATCAGTTACGTCATGAGTCATGCTGTATATGGGAAAACTTTTTCTCCATACAGGCTCATTAGAATCTTGCCTTCTAAGTCGCTTTGCAGGTCGTGAGTTAGTGTACAATGGCTCATTATCACTATCATCCCAGTCCGAAACATCATGATCGGGATGCAGTGGAACTACCTCAACTGTACCCGGTACGTTTCTCGGGAGAGTTGTAGAAGTCAAGTCATCTTCATTACCTTCTTCTTCATCACTAACAATAGCTGGATCTGGTGGTAATAAAAAGACGTCGTACTGCGCATCATCATTTTCATCAGCTACTATAGATTCCAGGGCTTCTTCAAGTCTCGCATAGTTATTTTGACTCGTAAAGACTCGACGGTCAGTCATTGTAGTGTCTTTGAATACACCTGATAAATAAAATTAAAAAATTACACAAGCGCCCATTGTACACAAACAGGTACGGCACAGAAAACTTATGTTTATTGCACATTTATCCTAACGAATTGTTACTCTAACAATATAATATGTCAGTATAAAGCCTTCTAACACAAAACAGTAAAAAACAATCGTGAATTTGTATTTTTTTATAATAAAAATAAAAAAAAATATCTTACCTTACCAGCTTGGCTCACTACTCGTAAAACAAAGTGACATTTCGAACATTTATTTTCCCGCCACACAATAAGTTCTGTATTCCAAAGACAGCTATAAGTACACAGACTAAAAATAACCAATCAATACCATAGTAGCACAAATAAACAAAACGCAATCAGGCATCAAACAGTTGTACACACGCGGGTACAGAGGGCGGTAATGGGCTAAAAAGGTGTGGAACAAAATTAGTTGTCATGAACTAAAATTTACACCAACACCTCGACTTCAGGTGTAGAAACAGTACTGTATCTTTTTTTTTGTTTTCTTTTGCTTATGTCTCGAAAATGCTGTATCCTATCGCAAAAATAATGAAAATTTCGACTCCCCTTATAGATCTCATAGACCTCTAAAACTCAGCATGTAGGTAATATGTTTCTTATTTTCCATACAAAAGGTGAAAAATTCCATATAAAACACACCGAGGCTGGCGCCCCTGCGTGCCCCCGGCTCTAAAAAAAGATTCACGGGGTAGGGCTAACAAGGAACATGTTGCGAAGAAAAAATAAATACCACGTGGAGTCGCGATTGTCAAATACGATTTTAGTTGAGTCAAAATTATTTTCAAATTTAGATATTTTTTTTTTCAGAATAGCTTTAAGATTCTCATAGTCTACACTAAACAAACTTCGGTGTACAAGATACTCGGCACCAATATATAATAATATATAATATATTGTATACACCTCGAAGGTTCATTCATGATTTCAGTTTTCGCGGTGATTTCAGTGGCCACACTGTTAATTATAATTTTCTGCAGCACTGAAACAATATTGTACACACGCCGGAGGTAGTCGCACGTTCTGTATGTAATATAGTTCTACCTTCGGTGTGTGTACAATATTGTTTCGGTGCACACACCGAAAGATGCTAGTCTCCCCACCGTCATAGTTGAAAGATATAGGCGTATAAATTACCGGTATAAGAATTGTTACTTTTACCGATACTAATACTGGTAATTACATAACGTTAACTGACTGGGTATCGGTATTATCAACGTTACTTTTTTTCGTTAACAGAACGGTAATTGGTAACGTTACATAAAAAAATACCGGTAATTCGGTCCCTGCCTGTGTCCCAGCAGTGGGAATGTTATAGGCTGGTTTTGCAACAAATTTCCAGCTTCCTAAACTGTAAACAAAAATTTAGACAAAATATTGAGACTAAATCCCAGTTCTAAACATCTATTTATGTTTTACAGATCACCCATCTAATACAAACTCGTAAGGACAGAAACCTACCCCTAGAAAGTCTCCTAGCCCTGCTCATCCACGTCTACTCCCTAGTAGGGACCGAAGTTTCCTTCTCCAAACAACACGAGGACAGTCTCACTGAAACGCTAAGTGTTGCTATATTCGAAGACCATAAGAGTCTGTATCAGAAGAAAGAGGAGATGGGAGCCATGGTCACACCGGAGGACTGTGATGCGACGTCTAAGAGGGTGATGGCCCAGTTGAAGAATATCGCTCAGATGAGGAGGGTGCTGCATAAGTGAGTGTGTTTTTGTGATTCCCAGGTTAGGTAAAGTGTCATTGGGTTTCTCCATAAGGGTTTTATCACTAGAGGCTACATTTGTACCCCTTTGATGACGATAGATTCGCTGCCTATTACATGGGACTTAAAGCAGGGTCTATTATAGGTATACCTCTGCCTACCCCCTCGGGGATTTCGGCCGTGCTTTTTTGTAATGTTATGTTAATATTTCATAATAATTCCTGTTTAATTATTCAGGTGGAAAGTAGTTAATCGAAGGTTGTAGTACCGCCCCGAAATATGGAAAATGTATTTTCTCAAATATGCATGGAAATATTGTCATTATTTACGAAAAAAGAACACGCGAAGTATCATCGTATTTACGGAAAAAGAAAATGAAATCCATTGCAGGAGCGTTTTTTGAATTTGGAACATTATAACGCTCCAGCAATGGTGTATGAAGGCTTCTTCAAACAGCCGCGACGCGACACTTGTAGAACAATTTCCATTAAGTTTTCATAGAAATTGTTCTACGAGTGTCGCAACGCGACCGTCGCGTCGCGCTAGTCTGCACGAGCCTTGAAACGGCGTGTTAAGGTTATTAAATACTCTTTGATTGGATCTCTTTTATCATTCTTGGCATACCAAAGTAGTTTGCTTAGTACAAATTGCGTTCACGTGGCTGTATAGCCATAAATGCGTTTGCATTTTGGCATAGATGATAAATAGAAAATTGGCGGCTAAGCTGAAAATTATAAAAAATAGGTAAAAAGAATTAAAATGAAGCAATTACAGATAAATAAATTGTATGATAGATACATGGTGCTCACATATTTACAAACATTGTAAAAGTAAGTACCTATACAATTTTCATAGAATATTAGCAAGTAGGTAATCAGTCAGTGTGTGAGTTAAAGTAATCACTGAGTGTAAATCAATGTCATAAATATAATTCATTACATAATTCAATTAGCAACCAGTTTGATTTTGACTCTAGATTGTCCTATGGAGCAGGACCAGCATGTTTCCAAGCATTCTTATCTTGGATATAATCCTCTAATTTGTATTATGCTTGTTTACAAAGTGTACTATTCATATGAGTTTTAAATTTCCTTTCATTTAATTGCAATATATCAGAAGGTATTTTGTTATAACATTTAACACAGTACCCCACAAATGATGTATGTACTTTAGCTAATCTGAAAAATGGTTGATCTAATTTGTCTTTGTTTCTAGTATTAAAATTATGTCTATCACTTATTTTATTAAAAAGATGTAGATTTATTCTTACACACATGATATTTTCATAAATGAATTGGCAAGGTACTGTCATAATATTAATCCTTTTAAATAGTTCCCTGAGAGATTCGCATGTATAATATAAAAAGTATGTTTTATTTCCCTGCATTCTTTTGAGAAAAGCACTATATATGCCTGGGCGGAAATGGCAATTGCCGGTCTCGTATTAGTGAAGTCCTTGCCTACAGATCGGCTTTCAAACTCATACTCGACCTGCAATTGCCTGTTTCACGGCCTTTGCAATAATGTACTATTAATTTACCTTTGGTACCTGTTGGCAATGGCTAATATCTAATAAACAATAATAATATTTTAATGATTATTGATAAACTCAGCAGCCTAATCGTTTAGTAGTATGTATCAGTCAGCCAATTTTGTTCGCAACTATTAATGCTTATTAAACATTACCAGTGTGCTAATTTCGTATTAATTCCTATTTTATTTCTGCAGATACAACTCTGTATTGAAGCCATGCGAGACGGGAGTCGGTCACGAGTACCGGGGCGTCCTTCAGCAATTAGTGGACGACTTGGTTGACACAGAGCGACCCGCCATAACCGACCTCAAACACAGGAACGACAGCATCAAGGATCTGCTAAGAAGCGGACTCAAGTAAGAAAAATAATGTTAAACAAGTCTAGGAAGACAAACTTTTTCGTACAATGCCATCTATCGGCGAGTAAATGTATTAATTGAGTAAGCGCCATCTATTGGTGAGTAGAACCAACAACTTCTGAAGAGAACATTTTAAATGAAATTCATTGTTTCTTTTACAGCATGTTAACAAGCAAGAAGGCACGAAATACAAATCATCCGCTAGACAATCCCACTATAATTATCTTTGTTGTCGGCGGCATCACGGCCGAGGAATGCAAACGCTTGCATCGAAGCGTGATCACCAGTGGTATTGACAACACCGTTCTAATCGGTTCCACGAAGCTGGTCACCCCAGTCGAAGCTATGAGGGATGTGTTGCCATTATAGCGACGCGACAAAAAACCGGTCAAGTCTGATTTTGACTTCTGGGGCCGTTGGACACAAGTACGGAAAGGACGCATCGCTTAGAGATGACGTTAAAATATATTGGCCAAATATAATGTTAACGGACTATGGATTCTATTTTAAATAATATTGCATATTTATTCTTGTCATACAAATCTTCGGTGAAATTATAATAAAAGAGTTCCCTACCATAGTATTTAATATTTGACTAACATATAACATAAATAGTCGGTATAATAGGGGTTGTCTTTCAGACTTGCTCAATCTATTGTATAATTTAAATGATATTATACAAATTCCGTGCTAAGTATTTTTTATTCCATAGTTTTTTCTTGGAAATGTATTTATGTAATTCTAGTAGAAAGTAATTTACTATAATGTTGAATGTCAGCTGTTTATATAGGAACCCATTGAGCAGTAACTTTAGTTTTATGATGAAAATCTTGGATTGTCGCCACAGTGTACATGTTTTTAGGATTTCGGTTGCTCTTTAGTGATATTGTTACGTGTTCTTGTGTTTGTGTTGCCTTACAGTAGCCATTATTATTCATAATTAATATCGATACCTAAAAATAAACCTCTTCATCCTCCCTACTACCCCTAGTACGGTTTTTCCTCTTCTAAACTAAATCCAACAGAACAGAGCAGTGGTGGCTCAGAGGTAGTTGTAGGTCGTGAGTTCGACCCCAGGCACGCACTTTACTTTGTGTAAATTGTTTCATCACCACTGCTCCCGAAACGGTGAAGGAAAACATCGTGAGGAAACCGGTATGTCCTAGAACTTCTAGAATCATAAATTCGAAGATACCAACCCGCACTGGGGCCAGCGTGGTGGATTACAGTCCATTCCCTCCCTATTATTAATATGATATGTTTGTGTTATGCAACCTAAATCCCACTCCCAACCCCTAAAGCAGCCCTGCTATGCAATCCAAGCTCAGGGTCGTAGCAGATGGAAAAAACCTATCAATACATGTAGCAGTAGTCGTAGTTGTTTGGGAAGGTTCTACAAACATATTTAACAAATGAATTATTAAAGTAAATTTAATAATCTACTGGGCTTTATTTTCTAAAATATTAATGTTAAAGTCACCACTTATAAACCTTCAAAAATTCGGGTATAAAATGCAAAAAAGATTATTTCTAATCCGACTAGCCCGTTAAAACCAACAATTAATCAAACGTACGTACTTTTCAGGCTTTGTTATAAGTTAGTATAGATATATCTTTGTTTCAGATTATTACTAACGATATTAATATTATCTCTATTGGTTTCAGAGTTGTAATACCCGTCAACAAGTTCACACCATGTGTAATTTTAAACACATTTATTTTTTTCTTAATTTTTTGTTTTCAGGGGTTTTCCCCCGCACACGTTTCTCCATAATATTCTGTCGACTTATCTAATGGCACAATAGCTATAAATGAAAATTTAATAGAATAGATAGTTAACATAAAATATACCCTGTAAACATCATAATTATGCTAACCATGGCTATAGCATTTACTTGAAATAATAAGTATTGATGTTTTCAAACGATTCAATATTTATTTATTTGTAAATTCTATTTTAGATGCGGTAGAAGTTGGTAATTACGATTAAAAGCTTGTCTGAGATACAATACAATTTTAGATTTAGGTGCAAAGATTTTTTCGTTAATGTTATTTTGTTGTTATTGTTTTTACTAAAGAGGTATCTACCTATATATGCTGTAAATAATTAATTATTTAAGTATGTAACATAAAGCATCACGCAATGCAATTACAATGCAAAATAAAATACAATTTTTCTTGAATGGTAATATTGTTTTCATTTATTTATTTTCATACATATTTAGGATATTTTTAAATATTTTTATACAAAAACATTTAAAAATATAAAAAATGGTGGCCCATCGGCATCAGGAGCAGGGTCCAACATGCCGGTGGTCAGGGCTCCAGAGAAAGGAACCTCCTGACTATGCGTGCCATGTCCAGGAGTACTGCTTTCTGAATCAAGCCCTTTATCCAGCCGTGCAATGAGAGCCTCCTAAGGTGTTGGTTGAGGCTCTTCGCTATCAGACCATTTACTGTAACGATTATCGGTACAATGATTGCTGAGTCCACGTCCCACATGTCGACAACCTCATGAGCTAAGTCAAGATACTTGATTTTCTTATCTTGCTCAGCTTTCACGAGATTCTCGTCATGAGGGACAGCGATATCAACAATAATTGCACGACGCTCTCGTCGATCTATCACCACATATATTGTTTTTATTATTATTTTTTAAATCGTCGCCCAGAATACCCCCAACTAGGCGAAGTGAGATCTAGCCAGATTGCCGGGCGAGATCTTATTGAGTTGGTTAGATGGGGGTTCAGCTAAGCGACTTTCAATATTTTTTAGGAACTTTAAAAAAAAGACTGGTCAAGTGCGAGTCGGACTCTCACAACGTAGGGTTCCGTATCACAAGGCCAAAAACGCTTCTTGTATGGAGATCCATTTTAATTTTTAACTTTACTTTTATTTATTTTTTGTCATAACGGCAACAGAAATACACATTCTATGAACATTTCCATTGTCTACCTATTACGGATCATGAGATAGATAGAGCACGCTGTTGCGGATGGGTGCCGTTGGTTACCGGTCGGGTACGGAACTCTAAAAATCGAATCGTTCTTTTCAGTAAAACTTGGTAACATCAATATTTAAGGTAACTGCTTCCCCTACAGGCCCCCCCATAACTTTAGGAGCGATTCTCGTTGGTCCAGGTTCAGAAATTTTATTTAGAGTTTTTGGCTCGTATCTCGGAGACGGGACGTCCTAGGCAAAAAATAATGAAATTTCTGCACCCCTGTTGATAATACCACTTGGTAGTGCAAGGAGCCTGATCCAGGTGATCATGATGACCCTGAGTTTGACTAAAATATTGGTTTTATGGCTGTGTTAACACAGCAATTCTGAATGTTTGGGCGACGACCGGTTTTTGCGAAACGGCCAACTCTGGTAATTTTATTACTAGCTTCGCCCGCGTGGAGGTCGAATATTATCCCACAGGAACGTACTATTGGGATCAAAAGTATCTTATGTGTTATTCCAGGTTACAAACTATCTATGTGCAAAATTTCATGCAAATCCGTCCAGCTGTTTTTGCGTGATTAAGTAACAAACATCCAAACATCTAAACATACACACATAATAATTCAAATTTTAAAATATTAGTAGTATGAATTATCTATCCTCTTTTTTTGTGAAGTTTTCCCTTGTTTTAATAATTATTCTGCTATTCGAGGCGACGACATATCGACATCATAACGTCATAATTTAGTAGGAGCTCACCTAACAGGTGTATCAGTTAGAAACCGTTATATGTCTTCGAAATACCAGGTAGTCATAACTTAGTAGGAGCTCACCTAACAAAGGTAGAAAACGCTTTATGCCTTCGAAGTACCAGGGTGTCATAACTCAGTGAGCTCACCTAAACAAAGGTGTGTTAACTAGAAAACGCTTTAAGGCATAAACGCTTTAACCATACCATGGTCCTTTGCTCATATACCTCTTACTTATATCCTGTGAAAATAAAACTAGGAAAGGAGTTCTCATTAACGTAGACCAAAAAAGCGTAACATTTGACTGCCACGATACTTGTAAGGAACTTAGAACCTGCATAGCTATTCACAAGCATTCGACAGGCTATCGTATCGAAAATTTACACATTTAGATAACCTGATTTGCCTTGCCTCCGGCGGAAAACAGTTATTTGATTTAAACTGACAAAATTTTCGGGTTTTGGATTTGAAAGAAGGAAGAAGTATTTATTGTGACTCACACAGGAAGATCACATGCTAAACTAAGTACGCAATCGTACAAAAACTATAAAAACCAAATGATGACAGCGTTTATAGGACTTCCACTTTAAAATTGGTTGATGTTCGATTCGGTACGCAAGGCTATCAAATGATTGTGAATAGCTATGCTGGTGTCCCACGACACCTCTCGACTGTTTTTTTTTGCCTTCTAGGGTAAGTAAATAAAAATCATTTCATAACATTTAAAAGTTTATTTTGCAAACACTAGTTTGTGACCATTTATGTCTAAGTAATCAGTTCACTCCCAGTTCAGATAATTACTAACATTTTCCAATACGTCTTAATCAATAGTTGCACCAGTAAAACTAGGCAACTGTCAGGCTTGAAAAACTGTCAGTTTTCCATACTGTCAGGCTTGAAAAACTGTTAACTTTTCAGGGCTGACAGTTGGCTTGATACGTCAGTGGAGTAGTAATGATAAACTTAGTTAGTAGCTACTTATCCTCATCTTTTTTGTCATAGGAATGTCTACATGTTTTATAATGAAATTTCGGAATTTCTCTTAGTTCAGCTTTCCCAAGATATTTTATTGGCATTATTTATAAATGCAGTTGGTTAGGGAATAAAAATATACATACATACATATAAGGATATATAAAAGGGAAAATTATCTAAAGTTTGTGCTAAGTAGCCCCCAAATGAGAGGGGCAGATTAAAAATAGTGTAAGTAATAAAAAAGTTGTTACAATTTTTTATGAAATTGAAATAGAGTTGTGAATATTTTTTCTAAAATAATAGTTTGATTGAGTTCCTACGTATCTAATATCAAATATTATGATGAGCCTGGCGCCATAACCACGTAGGTATTTTAGATAAATATGTAGGTATCTTTCTTATGCTTTTAGCGTTGGTATTTGGTTATTTATTTTCATAGTCATTAGGTATTCCATAATTATTGGAACTAAATGAACAAATAATGGTCTATAGAGATACCTACTAAATTTTAAATGCTTTCATTTAATTTTACTTACATTCATTAAGTATTCAGCCCAATTATTCCAAAATTATTGTAACAAACCAGCCAATTCATGATCATTTTCTTGTCTTTGAATATTGTTACATAAATGCATTTATCTATTCATTTTGCCATTCGTTCTGATATCATAAACAATAGGTATTTTTTAGAAAGACGGCCATTTTATATTTCATATCCTATCTATTCTATCGTTTACTTACTATCACATTTTTCTTGTAATAAGTTTCTTACTTAATGCCTACATTTATTGTATCGCCAAATTACGTTAATACTTCGAGACTACGTTTTGGGATCCTCACACGTTACACTTACACCAAAATCAAGCGAAAGAAAGTATTTACGGACTGTGATTGGCAGGTTTAAGGGCAGGCTTCGACCGACTCCTTTAATGAATCACTAACAGTTTTTTACACATGCCTTTAGGTACAATCAGCGTCAATAATATCGGGACGAACAGATTGTTCGTTGATCGTTGATTGTTGTTGGTTGAATGTTGCACGACATCTGTAATTCTGACATGAACTCTTTCAAATTGAGGTAAAGTTTAATTTTCGTAGCTGTTGAGATCATTTTGAACAGTCTGTTCGTCCTGATATTTTTGACGCTGACTGTACAAACGCAGGCAATAACGGTGGATCACTTTTTACTCTTATACCTAAAGCAATATGGTTGAAAAGTGGTCGATCGCCAGTGTCCGCGATGGTACATGATTACCTACACAACAAAGAACACGGAATCGCTGCGCCGGAGCATCTAGAGACGGTATCGGCGGGACTTATAAAATTCGTGGCACCGAAAGTGCGTTTAGCGCTTACTTCTTTCACGGACCGCCAGCGCCATTCGAATGCATCAGTTTCTATACAAAGTTAAATTAGATTAGCTAGCAAAACTGTGCAGATGTGATGGGGGTCGGTCGATTTCTAAACATGATAATAATAAAAATAAAGATTTTTTTGGGGTCAACGACCGCTGGTAGTAGAAGTTTGGGTAAAGAATATCAATTTTCTTTTGTTTATCGTGTTTATATATCGAAACCCATCACGCCTGCGATGCTTACACAAAAAAAAAATATTTCAAGTAACTACGCTACCTACGGTCGATGGCCCGACGAAAAAGTCAGTTTCTCTAGCTAATTTAATTGTACTTTGTACTTGTACCGTAGTGCTAGAAAACGGTTTCACGGTTAGTTGGTATGGAAAGTGCTTACAATGGCGCCTCTAGCAGCAGCCGCCGAGAAGACTCCATGCTTTGTGTTAGACACACTATTGTCATAGTGGAAAAAATGGGAGCATGACTCGTGGATAACTTCAGAGTAGAATAGTAATCATCATGTCAGCCTACAAAGGTGTGATGTCGAGCCATAGCCCCCATAAGCAGATGGCAGGACCCACGAAACATGTTCGAATTTTTTCATTAACTCATTTTGTATCCTTACTTCTGTACTACCAGATTCATATTTAAATTTCATTCACGACATAAATATAGTAATACTTATTATTTAATTAGGCACAGGGATATCAGTCCATGCCGGCCACATCGCCGCCCTTTCTGAAGTCCGCATTGGCGTAGATCGCGGTTTTATTTCTAAAGAGTGCGCAGATTATTGAACCTCTGCTTCTATACCGCACCATCCCGTGTCCTTTCGCTCGAAGACCTTTTACTATGTCCTGTAGAAATAAAAAATACTTACGTAATTTAAAGGTACAGTGAATGATCTAGGTAATGAATCTCGAAGGGATTTATCAGGTTACTTTTTTACGAAAATTAGAGGAGTTTTAGAGAGTTGAAAACAAAGACTATAATACCGTAGGAATAGCCCATAGACACACATCCCAGACACACAAACCATAACGACACCATAGTCAGTAGGCTGTTTCTCAGGATTAAATACTCATACTTACTACATACCCGTACAAGTATCCATCTATTCCTAATGAGTCTCCAGAGACTATTTAGGGCATCTAGGGCATTCGACAAAGGCCTCTGCCCATAAAAACTACTCATGTAGTTACTCATGTCTACCTACACCATTGACTACTTAAGGTTAGCGATCCTTGTGGCAGACGTCCTGGGACTCCTATTTTATGGTAGGGTGTAAGTTAAATTATTTGTGGAGATTCGTGTGGTGGTAAAATTACTGTTCTATGTGCCACGTAAAGGGCTTCACCACAGTCAGGATTTCAATTACAAGAGGCCCGCGGCCCGGAGACCCTACGAGACATGACTTTAGTCAAAGATACTTCTCGACTAACGAGACTACTTTCTAAAGAATCTTTCTTAAACTTATTGTTTAATGTAAATAATGTATGTTTCTTACATCTGTAACTCCATATTCATATTCGACGTGCATCGGGGTGATCTGATGGTGGATCCGAGGTTCATCCACGGCTTCCTTTATTGATTGTCCGAACCACAGCTTGCGTATTGTCACCTGCAAACAAATAGATTTTTATAAAGTTATGTTAGTGACAAAGATTTGTAATTAAGTCACAAGTAAGGAGGAGTAATGACGCAGGATTTCAAATCCTCTCATAAGTGAGGCGACCACAATGCATATAATATCAGACGCATTATGAGCAGAACCTTCCACCAATGGATCACAGAGAGACCTCTTGGGTGTAACGCCGGAACAATCTTCTCATTTGTGGTTATAACATCTTAAATACCCATTTAAGCTATAAGCCCAACACAGTCACCCAACTGTGTTGAACTTATAGCAGGAAAACGAATCTTCTTCGACCAGTATTGACTTCTGAACTTACCAAAGCCATAGCAGTGGTGATCTTAGTTCCCCCAGAAGCCCCAATTACGAGCTTGGCATTCCCATTCCTATCCACAATGATGCTGGGGCTCATAGAAGACATGGGTCGTTTGTGCGGTGCGATGAAGTTCGCTGGAGAAGGCTTCAGTCCGAAGAAGTTGGTGATGCCAGGCGAGGAGAAGTCATCCATCACGTTGTTCATTATGATGCCCGTCTTGAGGGTCGAGAAACCGGCGCCGTAGCTGTAAGATTTTGTATTTATGGTTAAAGTTTGATTAAATGGATTCAATGTGTTACGAACAGGTTTGCGTTTCCGACTGGATTGTCTTAGGGTGTGTTCTACTTCTGTATGCCTAGTGATTTAGCAAAATATTCTTGTTAACGAGTAACTCAATGAAAGTGGGATCAGTCAGTCCCAGTGACTGAGGCTGGATAGGTGATTGGCGAATATTTTGACTCATACGAAAGAAAAAGAGCTAAAACTTAACCGTAAGCCGTCCATCACGGCGTAAAATTATTAAGCGTAATTTTTTTAGAGGACATTGCATAGGGCATAGCGTTTTGTAAGGCTGACTATATTAGATTGACTGAGGGTCTAGACAAGTGGCAACCACTTTCAAAGCGTTTGGTATTAAAACAACGACTTTCAACAGAATTGACATAAGCTTTTTGGTACCCTATGTCAACTTATCCATTTTTAACTAGTCAACAATGGATATGTTGACTTACGGACCATCGACAACCATCGTTATTGCTAATACAATGTCACGTTGTCTAGGCCCTCTGATGTAACGTTTTCTACTTTTAGCAAAACTTACTAGAAATTGATAGAACTGGTAACCGAAACAGCATCGCCATTGGTGGCGATGATAGATATGTGAGCTGTCCCAGCATCGGGCTGGTTGTAGGTCTCGGCACCGTAGGTGGCAGTGTCGTTGCTGGTGGCTGTGTCATTGATGCGTAGACGCACCTCCGTGCCGTACTCAGGAGTCGTCACGTTGCGGATTAACTGGAGAAACGCAAAAATAAGTAGTAAAAACCTTCGACGAATTTTTTGCTTTTCGGGATATCAGACATTGTATATCTGGTACATTTTTTTTTTCTAAACGTCTTCGATTATTTGGCGTATTTTCCACAATACAAATTCATTAAGACCCTACACACAGTCCTTTCTGTTATTTTTTATTTATCTCTGATTTTGCATCACTGTTAAAATCAAAGTTAGTCTCGTTGCTTTATGGTTGCTGGCGGGTTGCTGCTTGGGTTGCTGTCAAAGGTAAAATAATTGTTAAAGAACTGTATGTAGTAGCTACTATAGAAGAACGGTAGTTGATAAGTAGCCGCCATTGCAAGTTAAAGTTATTAATGTCGTAAAACGTACCTTTCAATATAAATTATAATCAATTGACAATAAAATTCTACATAGGTATTTCATAATTGAGCAGTTTTGCGAATAACTTCCTCATTTGTTATTAATACTTATTTAGGTATATCATAACTAAATATTAACGCGCTAATAAATATTTTGCGACACAAATTCAATTCGAGTTGGCATTTTGATATTTGAGCTTTGTCGGTACCGGTAAAATCTCCAAAACCAAGTGTTTTGGAGATTTTACACTTATTTTATTACTTAAACACGCCCAAAGTTAGGTTAAATTAGCAAGAAAAACGAATCTCTGTTGGCTCATAACTTTTTAATGGCTATTTATTTTAGTATTCTGCTTCCGAACAGACAATATTAATAATGAGACAAAATCGTACCATGTTTAATTTTTGATGAACACTGTCGAACGATGGAGTAATACACTCCCGAAGTTTGTATGGAAAAAATGTCGAAGATTCACCTTAAAGCAATGTTTTGACCAATAAGCTATCAACTAACTAAGCAGTATTTAAATATATTTTTAATTAAGTAAATAGCCTTAACCTGAGCCCTTTTGAACTTCACATTGACTTAACATTCATCCTTGCTTTATGTTTGGCAAAAATAATGTTTGGACGATATCATGGCATAGAATTTTACTTGGCTGTTTGGTTACCAGTTTCGTAATGTCTTTAACGGATCAACTCTATCCTCCGTGACCCCATCAACAAAAAATGTTCTGGCAAAACGTCTTCTTAGAGTGTCGATAGCAATATAAATACAGTCAGCCTAGAATTTGGCTACGAGTTTGGCACTTTCAGCAACGTCCGTCAACTCCTGTAGCGTGCAGACAACAGGACACATTGGAAAAGACATAATCCAGGCAAATAATATACTGTGACCTTGCTGTACCATATTTTAAGCTACTCATGTCGTCTCAACTTGTTGTTAACCTGTGAACCTGCTGACTGTGTAATCTGGACAATAATGACCTTTTTCTATTTCGTTAGGTTCCTTAGGTTTACGAAAAAAAAAATTGATTAGACATGTCCGTTTGTTCCTCGGTAGGTTCTAAGACTTGGTAAAGTAATCCAACCGTCTTAAAATTAAGATCAACCAACCTCAGTCAAATCCAAGAAATCCAAATCTCCCAGCTTCGTCCTAGTCGCGTACGCATATTTGAAGGCTTCAATGATCCTGTGGTACGTGAGGATCTTGTCTTCCGTGGTGTTGATGCTGGAGGCGTTGAAGTCGTAGCCACTGAGGATGTTCAGGATGTTCACCAGGATGGCGCCACTGCTCGGAGGGGGGACTGAGTAGAACGTGTCCCCGTTGCTCAGGGGGACTGCGATGGGGTCTGTGATTTTGGCTCTGGAAATGGAAAATGGTAAAACTGTATTTAAAAAAAATACTGATTTGTAATTAAATAAATAAAATTTAAACGTCTATTCTCTCTACACAAGTTATGCTAAACTTTGACAGTCGGGCACGAAAAAGGAGCTAGCTTTGTGAGAGACTAATGCCTGACTTTATGTAGGTAAAAACATGTAGGTTACAAGCAATTGGAAGCGATAAGTAGAGAGGAAGAGAGAAGTAACAAGGTGAAGGTAGAAAGTTTGTTGATCAGAGAAGAAACCCCATCGAATGATGGGACTCATCACTAAGGGTCCGGAAACGATTATTTGATTGTGGAAGGTAGTAATATTGTCAATCGCTTCAATTGCATTTGGTAGACGATCAATTTGCGTATCAATCACGTAAATTATGATTGATCGTTTCGGGGACCCATTAGTCCTAATTTGGATGTAAAGAGAGTTTTTGGATGTTCTGACATCGAACTTTTTGATAATACATTTTGTTCATAGCATAAAGTGAGTGACCAATACCATGCTGACGCTTTATCCTGGATACAATAGATCATCAGCCTATAACGTTCCCAATGCTGGGACACAGGCCCCGTCTCTGTGAGAGGGAGTGGGCCGTAATCCACCATACGGGCCCAGTATGACTTGGTAGATTTCTCATGTCTTCGATTTTTTGGTTCTAGGACATGCCGATTTCCACACGGTGTTTTCGTTCATCGTTTTGAGAGCATTGGTGAAGAAATAATTTACACTCGCACCTAAGTCGCAGCCGTCCACAACCACTGGGCCACCATTGCTCGGATACAAGCCTTATTATTTTTAACCGACTTCCAAAAGGAGGAGGTTCTCAATTCGTCGAAACCTTTTTTTTTAATTTTTTTTTATGTATGTTCCCCGATTACTCGAAGATGGCTGGACCGATTTGGATATTTTTTTTTGTTTGAAAGGGTATACTTCCCAGGTGGTCCCATGATCATCAAGTCAGGATCTGATGATGGGATCCTGGAGAAATAGAGAGAACTCTTCAAATTTTATAGGCACACTTGAAGCAATTTGTGTAGTTTTTGGAAGAGTACTTTCTCGGAGACAAAAAATTTAAATACATATCCAAAGTCACCGCCTTCCGAAATTAAAGTTATTTTTCACTTTTTAGTGTTTTTTTGGAAGTCGGTTGTTTATTTTTTTGAAAAAAGTTTTCATAACTAAAGTACTCCAATAACACAACTGTACACTATCGATTCGCCTATTCGTGCGAATCGACTAATAAGCCCTTACATTGCACTAGCTTCTGCTCGCGACTTCGCGTAAAATTTCTTGCTTTCCCGACCCACCCTGTCGCCGTCGCTTCAAATCGCCTGCCCGTGCGAGTACTTCGTATTCGTGATCTTTTTCTCTTTGCTCGGCTTCTAAGGGTCTTAGCGTGATGTTATATAGCCTATAGCCTTCCTCGATAAATGGGTTATCCAAAACTAAAAGAATATTTCAATTCGAACCAGAGACTAGCGCGTTCAACCAAACAAACTCTTCAGCTTTATAATATTAGTACTTATAGTATTGCCCAGCAAATACTGAGATGGCAACCCTTTCGGTATGGGCACGCTCAGCACTTTTTTACTGCAATTTTATTGTCATGTTTATTGTTCATTTTTTATGTGTTTGTTGCTGTTGTGTTGTGTCTGTGTCGAATAAATGCTTTCTATTCTATTCTATTCTAATACTACTTATAGATTGTATCTTCTTAAAACAATTAAGCATAGTAATTAGCCTGTTTTCAGATAGCAGCAAGTAACATATCTAAATAAGCAATACAAATTGGGTGTCATAATCTAAATTGCATTCCTGCGCTTCTCGCCAACAGCAAACATATTATTTCCGGCATGCATCTATTCTTGATCATATTTCGCTATGTGGTGTGACAACCGATAACTAGTCGGGGCGAGACAGAAGTGTTGATGTATAATTGAATTTGTCATATGGTCGATAATTGGCTTTGTAAGCAACGCTGCCATGTAATGTACTGTCAGGATTACCTACTATTGTTCTAGACGCGTCAATACCTACTTTTATAATTATACTAGCTTTTGCCTGCGGCTTCGCCCGCGTGGAGGTCGGTGCCCTTGAATCACTCTGTCTATTGACGAAAACGTCAAGTTCACGTTCAACGTTCATCAGATGAAACAACGCATGCATCATTTCAGAAAAATCACAAGTATCCCCAAAATAGCTTAAGCCGGGTCACATTCTCTGAAAGAGATGTAATTAAAGTCCTTAAAAAACTAAATGTATGCAAAGGTCCAGGACCGGATGCTTTTCCACCACTATTGGTTAAAAACTGTGCGAGTAGCTTGGCCCTACCGCTAAAAATAATTTTGAACCACTCCATCGAAACGGCACAATTCCCTTCTGAATGGAAAAACGCTAATGTAGTGCCCATCTTTAAAAAAGGTGAAGCAAACAATATAAAAAATTACCGGCCAATATCAATCTTATCTGTGTTTTCGAAGGTCTTTGAATCCCTCATGTGTCCAATTCTAACATCTCTTTTGAAAATAGAACTAGCATCCCAACAGCATGGATTCTGTGCACATAGATCAACCACGACGAACCTGACTCTCTATGTCAATGACCTAAACAAACTTATCGACTCTCGCTCACAAATTGACTCCATTTATACAGACTTTAGCAGCGCTTTCGATAAGGTCGACCACCAGATCCTACTGCAGAAACTTTCAAACCTATATATTAATAATATTTGGCCAGCTTCTCCAATGGTTTGAATCTTATCTGACTGATAGAAAGCAACGGGTCGTAGTAAAGGGGCATCAGTCTTCCTTTTATTACTCTACTACTGGAGTTCCACAAGGCTCTCATATGGGTCCAATATTGTTCCTAGTATTCGTTAATGACATAGTGAACTGCATCAAGCACAGTGAATGTTCACTCTTTGCAGATGATGTCAAGTTTTATAGGGAAATAAATTCACTCAAAGATATATCCTTGCTGCAAGAGGACCTAAACTCAGTGCACAACTGGTGCATAAAGAATAGAATGACTCTTAACGCCGAAAAATGCCAACACATGACCTTTACTAAAAAACTAAATACCATTCCATCCTCCTATTCGTTGAATGGTCTAACACTGAAAAGAAGGTTAACACAATTCGTGATCTGGGAGTCTGCCTCGACAGTCAGCTCAATTTCATTCCACACATAGACAATATTGTCAAAAAGGCAACAAAAATGGTAGGATTTCTGAAGCGCGTCTGCCGCGACTTTAAGTCGATTCGCACCCTCAAACTCCTCTACTTCACCCTCGTCAGAAGTATACTCGATTATGCATCGCAGGTGTGGAATCCTACCTACCAGGTCCATATCAATCGAATCGAACGCGTCCAAAAAGGTTTTACTAGGTGCCTACGACATAAATCTAACAGCTGCCCCATCACATCTAATTACTCTGAAAGATTGAGTCATTTCCACCTTACATCCCTCGAAAACTGCAGAAAAGTGATGGATCAAATTCTGCTCTTCAAAATTATTAATGGACTGATCCATGTTCCAAAACTTCTGGAAGACATTAATGTATCTGTTCCCCGTAGTAGTCAACCCAGGCCGGATCGCAAATTAGCTGTGGTCTCTCTACCTACAGCTCGAACCAACCTTGGGCGATCAGCGCCTTTGAGCCGTCTGATGAGGACGTATAACGAAAGTCACTCTCGCACCCATAGCATTGACATCTTCTCCAACACCCTGACTCAATTTCGCAATCATATTATACAACAACTTGCAGATTGCTGATAGTTGATTCTTGTTTGTATTCTGTCATTCATGTCTATTTCTGTATTTTTTGTTACAATTTCAACTTTCTAACTAATAATTTTTTATAATTTTTAAAATGTTAAATTCACCCATTTCATTGCATGTATTATTATTGATTTTCTTGATTTTATAATTGTTAATTTCTTACTAATTTAGTTGATTTTATCATTGTCATTTTATATTTATTAGTAACTTATTTGATTTTATAATTTTTAACTAATTTTATTTTATTTTTATTTTCGCCACTTTCATTAACCGGGTTTAATTAGGCAAACCATGTAAGTGCTGTGCACACCTTTAAGTGATAAGTTCACTGTAGTACTAGATTAATTATGACTAAACTTTCTGTAATGTTTATGTGAACTAGTCGTTTGAGTGCCATAATAAATAAATAAATAAATAAATAAAACCGTATTAAAATCAAAACGCGACTTTGTTTATTGATATCAGTAAGTACTCCTGTATGGAAGATATAGGTACACACAGGCTTACTGATGTCAACTAAGTTTGGAACCTACTGTGGAACCCTACTGATCATCATCTGATGACCTTTGGCAGACCTGTAGGTTTCCACAAGCTTAGCCTTGGTACTTTGAGAGATATACAAATAAGGAAGCATGCATCTTGGTCGTCTTTCCAGGTACCCCATCTACTATTTGGTCACATAAAACCAAGGCACATAATAATCTTGGCTAGGCACTCCTTTGTAGACTCTCGTTGAATATACAGGGTTATTTAAGATTGACTAGCTAAACTCTGCAGACGTGATGGGTATCGAGACAAAAACATGAAAAAAAAACTAAAAGAATGTTGAAGTTGTTGAAAGTTGAAGTTTGAAATATCGGTATAAAAATCTGTTTTATTTTGTGTAAACTTTGTAGATGTGATCGATAACAATATCTATTTACACAATAAAACAAAAGAAAACAGTTTTCTCAACTCATACTTCAAATAACAACACTAACAGCGATCGTTGACCTCCCAGAAAAAAACATCAAATCTTTTTATTTTATCTTGTTTGATATCGACACCCATCGCGTCTGGTTTAGTAAACCAATTTGAAGTAAGTAACCCTGAATAAAAACCATTTCGTAACGAAACAGCTAAAATTCAAGTTTAAAAATAATTAAAGCTTCTAACAGGCTACAAAATAGACAATACAGGTAGTCAAAGATTTCATCAACGCTTCACAGCATTAATTTGTAGGTAAATCAACATTTTATTATCAGAAATAAAAGGTGACACATGTCATTGTTAGCGAATTAAAATTAAACAACAAAAGTGTATGAGTTTTTCCAACGATTTCACCTACACCACCTGAATAACTCACATTTTTCCATATAATTCAATGAGTCAGAATTCTATCATTTAATCAGGTGCATTATGTGGCCATTATATTCATAAGTCATTCTTAGTTACTTTTCATGATATCGATACAAGAATTCGTAACGAATTTCAAGTATTCGTCACATTCACGGTGAGTTAGGCGAATGATTGATTTTCAGTAATTTCAATGTTTTAAAACATTTTTTTGGGTATTGGAATTTACTTTGAGTAAGTAGGTAGGCCTCTAAACGATGAATGAAAAAATCTTGAGGAAACCGGCATGACCTCTAACCAAAAAATTCGAAGACATGTGTCATCCTCCAGGATGCACTAGGCCCGCGTGGTGGATTACGGCCCACTCCCTCTCACAAAGAGGAGGCCTGTGTCCCAGCAGTGGGAACGTTATAGGCTGATTATGCCGCCAATTTCCATAAATAATAGAATATTATGTGCTGTAGGTAGGACTTATACGTAGTTAATATACTTAAGTCTGAAATTTCCAGCCACTCTTGAGCAAGCGTGACGATCAATGCTCGTGTCTTCTCTGTATGAGAAGTGGTCCTAGTCCTGCAGTGGGACAGTAAGGGGGCGTCCATTATTTACGTGAGGCAATTTTAGCGTTTTTTTCGACCCATACCCCCTTTTTTTGGGTGGGAATCATCAAATAACTTCTCCCGGCTCCCGTGGAGCAGGACGGCGCACACTGGTCCCAAATTAAAAAAAAGTGGACATTGATAGTAGACCGCTGATATTTTTTTTTATTGTTGATATAATGATAACATATAAGGCAAAAAAATATTATTGTCCTACTTCAAATACTTTTCTCTATAAAAAATATTTCTTTTTTTTTTGTATGGGAGTGATTACATTTTACTCAATTTCTCAAAAACCTTAAGCGATGTCGAGATGGCAATCACATATGTTAGAAAACTAATAATTCTGAGTATTTGGCTCGAAGAAACTTATTGCTTATCTCTGCGTACTTTCGAGATAATAGTGACAGAAAATAACAATTTTTTTTAATGTTAATTGTTCGCTTTTTTTTAATCATAGCCTTACTCATATCGCAATAGGTCCGCTGGCCAGCAAAATGGAGCTTCGACGCGAGTTTGCCGGGATAACAAGATGGCCGCCTCTCATGACGTAACGTAATACGGTCACGAATCGCGCGCGTACACCTCACTCAGTGTACAACTAAATGTGGTTGCGATAAGACGTGACCTTATTTTTTCTGTGCGCTTGAAGAAATGCTTGTTGTTTGTTTGTTTTGTTATTGTTGTATTTTGAATCTTTGGATTTTAAAATCAAATAATTTTTGTTTGTCTTTCTTTCGTCGAATTTGTTTTCGTAATTTTTTTTGTTAAAATCAAAGTCACTTTGTCTTTGATATCTTTGATTCTAATTTGTTTTCAATTTTCCTTAAAATTATAATATGTCCGCATTTGTCACCAACTTAGACTTATACGTTGTTCTTAAATCAGGAGGTGGTTTTAAAAATGTCGAATTTTTATTTAATGCCCTTATTGAACGTATTGGTGTTGAATTGTCTTCCGAAGATTTGAGTAATATTAAATTATTTTGTCGTAATTTTTCAAGTAATATCTCAAAAAGATGGTCTGCTTCCAGTAGAGCTCAAAAGACCTTTCTTAACAAAAATTCAGACTGGTTACAATCCCAAATAGTTTGGCCAAAATGTCAAAATATCGATTGAAGCAGCATTTTTAAAGTTGCCGAGGAAGTAATTCCAAATTTCGAAACGCAAGTGGATACTCATCAATTAAGTTATGGTACAAGTAAAAAACCATTTGTTGATATATCTGATAAACAGAAGAAAAGGCGTTCTCTAACACTTCTAGATCATACAGAGGAGGAATTAGTTTATGCTTTATGTGCCAAATTAAAAGAGTCTAAAAAAACAAAATTAGCAGCTATATTAAACGAACTCAGCCAAAACAAGGAAAAATGTGAGATGGTACATGATGTACTATTCGCTAAAAAGACTGACAAACCGTGTTTACCAGATGATAAAACGTTAGCGCTTTACACCTCAACAAATTTGTCAAAATGGCAATATCGAAATTTAAGAACTATTCTTGCTTCAGAGAAAATGTATGGTCTTCCATCCTATCAAAAGCTCCTGGAAGCTAAAAAAACTTGTTATCCTCCAGAGTCAGACATAACTGTAACTGAATCTGATGCTAAGATAAGACTTCAATCGCTTCTAGATTTGACAACTAATAGGATATTAAAAACAATTCAGCACAACTCTGCCGACAAAAAATCGCTAAAACTAATAAGCAAATGGGGTTTTGACGGGTCATCTTCTCAAAGTAATTATAAACAAAAGTCACACTCCGACACTAAAATTGACGATTCTTCAGTTTTCATGATTAGTTTGGTTCCGCTTCGTTTGGAAGAAGAGAGTGGTACTATCTTGTGGCAAAATCCTGCTCCCTCTTCAACAAACTATTGTCGTCCAATTGGCTTTATATTTGCAAAAGAAACAAATGAATTGATAAAGAAGGAAAGTGCATCCTTAGAGGAAGAAATTCGTAATCTTGTTCCCACAATTGTAGATAATTTTGATATTAAACATGATTTGTACATGACTATGATTGATGGGAAAATTTCTACTGTGATTTCCAATACTTCTTCTGCAGCTGTTTGTAATATTTGCAATACCCCACCTAGCAAAATGAATGACTTGGACTTTGTATCCAAAAGACTCATCAGAGAAGATATGTATAAATATGGTCTGTCTTCGCTTCATATGTGGATAAGATGTATGGAATGTATTTTACACATTTCGTACAACTTAGACTTCAAAAAGTGGGCTGCACGAAAAGAAGATAAATTGTTAAAAGAAATTAAAAAGAATTTGACACAAGAAGAATTCCGGGAAAGAACTGGTTTGTTAATTGACATAGTAAAACAGGGATTTGGTACAACCAATGACGGTAACACGGCAAGAAGGTTTTTTGAAAATTATGAAGTATCTGCTGAAATAACGGGTATCCACCCTGATTTAATCAAGAGATTTGCAGTCATTTTACAAACAATTTCATCTGGTCAACTTATTAATACCAACTTGTTTAGGGAATATTGTAAAGAAACAGCAATGCTATATGTAAACTTATATCCATGGTATTACATGCCTTCAAGTGTCCATAAATTGTTGATACACGGTGCTGATATTTGTGAAAATTTCTCCTTTATTCCGATAGGCATGCTTTCCGAAGAAGCTTCCGAAGCGAGGAATAAAGATTTCCGGAATGTTAGAATGGCACATACAAGAAAAATCGGTAGAGTTCAGACTAATTTAGACATCATCCACAGCTTTCTAATTAGCTCAGATCCTTACATCAGCCATATCAAACCAAAGTTTGCTCGTTTACATAAACAGTTGTTTCCAGAGGCTAGTGCTTTGATCTTGAACAATGAATTGCTTTCGTTGGAAAACGAGGAAATAGAGATTTCTCAAGAGAATATAGACCCAAATATTAATCTTTCACCATAATATTTTTTCAGAATCGTTTGTGAACATATTCAACTTTATGTTTGCAGCTTAATATGTCTTCATTTTGATTGTTTTTTAGAACTGATGAAAGTACTCCTTCAGAAAGGTCATAGCTTTTCAGTCATTAGTGAGCCCCCATAACCTCTTTTACAGAGAAGTCTCTTTTTACTTATTTGACATTACGCATACATTATAATTATGTGCTAAAGTAAGGCTATGATTAAAAAAAAGCAAAAAATTAACATTAAAAAAAATGTTATTTTCTGTCACTATTATCTCGAAAGTACGCAGAGATAAGCAATAAGTTTCTTCGAGCCAAATACTCAAAATTATTAGTTTTCTAACATATGTGATTGCCATCTCGACATCGCTTAAAGTTTTTGAGAAATTGAGTAAAATGTAATCGCTCCCATACAAAAAAAAAAGAAATATTTTTTTTACAGAAAAGTATTTGAAGTAGGACAATAATATTTTTTTGCCTTATCTGTTATCATTGTATCAACAATAAAAAAAAATATCAGCGGTCTACTATCAATGTCCACTTTTTTTTAATTTGGGACCAGTGTGCGGCGTGTCAGACTTTTACTGACCCTGACACTTCACCCAAGTTCTCACGGTGAGATTTTAGATTTTTTCAGAATAGATCGGCTGAAAATTGCAATTGGATTTTGCAAGCTACTCCAGATGCGCTAGGGGTAGCTTGCAAAATCATACATAAAATGATGTTTTTATTGGCATTTTTTTTTTGTCATTTAAAATCTGAAATCAACAAACCTCTTTGTATTGCATTACATAATATTCAATTTTAATTAAAAGTATTTTAACCACCTCGAAGTTATGTATGACTGAACTACTTATCAGCTGTTCAAATGTCAACAATGATGCAATATGGGGATTATTTAAAAACAAGTTGAGGTGAGTCAGTAGGTACCTCGAACTTTTGTACCTATGTAGGTAGCTGAAGTACTGTATATTACAAGTTACAAGTTTATCTTTAAAGTTGGCTCAAAAACATTTAACCCTTGGAAGGCATCGATATGCAATTATAAGGTGTAATTTGTGATGAGAAGACCACACCTTTTCAGCCGTTCTATTCTGAAGTGATCTTGATGTGAGCTGTCATAGGATATGCCAACTCACTTCACCTATGTTTTGACGTTTAGACTTTTACAGAATAGACCGGACAAACATCCCCGTGACTTACTCGGCAGAAAAGAAGAACCAACCCAGCCTTGCACCCCTACACAGCCCACAGCCGTATTACCTACACAACGCCAACAACAACACGACGCCGACACAGTCATCACTTCGTGTACAATAGTTGTATTTCTATGTAATAAAAAAAAAAATTGATGTTTAGGTTGAGGTATTTATTGGGCCTGCGTCGCCTGAAATAAATGGTTTATTATTATTATTTCTCGATAAGTGTTTTTAATCAATTAATTATTTTCTAAATGACATGAATCTTTAAATTTAATATTTGACATTATGTGTTTAATATTTGAAATTGCTTGGTTTAAATTTTATCAGTTGTTTTTTTTACAATATTAATTTGACCGAGATTTTTTTTTATTTTATTAAAAATGTATTTTCAATATTTGCATGCCTAATTTAAGGTACCTACTTCTATTTAAGGTAGGTTGTACAGGGATGACAATTTTGTTACCACCTTTATTTTATGTACCTTTCTACAATTATAATTATGATTAATATTTTTCAAAATTAATAATCTCATTTTGGCAAGTTTCCGACCAAATTATCATGTGAACAACTATCGTCTATTATCACTCCTTATACGATTGTCTAAGTTCATCTTGTTCACACAATGTTTTTGTTCTTATACCATACACTCTGTGAAATCATCAGTATTTTTGTATGTATAAGCACTTGACTACCTCGGTATTCAAAAGCGGTACGGATATATTAAATTGTAAATATGTTATTGCTCAATAGCAGCCCAGAGTCTGGATTAATTGGGCCCTCTTGATGGCAATAGGGTCGCCTCTTATTACATGAGACTTAAACATAAAGGTTCTCGCTGATAGGAGAGACGCGACGGTGTGACGCGATTTTGGTAGAACAATTTCCATGAAGATTTCATAGAAATTGTTCTTCTTGGGTCGCGCCCGGCGCCTTAATTGACGAAATGTGGGTGTATTATAGGTTATAGGTACACCTCTGCCTGCCCCATCGAGGATTAGGCAGGTCTGAAGAAAGTGTTTGCCAAAAGTGCAAAACCAACTGAGATCTAAGAGCCGCAATGCACCGGCTCCCAGCACTGTATCCCCGGGCTCTAAGAAAGGGCAGCCAGATAAGGAAGGCTTCGTGACGGTGGAGTCGAAACGAAGGAAGCCCACGTGCCGTAATAGATGTGGTACTGCTCTGGCGGGACCAAATATGTTGCTGCGTCCTGCAACACCGTCGACGCAGCTGTACGTATCCCGTCTGCATTACTCCACGATGACTGAAGACATCGTGGAATCAAGACCAAGTGGACCTTGAGAATAGAGAAGTTAGAATCGCGCCATAAGACAAACTTCAAGTCGTTTGTGGAGTGAGTTCCAACTCAGTATCTAGAAACCATCATGAAGGAAGAGTTTTGGCCGAAAGGTGTGGCATACCGACGTTTTATCATAACTTCGTGTACAATAGTTGTATTTCTATGTAATCAAAATATGTATGATTAGGTTATGGTATTTATCTAAGGGCCTGCGTCGCCTGAAATAAATGGTTTATTTATTATTGTAGGTACCTATATTGTATCTGAGAATGAAGCGAGCCCCTTCACTTGTTGACAAAACAAAACAAAATCAATCATGTACCTATTGATCAGGAAATTGTGTGATGTTTGAGGAATTTTAATAACGTATTGTATTGTGTAAAACTCTATGACGATGGAATTTCTAACTGCGTACTTATGTTATTGATCGAACTGCTGTTTAACTTTTTCATATCCATAACGTTTGCATAAGTAAATAAATACAGTTGTTTTATCATGTGGCGTATTGTTGTGGTTCAACATTTTTCCATTTTCAAAACCAAACATTATTAGTTTGAAGAAAAGTCCATAGCCTACTCCTACTACTACTAGTACTGTTAGCGTGCATCACCCCACAGCTGGGCAAAGGCGCCCATGACTTTCAGCTCTTTCGCTCCAGGGCGTAAGGGGCCCACAGGGTCTTTGTTTTCTCAAGTTCGTCCCACCATCTTCTACGGGGTCTGCCGCGACGCCTATAGCCTACCAATTAAATAAAAAAAAGCACAAGGTAATTAGCCTGGTTTGAGGTCCAATTCCATTTACTCACAAGCTTAATTAAGACTTGACATTTATTGATATCTTAGATTATAAAACAAAGGCAGACAGTAAGACCGCGCGGAACACCAAGAGTGAAGCCAAAAAACCAAATACTAAAGCGTCGCATTTCACTACGCTTTAGTATTTGCTTGTTTTTTGGTTTGGATTATAAAATAAAGGCAGATAGACCAGACCGCGCGGAACACCAAGAGACCCAAAAAAAAACAAATACTAAAGCGTCGGATTTTGTGTTACATACAATGCGACGCTTTAGTATATGGTTTTTGGCCTCAGTCTTCGTGTTCCGCGCGGTCTATCTGCCTTTATTTTTTAATCTGAGGACTACATATGTACTTTTAATAAGTACCTAAGTAAGAATTCTAGACTATTCGCGAATGTATTACATTATTTTCATTACCGTATATGTTTTATTATTTACCTACCTAGAAGTCACCTTGAGGCGTGCCATTCAGTAACCGTACTAAATTGAATCTGATTACATTTAGTTAAAGTAACATAACTTGAAATACCATGGTGGAAATTAATAGTTAGTTATTGAAGTAGATTTTATTCATTCTTTTTTTTACAATTTCCATAAATAATAGAAGATTTTTGGTTGTTGACACCGAATAGAAATTAGCACTAGGCATGGCAAGGAAACATCGGATTTCGGCAGCGCAGGATCGGCTTGCCATGTTTCAAACACTTATAGTATCCAGCGCTCTAACTGCGTAACACACTATCAATCAATAATAATAATATCATCATAATCATCATCATCATCATCATCATCATTTCAGCCGAAAGACGTCCACTGCTGGACAAAGGCGATGGGGCCAAAAAGTTCTGGAGAGGCAACCGCGTACCGGAAGACGTAAAGTTGTAAGGCCTCCCACAAGGTGTACCGATGACCTCGTGAGAGCCGTAGGAGTCCGCTGGATGCGGTAAGCACAGAACCGGTCGAAGTGATGGAGCTTAGGGGAGGCCTATATTAATATCAATCTGAATAATTTTGAAGGATTGCTCATCCATTGCTTCATATATACGAAAAAATTGTCAGCCCAAAAAAATAATGAGCTGTTTCATAGAAAAGTGCAATACCTACGCGGTCAAAATGTATGGAACAGCTGATTTTTTTTTGGATAACCGACAAAAAAATTCTATGCAGGGAGGTCTAGAATGATATGTTGAATTCATGGTTACAGTTTGTGCACTGGATAAAAATGGATAAAAACTTATCCTGTATACATAGATAATGGGTGTAAGTTCATTAACAATGACAAAGTGCTTTGTAACTACCTACAATTCTACGCATTTGAACAGTATGCCACTAAATAAACAAACTACGAAAGATAACCAATTCCAACTATTTCGATATGCTTCACTACTTCCTACTTATTTCCATACAATATGAACAAATGCATTGTTTTATTGAACTTGTACTTATCGTAATATGTGACGTGGTATGTATAATAAAGACAATGTCAGGAGTTTTTTTTTATTCAGTTAATGCTTATAATAGTAACCAATGCAAAGATTTAAAATAACTGGAAAAATTGTTAACATACTGTATTGCTCCCACTCCCACTCGCCACTGCATCGTGAGCTACTGTCATGACGATGACGTTCAGGCAATGTAGGGCAAAGGCCTCCTTCCTCCTTTCTTACCTTTACTGCCCTATTTTCCCTTTTAAATATTTTCGCTACATAAGCTAGTTTTTTTTAAAGGTACCCATTTTTTATTTTCTTTGGGTGGGACATCGTCAAATAACTTCTCCCGCTCTGGGTGGAGCAGGAGGGCGTGTCAGGCTTTTAATGACTAAGACCCACCCGTATTTTTCCAGTCGCCTGTGTGCCTGGAGCCACGGTATCTCTTTCGAACAACCCGCACCCCTGGCAGAAGCTACCCATACCTTGATTATCTGTACAATTATGCATCTATCAAACTTATTGTTGAGCAGTGGTGGCCCAGTGGTATCCTCCCGACATGTCCCGTGGTGTTGTTGTTGTAGTTGTGTTGTGTGTTGTGTTGTTGTATGAGTTCGACCCCAAGCAGACACTTTACTTTGTGTTTACTTTACATTTCATCACCACTGCTTTCAAAACGGTGAAGGAAAACATCGTGAGGAAACTGGCATGTCCTTGAACAAAATCGAAGACATTGTGACATCTACCAACCTGCACTAGGCCCGCATGGTGGATTATGCCCCACTCCCTCTCACAGAGAGGAACAGTGGCGACGTTCTTGGCTGATTACTTAACCTATACTAAGCTAAAGTTACCTTGAGTATCCCTACCACTATGCACCTATCATACTTATTTCGCCTCGAAGTCTTGAAGGCAAAGGCTTTCGAGGGCCTCTCTAGTCCAATAACCTTTAATAAAACAACCCAAAATATTACAAATCTACTTACTCATACTGCCTCAGGTCTTCAGCAGTGATGATGCTACCAACCCTCTCCAGATCATCCAGCAAGTCTGCAGCCAGGGTTCCATTGTACAGGTCATCGCCCCCGTTCTCAGCTACCCTCTGGAAAGTGTTGCACAGAGCTTCGATGGGCTTCACCATCGTGCCAGCCTTGTGGAACTGCCCCTTTGCAGTGTTGAAGTACATTTTCCTGGGGATAAGAAAACTGGTTAGTTTCCGACTGTTTTTAAGTATGGGTGGAGGAAGATGGTGTGTGCTCTTAGTTAGGTTTATTATAAGTGTTTGTATTCTGAAACAAGATTTGTGTTTGTATTTCCCTATAGTTATCAGTAAACGGGACGTTTTACGCTACCTGAGGTATAAGTGGCCCTAGTGTGAGTTTCGTTTAACCATCTCGATCAAACGCATCGAACGTGTTCGACGCTCCGTTTGACCCTGGATTGGTTAAGGACCAATCGGAGGCCCTAGTGTGAGTTTCATTTAACCATCTATACCAAACGCAGTGAGCGCGTTCGGCGTTCCGATTGGCCCTGGATTGGTGACGGACCAATCTGAGCGCCAAACGCGGTCACTGCGTTTGGTGTGGATGGTTAAATGAAACTCACACTAGGGCCTCTGAGCGCCGAACGCGCTTGATGCGTTAGATCGAGATGGTTAAAACAAACTCACACTAGGGCCTCTGGTCTAATTGCAAAATTACACTTTTAAAATACGTACATATATATTGTACTTTACCTATGAAAGCTGCTGTGGTAAGGGATGTGCAAACATTATGGGGCTCATACAGAAAACTGCTTGAAAAACTTAGGCAATAGTCCGCAATACCATCGGTAACTACATAGATTTTAGAAATCGTAGTAGGTATGAATGAAACATTATTTATTTATTTTGTGCTGAGTAGAATTTAGAGAATCCTGATAGCCATTACAAAAACTTTGTAATCTGATAGATTAGGTAAAATAATAATTTGATTTAGTAATTAGGTACTTTCTAATCTGTTTGTTTTGAAACAATTCGTTTATTTTGCTGCTGTCAGCTATCATAATTAAGTAATTACTTTAGTAGACAATTCATTTGTTTTGTTATTAAAAATATAGTAGGTAGATATATACATCGACCAGCCACTGAATAAATAATTTTCCAAGTGTTAGGAAGATATAAACTTAAAATAAACGTTACATATTTCAAGACTTGTTTCAATAAATTAACATGAACTCGGCGTTGAGGAAACGATGTCTATTTATAACAGGAGGAAGTGGGTGATCAAATACAACAAAGACAGAATTTACATTACATTACATACATATAAAAATCCTCGGCAGCGTACATTGATCGATCAACATGCACAAGGGATTTTGAGGGCATAACGGTGCTACGAAAAATGCTACGAGGAGGCTAAAAATGACCGGCATAATATTTGGGCAAGCTCAATTCTGCGTAGCAGAAGTAGGTATGCATGCCTTGGCACGAACCCAGTGTTGCCCAGCATAGATTATCTTTATGGACACTAATTTAATATGCTAGAAGTCGAGTTTAGATAGCCCATTATGTTTTGTTTCCATATTCTCCAATATTCCTGCACCAACCGGGGTTTATGCTTGGGTGCACTTGCATAGTGCGTAAAGGGATAATCGTCGGTTGATGCCGATGTCGATTGTATATTTTTGGTTGCACTTCGGTTGTATTTTTATTTTTTTCTTCATTTTATATTTGACACATATTGGTATAAATATTGTATTTTTTTAAAATCTATCCAGTATTTCGATCCGTTGCTATTAATATTAATAATTGCGTTTTTAGAAGTGGTTTTTTTATACAAAATAGCATATTTTGTAGAAATCACAATAAAGCATAGGTGAACCACCCAACGTGATCCATACTATTTAAAAAATAAATAAAAAAACAGACAGGAAAATTTAAGTATAGCAGTTTACTGCTAAAATGTTTACTGAAAAATGATAAAAGTACCTACACTTCTTTTAGGTTTCATAAAAAGTAAAATGAATTATTTCAATTTAAATTAAAACTTGGCAATAGAATAGTAGAAGTATTTATTTAAAAAGTAATAATAAAACGTCACAAACTATAATCATAAAAATAAAAATTTTCGTACTAATTCATCCTCCAAATTAAAATCTAGCTCAGTATTATATTAAATCCATCAATGTCATCTTCAATACATTCAGTTCTACATGTCAAATTGTCGTAGAAGTGCCGAGCATCCTCTGGTATTAGATGTCTTATTGACATAATAATACCACGTGCTCGGGCTCTGCGATAGGTTTTCTTTTTGGCAATAATTTACATATCTAACTGACTCTTAAAAACACCTTCTCTCTCTGGATTGTCAGAGCCGTGATGTCTATTAGATATTTTACGAGTAATATCCAAACAGTCGTAAGCTTCTTCATCAAAGTCAGACTTCAGGTCTGACTTTGTTCTTTTTGATTCTCTTGTTTTTAGCCAGTTAACTTTGCCATTACTTGTCGTTTTCTTCCGATTCACTAAAAACTTTTCTAGAGTCTCCGTCAAGTAGAAATCATCAACTTCCATTTGGCAAGTTAGCAGAAGTTTTTTCTTTTTACATATAGCTATAGTTTGAATTTAGTTGTTAGGCGTATAAATCCTTCCACAGCAGGGCGCAGCAGCATGTTGGGTCCACTCGGTGCGGTACCGCACAAGTTACGAGAACAGGGCTTCTTCTTGTTCTTTTCTAACTTCCTGAAACCCTCCTCATCATCTAGGCCCGTTCTTGGCAAGGAGCTGCGGACCGCAGTCAGGGCAGGTTGAGTCCCCTTTTTCAGATTATCCCCTTTTCCGGTTTTTCGCAGAAGCTGCGACGCATCAGATTTGCCGGTGGCGACAATAGCAGCGTCGACACGAGGGGTCGACGTACCTACGTGTGACGTTACCGCAGCCGGTGTTGCGGTGCGGGCGACGGCGGCGGCGGGTGGGGTTTGCTCAGCGTTCTCGGCAGCTGGTGACGCACTTGTGTTCGCCGATCCAAAACTGCCGATAGATGCATTTTGCGCCCCTCGACGCGTGTTCACCTTTGAGGCCTCTGGTGACCCAATTACCGAACCAACGTTGCGCAATAATGCTATTTCTGGGCCTAGTTCAACATTGTTCTATTCTGAAACCTCCATTCTGGACTGCATCTTGGTCATCTCCACTTTCAAGGTAGTGATGTCCTTTAGCAGCCGTGTAACGTCGACATGATCGAACGTGACGGGGGGCAGTTTACTCAACTCCTTCGCCACGAAATTCGGCACGCCGTCCGGGTCAGTCTTCTTCAACATATCGATGATGTCTTGAATACTCTTCTCGGTTCCATCTCTGCAGCATCTGGTCTAGTTTTCCCAGGGACTGGAACAGTAACTGTTATCCGCTGCTGATCTCGTCCTCTTTGAAATTGGACCGGGAATATCTGCAGGATGCTCACCTCGTCCATGTTGTCGATAGCATGGACTAGGAATGCCAGCAATTCATTGACGATGAGTGCTCCCACTTCCAGCCTGACCCTCGATCCATGTATAACGTTGTAGCTTTGGTTGATTTTAGCACTGTGCCCACCCGTTGTAAAGCCAGATATGACTTTTATAAAAAAATAGCTTTTGCCCGCGGCTCCCCCGCGTGGATGTTGGTTATCGCGTAAAAAGTAGCCTATGTATATCGCTTCAGTGGTTTAGGCGTGGTAGCGTAACAGACAGACAGAGTTACTTTCGTATTTATAATATTATTATAAATAGGGATATGTTTGTCTGGATTCGGGGTAGAGGTAGAGCAGTCTTTTGCATTTCATACCTAAGACATTCGAGGTCTTCTTGATTTTTAGCTAGGTTCATATCTATTCTAAATTGCGATCTTGCTCTTTCGGCCTCGTGAAGATGAATGTTGTGTGTTTCTTTTATGGAGTTAACATCCCCACCACTTCTACCTGTATTTATTAGTTCTAAGCGAAATTGATCGCAAACATTGCACGTATCTTAGCTTAGTATTTTAGATTTGATGTTAAATTTGTCGTAAAAAAATCGTATGAAAAAACTGTAACTAAAAAAAAGATGAAGGGAGGTACCCACCTATCTACCTATGAAAGCGGAGCCGCGGGATATGCTAATCTTAATATATAAAAATCCAGTGTCATGATGTATGTTCCCAGTGAACTCTTCACCAAGTCAACCGATTTTGATGAAAATTGGCATTTATATGTAATTTGTTCCAACTTGAGAGATAGCAAATTTATAAATGTGTTGTTAAATTTAAATTTAATGAATAAAATATTAATAAAGAGTGGGTACCCAAATCCTTTAGTAGGTAACAAAAAAAAGTTGTACCTATTTATTATTATTGGCAAAATCGGCCAGGATGGTGTTGAAAAAAAGCAAACCACTCATCATCATCATCACCATTCCAGCCGATAGACGTCCACTGCTGGAAATAGGCCTGCCCCAAAAAAAAATTGGGGAGGTTTGCCCGCCTGCCAAGCGAGGCGATTATGGCAACTACCACTAATTTTATTTATTTATTGGATTTACACGGCTTAAAAAACCAATTCCATAAATCATAGTATATAAAAGTACAAACATAACAACTAAACTAAACTAATAGCAAAAATTTAATACTATTGTTCTCACAAAAATACTATTATTTTCAACAAAAAAAAATATTTACAGTAGGTAAATAGCCATCATAGACTGGCTGCCTTTTACGTAAGTAACTCGAACACCGATACCTCCAAACATTTTGAAATTTGTAACAAACAGCCCATATAGGTAGGCTGACTTCTGCAAAATAGGTATTTAAATTTTTGTCAAAATTGGCTGCTTTTACATACAGATGACTGTTTTTTACAATAAATATTCGTAGACATGGCTGCATTTGACGGGTCCTATCTCCGTGATAAATGGAGATACTGACATGGCTGTTTTTGCAAAAAAACTGTAATGTCGAAATAAGCGGCTGTGTTTTTAACAAATTTTTGGAAAAATTACCAAATGGCTGTTTTCTGCATAACACGATCCAATTATACCTACTAGCTTTTGCCAGCCGCTTCGCCCGCATGGAGGTCGGTGTATCATATTACATGCAAAACTTCCTCTTGAATCACTCAGTTTTTAAAAATGAAAACCGCATTAAAATCCGATGCGTAGTTTAAAAGATCTAAGCGTACAAACACGAAAACCGACTTTGTTTTGTACTATGTAAAGATTATTAAACGGCACTTTGATTCTAGTTGCCACTAGAATAAATACGAAGCTTTGTATGAAAAAAAAGGGGCAAGAAACTTCATAGTCATAAAAGAGAAAAAAAAACTTTACCTGAGATGAGGGTCATTCTTAATGTACGGAGCGGACTCAATTCCGTCGTACATGACCTTGGACATAGGGAAGCCGTTTTTGCATAGCTCCAGACTCGGGGCTATTAGGCTATCCCAGGGCAACTTGCCCCATCGCTTGTGAGCTGCCCACATGCCCCGGAGCTCGCCAGGCACGCCGATAGCCAAGGGACCTGGTGGAAATAATAAAAAATACTTGAGTTTGGAGTCTATTGAAATTCGATTTTCTTAGCATTCTCTTTGACAAGAATGGAACACACAAAATGATTAATGCACATTGTAATCTTGACTTTATTTTCTTTTCTGATTTTTTTTTCTTATGTTGAATGTCACTTACATGATTACATGTCGTTAGACGACCACATGTGACAGTTTTTTTTTTTGAGTAGCGGAAATCATCAAATAACTTCTCCCGCTCTGGATGGAGCAGGAGGGCGTGACAGACTTTTACTGACTAAAACCCACCCGTGTTCCCTCAGTTGCCTGTGTGCCAGGGGCCCCGGTATCTGTTTCGAACAACCCGCACCCCTGGCAGGACAGTGACAGTTGGTGAAGGTTCATAATAACATAACATCACACCTTGTTTCCCCGAAGGGTTGGGGTTGTACCTATAGTTCCTACAACCATATTTCGCCAGTTATGGTTAACTCCCATGTACAGACGGCACATCAAACTATCCCATACTCCAGGGGTGCGGGTTGTTCGAAAGAGAAACCGCGGCCCCTGGCACACAGGCAACTGAGGGAACACGGGTGGGTTTTAGTCAGTAAAAGTCTGACACGCCCTCCCGCTCCACCCAGAGCGAGAGAAGTTATTTGATGATTTCCCACCCAAAAAAAAGCTATCCCATACCGACAAATTTTCCCAATTGGACATGAACCTTATGCTTTTGTAATAAAGTTGAAAAACCATCAAAGAAATTTGACAGATTGGAGTAGCTTGATGTGCTAGCCTCTGTACCTAATAGGGGGCGAGCCTATTGCCATCAACCGGGCACAAATCCAGACACCAACTGAGGAATTTCGTTAAAAAAACCTAATATCATTTTGCGTCACCTGGGAATATTAATCAGGACCTTATACTTAACAGTAGCGTTCCCGACCACAACAAGCTAATATTTACTGGGAATTGCTGACAAAAATGTAAAAACAATAACGAGGCTGACTACACCAAGTCACGAAGTTATTTAAAACAGTCTATTTTAGTCTGCTGCAGATCTGTTGGCTTTTGGTTCAGTATAATACAGCTGCCAGTTGTCTGTCGATTAATATAATGATATATTCCACACGAGTCTGACCGGTTATGCTTATTAGTTATTCCCAATACTTAGTAGTCCCCAACAAAAGATCTACTAACGACCAGACAACATAAGAATATTAAGCGGGTGTGGGTATATTCCGCGTCCCAAACTGATGTTAGTGGGCGGAAGGAACACCTTGGTTTTATTACGTATAACTCCAATAAGTGATAGATAGCCCTTCATTTCTCCCATACAAAGGGCGTCTATGAGTACCTACCTACCAATTTTCTCATGAAAAAATCACTAAGTTAAACGCCAATCCTACTTGTAATATTAAATGTGAAAGTTTGTGAGTATGAATGTATTGATGTATGTTTTAATCTCTCGAGATAGATTAGAAACTAACGGTGTTCACAATTATACGGTGACATTTATATTCTTCCTATAATATAATAATATCCTACTATTATTATAAACGCGAAAGTTTGTAACTATGGATGGAGGGATGGATGGATGTTTGTTACTCTCTCACGCAAAAACGGCTGAACGGATTTGAATGAAATTTGGCACACAGGTAGTCTGTAACCTGGAATAACACACAGGATACTTTTTATCCCGGTACTACGTTCCCGTGGGATAGTTTTCGACCTCCACGCGGGCGAAGCCGTTGGCAAAAGCTAGTAATATTATAAACGAGAAAGTTTGTATGTATGGATGTTTGTTACTCTTTCACGCAAAAACGGCTGAATGGATTTAAATTAAATTTGGTACACAGGTAGGTTGTAACCTGGAATAACACATATGATATTTTTTATCCCGGTACTACGCTCCCGTGGGAGAGTTTTCGACCTCAGCGCCGCTGGCAAAAGCCAGTTCACCATAAGACAATGACAATTTTATTTGTCGGATATGGTAGTTACAGTCCCCCATATTCATAAACGATGATTAAAGTTAAATGGTGTTTAAACGTCAAAAATGTATGGTTAAACAGAGGCTAATCATCATATAACTTTAAACATCGTTTATGAATAAGGGGGATATGTCCAGGGCCTCAAGTCTGCTATTACAATAGTGTCATTGATTTCAAAATTGTGGATTTTGACAAGTTTGGTAATTTACTAATATAATGGCGTCATTATGACTTTCCAATGGTCAGCAACTGACACTCCATTGAAAGAAATAGCATTTATTGGTAATCTCGTACATAATGACAAATGAATGACTGACTTCGGTAATCTGCTAAAATTTAACATTAATAAACTAATAAATAATGTGTAAATTATAGGTATATAAATGAAATCAGGCATGAATAAATGTTCAAATTTAGTAGTCGTTTTTGGAAAATCATTTCTACTAACGGGTTTTATAATAATGGCAATACGACAATACCATTATAACACAATTCTATTACGAGACCATTGACCGACCAATGATCGACCATTATGAGTTTAGCAGATTACGAACTTTTAGCAAAATGACAAAGCCACAAAGGGATCGTGTTGGAATGACGAATTTATAAAAATAGCAAACTTGGGCCCCAGGACATTGCCGCCGCTTGGGAGACTTGAGCTGTTATTCAAATTGTCCAGATATGTAATTGCATAACACACTAACAGTAAGACTGACTTTCATTGTTACAGTTCACCAACATTCATTACGTTATTTACGTTGCTGAGCGGACAAAGTTTTCGAACATTCGAAGCAATGGAATATCCACATCCTTCAAAATGATTCAAATGCTGATTGATAGTGTGGTGCTGTTTATAATTTTGGTCGAAGAGAGAGCAGTGTTTGTAATTGATAACTTTACAGTTATTTTGTTGTTTATGTGCTGGGCCGACGGCCTATCTCGGGACGTTGGGTGAACGATAATATACATAATATCATGCCTAACTAACCATTAAAACCACAAGCGTGACGTTTCTGTAGTTAATAATATTTTTATGTTTGTTAAACTATATATTTTGTGGTTAAGGCCTGGAAAGTTCTACTAAAACTGTGTTGAGTAACAAACCTGAATAATATCTTGCTTAATCAGACGTTTTAAAGTGTTATTGATATTAAATATTTGAGTTCATTCGCCTGCATTTTATTTACAACTTACGTAATCGATTTGTTCTAAGAATATAAGTCAAATGTTTATTGTATTTTTAAAGGTGCCCGTGGCTTCGCCTGCGTCGATGTCGGAAATTATCCCACGGGAACGACGAACCGAGACGAAGAGCCTTACAAGATCAGGGGGCCTACTCTCTAACTGCGTCAACAAAGATACGGGCCCATCCGAAAGTAATCTTAGTGAATCCTACAGCCAATTAACTAACTTTTTTGGACGTTCAAAAACATATCGGGAGTAGGGACAGCTGTCAAATCGTGTTGTCATTCACTCTTAGTTCGGGCTCCAAACTAATCTTCTGTCCGTAAGTAATACGGAGTTGGAAACGCCCGTTACTACGACCGAATCGACGGACTTCGTGCTTACGGAGTAGGCCCCCTGCTATCTGGTAGTGCAAGTCCTGTCAAAATCGGTCCAGCCGTTTCGGAGATTAGCCGGAACAAACAGACAGACAGGTAGACAAGAATTCTGAAATTGTTTGTTGTTATTGTTTTTTTTTGGTACCTTATAAACTCTCGTAAAGCATATAGTAAAAAGCTGTTATTTTGTCGTTACATGCAGACGGTTCTTTTTTTATGTATTTGTATAGATAAAGCGGTCTAATCGTGTTTATCCATGGAAAAATCCGTAACATAATTAAATTACATAAAATTAAAAACACGTTATTTACCTAATACTTTGCTGTTTATGAACTAAAATAGAACAATGATTTGTAAGTTGTTAAACTAACAATATTACCGTCAGGAAAGGCACGAACAACCTAGTTCCTAGATTATCTGTGTAGGAGGGAAACAGGCTAGGTAACGGTGTGCCTAGGCAGTAGGCAGGCAAGCAGATAATGGATTAGGTAGTCGCTGTTACTTGGGTCAAGTGGTACCGACCAGCTCTTGTTGTTAGCATCATTTGACGAACTGAATGTGGTAAAGAATCCGCATTTACAAGCTTAAAAAGTACTTTTTGTTTCAAGTTTGAAAATTATTTGAATCGGATAGTTTTAAATCGAAATTTATGTGTGGCAACTAAATACTTAATAGAAAAAAAAAATAGAAATAAAAATAAAAAATAAAAAAAAACATGGTCCATTTCCTTCTATATTTTCTGCTCCATGAATGTAATCCTCACCACTCTTCGTAACTATTGACTTATTGCAAAAAAAAAATCAATTGCACCAAAATTAAGTACCTCAATCTAATTTAGCCAGCCTGACGCTTTTTATTTCTACGAAGAATACACAGTGATTTTTCTATACAAAGTCACATTTCGTTTCTCCATTTTTGATATCGCTTTCGTTTCTAACGATCTTTGTCTAGTTACTTTTATATGTAGACTATTTCAGAACAATATTTCTTTCCAAACTGTCAAAATCACACTGACAACAAACTATCTACTCGACGGCCACAAAGTATATACGATTATCTACAAAATCATGATTCGTTTAGAACGTATAACTGTGATAATTAATAGAAGAACTATCTTCTCCTATTGTACATCATTTAGTTAATAGTCATGTCTATTCTTCCGTCGACAAATCGGTGCTTGTGCTAAGCCTGCAGCTCTTCACAATGGATGTACTTTCTTTCTTACTTTGAACGTCATCGAAACAGTCACAAAATTTAGTTCATTTGCAGAAATTTATAAATTGGCTTATTAGTCGATTCGCACGAATTTACTTCATACTCCATTGCATTAAATTCAAAATGTGCCAATTGGATTTGTATTTATGCAGTTGTCGATTCACCCAAAAAATAAATTAACTTCGTACGAATCGCGTGCAGATAATAATATATTATTTTAAAAGTCTCGATTCGCCTGTTTCGGGCAAGTAAATTCGTTCGAATTGATTAATACGCATAATTCTCCAACCAAAATGCACACCATCATTATAAATTACAATTGGTGCTGTCCCACAAAGAATGGGGCATTCAATCCAGCGTGTCCTGCTGTCTGCACGCTACAGGATGGACGCTGCTGAAGGTGCCAAGCTCGGAGCCAAATTATGGGCTGACTGTATTTATATTACTATCGACACGACAAGAAGAAGAATTATAATTTATTTGTTCAGTTATCTAATTAGTTGCATAAAAGCTTGATGAATTGGAAAGGCTGTAATGCCAGAGGCTCACAATGCTGCGAGTGAAACTGAGTGCGATCGGCGCCGGCGCAGACTTAAGAGCCGTCTTGATTGGACCACATTCAAAGAGAAAGCCTTACTTAGAGAAATTCGCAATGACGTAGGTACGTATATCACACGTGTTTGTTATCAACATTATTTGGATTACAATCTCTGAGCGTTTTTGGTACATGACGATTCATTTGTGCCTCATGCTTTGTTTCAATTTAACCAGAATGGTTGGAGAACCGCAATCTACCTAGCCTTTTCCCAACTATGTTGGGGTCGGCTTACAGTCTTATCGGCTGTTGAATACCAGTCTTACATGGAGCGATCCATAACTGATATCTATAGCCCAGTTATTACGATATCGTTTGGTAAGATTGGTTTGTCAGACTTTCAGGCATATGACGACCCGTAACGACTGTCTAAGATCCACGAATGACATCCGAGGCGTGCTTGACGAGGCACGAGCTCTTGGAATGTAAATATGGGCCTACCTCGGCAAGCGTATTACTTATCCACAAGCGCTTCAATACAAGTCAATAGATTGATTGATTTGGTTGGAGAACCACTTCAACTTGGTTTTTTTTGGGTGGGAAATCATCAAATAACATCTCCCGCTCTGGGTGGATCGGGAGGGCGTGTCAGACTTTTACTGACTAAAACCCACCCGTGTTCCCTCAGTTGTCTGTGTGCCAGGGGCCTGTATGCCAGGGGCTGCGGTATCTCATTCGAACAACCCGCACCCCTGGCAGGCGAACCACTATGGTAAAGTTACATTGACGAAACACCATTATACATTTTAGTTTTAGACTGAAATAACAGGTTTTGAATGAGTCCTTTGCCTAACCGTGGGATGAAGAGTGGGAGGGTACAAGTTTAAATTGATATCCGGAATAAACGTTCTCTGTAGTGATAAATACGATTTGGAACAGTCACCAAAAGAGATAAATAAGCAGGGTTGTCGGATATAGTTGAAGTTTAGTAATAAACCGGTGGATGTTTTCGAATGAAATTAAATTGGATAAATTAACGATAGTTAATAAATTAAGTTTGTTTTTTATTAATTAAACAAAATTTTATTCGAAACCATCCATGGGTTTCTTATCCGATGACCCTGGTTCTTTATCTCTTTTGATAAGCATGTATCAAAGCATAATATTACGACCCATAGTTTTATGGGACTTGACGGGACCATAGAACAGGCAAAAAAAGTCAACATCAAAAACATTATCATGTATAATTATCATCCTTAAAATCATTTTTTTTTCATGTCACGTCTCTAGTACGCCTCCATTCGTCGACAATTATAATCATCATTCTCTAATACACATGTTTTGCACATAAAATTGTACCGTGTAAGTACTTGTTCAATAAAAAAGCAGTTTAAATGTTTCGCATCGATAAATTCAGCTGCTAACCCTTTGACTTTGCCTAAGAGCAAAGGGCGAATTAATAATAAAAATTCAGAGGGGTGGAAAGGTCTAGACACATTGCCCTACATTCCTGAACTAGCTAGCATTATTAAAAGCCTAAATGGCAAGTTCGGTGAATGCTAACATTATGCCGAGTCGACCCCTCGAACCTCGAAATATCGCTGACAAAAGACCTAATAATAAAAGGGGCTTGGAAAATTCTAGACGCATGGCCTTTATATGTTGTGCCTATGTTTCAAATCGAATATTTTTCAATTGTTTCTTGTTTATTCAACTGTTTCGTTGAAATAACATGCTGATAATTGTATTGTTACCTACGTGATGTTCTAAGTGGAACGCAATATCTAGAACGTTTTCAATTTTGTTGATTAAACGATATTGTACATTGTTGATAGTCTTTTGTTTGCAGCATGCGGGTTTTGTTTTGTTTATTCTTACGAAAATGTAGGTTTCTGTGCAGTTTTTGTTTCTTAGTTTTCCCATAGTTAAGTAGAGCGAGTCTTTCGTTATACTTAGACCAGCTTTTGCCCGCGTTGCGTTCGGAAATTATTCCGCGAGAACGTAGGTATTACCGGGATAAAAAGTATCCTATGTCTGTTACTTAATTCAAATTACAAATGTCTTCTGAACCCGAACAGCCGTTTTGCGTGATTGAGTAACAAACGTACAAACTTTCACATTCGTATTATTACGGAGGATAATAGGATATAGGATATCCACTGCTCCTTAAGGAACGTTTTTCCGTTCACAGCCGTGCCGGGACGGCTTGGTAATATGGAATGGTAATTGAACTCCGCTCTCAGAATTGTATGACTTATCAAATTGGAGTTTCCTAAGATCTTCACGTGTAAATACGAAGATTAAAATTATTAGTACAAAGCCAACGTTTTTTTTTCCATCGCCTTAGCTAAGTAAGTAAATATGCATTCATGCTGCTATTTTAGTAGTAGTAGTAGTTTACCTACTAGATGTCTAGGTGATAAAATATTAAATACTTCGAAAAGTAAACAACATTATATTTCTGCCTAAACAAACATGACGGCTAATAGCCACGCATGGTCGGCCTCCAACCAGTAGCATTCTCCGTTCATATTTCAAGAATTTTCTCGAACGACTGCGGGGCCGACGCACACGAGATTTTTTTTTGGAAATGACATCTCGCAGTTGACCTTGAGAGGCCATAACTGCTCAACCGGACTTTCCTGTGAGTGCTTTTAAGTAAAACTAAAAGCCTCCAGCCAGGGCATAAAAACCTACTTAAACTAAAGCAACTGCACGCTGAGGGCACCCCTGTGGGGTGCGGGCCTCGGCTCAGGGCGGTGAGCGGACTGGTGGGGGAGGGCAGCAAGTGGGGACAGGCTGGATCAAAATATTTTCATTATTATTAAATCTTGGGGATTTTTACTCTACTTGCTCAGCTTCGGCGCGGGCTGGCACTTCAACGAGCAAGGGACGGTCGGGGTATGCCACAGATACAGAGTTTCACATTATAGTATACTTAGTCTCTTATTAACTATGGCCCGTTGCACGCACACAGACAAAGGATGTCGTGATGTGGAGTCTAGTGTAGTCTCTATTGGAATATCTAGTTGGCCGTGGTTCTGCAAGACGCTAGACTAGACGGAGGTACGTCAATGGTCTCATTTTAACCTTAAGCTGGCCTAGCGTAGTACGGAGTTTCAATAGAATAAGCGGCCTCCTTACATTGTTTTGTTAACACAGACGCGTGACCTGCTTTACAATGTGGCCAGCACCAGCGTGACACACTATCAATCAGAATCTGAATCATTTTGAAGGATATTGTGATTATATATCCATTGCTCTTCCTACTCTCCCTAAAATCATTCCTACTGTTAGTTACGCGGAGCTCCTTGACAGGCAATGACATTGCTGCTCACAATTATAAGTAGGTACATTACCTATTTGCAAAGATAAAAGTGCAAATGTCAAATTCAGTAGTACGTGCAACATGAGTTCCCTATTTCATCACCTGCCAACTACTACTGGACGTACCTTATTAGGATTGGCATGCGAGACCCATACATGCCATCTCGGGTCTAGGGACCATTTAGTTAGTATTTCACAAGCCCCGTTTTTCACAAGCCATGTAATTATGTAATACCTGCGTATCAAAGTAGTATATCTGTCTAGCGATAAAGATATCTTTTTTATAAATCAGTCTGCGATATTACCATTATCTGAGGCCTTAGTGTGAGTTTCATTTTACCATCTCGATCAAACGCATCGGGCGCGTTTGGCTGAAGCCCTAGTGTGACTTTCATTTAACCATCTCGATCAAACGCAGTGAGCGCGGTCGGCGCTCCGATTGGTCCGTCACCAATCCAGGGCCAATCGGAACGCCGAATGCGGTTACTGCGTTTGATCGAGACGGTTAAATGAAACTCACACTTGGGCCACCGATTGGCCCTGAATTAGTGACGGACCAATCGGAGCGCCGAACGCGCTCGAAGCGTTTGATCGAGATGGTTAAATAAAACTCACACTGTGGTCACTGTTCAGTTTACGGTTTCTTTGTCGCGTATCTAGGTATCATCATCTGCCTAGTATTTTCCTAACAACAATGTTAGGGTTGGCTTCCAGTTTAACCAGGTGCAGCTGAATACCAGTATTTTAACCGCTCCTATGTATATCCTATGAAAATAAACACTATCTTGTTGCCCGCAATTTGACTAGCATCGTATAAAAACATTTACGTGGATCCCGATTTTGTTTTAGATTTTAATACAGGGTATTTTAGTATTATTGTGCGCCAAATTTCATCGAAATTGGTTCAGGGGTTAAAGCGTGATTGAGTTACAAACATACAAATATCCTTTCGTTTTCATATTGTTACTTTTTCTTGTATGGAAAATCGATTTCTAATTATTGATTTTCCATACATTAAAAAGTAATAACAACAGCTGAAGTTAAACTCGTCAAGGTTTTTGATAAGATAGGTTAGTTTACTTAAACCAATAACCTGTATTTAATAAATATACCTACTTAGATTAATACCTGACCTTAATTCACTATCTGTGGCGCTGAAAATATGTTGATTATTTTGTTTTGTTTGTATTATTATCTTAAGATTAATATCTTTTCGAATGTTTATTATATACGGAAATTACAATATGTTTCTATTGTTCGTAATTGTTATCTGTGAGAGTTTGTTTATTCTAGAAAATAATTAGGCAGGTAAGTACTGAAGTATTCATGTTTTTGGAGATGATTATTAGGTTCCCGGTAATCGGAATGATATTTATGTACCCTAATTGCGCAACACTATCAATCAAAATCATTTTGAATGAATGATTAAAAAAGGATGTCTTTATTTGCCAGAAAAACGGTACATAGAGGATATTGTTAATCCATTTCTAGAGATCCATATTTGCTTGCGGCTAATTTCGAATTCGGACTCTATAGTTCTGAATTATACAGACCTATTTTGCTTGCGGCTAATTTCGCATTAAGTCTCTTTAATTCTAAAGGTGCGATATGTTCGACAAATTTGTTTGCGCTACAACGTTGAATAACGAAATAGATGTTGTTGAACTGTGAAAATGAAAGCCATTCCTACTGTTGTGGTACGGATTTACCCCACTGGGCCCTAATTCACTAAGATCAATTGATCACTTAACGATTCCTTACTTCGAAACCACGTCAATTTCTTAGATCACGCACGACATCTGCTAATAAATGTCGACAAATTGTCTTGGAACATACAGAATATGACATTTCGATTCCGATCGATCTACAAAACACGATCTTGACGTAGTTTGAACGTAGTAAGATTCCGCGGGGAATCATTATGACCATACAGATTTGGGGCCCTGGTCCTGGAATGAGATTCAGAGAGTCTTTACCTGTTTACGTAAGGTAATAGAGCAGGTTCACTCATTCATTAACTGTCATTGAAGAGGATGCTGTCCAGCCAAACCATAATCCATTAACTAGATCGATGTCCTGCCTTTCTAGTCCCAAACAACTTTTTGCTTCGAAAGTGATAATATCCCGGACACATTAACGTTCCTCGTCAGATGTTTCCAAAAGGTGTTGATCACACTCTTGGCAGCACCAATTTAGTTTGCTTTTATGAGTCAATCTTCATATAAGGCCCCCGGTATGAAGATGTTATGGAAATATAATTTTTACGGTGAAGGAAAACATTGTGAGGAAACCGGCATGTCCTAGAACTAATAATACTCGAAGACATGTGACATCTACCAACCCACACTGTGCCCGCGTGGTGAATTACGGCCTATTCCCTCCCTCCCTCCCTCTTACGGAGAGGAGGCCTGTGTCTCAGCAGTGGGAACTTAATATGCTGAGTATGTATGCGTGGTCTGCCCATGTCGCTCAAGTCAGTCGGAAAGTGCACTACACTTTCCATTCGCTGAAATGTCTGCAAGGCTTCTTGCCCTTTAACACCAAAATCTCTCTTGCTCAAACTCTCATTCAGCCCATCATAGATTACGCCGATGCCTGTTTTTTGGATGCTACGGAAGAACTTTTAAATAAACTTGAGCGTTTGCAGAACATCTGTATTCGTTTTGTTTTCAATCTTAAAAAGTATGATCATGTTTCCAACTTTCGTAAGACACTCAAATGGCTCCCCATTCGATTTCGCAGGAACTCTCGGATACTGTGTCTGCTGTTCAACCTTCTTCACAATCCGAAAACCCCTTCCTATCTGCGGGACCGTTTTTCCTACGCCCGTCCTTCAGATGCGCCTTGCAGGTCGCATCTTAGAAACCTCCATAAGTCCCCTCCCCACTCCACTGACTTCTACTCCTACTCCTTCACTGTGCACGCGGTGCGGTTGTGGAATGCACTTCCGCCCGACATTAGGGACTGCCAAACTGTTGCAGTTTTTAAAAGAAAAGTGAAAGAACACTATCTGTCCACATCGTCATAGTTGTGTATATATTATTTTATTTACATTATTATTATTAATATTTTAGTGATATTTATTTTAGAAATATGTATGTATGTATGTTTGTAATTATGTATGTAAGTATATTCCCATATTAGTTGTTTAATTTGTTTAGTGTATTATTGTTTTTGATCGTAAATCAATGTAGTTTATTTTCTTATTTACCCTTTCACACGCTGTCTACATTTCTTTATCTTCTCTCCTATCGCAGGTATGCTGGAAGAGATTTCTTTAGAAATAAGCATCACCTCTGTACCTATTTTTCTGTTCTAATCTTCTTGTATGTTTATATATGTGTGTACATAAATGGTTAAATAAATAAATAAATAAATGTAATTTTTCTGCGCGACGTACCTTGTGCACCTTTCACTTTGAAATCATGTATGTGCCATACTTGGTACAGCTGACGCATGTGTAAGTACGTATGTATATTATATACACCGTGACTTTTTAGTCGTCTTATAACGGCAGCCCACTTCATGTATCCAATGAGTACTAATCATTTATGTAAAAAAAAAATATTTTTGAATAATTGAATAATTAAAACAATGAAAATTTCATTCACTAAGACGCATGACGTAGCTTGAAACACCCTGTTGTGGAGATGGAATTAATGATGGAATGTAATGGTAGGTAGGTAGATATCTTCTACCGTTTGATACGTAAACATTATTAACAGGAAGGGTGTTTCATAATTATTTTAAAGCATATTTATTTTTCTTTGTATCTATTATCTTAATTAATGGTAACAATATTTTAATCGCGCCTAGAGGTATTTTATGACGGATACATTGAGTGGACCACTTTTGTAAGACGACTAAAATGTCACGGTGTATACTTATATTATGGAGTACACTCCAGTCGTGCGGCGGAGCTGACACACTTATTTAAAACTACATCCAAAACCCACCTTTAGCAGCCTTATCCCAGCTGCCATTAAACATATCCACCGTCGCTGCTCCTGGGGCTGTTTCCCTGGCATTCACAGTGTAAGCCTTCTCCTCATCCTTCAAGTAGACTGTCATGAAGAACCCTCCACCCAGCCCCATGCTCTGCTGGTTGAGGAGTCCGTTGCAGAACATCGCTGCAACGGCCGCGTCCACTGCTGAGCCATTCTTCGTGAGGATATCTCTGCAACAATGATGTCATTATGATTCATTTGATCTTTAGGAAGTATGATTATCAGAATATTATGGACTTAAATTAGAGTGTTGAGCTAAAAGCATAATACAATGACTAAAATTTTTTAGCACTAATTTATGCATTTAATATTGAGTCTCATTCCCTTGAAATAAGATCCAATTTTCTTTGGCTCAATCAGAGGAGTTGCGTTTATTCGGTAACACCTTATATAAAACACAAAACAAGGAAGCAAAAGTGATTTAAGTGCGCTTCAGCCTGTAAATCATCTCAAGCAGTCTTGGTGGACCAGCGTGTTTACACCCACTATAACAGGGCGGGACGAACTGATTCACGCTATTATTCTAGCACAAAATACGGTACCGTCTGTGACGCTGCACTTAAAGATCTGACTATTATAATACTGCAACGAATTCCTCAAATTGCATTGCAAGTGACCACGGCCATCAAAATTTCAATCGGAAACATGTGGGCTAAAAAAGGTACCCCGAACTCTTTAGTTGGCATCGTACGTTTTTGCTTTATAGATAAACAAAGAATTAAAATAAAATAAAAAAAGAGTCAGCTCATAAATTTACACACTTCAATGTTAGCGAGTTTTAGCTCCTACGTGCGTGTCTCTGACATGTCCTACAAACAAAAGCGCTTACAATAGATATAATTGTGCCCACTTCAAAAGACGTAAATTGTTTTAGTGCAATAGCCCGCCCACCAAGTAAAGATTCTAATAGGCTTAATATTTGATCAAAGGAATGTCCGTCAAGATCTCGCCGCATATGTTTTGGAACATCAACATGATGCTAAAATTCATCTAGCAATTCTAAATAATATACAGGGATTTCTCCCCAACAGCATTCTCTCCCAGGAACAAAGGTAAACAAATTACATAAACGCGAAATTTTACGAAAAATTCTGGAGTGGCGAAGATATAATTATCGCCGCGTCTGACTTCTACCTCGTAAACGTGCATGTGCATATAAACAATGAAAATACACAGGTGTATTCACCTACGGGTGATCCAATACCCGGCAACATACACATCCTCTACCAGAATTACCACTATGATAGCTGGGTCCGGACCAATGGCAAAAAATACACCAACAACCGGATAAATCTAATGTAAATTCCAACCAACGTTAAAACACCACATCATACCAAATTATTATAGCCAGCCTACGGAAAACAGGGATGAATTCAGGGCCATACAGCTCCACACACTACAGGAACTGCGAGCAACACACATCGGGTCTTGCAATTTTATTAAGAAATTTGAATTAGTCAACACTGTCAACAGTAAAAAGAATACCGACTCGATGTCAGCTACCCTTGAGGTTGGCATGGGAAAAGACAAACCAACTCTTCTGTACATAATCAAACCACACATCAACAGTTGTACCTCGAAAGCCATCAGATCCTTCACAGGTATACTGAACTTGATTAGACAAAAACCAAGAAAATGTACGCGTATAATACTCGGCGACTTCAACGCTCATATTGGTCGACGAGATACACAAAATTTCCAACGCATAGGGTTGATCCAACAAAACCTACACCATGAAGTTTCCAACTATGACGGCGAACGACTGCAACTATTACTTGATATAACTAACAGGGAAAAACTTCAAATTGAAACGATAAAAGCTAGATCGTTATGCAGAAGAATAACATGGTCGAACGGCACTCAAAAATCGCAATTGGATCACATCATGACGCAACAGAAAACCTATTTCGTTTCTTTAAAGCTGAATGGTCCTCTGGCTGCACCTCCGACCATAAAATAATCTGGGGACTGGTTAGACAAAACAGAATTGTAAACAAAAACCAAACACAATACCCAAAAGCAACGGCAAGGTAAGAAAGAAAAAACAATTCATGCCAAGAATTTCAACCATAAAAAATGCAACTATGCTGCGCTCAATAGAAATTCTACCAAAACAAAATACCACGAATGCATAGCAAAAAGATGAGCAAATATAGAAATCACCCCAACACATGAAAATATCGAAATACTCTGGAACACCATTACGGAGGTATTAAAAGCCGCTGCCGAGAGACTCTGACTCTTCAGCCAATGTACTCAAGGGATCATCGATTAGCCTTTGCCAACCTACAAAAAGCCAAATTCCTATATAGCAGAAACCGGATAATCCCAATAGGCATAACCGAGTAAAAGAATGCCAGACGCCACTCCGAAGGGTTAAACTTCTGGAAGAACAAAAAACATGCAGAGTCTGCTTCACCGGACTAGGGAAAATTCACCCTGTCAAACAAAACGCCAAGTAAAACAAAACGTAAAATAAACATCTGCCTAGCATTTTCCTTACTGTGTTGGGATCGGCTACCAGTCTTACCGGATGCAGCTACCTGCTCAGCACCAGTATTTAATATTGAACGTTAATGACGACTATTAACGAAATTTTTCGTCGGTTATACAAAAAAAAATCAGCTGTTCCATACATTTTGACCGCGTAGGTATTGCACTTTTCTATGAAACAGCTGATTTTTTTTGTATAACTGACGAAAAATTTCTACGCTGGAGGGTCTAGAATGATATGCTGATTTCATGGTTACAATTTGCACACTGGATAAAAACTTAGCCTGTATAGGTTTCAGCACTTTTCTTCTTAAAATCTAGCTGAGATTTCAATAAAATAAGCACTAGAATCTATGCTTTTTCATCACCATTCAGTAAATGGATCATAATACGTAAGAAAGGAAGTACCTAGGTACCAGTTTAAGGACCTGCTCGGTACCTAATACGCGACGCTCGTGAACAGATAAGTACTTAATCATTTATCTCTCTGTTTACATCCACGGAAAGTGTCCTTATCTCTTTATTTATCAACGCTTATTTACCAACACTATCAGCTACCTCCCTTTCTTTTGCTAAGCACTAAGTATTCTGTAATACCTACCTCTCCTACTCTATTCACAGCAATGGTCTACCAAGGCATGTGTACCTATGTTTTAAACCATATCTTTCAGTATACAATACAGCTCATTTTGTTTTACAGATTTAAATACATTTATGTAATATCTACCTGCTAGATTAAAATGCATTGATTACGTTTGTTTCTATAGGGTACATTTTTAACCAGTGTGCAAACTGTAACCATGAATGCAGCATATCTTTCTAGACCCGCTAGCGTAGAAATTTTTCGTCGGATATACAAAAAAAACAATCAGCTTTCATAGAAAAGTGCGATACCTACGCGGTCAAAATGTATGGAACAGCTGATTTTTTTTTGTATAACCGACGAAAAATGTCTATGCTACGTGACAAAAAATGTAAATAAATATCCAAAGTCACCGCTATCCGAAATTAAAGTAATTTTTTACTTTGTAGTGTTTTTCCGGAAGTCGGTTGTTTTTTTTGTAGGAGATATAAATTAGTCCATTGCTTTATAATTATGTTCGAAAAATTTGTCTGCTCTGAATGTTGATCAATTGACAAAATGAAAGCCAGTCTTACAGTCAGGGGTATTTGTGCAACACACTAACAAGTGTGTCTGACTAAGTAAGTGTGTCTGTGTGTGTGACTGATTTGTCTAATGTTCTAAAAATAGTACCACTAACGTATAGGAAGTTATTGTAGGTAGGTACTTTGACATTGCCAACACAGACTTAGTTATTAGAGGTCAGGGACTCAGGCTGGATCGATAGTATCCGACTAGGCCAGCAATATTCTGCCTTTCGCTCTCGTCTCTGTATAGATGCATCATAGTATAGGATTAGATAGGTCTTTGCTGCGATATTGAACCCTCTTTCCACTTGCTCACTTAGCATATTTTGTTGCTAAAGGTCTATGAAGGGCAAAAAGAAAATGGTTAGGTAGGAAGTATAGGAAAGATCTGGAGAGTTATGAAAATGTTTAAAAAAAAATATATCTCGGTGTAGGTATGTGTAGGTCTATAAGCAGCCAATTTTACAAGTCGCATTTGCCTATTATTAATTTCATAATATTCGACATAATATTCATGTACCAGGCAGGCGCGGTCGCAGCCAAAGACTTTGGGGGGGTCACAGACAAAGACTACCTACATATTAATAAGAAAATGTATTATATTTTCGAAAAATTACTATTTTAAGCTTTGCGTTTACGGCTTTGGGGGGGTTCATGACCCCTAGAACCCCCCCCCCCCCCTCGGACCGCGCCTGGTGGCAGGGACATCAACGCACAAACTGAAACCATAAATTCAGCATATGATACTAGAGTCTCTACAGTAGAAAGTTTACGTAAGCTATAAAAAAAAAACTGTTTCGTAGAAAAATTTAATACTTACGCGGTCAAAATGTAGTTATCAGAACAGCGGAAATTATCTACGCCCAGGGGTTCAGAATTATGCACTGAATTCATGGTTTCAGTTTGCTCGTCGATGTCCCTGCCACCCGGTATATCTTTGGTGTTCAATTGTTTTCGTTTTTCAACAACAACTAAGTATTTGTTGAAGCGTTAACCACGAACAGGTAAACACAATTAATTTACTAAAATAACAGCAATAAAAGTTATCTAAGGCAACTAATGAATTTTATATTAATAGCATGTAAATATTTTCCTTGAGTACTTGTACATATTATTAACCGTATTTTGTTTTAATATGGTGAGTCTTAAAAAAAAAGAATTTCGGAGGCGGGGAAAGATTTGACCTTGCAAGTCGGATGACCATCGAAAAATTATGAAAGCAGTTTCCTAAAAACATCAAAATTCTATTAAGTACCTAATTGTTTTATTTTGCAGGGGACATTATTATTGTCATAGAAGATGTGCATCGTAATCTAATAATCGGGGTGACATATTCTTTATTGAAAATACCCTGTCAATAAATACTTAAAGTTAAAAAAAAAATACACATTAGTAATGATATTGTTTTATAAAATTACTTCCTGGTAATAATCACGTGTCCATTTTCCCTATTAATCGAGTTTAGATATTTCCGTAAATACAGATAAACGAATGACACACTCTAGTTTTGCTATGTTAAATTGTCACGGAATAAAAGTTTCCTATGAGTCATTAATAATATCATGTGAGTTCTACTACGTCAAACAAACATCAATAATCTCATAATTTATTGCATAATATTTGGTATGGTAATTGGGATTCACAGACCCACCTACGTATCTATATAAATCCATCTATACATTTATTATTACAATAAAAGTGATTTTTACACGCTTTATATTAGCTTCACTTGTATGTTTGTTTGTAACCGACTCGTTAGGTCGCGATTTTGATCCACTTCAAACGGTTAGATTTCATTTAAACTTTGTAGACTTATCGAGGACCGATGACAATTCAAAAATAAAAAAAGAAATAAAAAAAACAAAAAAAATCACGCTTTTGTAGTTAGCAGAACTAAAAAAATGTAAATAAGTAATAGTTTAAAAAAATAAAAAACACGCTTTAAAAACCAAACTGAAAAAGTAGAAAATAATTTAATTCTATTTAAAAGCGTGGGGTGTTTGATATTAATTGATTGTAAAAATACCTCAAAAAGCACCCCACGCTTTTAAATAGAATTAAATTATTTTTTAATACAGTTGCTCAAAAAGTGGTGTATTGCAGGGACGTATAGCGTTCGGGATGTGGGCTATTACATACTAGTGCTTTTTTTTTACCTTTCCCGAACTCGTGCGTTCTCTTTCCCAACTGTCAAAATAATGTCTATTAAAAAGAAAAACCAACCATGAAGTTTTTACTAAAGAGTTTTTGTGATTCATACAAATACGTATATTTCTAAAAGGAAGCTACTAATTTATTTCAATATCAGATTTAATGATTTAATTGAATGAGTTAGGTTAGGTTCCATTTCATTTCATCTCATTAAATTTCATTTTCATTTCATATCAATAAAAAAAATCTACTGAAGACTAAGCTGTATGGATAGTTCCCTTTGCCTACCAAAATGGGTGAAAAAAAAAACTCTGCTTATATTATACGGTTGGCGCCATTTTCCAGAAATTTTCTTTGCGAGTTTAGTTGTTTGTTGCACAAAATGAGTAATTTCGACCCTATTTTTTTTGAATTAACACCACCGGAACTCAGTATAATTGCACAAAATGCTTCGGAGAACATTTTACCGGAAAAGTCAAAAAGTCGTTACATATCTACATACGACGAATTTATTGCGTGGAGAGAAGAGAAAAAAGCAAATAGTTTTTCAGAAAATGTTATGTTGGCATACTTCTCCGAACTCTCAGCAAAATTAAAACCGTCTACGTTATGGTCGAGATTTTCGATGATAAAAAGTATGCTGAAAATAAGGAACAACGTGGATATAAGTGAATACCCAAAATTAAATGCTTTCTTAAAACGACAATCAGACGGTTTTACAAGTAAAAAGTCGAAAATATTAACATCCAATGAAGTGGAAAGGTTTTTGAACGAAGCTCCCGATGATCGTTATTTAGCCACAAAGGTAATTTATTAATAAGTACTTATATTTTTCTTTAGTATTCAGTTTACGAAATCGCAAAATACAGTCAAAACATTATTTAAAAAAATATTAATCAAATCCCTTTTTAGTAGGTTGCTCTGATTTTTGGCGTTGTTGGAGCTTGCCGCAGAGAGGAGTTAGCCAATATTACTTTAAAAGATATTGAAGCCCATGGAAAAATGCTACTAATCAAGATTCCGAACACAAAAAATAAGATACCGAGAAGGTTTGTTGTTGAAGGAGATTTTCTTAGAATAGTGCAAAAATATATGAATCAGCGGTCCCAAAAAGGAAAAACCGACCGTTTTTTTCAAAATTACCAAAAAGGGAAGTGTACAGCTCAAGCAATCGGGATAAACAAATTTGGTAATATGCCAAAAGAAATAGCAACGTTTCTTGGTCTGCCGGATGCTGAGTATTATACTGGGCACAGCTTCAGGAGGACCTCTGCTACATTATTGGCAGATTCAGGAGCCAATTTGACGTCCTTAAAGCGACTAGGAGGTTGGAAATCAGACAAAGTTGCAGAAAGCTATATTGGTGATTCATTAAACAACAAACTAGAAACTGGGAAAAAAATCACACAATCCATTAATTTAAGGTCCAGTCCGTCTTCTTCACATGTTGAAGAGAACGTTCGTCCATCTACCTTCGTTGATAATGATAATTCATCAGATCCAATTCCATCAACTAGCAAACGCCATTGTATGACAAATATACATGAACAATCATACGAAATTAATAATAGTTTGTCTCAAACAGTAAATATGCAACCTAAAACTTCCCCAGTTACTTTAAAAAACTGTACCAATTTCAATGTACATGTGTACTATAACTTTTATAAGAAATAAATGATTAGTTAGTTGAGTTTATTGTGTTTTTATTATTTTATTAAATTGCTTCATTTTTTCGCAACTGTATTAAAAATAGTCGTTCAGTACACCTGCGGAACCGTCATTGCAACTTGTTCCGACTGTCAACCCTCGCCTTCGGCTGCGCCTCGGCTCGGGTAGACATTTGTCGGAACTCTTTGCAATGACAGCCTTTCCGCACTTGTAATGAAATATACTATTCTACTTTTTTAGTTTGGTTTTTAAAGCGTATTTTTTAGTTTTTTAAACTATTATTTTTCGTAGGTAGTACCTACAGTCTGGACGTGTGACACGTCATTGCGTACCCCACTTACACTAGGAATGGCTTTAATTTTGACATTTCAACAACATTCATTGCGGTTTTTACGTTGTTGAGCAAACAAATTTTTCGAACATAAGTAGCAATGGATTAGCAATATCCTTCATAGTGATTCAGATTCTGATGGATATTGTGTCACGCAATTAGGGTGCGTGTTATCCTTCTAGTCACGCAACGGATTTTGATTTTTCATTTAGAGAAATCTCTCAGAAAGATGTAACTGTATAAAACATTAACGTTAAATTAACTCATAGTAAAGAATCTCCATGCTTTGTCAAGCCACAAAAATCAGCGAAGCAGGGTCGGGTCGCTAGTGTTTTTAGGGTTCCGTACCCAAAGAGTGCCAACGGGATTTTTTTATTAAGCCTCCACTGTCCGCCCATCGTCCGTCTGTCTGGGGCTGACCACCGGGCTGAAACCCATTAACGTAATAGTTGAATAATAATAACAGTTGAAATATTGAAAGAGTGTATATGTGTGTATTTCGATTGCTGATATAACGATAAATAATAAAGTTCCTACAAAGTGGGTCTCCATACGACAAATGAGTTTTTTTTCGGAGTCCGACTGGCACTTCGCCGGTCTTTTTTATAAAGATTAGATATACACTGTATTACTGAATTGGGTCATGATCAGCATTACGTGAATTTATAGGTTTTCTCTACCTAATTTTTATCTGGCACATTCGTAGCGTACCTATTTAATTTTTTTAATACACTGAAACATTTTCCATACATTCTAAATATCAGTGCCAAGGAAACGACCGAAATATCTGAGAACAGATTTGAAAAAAGATTGGCAATAATTTGCTGTTCGAAATTCAAAGATAAAACGGTTGAATGAATTTCTAGGTAGGTACTTACCAGAGTGACGTTTCTTTAACTACTAAAATTTTCTCCATAAACAATGATTAATGAATTGTTTTATAATAATATAACCATTGTATCACAATAACAAAAAATCACATCTTAGTCACAATGTAAACATGGTTGTTTAAACAATTCCGAATAATGTAGAAATATTTTTATTTTAACCCGATATTCCCTATCGGTATAGTCTCGTGAGGTTAAGCACTTTGTTTTTAAAACGATAACTTTAAATAACAATGCTTTAACATTCTCCAATATTTCATCATTCAATTTAATAATAAAACAAAAATCTGGTGTGACTCGTTCTAGTGTTTTGAATTTAAATCACGTGCGCATACGCAGAACTTTTATGTTTTGAAGAAAATGAGATTTTTTTATCAATAACAAAGATTTGTAATAATATTATTTTATGTGTCATTCATTGTTAGGCATTTATGAGATGATTAATCTTTAAAATATGGAAATTTAAGACTAGGTCACAACCTTTATCGTAAAATGGAATGATGACATTCTTGTGAACGAGAATTGCCCGTGAATGGGAGACTATATTATGTAGCCGTTGGTCCCGACAGTCATTCGTGGATCTTTAAGTCATTATGGGTCGTCAGAAATCCGAAAGTCTGACAAACCAGTCTTAAGGGTAACCTAGTCGCGGGCTCGAAGTCACTGATGGGCCTGGTTAAAAAGCACGCCCCCTCACCAGGCATCGTGTCTGACAGAGGTAGTATCAGTGATGAGCAGTTAGAAGCTAAACTACACGCACAACGTTATTGAGAGAGATGCAGGATCATTTATAGTACAACAGGCGCGTAAAAATTAAGAACAGTCTTTCGGAAGATTGGTTTTTATGAAAAAACCACTGTATAAATAAATGACCAAGAAAGTTTATTGTACTTTTCGATATTTGAGCTTTGTCGGTACCGACTTGGTTTTTCAAATTGTATACTTCTTTTATTACTTAAACACGCCCAAAGTTAGGTTAAATTAGCAAGAAACTTATCTTTGTTGGCTCATAACTCATAACATTTTAAAGGCTTTTTATTTTAGTATTCTGTTTCCGTACACACAATATTAATAATGAGACAAAACCAAACTATGTTTAATTTTTGATGTACATTATCGAACAGTGGAGTAATACACTCCCGAAGTTTGTATGGGAAAAATGTGGACTAGATTCACCTGAACAAGGAGTACCGTAAACCCCACACAGGATTATGAAGAATGAAAAAATAATTCCTTGAGGAAGTGGCAATGCCTACTTCATAAAAAGTCATAATGATGATTAAGACTTAAATTCATGATAAATCGGTATTTACAAATTCAGACTTGCATCGTATTCTAGTTTATTATTCGATCGAATCATCGAATATCATTCTAGAAATATATTTTTTCGACGTCATGAAACGAATTCTTTGAATGTTTCTGTAGCTGATACCTCTCTTAGCATGAATCACATAACACATAACACCACGCCTTTAACACCTGAAGGGTCGCGCAGAGGTTTTCCAATGGCAAACCTACATTTCGGCAGATTTATTTAAGTCCCATGTAATTGGGGACGAGCCTATTGCTATCAACCGCAAAAATTCAGCCTAACTACGGGCTGCTACTACCAAATTCCTGATGTGAAAACCCAATAACACTTTGCCCAACCAGGGAATCGAATCCAGAACCTCGTGCTCAGCACCAGCACTAGGGACCACAACACCAACGAGGCAGTCACTATCCATTGTCTTCGTTTAAAATCTAATCGCTTTCACATAATTATTATCTGTGATCTTCATCACCATTATCAATGAGATCAATTTTTCGCCTAGCAATAATGATAGCATTGTCTGTCTAATCACCAATTATATTGTCTAATAAAAAGTGCTGGCTCTTGTTAACAATTACAGGTTACTGGCGTGACTACGGCTCACGAAATAACCACAGATCTCTCTTAGTACGGCCTGGCTTTTATATCATCCAAATAGGCTGTGCCGAAAAGGAATTTAATCTTCAACATACTGGCTGGTTGGTATCTATTTTCGTTGTATGAATTTGGGAAGTCTAAAACCGTCTTTAGTTTTAGTTCTTTGTTACAAATCTTTATGAGTAGCTAGCAGCGGCGAGGTGTCAATTTTTCTAAGAGAGAAGCCGAAGCGAAGTCGGCTTCAACTTATTGACTTATCAATAAACAATACTTACTATCATTCTAAAATTAATATAGGAACGTAAATAATTAAATACAATTAAATTGAACAACTGAAATACAAATAAAATGTGCAATATTCCTTCATCTCTTTCTAGCTGACGCATTTTTTTACCCATTGTACGGCGGCTTACTCTCGACTATATTAAACGGTGCCATGTGACCTAAATTGACATCATTACGGGATCGCTGTTTTAGTTCCGATTACGACGTTTTCGCGCCAGGTTAATTTAGAATTATTTTTTTTGTTGCAATACAAAGCTAAAAATAACCGTTTTTGTTGTTTGAATGTTATGGTGGATTAAATATCCGTAGTGTAACTATATATTTTGACAATAGTAGCCACTATTGACGTGCGATTTTTTAATAGCGAGAGTTGCGGATGCGAATCCCCGAAGGGAAGCCGGTAGGAATCGTGTTATATGGTGATTTCACCACTGGTAGCTAGTCATCCTTCTTCAATCATCTTTTTCAAGTCATCTTTAATTAAGAACAAGTTTTTCCTATAAGTACTACGTAACGTCTGTTTCTTAGTACAAGACCTTGGTTTTTACTTTTTCGTGAATCGATTGCTGCTTTACAATCATTACTCATCACAATTTCATAATCAGCCTATAATGATTCCACTGCTGGGATCCAGGCGTCCTCTCTGTGAGAGGGATTAGGCCGTAATCCACCACGCGAGCCAGGGTTGGTAGATGTCAAATGCTTTCCTAATTTTTGGTTAGCGGATTCCTCACGATGGTTTTCTTCACCGTTTTGAGAGTCAGTGGTGATGAAATAATTTACACAATTTAATGTTCCGTGTGGTGCCGGACGTAAATAAAAGAATATCACCATCCCATTTCTTCCCGTGGGTGTCGTAGACGGCGACTAAGGGACTTATTAGAGAATGGGTAGCAGCGTTCTCTATGCATTTTACCACCATACTGCAATCGCCAACCCGCCAGCCAAGCGTGGCGATTTTGGTAAACCCCCCTTTTGGGGAGGCCCTTGTCCACCAGTGGACGTCTTTCGGCTGAAATGATGATGACGAATGAAATGCCCGACCTACAACTCCTCGCGGCCGTTATCAGTGAGCCACCACGGTTCTCATCACTATATAAAGATAATTATACACCGTGACATTTTAGTCGTCTTACAAAGATGGTCCACCCAATGTATCCGTCAAAACATACCTCTAGGCGCAATTAAAACATTGTTACCATTAATTTTTTTAGTAAATGGTAGTAGATAGCAGTCATTGGGTACATGAAGTGGGCTGCCTTTGTAAGACGACTAAAATGTCACGGTGTATATACAGAGTGTAACAGAAACCCTATTGCTATCTAAGCACTAAAGATAACAGCTGGTATAGAAATCACTATAGGTACATAGTTTCAGCTCAAAATAAAATACTCTAAGAATTGATACCAAATTTTCGGTTTCATATGTTTCTTAAATTCAAATCATAACAAACGTGTCACTGCACTACGTAGGTCAATAACTTTCCACGTTACTTGCTAATATCACGATAAATCTCTTCCGAGACATTGTTTGTTTCAATTTGTTCTGGTATCAATGTATTAAAAATTGTCGTAACTTCCGAACGTGTAGAGATAGGATTAAAAAATCCTTCCAACATCGTTTGATATCATTCAAAGACGACTAATGAAAAATCGAGCGTGATTCTTCAGTAGTAGGGTCTCAGGTCTTTAACTTACTTTTATAAGTACTAGCTTAGCTGATACTAGACCCACGTCTTTGTATTTTCTACTTTTTACTTTGTCGTGGTATAAGGTAATAAACTAATAACTCTTAGAACGCTTAATTATCAGTGTATGAAAAGTTTTATCTCTCATACACACGATCAATGACCTAACTGGTTGTAGCTGTTTTAGAGCAAAAAATGTTATGAAGCCATGATTCAGTTTGTCCGTTACATGATCTCTCTTAGATATTATCTGTAATATCATCTAGTTGGCTAGATAGGCGTGTATTTATACGTCGGGATGTTTTTTTGGTGTCCAAAATTGGTAGGTAGGTACCTATGGGTTTTTGTAGGCGATATTTTTTGTTATATTGAGTGGTCCTTGGGAACCAAAAGATAAAAACAGTATAGGTATCGTCTGTGTTTCAGAGTTACGTAATTTTGTTACTGCCCTTACTCTTCCAGCGACGCCATAAGCCGAGGTCCATACTCCACAGGGGACCCCTAGCGTGTAGTCACTCTGATGTAAGTTTTTAAGCCCTGGCTGGAGGCTTTAGGCTATTGAGGCAGCCACAGGCAAGTCCGGTTAAGCAACCGACAATCTCCTTAGTTGACCAGCGAGGTGTCCCCAAAAAAAAAAGTTACGTTATTATGAAACGTTTCGAATTTTAAAGTTGGCATAGATGCATAGATCTTTGAGAAGGCTGTGCTACAATCACTACAATAATGTCTGTATATTTCGCAGAAGACCGCTTTGTAACCTTACCTTACTGTGGATAATTTAAATCAGTGCAGGTAGCAGACATACATGGAACACATTAACACTCGATTCGGAGCGTGTTTCGGGGAAGCTCAGTAAAAGGCACAAACATGATCGAATTGGAGGCTGATTCTAATAAAATCTCACATTTACTGCTTAGGTACAATATACCAATTAGTTAATGGTCAGTAAAAGATAACGTTATAGACTTGTAGCGTAATTTGTTTCTTTGTACAAATGACCGCTGGAATAGAGAAGTCATTGAGGGCACATTCTACGTACGTTTTGATAATAGTATTTTCTTAGCACGTCATAATTTTGTTTTGAATACGTCAATACAGTGTAAAATGAATGTGTTTCAGCTCAAAATCAGCTGTTATCTCTTTGTTTATGAGCGAATCTGGAAATGGTTCACTAGGCGCCCTGTTAGTGACATATATTGCTGCTATTAACTGCCCACATTGTTATAACAAAAATATAGCCCACACTGGACCAACGAACACGCTGCCAAATCTCGTGTTTACTTATTGCTGTGAATGCTGTGATTGTTTTATACATTATTGAACAGATAAAATTCAATAGAGCTCCTGTAAACGAGGAAGGAACAGGGAAGTTTGGCATTAATTCCTTCTGCACATGTGGCTTCCCTGGTACCTCATTAACAGTATAACTATGTGAGAGTCCCAAGATCTGCTCCCAAATTACAATGTTAATTTTTATTCTTTTTATTTTTTACAATTTCTGACATAAGTATTCTCGTCATTATTTGACATTATACATCACTTCTAACAGCATAACTACGAGTATGTGAGAGTCTATTAACTGCTCCCAAATTAAATGTAAATTTTTATTCTTTTTATTTTTTACAATTCCTGACATATTCTCGTCATTATACATCACTTCTAATATCGACTATTATTAGTGATTCTCATGGAAATCACGTCACTTGGTTTAAATAGGTTGATTTTACTTATGTAGAATCTTTTAAATATTGTGAATGAGAGAACGTTGTAGGCCTTACAGACTGTACATTTGTAGACGATTTTCTATTCTTTATTTTCAGTCCTCTAAGTACCTGGTACTTATTGACAGGCCTGCACTGTCCTCCCATACCTATTATCATTGTAATTTGAAAACATTGTAAAAGCAAATTATTTTTAGAAGACTAACCGTGGAGTTTCTTGCCGGCCCTTCTCCATAGGAAGCGACAAATTGGAACCGTGCACCTAGCTTCTGACGTTTCATAAGTGCCCATGCAGGTTTATGTGAAATAAAATATTTTGATTTTGATTTTGAGGGTGAGTTTAGTTAAGACCTAAGAGCGTTTTTAGCCCGTTGGTCAAGTCCGAGGCAAATTGAAGGAAACGTGATTAGGAGACCTAATTATATGAAGTTATCGCCAACAGGTAGTTAACAAAAACGTGACTTTGTTCTGCACATGGTTTCAGGTAGTTATAATATTTAGATGAAGATGCTGCCTGAATGAATATAGAAAAGAGAAAACTTGACAGCAATTAACAGATTTTATACCAAAAGTTTAGATACTGACAGTATGTAGCTAATATATCTCATCATCTGCCTAGCCTTTGCCCAACTTTCTTGGGGTCGTATCCCTGTCTAACCCGATGCCTATAAGTAGGTATTTTACATGGAGCGACTGCCTATCTGACTTCCACATCCACAACCCAGTTACTGGGTAAAATTATTAGTAGATACCCCTAGGCCTTTGGTACGCCTGGTTCTCAGACCCATCCCGTAATGACTGTCAAAGATCCCCTAGTTTCACGTGCTTTCGGAGGCACGAAGGGGTCATGATATGTAAAGATGGACACTAATCTACCGACCAAACGAGGCAATCGACCCATGCGGCTATTATTACTTGGCCACAAGCTAATAACCCCATAGAAAACAAAAATACTAGGAAAAAGTTTGTCTAAACACCTTAATAATATATTATTTTATTTTATAAAAAGCTGAAGAATTTGTTTGTTTGGTTGAACGCGCTAATCTCAGGAACTGCTGGTTCGAATCGAAATATTCTGGATAGCCCATTTATCGAGGAAGGCTATAGGCTATATCACATCACGCTAAAACACTTAGGAGCCGAGCAAAGAGAAAAAATCACGAATACGAAGTACTCGCACGGGCAGGCGATTCGAAGCGACGACGGGGCAGGGCAGCAAGAAATTTGACACGAACGAAGTTGCGAGCAGAAGCTGAGTGTTTTATAAAACCCTTATGTTTTTGTCGGGGTAAAAATTATGTAGATTACTACATAATTTTTACCGCATTAGCGTAGTCTCTTTGTGTAAATTATTTCATTACCATTTCATTGCCCTCAAAACGGTGAAGGAAATTTCTTGAGGAAACCGGCATGTCCTAGAACGAAAAATTCGAAGACATGTGACATCTAGCAACCCGCGCTGGCCCCGCGTGGTGGATTACGGCCCACTCCCTTTCAGCAAGAGGCCTGTGTCCCAGCAGTGGGAATATAATAGGCTGATTACACTTATGCTCACATATGCTTTGCGTAATCTCGAAAATATAAAATATTATAAGCGTGTTCAAATAATAACTTAATTAAATACAGATTTATGTGACAGCAAAGCAGTAATAGGATAATGAATAACTACAGTAATATTGATGATGAAATGGAAAATTTGCAGGAAATACTCCGTTACTTAACTTTGTAGGAAGTGATAAATTGTCCAGTGATAACACTGTGAATTACTTTGTGATAGGTACAGTTATTTGATAACAAAGACCTGTTTACTTGGCTCAAGACTATAAACTAGCACATACCGTACATTAGTTCAAATTAATTTGTTTTGTTTGGCTTTCTGTACAAAAGGAATGAGAGTTATTTATGTATGTTCATTTGTTTTTCAGGCTCAACGCAAATCCCATTACCTACAATAGTTTTGCATGATAAAATGCTCAAGAAAATACATTGTTTATATAAATTTTTTTTCCAATTTCTCAGACTATTATTATGGGCTGTAATATACCCATACATGTACCTACTTAAGCACTTACTTAAATGATGAATGTGACTTTTCGATGTCACATTCATCACCTAAGTAGGTGGTAACTGGCTGAAATCTCAGTAGAATCTAGAATATTCGACATAAATATTTTCGACGGAGACAAGTCCAAAAATAACTAAAGGCATGAGCATGTCTTTTTCGAAATGTTTATTTTCTCTGAAAGCCGGGAGACGGTTTGTCAATGTCTCTCTCACGACGCATCGTGTCTTGGTTTTTCTTTTATGGCAATCTTTATTTAGATAAATAATACTATTACGCTTGTATTCCCCGACGGGTAACGACAGAGGTGACCCTAGAGTACCTAAACCCACATTTAGAAAGAAAAAATGTTTATTCTGCACAAACAAAACGTACCTACCTCGGTACATTACGAAAAAAAAAATACCCTTTTTGACATTTTAAATATAATAGGGGGCGATATTAGGTATGATAAAAATTAAAAAAAAACCATCGAAAGGAGACGCGAATGCAATGAGTAGACGATTATGAAGAGTAGGTTAAAATAATGCATGTGATCCACACACCATTGTCTATAATATAGAGAGGCATTAATTCAGCAGATCTATGACATTTCTCTTCTGTGTTGATTGGAGGAATTTTGGCTCATAAAATGAAAGTGGAAAAGCACAATCGATCCATTTTCTCTTTCAAATAAAGCTTCAGTCGACAGTGGCTAAATATAGGAATCTCCCCAGCCACCGGATCAATACAGACATGTGGAGTGGAGCAGACAGCCGTGATTTCAATAGGCCTCAAATAACAAAGTAAGTAGTTGTTTGAACAAAAAGTGGATTACTAACATTTGCTGTCGCCCAAACACCAAATTAATAACTTGGTGACAAAGGATTTTAGAAGGTACCTAGTTAATCCAACTGAATTTACGTAAACTGTAACACTATCCTGAAGTCGACACAAACAACAGGCACAGGAAAAATAAGAAGGTACATTTTCAGTTTGATACGAATGGAGATATGAATGTACTTAGATATGAATGGAGAAGTGATGGATGGAGAATGTCAACAATGCTGCAACCTATTTTTTCCAGTTATGCGAAATAACTACGAGTTTTCCCGCCACAGATTGAAATTGTCAGTTTTTTCTTTAAAAACTGATTATTTAGTAGTCTATTGCCTAAAGGCCAACAAACTTTAAGACTGGAGGGATAAGTGGGAATTAACGACTGTTATCAAATACTACAATCAATCTCAGCTAGCTTGCTGTTATCCATAGTTAAAGTTCAATTTATTCACCATCTATATCTTATCACAAACTATAGCTGATTAATTTGGTATTGTCTTGTTTTCCATAAAATAATTTGTACTATTATTGTTTTCCATAATCGTCCCCCCTCATAATATTTACTTGCACTATTATCATTTATACTAATGAAGTAATGACGCTTTTCATACCAACTTATTAGTCGTAACTTTTATTTGCCATTAAAATAAGTTTCCATAATAACATGTGTTATAAATGTTATAATCATTAGTTTCTATAAGTAACACATTACATAATCGACACTTGACATAAGCAATATTTAATATAATTTAGAAACGTTTATTGTGTACATACGTACAGTATATTGTATTATATAACGTGTATTATTCCGAATGTTTATCTACCTATCTATTATATACATATAAAAATGAATCGCCGAAATGTATGTATGCGCATAACTTCCGACCGACTGCACCAAATAGGATGAAATAAGTATAGCAAATAAATTTCTGGATTAAAATTAATATGACACTTGATTGATTAAGACCAACGAAATTAGTGAAAATGGTTTTATGTAATTTCACGATTATGGCAACGCAAGCGTTATTTCTGAAGAAATTATGGCAAATACAAGTAGGTATGGTACCTGTAAACAATTTTTTCATTTTAAATTATGGCAAACTAATTAGGTATTAGTAATCCGACTTATTTAGGTACCATCAAATATTGCTTAAGACATACAGTCACGTGGCCTTACGAAGACTAAGCATAGGTAGTGCTCAGTAAGCAGTCAATAGACGTGACTAAAATCTAAATTGCCTTACGATGAACATTCAGTCCGTACCTAGGTAGAATGTTACTGATTAGTCCGTCTGGGTATAAGACTAATTAAAAACCAACAAAGATGATAGGTAGTAGTAAAGAATTTAAAAATAATGTCTGATAGCATTATCAAAGACTGTTTACCAGGTTTGCCTTCTTTGACCGTTAATACGTCACAAAAAATGTAAACAAATTATCGGCTAAATGATGTTGTACCTATGTTTATTAGCTCATTATGAACCGTAGAAACATAAAAAAAAACAGTTATGAACTAATGCTGTTTACCACTTTACCCACGTAAGCGAAAACATGAGGAGATGCAACAAATTGTAATCCTAATTTCCTAAATCGTTGGTTTAGTGCACGAAAATGCAGCATTTTCTATTTTGTAAGCAAATTGTGGTTACTGAAGTAGCGTAGTGTGTTGTTAATTAGATAATCATGTGTGTGCCTACCTGCCTATCGGATGTGTGTGCCTACGTGCCCGCAGTCAGTCCTTCTAGAATGAATTATGTTTTACTGCCAAAGTAACGTTAATGTCCAAAACAAACGTGACTAAATGTTTATTAGATTATGTAAGCGACTTGCCCATTAGATTCGCTCGTTCGATTTTTCTACGACGCAAAATGTACAAGACTTGTGTTGTGTGTAGAAGATAATAAACGGGCGAGGCCAGCCACTTCGGTCTGCCGGCTCGCTCAAGGTTGTTTTTGTGTATAAACACGGCTCAGGCGATCGATAGTGTGGGCGACCAACCGCCGCGCAGCAGCGGACGACCTCGCACATTACGATTTTCCGCCTCAAAAACATAATAATAACAAAAGACAATGAAACCACAAAATAGTCTTAGAACTATAATTTTTATTTGCCTTAAATTATTACAGTCCTTCAAGTACCTACCTCAGGAACGATACAGAACATAATAATCTAACTAGGAATAATAACACAGCAGTTGTGAGCTTTACAACAAGCTCAAATAATAATAAGAGTTGAGATCAATGGTGGAGCGGTGGTGGGTCCAGCTGGTGCGGCGCTGGGCGCGCTCACCGGGGGCGCTGCGCCCTCGCGCGGTTCCGCAGCCTGCTGGAGTAATGCGCCAGGTAGAAGCCCTGCGTCAGCAGGAACCGCCGCGGATGCTCCGTTGATCTCTGAGACGTGTGACGGCCGGAGCTCTCCTCCGGTATCCGCCATAATGTCCTCCTTTCGCTCGGCATATCGATTGTCCTTTTACACGCCATAGTCCTCAAGTCCAACGATCCATTTAATTCTTATTGCTGTTGGTCTTCTTGTTATTCTCTGTGTTTATGAGCTTGGTGACGATCTTTCTGGAATGGCCGGACGGGTCGAAGTGGTTTGTGTGCTCGTTGACCTCCTTCTTAGTGCGCTGCTTGCCGCTGTGTCCGGAGAAGATGTGCTTGTCGTGGTCGAAGTTGTAGTAGTCGTACTCGTCAAAGAAGGCTTCGGACATATTTACGTTTGATTATTTGTAAATATTATTGAAATCACGGGAAATTATGTCGCAGTAGCAACTGACAACGTTACTCAAGATTTTGTTTTCACTGAATGTTCAATATAATGGCCGCACGGCGGTTTTATAGGCTGCCAGCAACACGTCACGGCGCATGCGCGTTGATAAAATTCGCGAACCGTGATTGGTGGAAACACCGATGACGACCCGGTTATGAAGGATGTTTTGTTTATATATAGACGATTCAATGTGTGGGTAAGCCGGCTCGGCAAGTGTGTCACTGTTCGGAGTTGAATTTTCTACTAACACGTTGATCGTGGTGGAATTCGGCATTTTTTTAGCAAGAATTTGTTTTGCGGAAATTGGATTTGAGATTATTTACATCACTCACATCTTTGTTCTTCATTCTACGATAGTGTTTTTTTCCTTTTTATCAGTGGTTGAAATGCTAAAGGTGTATTTACTGGATTTTGGTCTTAAATATTGAATTCCTACGCTTATTGCCGTATTTCTACCTAGCTTTAGGAATTTATTACAACAACGAATTCCCAAAAACAGACAAAAAAAAAATCTAGCTTCAAAGTGACCTTGTTGTATTCGGTACTGACATTGAAATGTATGATACTGTTCGCTCATTAGGCTTTTGATTTACGCAGTAGTACCTATTGCGGCAAAAACCAAATATAAGTTTTGGTATTACCACCTATCGCACAAAACATACTACTTTGGAAGTAAAATGACTACCTAGGCAACACAGAATGCCGGCTCAATGTTACCGTGATTATACCACGTATACGGCATGTATACGGTGATATTATTATGTGCACACGTATAAAATAGAAAACTTGTAGAAGTTATATTAGGAGTCGGTCAATAAGTAATGTGATTCGATATCATGTGAATATAACTAGAGGTGCGGATGAATTTTATTCGGCCATGCAGCGCCATCTAGTATCGAGTAGCGGCTGCTTGAATGTTTTAGAACACCAGAATGGTGGTGGAGATCCAGAATGGTTCAAGATTCAAGATTCAAGATTCTTTATTTGTGGTTGCAACGCAACTTCGTCACACAACTACACAGGATGTGCAAGGGAAAGGAGTCATCTTAAAGCGAAATTAACAAGTCTTATTTACTTTGAGAAATAAGGTTAGGGTAGTCAAAAAAGTATATAATTTAAGTAACCACTATATTACTCTGTTTTTCTTTTTTAGCATGCTTATTTTTAATTTATACATTCTTTCAAAAAGTGAATTTGGACCAATTTGTTTTCTTTAATATTCGATCGTCGAATAAAGTTTTTAGGGAAAGAAAATTTGAAGCAGTTGCCCGGAAAATTGGAAAATTCGGGAAAACTGAAAGTACTTACTTTTTTTTTAGTATTGTTTGGACAGGACAACGGCTGTCCGGACAGTTTGTAATAATAATGGAGAGCGCCAAGATTAGGTTATGCTCATAATAAGCTGTGACAAAAGACCGAGTGGTTCCTAGCATAAACAGACCTGCACTGCAAGGTGCCAATACAAGGACGCACTACAGTACCTATTCTAGTTCTTAAGGGACTTCATTATTTAAAATTTTGAGACCAATCCCTATCACAAGAGAAGCTAACTTGTCAGTAGAGTAGGTCTAGGTACCAACGCTTATCTGTAATTGTCCTTCCCGAAGGAATTCCGAGGCTTCTTCTTCGCGAGCAACGACTTTAATCCAACAAGAAATAATGTACTGCCAGAATAACTAGATCGAGGGAATACTTTTGTACCAGCGATTTGTCTTGGTAGCCTGGCAATTAAAAAAACTAAATTGTTAGGAGCTGTGAACCTTTAATTCCTTATATACTTAGGTACTTGTGGTTCAAAGAAATTGATTTACTGAGATTGAAAGCGGCAGTACTGACAGGCCTCAGCAACAATTTTTTTTTTTTTTTTAGCTCACAACATTCAGTTTTTTTTTTATTATAACCAAATTTTAAAAAGCAAAAGTCATCATCGTCATCTGGCTAGCCCTCTCTTAAATTATGTTGGGGTCTACTTTTAGACAAACCGGATGTAGCTGAATAAAAGTATCTGACCTAGTCTATCTGACCTCCACAACAGTTAATACGACAACCCTTGGAAATACCGGTTTTCAGAGTTTCGTGCTCCTGACTACCCCGTAATGACTGTCAAAGTCTAGAAATCTTCAACACAAAAGCGAAAATAAACCGTATAATTCAGGCATTAGCAATGTTCATTCGCCACTGGTTTGTTTTTATTTAGAACTACTTAATACTAGGTACATACCTGCCAATTTGTGAACATTGAGGAGCATCCGTGCAAACAGCAGCCTTTTGGAAAACATGAAGACGGGAGGCCGAAGGTTTGATTGGCTCAATAGGATCGGGAGGTTCCGCCGTCCTCCGTGAAGCATAGTCTGCACTCCCGATGAGGTAGCCACTCAGTGCTGATATGAAGACCAGGACCGCTAGCGCTGAGATGACGATTTTGGTTTTGAGTTTGTATGGCCTGAAAGAAAATTATGAGATTACTAACGCCATCTGTTATCGAGTAGCAGAAACAATCTCTCAGTAGGAAGCCTTAATTCAACATTTTGTAAATATTGTGCTTATAGTAAAAAAAAAAAAAATCTGTATGACTATTTTCATGATGTTTATAGGTGCTAGGATGTGATTAAGCGTCAATTATCACTCACTTCTCAGGATAATCGTCATCATCGTGGCTAAAGTTGCCTTGGAATATGGCAAACCTATTGATGGGTGACACCAAACGTATCGTATCTATGGGACTGTCATCAGCATGGCTGCTTATAAAGTTCCTCCTATGAAGACCGCTTCGCAAGTGATGCTTCATGCTGTTTCAGATATGACAGGTTATTTCTCTTCAACGGCACATAACAACATAACCTAGACACTTTTCCATGACTGTTTCACGATGACTGATAACCAGGAACTTTGTGATCAAATAGGCAAATCACGACAGTGTTTTATTTTGCTTTTTCTCGCGTAACACGGCTATTATTAAACCTTTGACGGAGCCAGTGACGTATACTCTGAAATGGCAGGTGGTTACGCAGTGAACTTGCTTGCGGGTATCGAGAAAATCGATAAGGAGAACAGCTGTTTTCAGCGCTTTCAGCCTTTGTAACGCTTGTTCTGATTAAAGACAGATGGCGATACTGGCGAAACATTAAGTAAAACTTTTCAGCGAAAACTCGAAAGTTAAGTAAACATTATGACCGCCTGGAGTTTTTCCTGTATTATATAATTATGTGTAGCTTGATAGATAGTTTGCGCAGTTAATTATTGCAGGCGCTTATTTTAACTGTGCATAGAATTGTAAAATGGCTATCTCAAGCACGTTTTTATTGGTTACTCTATGTGCAATACGAAATCTTGTGAAATATTAGGTATTAAGATATGTTCTTACATGATACGAGTTTTAAAGATAGGTACTTTCTTAATTCATATTTTTAACTGCTTCTTCTAACATTGGCATTGAACATCAGAATTTCTACAAATGCCAATGTTAGACATTGGCATTTGTAGAAATTCTGATCAATTGTTCAACAACAAATATGAAAAGAAAGTATTAGAAAAATGTTTTGTTAACTGATCAAATACTTAAAAGTATGAGAATACCTGACCTGCTCTGAGGCCCTAGTGTAAGTTTCATTTAACCATCTACACCAAACGCAGTGAGAGCGTTCGGCGTTCCGATTGGCCCTGGATCGGTGACGGACCAATCGGAGCGCCAAACGCACTCACTCCGTTTGATGTAAATGGTTAAATGAAACTTACACTAGGGCCTCTGTTATCGAAAAAAGGAAAAGTTTTCACCAAAACGATTATTTTATTTGGTTACAGTGTCAATAAAAAATATACCTACAGTAATTAATTACTTAGATTAGAACATAACACTTAAGCTGAAGAAAACAATTACGTCTTTTATAAAAACCAACCCAACTATTATCTAATGATTACCTGTCTGGATGTGAGTCGGGCAGCCGGATGAGCACATGATGCCTTTTCCTCCGTACATCGGCTTTCCCGGGCTTTTTCAACGAACTTTGTCTAAGCAACTGTTTCTCCGACATTATGAATATTTAACTTAATATAGTCATTTAATTTCACTATTATTTTGGAACAGTTTTTTAGCACAATATTTAGCTTTCACAGTTGTTTTTGGGTCTTCATTAATAAGATATTGAATTAGTCAACGTTATTGAAAGAGAGTGTAATTTCACTAATCAAGAGAAAATAACAATGATATATCTGTTATTCAATCATACTGGGTGATTGCCAAAATGCCGATTGTTAAGTATGATTAAGTAACAAAACTATTTATTTGTTTATGTGCTCTTTTCAAACATATAAGTACCCACACACACAGCATATTAGGGAAGTTTCAAAGAGAGAATCGTTTTTTATTTTCTTTTTTGGTTATATGTATAAACGTGAGATATTACAGCGGTCGGTAACTACCGAGTGTTTTTTATTTTATTTAGCTACCACAGGGGGTAATTTCCATAATCACCGCGCTACTGATAAAGCCTCTTGATAATAAGTAAATGTAGGTATTGTTTACTTACATCAAGATCCTATCAACAGCTTTGCTTGATTACGGTGAAGTGTCGTTGATCGAGAAATTACTATCTCATATCGGTTCGTAAAATTTCAGTGCTGAAATTCAGCTGAAATTTCCATTATCACCACGCAAGATAGGTTCTTTGTTATATGTTTCATGTTAGAGGGTCTGGTTTTCGCACTTAGTCCTTAAAATGGACCATTGTGCGTGGGCCATGCTGACCGTCGTCGGCGGTTATTCCAACCAACCCACGTCCCTCCAAAGGTGGATTACATACATCTCCTGGTCTGTTAAGAACATCTGTGTAAGCTCTGGGTGTCCCGACTGTGTCAAAATTCACACGTAATTGTTCAAGTTTTCACTTCTTTTTTTTATAATCCTTAAAGGCTCCTGTAAACAGGCGCGGCGTGACTCACGTAGAACAATTTTTAAGAAAACTTCATGGAAATCGTTTTACAAGTATAGTCACGCGGTCGCGTAGCGCCTGTCTGACGAAGCGTTTAGGGTTCGTGTTTGTTTATTAATGACAAAGTTCCTTTACCTGTCTCGTTTTTAGATTAGGATCGATAACTCTTTTGTTTAAAACAGGATGGAGTCTGTGATTGTAGATAATGTTATGATTAATATTGTGATAATTTATTGTTTGGTGTTATTGTGACCAGTCATATTATATGATGGTCCGTTGGCTGTGACGGGGATATAATGAACTTTTTGGAAAGATCGTATCAGGACCTAAATTAAAGGGCCTGTGATTGCTATCATATAGGGGTGACTGAGGATACTATAGTCGTCTGGTAAATACATATTACGTACCTACCCATTTATTCAGTACATCTTTAAAGTATTCAGTGAAATAAAATGTAAAAAAATCCATCACCCTTTAAATATTGGCACATGAATATAAGAATTGTTTTATTTAATGAAAATTACACCCTTAGAGATATTGTCAAATTCATGGTTAACAATTTTTATTTCCGGGATTTTCTTTGATGGGTGCGCTAAAGCACAATGTTTCTGTCATTGGTGCCGATTCTCTTGTCACAAAATTCTCTAAACTAAACTAAAAATCACTAAAATTTAGTTTATTCCTGTCAAACGACGATTTCCCATTCTGGAATTGACTAAAGTGACACAACTTAACTATATTTTAGTTTGACAGCACTAAGATTGTACTGAGTTTTTAATTTAGTGAAAATGGTAATTTTGCTATTCTGTTGTTGTCAATTTCATTATTCTATTCAATATAAAATTTTGATTCTCCAACTAAATTTGTCTATTTTTAATCGCGATTAAAAAGGTGTGGAATAAAATTGGTTGTCAAGAACTAAAATTCACACTGACACCTCGACTTCGGGCGCAATTATAGTACTGTACCTTTTTTTTCTTTTCTTTTGCTTATATCTCGAAATTGGTGTGTCCTATCGTAAAAATAATGAAAATTTCGACCCCCTTTATAAAACCCCGTACCCCTCTAAAACTCAACATGTAGGTAATAATTTTTCATATTTTCGATACAAAAAGTAAAAAAATCCATTTAAAACACGTCGAGGCTGCCCCCCCCCCCTGCGCGATTCCGGCTCTAAAAAAAATCACGGGAGGCAAACGTGGAGTCGCGTTTGTCAAATTCGAATTTAGTTGTGTCAAAATTATTTTTAAATTTAGAGATCTTTTTTTGCAGAATAGCTTTAAGATTCTCATAGCCAAAAGTAAGGAATTTTAGTGATAGTTTAGTTAGTTTAGTTCGGTGTACAACAGAATCGGCACCAGTAACTGTAATTATTATGCAAGTATTTCGTAGTTTTTATAAATTTCACTCTCAAATCACGAATAAAAATCAGCTGTTTCGTAAAATTTCATAGTTGGTTCCATAGTGCAAATTGTTCATATTCATGGGTAGAACACCGAAAAAGTCTTCCCGAATATAGAGACTGATGGATGCATAAAGCTTAATCAGCCTTTAACGTTCCCACAGCTGGGACACATGCCTCCTCTCTGTGAGAGGGAGTGGGCCATAATTATAATCCACCACGCGGGCCTAGAGCGGGTTGGTGGATGTCACATGATTTCGAATTTTTGGTTCTAGGACATGCCGATTTCCTCACGATATTTTCTTCACCGTTCTGAGAGTACTGATTGCCAACATTTCATTATTTAGGAAAAAGTCACTATCACCAATACTGTGTAACGTAACCGTAACCCGCTTCTATCAATTTAGCGAACAACAGAAGTGGTAACAAATGACTTCCCTCACCGGTTGTCATGTGACAGTGATAACCACAAGTTCATTCATAACGTCCGCGGTTCGCTACGGGATGGCCACCGGCTAATAGTACTAGTGACACGCGGGTTATTTATTACATACGAGTATACACCGTGAAATTTGAATGGTTGTTTTCCCGAAGCGAAATGGTTTTGTCTTGGTAATAAAATCGTTTTATAAACAAATAAAATATTAGAAACAAAAAATGGCTGATAAACTATTGTGAAAAATCACCACGTGCGAGAGTTTATTTTGCTTTAAACATGAATGCACCGCTGTTCCCTTTGTCGGAGGTGCATGCGATTCGAGTAGTACCTACAAGTTACCTCTAGTGTTACTATTGAGTACTGTTTTATCGAGTTGATGAATATTATTTAAATTATTATAAAACAAAAAAATCTTTATTTTTGTACTTGGACTCTATGCTTCGAAAGTACTCCTTATGGCAAGTTATTCTGCCACGGGAAAACAACCATTAAAATTTCACGGTGTATAACACACGGAAGGGCGGGTACATGGTACTGTCAGACTTGATGTAGTCTTGATGTACTTTTGTCCTTAACTGGCCATAGTTTGCTTTGTATCGTAAGGGAGAAGCGCCAGGGTACTCCAGGGAGAAGCGCCAGGGTACTTAAGGGAGCAGCGCCAGCGTACCCAGCGAAATTCAGTTTTTCTTGCGTAATTTTGATTTTAATAATTATATATTTTTTTTGAATAAATAAATATTATTATTATTAAAATTCTGTAAAACAATATTTGTTACGAATCATATTTTTATCAATATCAAATTTGTCACTGACCTGAAAATTGCAAAAAACGGAAGCAAAATTGAATTGCGCGGGCTACGGAGGAGTTTAGCTATCTTAAGATATTTCGATCACATAAATATTTAGCTCTTTTTGTGATCAAAATATTGAAGTCTAGCCCATGTTCTAACGTCTGTGTGAACGTCTACTTTGGAATAACTAAGCAGTTTCACAGATAGACACAAAAATCGAATTTATTTTGTAACTACCTACTAATACTTCTTAGCGAAGAATGCGAAGATGATCATATTTATCTATTCAGAAAAGATCATCTCTTAGCTTCGGCCTCCAATAAGGACCCACACTAAAAATGCCTTCCTTAAAACTTTTAACTCTAGGTACCTTTGGTTGATAATATTTTAACTCAATATAAAATACGGCCTTAATAAAAGACGTACTTATAATGTGTTAATTCGATGACAATTTTTTAACACTGTGACGGTAATGGCATTACCAAAGTAGGTAATTCATGGAAAATACGGAAAAAAAAACACTAGAACTGTGTTTATTCTAAGTTCTTAAGTGATCATGTCAAGAGATTTGTGGTGAGTTGTCGGTAGCTGATGTTGGGAGATCTTAGATCCTTTGGGTGAAAAAGCATTCAGGATCTATTATTACAAGTTTTTATTTAACTTCAAATGTGTATATATGTAACTATCTTTGTTCGGGTGGAATCTTGCAACTCAATTTTGAAGCAGATATCTTTAACCGCTGAAATTTTGCATGCATATGTATATCGCGTGCCAATGGAATATTACGATGATATGTAGCTGATCTTATGCTGGAACTGGATGGTGGCTATAGGAACTCCGCAATAAAACGACACAACCCCATCGAGTTTGGGCTCGTTTGATTCGTATTGACGAGTATATCCGTTAGTTGTTGATCCTATATGGTAACCAGGGTCTGATGCTGGAGCTGGAAGGTGGCCATAGATACATACCACTTTAAGTGCTCAAAACATTATGTGTGGGTTCTAAGAATTATTACAAGCTGCATAACGGAAAAATGCTGCTACGAACTACGCTGTAGTAAATCCCGCATCATAAATACCTATTAAAAAGTTAAAAACAAAATTAAAAGAAAAAAAAACTTTTTTTTTTAAACAAGCTATTATTATTAAGTACTTGTTAATAAAACGAACTAAAAAGTTAAAAATAATTTAATCTCAATTATTTAAATAAAAGCGTGTTACATATTGACGGTTAGAAAAAGGTGTAACATGATTTAGTAAATGTTCTTTATTTATCCTGCCTTCAAATTGTAACACGCTTTTATTTAAATAATTGTTATTAAATTATTTTTAACTTTTTAGTTCGTTTTATAAACAAATACAACCTAATAAAAAGCTTGGTTTATTTTATTTCTATTTTTTAGGTGTAATGTTGATGGGCAGTGGTGGCCCAGTGGTATAGGCTCCGATTTATGAGTCGTGTGTTCGAACCCATGTAAGCACTTAACTTTGTTTATTAACCGATTTCCAAAAGGAGGAGGTTCTCAATTCGTCGGAACCTTTTTTTTTGTTTTTATGTATGTTCCCCGATTACTCGAAGATGGCTGGACCGATTTGGATAAATTTTTTTTTTGTTTGAAAGGGTATACTTCCCAGGTGGTCCCATGATCATCAAGTCAGGATCTGATGATGGGATCCTGGAGAAATAGAGAGAACTCTTCAAATTTTATAGGCACACTTGAAGCAATTTTTGTAGTTTTTGGAAGAGTACTTTCTCGGAGTGGTTCCATTTTTTAAGATATTAAATAAACAAAGATGAAAATCACCAATGCTCTCAAAACGGTGAAGAAAAACAAAAGAAGACATGTGACATCCACCAACCCGCACTGGGCCCGCGTGGTGGATTATGGCCCACTCCTTCTAACAGAGAGGAGGCCTGTGTCCCAGCAGTGGGAAAAATATAGGCTGATTTTGTGTTGATGTGACAAAGATTTTCCTACAGGAAATTTATAGGACAAAGGAAAACCCGGCTAAAGGATGATTTCCACCAAACGGCTCGCATCGCATCGGATCGGTATGGATTTTCCAATCTTTAAACGATACTTAATCGTGTACACAGTATTTAAAGTCTATATTACCAAGCCGCGTACAGCAGATTGACTGCGTGCGTCTTGCGCGACACGCGATCGTAGCTGAAAGTACGCTGCGACGCGCGATCGGCTCCGTTCACCTGCAGTCGTATCCGATCGGATCAACTTCAACCATTTTCAAAAAAAAAAATCAGAACATGTCAACACGGTAGGAATGAAACTATTTGACTAAGGGCAGAAACGGATATGCTCGCAGGCGACGGTAAGGAGGCGATCGTATGCGTCGACGTCATGCCGGACGCGATCGGCTGTCGCCGTAACTGTTCGTATCCTTTCCGATCCGATGCGATGCGAGCCGTTTGGTTGATTTCCTTAACTATTCATTTCAGGATTTCTGTCTTCATTGTGTTGTGGTCTAATTAAACTTGATGATGACTGCGAGATAAGGTATCCAGGTACTTATCTGTTTAGCACTAGGGGTGATATTGGCTACTCCAATTCAAACCTTTAATTTAATAGATTATGATCCACTTCGAATGGAGTGCCCGATAGGTAAGTGATGATTAATTTGTTTTGATTGCAGGAAATCGAAATTAATTAGCGGCAAGGAAGCAATAGTAAATAATTAATAATATAATTATTTCGATATTAAGGAATCGTCAAGGTTATGTTGAAGTAGCTACTCCACGTGAGTGAAGAAACCCTGCAAATAACCATTTCGTGTAAAATATAATAACCGTTCGTGTATTGGTGACTTTATTTTTGACCGACTTTAGAAAAGGAGGAGGTACTGGATTTTGTGTGGAGTAGGTATCTACCACAACTAAAAAGTGAAAAGTGTAAAAAAAATATATATTAAAAAAAAAACAACCGACTTCCAAGAAAACACTACAATGTGAAAAATAACTTACTAATTTCGGAAGTGGTGGCAAAAAAAACGAAAATATATTGGAAGTCGGTTCTTTTCGCGACAGGTAAAGCCTTCCAAAGAAAAGTATGTGCTTCGGTAATCTACGTATTGCGCTTGTATGGTCACAGATCGTCATCAGTTACTCAAAAGTTTTTTGGAATTGCAAAGAGTTATTCCATAATTTTGTAAACATTTTAATACGAAATAGGCGAGCACTTCCCATGGTTGTAATAGCTCTGTATTAGATCTCATCATCGCGTGCTCGTATTTCCGATAATAGACTATGATTTCCGAAGCACACGCTTTTCTTTAGAAAGCTGTATGTATGATACTGATGGCCATTGCAGCAAACGAGTGGTGGAAGTGAGAACGAAGAAGTTATCGTGGGAACCCTTACTACAGGGTGACTGGGAGACGTTGATGCACAATGTGTAGGTAACCATGAAATCAGCACAACGTTCTGAACTCCTAGAGCAGTAATTTCAAACGGTTATCAAAAAAAAAAAACTCAGTCGTTTCATAGAAAAGTGCAAAAGACCTACGCGGTCAAAATGTACGGAAAGGAATTTCTTTTTAATAACCGGCGAACTTATTTTACACACCAGGTCCAGAATCACATGCTGTATCCATGGTAACGGGAGGTGCGACGATGTCCTACACTGCATAAGGATCGACGACCAAAAGACCGGGACAGACTGGATGTGGAAGGTGGAGAAGCGGGCGTTGTGGCTTGTGGCACCCCTTGAGAGAGGGCTAAATCCAATGGACTCCGAGAAGCGAAGTTGATAGTTAGGTCGATATAGGTACCTATTACATAATCTGTCTAGAAATCCAACGAAACTAACGTCACACATTCCGTAAGAAATTGCTAATCATTGCCTTAACGAGTTTTTTTAACCATGACCATGATGATTTGTTAAAATTGGCTCGCTTTGCTTTTAAACTATTTTTAAACTATCGAATTCGTAAGTATCGTTTTTTTTACAGAATCAACAGCCATCTAACTAGGCGGATAATCAGCACTTTTTAATGTTATTACGACGATAAAAAAAGTGCAGATTCATGGCATGATGGATGAAAGACAGTCCCCAAAACGCCCGCCCTTCACCAGTTCCTAGTGCTTTAGCTGGGAAGAAAAAGTGGCGCAACTAACTCCCCAGCAACACAGTTAAGAATTTGATTTGAAAAATTAAAACATAATAATAAACGAATAGCAAAGTTTCGTTCGTGGCAGTGGGCAGGGCAGATTGCTCGCAGAACAGATGGCCGATGGGGCCGAAAGGGTCTGGAGGTGCGACCGCGTACTGGAAGACGTAGAGTGGGAAGGCCTCCCACAAGGTGGACCCATGACCTTGTGAAGGCCGCGGGAATCCGCTGGATGTGGGAAGCACCAGACCGGTAGAAGTGGTGGCGCTTGGGGGAGGCCTATGTCCAGCAGTGGACGTCTTTCGGCTGATATGATGAGTGATGATGATGACAGTTTCGTTCTTATTTTTTTTCTTGATATTAAAATAATGAAGTATACCAAGCTCTGTTGACATATACTTACGTAGGTTGATAAGACTTCTAAATCTGTCGCAAGTAGGTATTTGCCAACTTGATACCTATTCATTGCAAAGTATTTTTTAACACTAGATTAAGGCAAACACCTTTCTCTAGGTTTCCTAAGTAATGGACAGTTTTTGAAAATGTTGTGAAATAAGTATCACTTGAATATACAAGTAAACCAGTCTCACCATGGGGTACTGTATTATCCAGTAAGTGGCTAGTGGAAGTCAGATAGGCAGTCGCTCCATGAAAAGAACTGGTTAAACTCATCAAATCAAATCAAAATATTTTATTTCAAATAAACCTGCAAGGGCACTTATGAAACGTCAGAAGCTAGGTGCACGGTTCCAATTTGTCGCTTCCTATGGAGAAGAGCCGACAAGAAACTCCACGGTTACTTCTAAAAATAATTGGCTTTTACAATGTTTTCAAATTACAGTGATAATAGGTATGGGAGGACAGTGCAGGCCTGTCAATAAGTACCAGGTACTTAGAGTCATGAAAATAAAGAGTAGAAAATCGTCTACAAATGTACAGTCTGTAACGCCTGCATTCTCTTATTCACAATATGTAAAATAATCTACATATATAAAGTGAACCTATTTAAACCAAGTGACATAATTTCCACGATAATCACTAATAATGGCTGGAAGCAGACCCTGACTTAGTTGGGGAAAGACTTAGCAGACGATGATACAAATTAACCTGTTTATTATTTGTAACAGTAATTTGGCTTTCACACGCAAATTAAATTCAACTCTCTGTTTAATCCATTCAGGGTTAGAGCCTTAATTTTTTTTAGCAAAGTTCTTTTCTGATTTCTAGGGTTCTGTATCTCAAAAGGAAAAAAACGGAACCCATACAGGATCACTCGTGTGTCCGTCTGTCCGTCCGTCACAGTCAATTATCTCCGAATCTACTAGACCGATTAAGTTGAAATTTGGTACACGAATCAGTTTCTGTGACCCAAACGCAGAGGTGTGACGTGAATAGACTAAATCTGTATATGGGGGTCACTTTTGGGAGGCAAGACGGAAACAAAAAATTACAAACTGCATCGTGTGTCATTTTGTAGTGAGTTAATTTTTTACTTCTGACATCGGCAAACGTTTACGTCATTATGTAGTTTAATTTGACATGTCATCCAAAAATGTGTTTAGCTGCATAAGTGCATACATGCACACATTATCTAAATAAATGTACGTGCATTTTATAGACGCGTAAACACGCAACAGAAAACGTGCACCAAGTGCTTGTTTGATGACCATACTTCAGACTTTACTATTAATTCTACTAAAGAAACCAGCTCGTTTTAACCTAGATTTTTTCATCATGTGCCTAGCCTTTTCCCGAGGATGTTGGGGTTGGCGTCAAGTCTGCATCAAGCGTCAAGGATGCAGCTGAACACCAGTGTTTTACATAAAGCGATTGCCGATCTGACGTCAGAACCCTGTTACTGGGTAAGATGATAACCCATGGTGATATCTTATCTATTTCTTATCAAACGCAAATCATACTACTGTCTCTCATACAATTGACCATTCAAACATTCTAATTACTAGCTAAATAAAATCGCCTCGAAGTTGTATGCCATTCATTGTCACTTAACATCACATCACGTCTGTTTTCCCTGAAGGGTTGCGCAGAGGCGAAGGTATCTCGAAAACCCACATTTCACCAGTTACGTTTAAGTCCCATTTAATAGGGGGCGGTTCTATTGCCACCCACCAAGCACACGTCGACAAATTGCACTAAGACGACTAGAACAATGAGACAGTCTAACACAATATTTTAAACGGATCCGTTCAAAGCTCTATTACAGAATAATCTACATGATCCTGATGGATGATCAGGATCATGTAGATTATTCTGTAATGCATGGTGCCGGACGTAAAGAATAGCACCATCTCGTTTCATCTCGTGGGTGTCGTGGAAGGCGGCTAAGGGACTTACCAGAGAATGGGCAGCAGCGTTCTCTATGTATTTTACCACCATACTGCGATCGCCAACCCGTTTGCCTAGCGTGGCGATTATGGCAATCCCCCCTTTTAGGGGAGGCCTATGTCCAGCAGTGGACGTCTTTCGGTTGAAATGATGAATGATCAGAGTTTTTGCAAAATAATTTCTAGGCCTAAGCTTGTTCGTTTTTTAATTGATTGCCAATCAATATTATTGAGGTCAAGTGTGGCCTTCTCTGACGTCAAAATACATTTAATTAATTTAGCATAATAGCAGAAACGTATCGATCACGAGTCACGAGACCGACATTAATTCGGTAAATAACAAATAACTTGTTTGTCGGTACTTGGCCCAAATAAGTCAGCGTTAATAAGATTCCGTAGAAGGAAAACGACATTGATCTTCCTACTTGAATTTCGAAGAAATGCCATTTTGCGTTCCAAATTACGTCACTGACATTATTTGTGAGGGGCTTTTGGCTAAGTACATGGGCTGATCAGTTGGTCCGTGGATGAGTAACAATCTTCATATACCAAGACCTCTCCACGCCTCGGAAAGCACGGTAAGATGTTGGTCCCGGATTCGCGGATCTTTGACTGTCATTACGGGTCGTCAGGATCTGATCCGGAGAGTTTTACAACCGCTCTTAAAAAGGGGTATCGTGGTACCCATTAACTGGGTTGTGGAAGTCAGATAAGCAGTCGCGCCGTGTAAAATACTGGTATTCACCTGTTTCCGGTTTGAGTGAAAGGCGACCCTAACATGGTTGGGAAACGGCTAGGCAGATGATGATAATTACTGACTTTTGCAAAACAAAAAGTGAGTGCGCAGATAAACTGTGATGATGATCTCACTATCAGAAGTTGGGATTGTTTTTGTGCAGTCCCCGAAAGTTTGTGACAAATAGGGGTAAAGACCCGTACGTTATATGAATTATTGTGGGAACAAAAGTTGAAAAGGTTGAAGCTGCTTTTACGGGCACAAAGTTCGAAAAATAGGCACAAAACTTGTACTAAACAATTTATCATTTCTAAGAATGTGGACACCAAAATGCTGTTTTCAGTAGGCGTGAACACAGGCAGAGATAAAAAGGGATAATTCATAGACTTTGGTAAGGATTTATAGGATTACAGAGGATTTATAGAGGTAGATGTGAAGTGGTGTTCGAAATTATGGCGCGAGCAATTCAAGGGGATGAATAGAGAGAGAAAGAAATACAGCACGGTATTGTGAAGTCTAGATATATCAGTGTTTCTCTAGTGTGTGTCTCTAAGTATTGTATCTAGTAAAGATAAGTAAGATTTTAAAATGTTTTCATTGTCGTCAGCTACGGGAAAGTGAATATCTACACATAATTATGTAAATATTTACAAATAAATAGAATTAAAGTGTCTGTTTGTAATATTAAATTAATAGCGTTATGCAGCTTGCTTGCTTTTTTGCTTAATTTTTTTTTTTTTAATAGCGGTACTTAAGACAAAAAAAAATAATAATTTAGTTTTTGTTTCGGCTAATCCCCGAAACGTCTGCGCCAATTTTGACACACTGTCACTGGAAGATAGCTAATGTTATAAGGAGTAGTAACATAGGCTACTTTGTTCCGGTACCACTTTTCCGTAAGATAATTTCCGACATATACGCGGGCGGAGCCGCGGGCACAGCTAGTATATAATAAATAACAAATAAAATAACTTTATTTACCAAGTAGGTAAAACACTGTTGGCCAAATTATTTGTTCAACGCAACTTTAATAATTACAACATTTATCTGAATCATTAATGTTTCTCTGAAAAAAAAAATGAAATTCCATCTCCGAAAGTACTACCGGAATAAGTAAATTACTCACAGTTCGTCTGAATAATTAACATCGTGTTTGATTATAATTTTACAAATAATATCAGACTTCGGAACACATAAAACGTTTAGTTAGGTACGTAAGTCTTGCAATGTTTATCGTGTGTTATTCTATAAATTATGTTCGCTTATGTTATGCTAAATGTAATTTATGTGGCTATATACTAGATAAAAAGAAAATTCAAAAGAAAATCGTTTTCTTTTAATATTTCCTACCTTACTTCCTTATTATAAAACTTACTTTATTTATAATCCTAATAATATAAAAAACGTGAAATTTTGTGTTCGGATGTTTGTTACCTAATCACGCAAAAACGGCTGAACGGATTTGGAAGAAATTTGACACACAGATCGTTTATAACCTGAGATAGCATAGATGATACTTTTTATCCCGGTAGTAAGTTTCTGACCTCCATGCGAGCGAAGCCGCTGATATAAGCTATAGTGCTGTAAAAAAATGTCTTGTTTAGACAAAATTTCTTACTACCTACCTACTATCATATAGTCGAAAAATTATATTTTTGTTAGAAACACGGTTATGGTTGTAAGTTTGAGTGGTACTCATTAATCATCCTAAAAATCTATTCAAAATTTCAAACACAAACTCAAAATATTTATTTCAATTATACACGCACTAGTGAATTTATCAAAGAGTCTGTCAGTCGGAAATATGAAGCTAGTTGCCCATTACAAAGCGTAGTAGGTACCTATGGAGAAGAACCGGCAAGAATTTCCATGGGGGATATTATCACTTTGACGTTTCCTTAAATGGAATAGTAACTGTAGTGTGTCTATTTATTAGATACGAGCTTCCGCGCGCGGCTTCGCCCGCGTGGCAGTTGCAAATTATCCCGCGAGAACGTACTACCGGGATAAAAAGTATCCTATGTATTAATCTAGGTTATAATCTATCTGTGTGCCAAATTTCATCCAAATCCATTCAGTAGTTTTTGCGTGAAAGAGTAACAAACATCCATACATACAAACTTTCGCGTTTATAATATTATAATTAAGGATATATTGGTGCCGATTCTCTTGTCACAAAATTCTCTAAACTAAACTAAAAATCACTAAAATTTAGTTTATCCCTGTCAAACGACGATTTCCCATTCTGAAATTGACTAAAGTGACACAACTTAACTATATTTTAGTTTGACAGCACTAAGATTGTACTGAGTTTTTAATTTAGTGAAAATGGTAATTTTGCTATTCTGTTGTTGTCAATTTCATTATTCTATTCAATATAAAATTTGGATTGTCTAACTAAATCTGACTATTTTTAATCGCGATTAAAAAGGTGTGGAGTAAAATTAGTTGTCAAGAACTAAAATTCATACTGACACCTCGACTTCGGGCGCAAATACAGTACTGTATCTTTTTTTTTCTTTTCTTTCGCTTATATCTCGAAATTGGTGGGTCCTATCGTAAAAATAATGAAAATTTCGACCCCCTTTATAATACCCCATACACCTCTAAAACTCAACATGTAGGTAATAATTTTTCATATTTTCGATACAAAAAGTAAAAAAATCCATTTAAAACACGTCGAGGCTGCCCCCCTGCACGATTCCGGCTCTAAAAAAAATCACGGGGTAGGGTAAACGTGGAATCGCGTTTGTCAAATTCGATTTTAGTTGTGTCAAAATTATTTTTAAATTTAGAGATCTTTTTTTGCAGAATAGCGTTAAGATTCTCATAGCCAAAAGTAAGGAATTTTAGTGATAGTTTAGTTAGTTTAGTTCGGTGTACAACAGAATCGGCACCATTATATGATAACTATAGTGACGTGTATGAGACAGTGTGTATGAGATAATATAATATTATCTTAAGTAAGGATATAAACAATTAAACACTATCTCATACACGTCAGTAGTGAGTTAGCTGGCACTGTGTCAACTGTCAGTCATCAGGAATGGCGGGAAATTGTTGAAAGTGAAGCGGTGCCTGGACGAGAGGCTTGGGTGTGGTGATGAGCCAGTAATGGCCAACAAACTTAACATAACATTCTTCCCACGAAAGTTGGGTAAGGTGTACTTATAATTCACCCAAATTTCGCTAGTTAAGTTTAAGTCCCATGTAATAGGAGTGAGCTTATTGCCATCAACCGGGTAAAAATTAAGACTCCAGGCTGCTACTGCGAAATTCCTGATTGGTTTCTCCAAATAACATTTTTACCGACCTGGGAATCGAACCCAGCAACTCTTGCTCAGCAGTACCGCTTGCTACTACAAGACTAATGAGGCCAATAGCCAGCTTAAATACGGGATCATCAGGATTCTACTGCAGCCTTACCTGGAATTTATTATAATGTAGCATGACATCGTTCTATGTAGTTTCATATCAACTTGAAAGAGATTCGTGATAACACTTATCAGTAGAGATCGGATAATGGGATGCATATTCACCTAAAATTGAGAGGTTGGCTAAAATGGAATGCGCTTTTGTACCGATTTTTTTTAAAATTTTACGTAAAAAAAATGTTTTTACTAACACACACCACCCCTACTCTGACAGACTTACACCCTAGGTACATAGGTATATGTACCAAATTTCCATCGGGGTTAATTTTTTAGTTAGAGTTTGTTTTAGAATAGTTATGCAATCCTAATCATTTAGAAGCCGCTTCCATACTATACAACTGACTAGTTATGCATTCCCGGTGTTGCTGGCATCCCAGGATTTTTTGTACAAAAAATATTTTAAGAAGCCGCTTCCATATTTTCGTTACTAAAAATTAACTTTAGGTAAATATGCATCCGATTATACGATCCCTATTAATCAGCCAATTAATCATTTGGTATCCTACTTCTCTAATATGGAGATGACATGACATGACATGGCCAATTAACCATATTAGAGTCTTCTCACATATGTAGATGATTATCACAATATTTTTTTTTTCCGGTATATTGTCGTGCGCTAGCTGACATATGGCAATATTTTAATTTTATTTTTTGTGTTTCGTGACGTTAGTTACTTATCTATCATTGTATAGAATCAAGTTCTCAGACAACTGTACTGCTGGGGAGTTTGTTGCGCCACTTCTTCTTCCCAGCTAAAGCACTAGAAAGTGGTGAAGGGCGGGCGTTTTGGGGGACTGTCTTATATAATTTTGACGTTCAAAACGTGCTGACAGCAATATAGTTTCAATAAATGACTTTTTGTTTAAATATTTTCAATAACTATGCTCAAACTAAACCATATTACCTGAACTTGAATGTAGTATCAGTTACTTACATAATGCAATTTCAGTGATGGACTGCACACAAAATTCCCGGGCACTAACGAAATCAAATTTAAGTTTTTAAGTAAATAATAAAAGCAAACAATTTCGAAGTAATCTTGTCGCAAAGACACAAAAACTACTGTGACTTGAGTAGCAACGTGGGGACATTTTTGTTTTAAACTGATTTTTTATCAGTTAATCCCTCTCACAGAGAGAAAATCCCGCAGTGGAAGCATTAAATTATAAATGTGCTATCTTTTGTCCGCGGCTTTATCCGCATTTCGGTCGGTAATTATACCACGGGAAGAGGAACCTGGGGAAAAAAAATCCTACGTCCTATTCTAGGTCATGCATGGGTCTATCCGTGAGCCAATTTTCATCCAAAAAAGTAACAGACAGAGATAAACCGACAGACAGCTAACTTAGCATGACGCTTTATATTTCTACTCTACTGTAGAACAGAAATCGCTTGTCTACGTTTCTCGGTGAAAAACTGTCAACTGTCTTAACGGAAACGTCATTTTTGTCTCCTCTTTCGACGACAAAACGGTTGTCTACAGTTCTCGTGTTAAACCTGCCGGTACAGTTACTTTTGCATGAGACAGGTATGTCAGTAATCTGAATTTTGGGCCGAACAAATTTTGAAAAATGTAATTTTTAAAAAATCATGTTATTTTCGCCATTGACACGCTAAGGGCTGATTTTTCAATAGTCAGATAACTTTTTTCTGAGGAATAAATATGTCGGTTCGACAGCTTTTGTATAGATTATATGCAAAACTCTTCTTAAATCAGATTTATTCATCAGATAAAACTTATCTGACTATTGAAAAATCAGCCCTACGAAGAAGAAGTAATCAGTTTAGTTCTTTCTAGTCCTTCTATTTAGGAAGAGTCTTACCTAATCACGGGTTGCTAGATAAACTAATTATTGTTTTTGGTAAGTACACCAAATTAGAAATAGATACAATACTATTGTTACCCTAGTTATTGCTAGTTACGCATTTTTACGTTGTTGCAAGTATGTGAGTAATTTAACCGCTAACAAAGACTTAGGATTCCATTCATATGGTTTACATTCCTTTTTCGCGTTTCTGCTTGTTTGCCTTGCTATAAGGACAATTAATGGTTCATTAACAGCTTGGAACTGATAGTGTTATTTAATACTGTTTTGCGTACACGGTTTACCTGCGTGGTAACTATGCCGATAAAAAGCAGCAGTCATCCCCAGCGTTCAAACTATAACCCTATCAACTTTCATCAAAATCGGTTCAACCATTACGGAGATTGGCCGGAATAAACAGACAGGCGGACAAAACAAATTAATTAATTAACTAACTAATATTATAAATGTGAAATTTTGTATGTTTAGATGTTTGGTTATTTAGATGTTTGGATGTTTGTTCCTCGATTACGCAAAAACGGCTGATCGAATTTCTATGAAATTTGGCACATAGCTAGTTTGTGACCTGGAATAACACATAGGATAGTTTTTGTCCCGATTGTACGTTCCCGTGGCATAATTTTCCGCCGAAGCCGTAGGCAAAAGCTAGTACTTTTATTATGAATTTGGTAAAACGCTGTTATTTTGTCATTACCAACAGACACTTCCATTTTTTTAAATGTAGTATGTATGCATTTGTATGTTATGTATGTGTTGTGGCCATATCGTAGATTTGCTCACTTCATGAAATGGTTGCATTTCATGAAATTCTCGTCTTCTTCTGGTTCTGATATTACAGAAGAAGACGGTCGACGTCAGGTTGGCGGAGCCCCACTGCGTGGGCTTCCTATTTCTGTCTGGAGGGTTTAAAGGAACCTAACCAAACCGAACTTCGGGGTGCCCCTGACGTCGACCGTTTTCTCGAGAAAAAATTCTCGAGCATGTCATGAAGTGAGCAAATCTATGATATTGCCATGACATAATGGTATAGATTAGATTTTCTGTCAAACTAACACATATGTGTATAAGGACGGTATGATGGTCTAAAGATGTACCTACATATATAGAGAATCTCCCCAGATCTCAGATATAAGGCACCGAAACGGTTGCCCCCTCAAACTTTGTATCTTATGCTTATCTGGCTATATCTTGTTGAATTTATGATAATAAGTAAAACCTATTTGTTGTTTTAATTACTGCGGAAGCTATGGAATTGTTTTTGGCCAAACGTGGATCGCGATAAGATAGCTATTCTAACTCAAACATACGGATTCCTAATGATAAGTCGACATTCACACGGGCATAATAAAATCTTGGCGGGATTTTTTGGCGCACCGGATTTTGAACCCTCAGGGTTGAATTGAATTCTGGGTATTCAGAATCCAACAAAGTTCAGCGCGAGTGAGACTCAGCGCATTGCAAAAACACAGTGTTCGAAAGTAGGAACGTGCGCTTAAAATTTATATACAGGATAAGTTTTTAACCAGTGCGCAAACTGTAACCATGAATTCAGCATATCATGCTAGACCCCCTAGCGTAGAAATTTTTCGTAGGTTATACAACAAAAATCTTCTGTTTCATTGAAAAGTGCAGTCAACATGTATGGAACAGCATTTTTTTTTTTGTGTTACTGACGAAAAATTTCTACACTAGGGGGTCTAGCATGATGTGTTGAATTCATGGTTACAGTTTGCGCACTGGATAAAAATTTACCCTGTATGTTTCACTTACCTTTCTGCTATATTGGTGGTTAGGTGATATAGATATTTTGATAGTGTAAACTGGATTGTCTGGATTTGTGTGGTTGTTTGTCTTGTTGTTGTTGTTGTTGTTGTTGTTGTGTGTCATATCATCCTGTTATATTGAATTGTAGACGGAAGAAATCGATTAGAATCCGCAGGTCCAGTGCTTTGCCTAAGTGGACCATTTTAATAGCAATTAATACGGTGTCTTATAATAACTCCCGTTCCGAAAATAGGTGTTGTAGAACATGGCAGAAGTTAGATAGCCAAATGTCATTAGCATGGGCTGCAGAGTTGTTTGGTCCAGTTGAGATAGAATAACGTCGCGATATTTTTACGTCCGTGCGAAGTAGGCATAATACTTAAACCCGAAAGTATGATTTACACGATTCTTGCTCTTGGCGAAAAAAGGACACAGATAAAGTATGGCCTAGCAGTCTAGCACAGACAAAAAGTTGATGTAATATTGAAAAAAATCACTAAAAATACATATTTCCTTATTATGTATGACATTTTGTTTTATTCGTGTCCATTTCTGAGCCTTGTATGGGACTGTTATCCATCTCTTTTAAGCCACAAATGACTTGCATCGTCTAAACAGCTTGCTGCAACTTACGATATGCCTAAGGCAAATCGTACCGTGTAAATCAGGCTTTAACAACACGCTTCTATTTTCTATTTCTAACTCGTCTGCAGAGCGTGGTGATTTGGCAAATTTGACGACTAGTATAGTAATATTACACATGCGTTTTATGATGCTGTTCATCTATGGATATTAACGTGCTGATAATGATAAAAAGATATTAAGATATATTGAATCAAAACTAAAAGCAACTGTTAGATATCTTTTCTAATCACTCATCAATCGTAACGGTAATGATTAATTAGATATGGACTATTGCATCACTTATGCTGCACAGTTTGCAATTTTTTTACCTCTACAATGTAAAAAAGAGCAATTAAACTTTAATACACTACACTCAGAAACCAAAAAAAATCAGTGTAAAAGTAATTTTCACCAAAAAAAATCACGAAATTTTAAAAGTTTTTTTAAGTCACTGTTAATCACTATTCGCGAAAACTTTTTCGCAGTTTCTACACAGTCTGTTAGATACGAGTTATCGTACCTGTGCCCTGTCCACTACTGCCAGTGATACAGTAACGTTACACATTTTGAATTCACCGACAGCGAAGGATGGTTGACACTGTACAGGTGAATGACAGAAGTCCAAATTGTAAAGTGACGGGGACGTGTGAGACGCTAAAGAAATATGAATGAGGAACTTTGAACGTGTGCACCTTTTGTGCAGTACGATGGGTTCGTTCGTTGGTGTGTTTTTAAGTTTACGTCGAATATTGATTCGAAGATTATCAGTTTCTAATAAATTTGTAGGATTTTGGCAATTTACGAACAGTACATAGGTAAATGTCAGACACTTAAATATCTGTAAGCACATGCTTAGCATCTAATTCATCTGGCTAATAGACCGAGTTCCAAATGTCGAGATACCGCGAAGACGTACGAAGGTCTTCGATACCGGACACCTGGCAAGACGAGTGTCGTCCAAGGACTGGAAGACGAGATGTCGCGTCGTGAGATTTGTGGGCGACATTGTTGCCATCGCGAGCAAAACCTGTGCTCAGCAGCAGTGGGTAAAGTCAGGCCGTGGATGATGGTGATGGGGTGGGATTTGTCGAAATAACAGCACCCTGAAATCATCTAGTCCCTTGATTCTTCAATATAGGTTCCACTATACATTTTTAAAATATTTTCCTTCAAAAGTTTTACTCCTGATTATATACAGCTTGGTAGTTGGCAAAGTCCTATAATTTATATTTTAATGGGCCACATAATTTTATTCTAAACGGCTTAAATAACAAACACTAATTTGAGTCAAAATTCCTGTTATAATTGGCTACAAAAATAACAAAGAATTTAGATTCAATTGCTTTCTCAAATTAATGTTTTAGAAGGTTTTATGAACGCATAAAAGTATTAATTAGAGCCACTCGTGGCAAGCATGAACATTATTTATGAATATTGTTTTTCAGTAACTCTGACACAGATGTTGAAACAACATTCACATACTTAACTCGATAGGAATGTGTCTCGATTCATTGATCATAATCGTAATTTCTGTCATCTTGTGCACATAGCTAGGAAGCGATTACTTGCAATTCTTTAATTGCATCATTCAGGTCATTCGAAACATGCAGAATCGATTAAATAAAACTAGTATTGTGGATGTATAAAAAATAACCTTAGATGATGTAAGTAATGAGGACAGTTTTGTAATCGAAATTGATTGAGCTTAGTTTTTAGACATTTCACGGGGATTGGGAACACCTATCGGTACACCGGTTTTGTGCACATGCAAATATGCAATGTTATTGACGACACAGTACAATTACACATATCCAGCGTACCCTGGGCAGGGCCAACCATAGTAATGAGCCATTCTTTGGGCCCAAAAAAGAAAAAAAAGAGAGAGAATTAGAATTGATTTAATTAAGAAAATAATTATTATTTGCTCCTATGGCGTGGGTGGTTTTTTCTTAGGCAACTGTAAACAGAGACTACTATTATCTCTCTGTATTGTGAGCCAGTCACATCACGCGTCTATGCAAAAAAATCTCATAAAATCACGTGAAACTAGTAGGCAACCGCGGAAATGCCCCCGTTGCCGCTAAACTGTTTTATTTACTGTTTATCTATGCACTTCATATCTCAAGGGCATCAAACTTACGTATTTATAAATGAATGCACTTACTTTTCAAATAAATAACCCGTATTGAAGAAGATACTAGCTTATAGTACTAGCCTATTTTGGCCCACTGCTCTTTAAATTGTTCGTGAACTTGTGAGTGTCTGTCATATTTTTAATCGACTTCAAAAAGGAGGAGGTTATCAATTCGACATGTTTATATATTTTTGTTAAGTAGGTATTTTTGGGCATAACTCCTTCATAAATAGACGGATTTGCAAAATTCTTTTTTTGTTCAAAAGGGGATTCTTCCGAAATGGTTCCATTAAAATTTCATATAGATCTGAGGATGAGTTTCGGAGACAGACAACGGACCACTCCAAAAAATTACAGCAAATCAACCGCGATTGCTGCTATAGCATAAATATGCATTGTTTTGACCCCAAGGATGATCAAATTTCGAATTGGTGTGGGGTAGGTACTGTAACTAAAAAGTGAAAAAACAAAAACTTTTCCAAAAAAAAAAACAACCGAGTCGATGTCTTTGGATATGTATTTTATTTTTTTGTCACCCCTTCCGAAATTAAAGTAATTTTCCACTTTGTAATGTTTTTCCAGAAGTCAGTTGTTTTTTTTATTGGAAAAAGCTTTTACATATATTTCTTTTAGTGACAAATAAACGTTTTTTAAATATTTTATTTACTTTTAGTGCAGGGCAGAGGCCTCTTTTATACTGAGAAGGCACAAGCAAGCATTGTTCATCACGCTTGCTCAAGACGAGTTGGTGATTTCAGGCTTCCAGGTTTCCTCACGATATTTTACCTTCACCGACGTCTGTAATACCCAAGATAAACTCAGGAAGTATATACCTATGTATGAATTGAAGAAGTCATGTTGGTACTTGCCCGGATTTGAGCCCACGAAAGGCGGAGATCACGAGATATTGAAGATGATATTATTGAATCCGCAGTGCCATACAGTGTGGCAATGCTGCCACCATTTTAGGCACTTTTCCAGTTGAAAACGATGCTGGCGAATTTTTGATGACCTATGATTATTTTCTTTTTGACCTACTCGTATATAATATTATTGTAAGACTGTTGTTAGCTTTTAAATTATGGAAATATTAAATAATAAAACAAATCAAAGATGAATGAAATAAAAATATGAATAAGAAACGTTTCAGGCCTAGATTTTTACGTAGACGGGAAACTAGATCAGGAAAACATTGATTTTATTGATCAAAACTGAATGTATTGACGACCTTAATAGTCTTCTTGTCATAATTAGAGATCGGATATTCGGATGCATATTTACCTAAAGTTGCGATGTTGGCTAATATGGAATCCGCTTTTGTATCGAAATAATCTTAATTTAATTTATGTTTTTTTTTTTACTAACACACACCCACCTCCTCCCTTACACCCTACATACATATATTTGCATCGGGGCTTAAACATTAATTCGAAATAAATATGTATCTGAATAGTTTTGCAATGCTAACAATTTAGAAGTCGCTTCCATACTATGTGTTTACGCGAACGAACAATAAACGAAAAATCTTGCGATTTGGTTGTCGAGTTCGGGAATATGCTAACCTTGTGGAAAGAAATGGAAACAAATAGCTTGCATTAAGGAAAGGTGCACAATACCTTGATAGACGCGGAATCCTCCAATAATTGCGATGAACACTTCACTAAATTGATTTTGATGCGCACACACACGATGTCGCGAGCGGTGGTTCGGCCATTACGTTCTAGTTCGTGTTGCGTCGGAACAAGCTCGGGGTCGCGCCGATTCGTGTAGCAAAGTTGGTTGCACTGTTAAGCGTTCTCGCTCGCACTCACACGCGGAGTAGGTAATGTGCGGGAACAGGATGGGGATAGGATACAAGTATGCAACAACCAAAACAAACGATTCAACGACAATATTTACTCATTTTTTTTTTCTTTTTTAAATCAGCGCTACCATTCTCCCGGGCTTGAAGGGATTTATTCCTTCAAAAGTTTATTAAATCTATGATAATCGAATTAAGAAATTATGCTTACTAATGTTTAACCTAAACTAAATAGAGAATATAAGCGAGACCTAGCTACTGATTAGGCAACGGGCACAGACGTACCACGGGACGCAAGTACGATCCAGTAGCAGTCTTCACTCGAGCTATACGTGTGACTCCCGTAGAATCGGGGAAAACTTCCTCCACGACACCCAAAGGCCAATGAAGTGGAGGTACGTTTTCAGTAAGAAGAATTACGACTGTACCTACGACGACTGGGTCGACCGGCGTATTCCATTTACGACGCGATTGTAAAGTGTGGAGGTAGCCTGTCCTCCAGCGCTTCCAGAAAGACTGAAATAGTTTATCTAACAAATCATGTCTCGAAAGAGTATTTAAATTTTCATCTATTTCTTTAGCGGGTAAATATTTCAAAGGCGTGAGGTTCAAAAAGTGCGCAGGAGTTAAAGCTAGAGGTTCTGAAGGATCACTAGAGAGCGTTCTACATAGAGGTCGAGTATTCATAACGGATTCAATTTGAGAAAGCACAGTGCTCAACTCTTCAAACGACAAAACTGTATCTCCTATCGTACGATATAAGTGAGATTTTAAACTCTTTATATTGGCCTCCCAATTTCCACCGAAGTGACTGGCAGCTGGGACATTAAGTGACCAATCTATGCGATTTTCTGCTAACATGTGACCAAATTCAGTATTATGATATTTTGAACATAAAAATTCGTGAAGTTCCGAAAGTTTGCGTTTAGCACCTATATAGTTAGTTCCATTATCAGAGTAAATCCTACCAACTGGACCTCTTCTAGATAAGAACCGTTTGAAAGCACCCATAAAGCTGGCTGTGCTTAAGTCACCAGCCAGTTCAATATGCACTGCACGCGTCGTCATACATACGAACAGACACACGTATGCCTTAGTCGAACGAACACCTCGACCACGAGTTATAGTAACCTTAAACGGGCCAGCGTAATCTGTACCCGTGTGTACGAACGGTTTTGCAGATTGTAAGACACGACACGAACGATGATCAGCCATCTCGGGGAAGGTTGGCTTGGGACGAAGTCTAAAGCAAGGTAAACACTTATGAATCCTATTTCTAATTAAGCTACGTGCAGAAAGAATCCAATATCTCTGCCGTAAGAGCGACATCAGCAAATCGGGACCTGCGTGGCAATTTAACTTGTGATGGTAATCAATCAACAAATTCAAAATTGGATCTTTACTAGGAAGCAAAATAGGGTATTTCCCATCATAATCTAAATCCGAATTCCTCAACCGGCCTCCAACTCTTATCAGCCCATCTTTAAGAAATGGTTTGAGGTGTCGAAATGGATGACTGCAAGGCTTACCTTCTTTAAGTCTATCAATCTCACTGGGAAAATGAAAACGTTGAAGCTCACGAAGAGTTAACAATTCAGCGAAGTCGTAATCTGAAGCTGACGTAAGATATCGATGCGGTAGAAGTTTCACAAATCTACAAACGAAAACGACGCAACGCAATAATTTCGTCCAGGACGAGAAGCGATCACCTAGCAAAACTATTGGAGATTTTTCGCATGGCATAGCAGTGAGCAACGAATGTTTCTTTTCTTCTGGTGCTTCTGACACCACTGAAGGATTAAAGGGAACGATAGGCCACTGTGAGACGTCTAAGCGAGCCCACGAGGGACCAGTGAACCAAAGCGGATGACTAACGATTTGAGAAGGTGTAAGTCCGCGTGACAAACAATCTGCGGGATTGTCAGTACCGGACACGTGATAGAGATTTTGTGGTGATAAATCATTTTGTATCTTCGACACTCTGTTGGCCACAAAGGTGTTCCATCGATGGGGCGACGAGTGTACCCAACAGAGTGCGACAGTCGAATCCGAAAATGCGAATATATTTTTAAATACAATGCGGTTTTGACAAGCAACGATAATATTTTTTATGAGTTGAGCGAGAACGAGAATGGCACAAAGTTCGAGTCGAGCAAGAGAAACTAGTTTCTGAGGGAAAACTTTGGATTTAGCTGTTATCAAGCTTAAAGTATTGCCATCACTATTTTGGACGTGGAAGTAAACTACTCCCCCGTATGCCTTCTCACTAGCATCCGCAAAGGCCAAGATAGTGACGACACTATCAGCGACGATAGCTACATGACGAGGAATTTTGATATTTGAGAGCATGGGAAGCTCTTCTTTAAAGCGAGTCCACAATTTAACAATGTCTTCTGGTGGTGTGTCATCCCAATCACAATTGCATAGCCAAAGCTGCTTGATCAGAAGCTTAGCATATAATACGACAGGTGCAACAAAGCCCATAACATCCCAAATTTTAGCAACACATGACAATATGGTACGCTTAGTGCAAGCATCAGTGGGTGTACTAATTCTCATGCCAAAAAGATCCGTTGTAGGTGACCAACACAAGCCGAGTACTTTATGTTGGTCCGACTCATCAAATTCTTTAATTGCTGGCAAGCGATGCGACGGCGGAATCGAATCGAGAACTATTTCCGAATTGCTTGTCCATTTGACGAGTTCGAACTGACCCGCTTTCATCAGACCTATCATCTCCGAAGCGGTAGATACGCCCTCATCCTCATTTTGGACCGAATAGACAAAATCATCCATGTAAAGACCGGTATCAATGATATCTCTAGCCTTAGGGTAAGCGCTACCTTCATCAGCCGCCAGCTGCTTGATAGTACGCAGCGCATGGAAGGGGCTTGACTTAAGTCCAAAAACTACTCTATTGAACTCGTAAACCTTTAAAGGCTGTTGCGGGGAAAAACGATATAAAATGCGCTGAAAGCGCCTATCACATTCTCTAACTCCAATACTTAAAAACATCTGACGAATATCAGCGGAAAGTGCGATCGAAAACAAACGAAAATTAACGATAATGTTAAACAAATTTCCTTGAAGATTTTGACCACTATACAAGAGGTCATTAAGCGAAACTCGAGAACTAGTCTTGCAACTGCCATCAAGCACAACTCTCAATTTAGTTGTGACCTTGTCCTCTCGGACGACTCCGTGATGCGGTATAAAATACGATTGGGATGGCGAAGTTTCTGAATCTACATTTACAGGTGAGATATAACCCTTTTCTAAATATTCATTAATAACATTATCGTACGCCACCTTTAATTTTGGTGACGCCTGCATTTTTCTTTCCAAGCAATAGAAACGTCGTTCGCTCGCTTGTCGAGAATCACCAAGTGAGTGAACATCACCCTTAAATGGCAAAGCTACTACGTAACGTCCGTCACTATCGCGGGAAGTCGAGTGAGTATAAAATTCTTCGCAAACTTTATCATCTGGGCTGAGTACAGGTGGGACGTTCACCTCCTCCAATTCCCAAAACCTTTGTAAGGTGGAGTTTAAAGGGTCAGCAGTACAACAATAAGAAACGGTTTCGTTGCAATTAACACGAACTGGAGCGTCACCAACAATAACGTAACCAAGGACAGTTTCTAAAGCGAGTGGCGAGTGATGCGGGGGTTGTCCTTGAACCTTGTTAGATAAGAGAAGATGTGGGAAAATCGAGGCTCCGATCAGTACTTGAATCGGACCAGAGGAAAAGTACATATCGTCTGCTAACGGTAAATTTTTAAAGTTTGACAGATGTGAGATATCAACCTTAGTGGATGGCAAACACTCGGTAATTTTATCTACTACTAACGACTCAATATCGTAATTAACATTATGATCAAAACGAGAATAAAACTTAATTTTTACCGAACCTTGAATAGTTTTACTCGAACCTCCTATTCCTTTAACTACGGAACAAGCAGGTTTATTATTTACGTTCAAGCCTAAGCGCTGACAACAATCACGAGTGATAAAATTACTTTGAGAAGCGCTGTCTAACAAAGCGCGTACACTATGTTCATAACCACGAGAATCTATAATTATAATACGCGCGGTTGCAATTAAAACCGTGGTAGGGCCGCGAAACACACGGTCGCTTGCGTTATCTGATAACGCACACAGAGCTACATCGTCAGCGCGAGCGGAGCGGGTGGGAGCGGGCGCGTCGCTAGTGTCGTTAGGTTTCGCTGAAGGCGCGGGGGCCGCGGAGGTAGCGACAGCAGCGACGACGGCGCGGGTCGCGCGGGCACTTGACGTGGGCGCGCGCGGTACATTCGAATGCGAACTATCAGTAACGGACTCATTACCAAAACACAACAACGAATGGTGTTTGGAATTACACTTCTTGCACAAAGAATTTGACTCACACGCGGAAACACGATGACCAAACTAATTAGTAATTTATAGCGGGTTAAACGAGAAAATATTTGAGTAAATATGTTTTTAGAATGCGGGGTAAGCGAACGAAAACGAAAAGTACCTACCGAGCCAACCGACGCGCCGACCGGCGAAGTATCTACTTTATGTATGCGGTTTACAACGAACTATCTAGAATTAGGCGAATGCCTAGGCAATGGCTAGCACTGATTCAAACAATGTAAAATCCGGCTCGAAAAGGACCATTAAATGTTTACGCGAACGAACAATAAACGAAAAATCTTGCGATTTGGTTGTCGAGTTCGGGAATATGCTAACCTTGTGGAAAGAAATGGAAACAAATAGCTTGCATTAAGGAAAGGTGCACAATACCTTGATAGACGCGGAATCCTCCAATAATTGCGATGAACACTTCACTAAATTGATTTTGATGCGCACACACGATGTCGCGAGCGGTGGTTCGGCCATTACGTTCTAGTTCGTGTTGCGTCGGAACAAGCTCGGGGTCGCGCCGATTCGTGTAGCAAAGTTGGTTGCACTGTTAAGCGTTCTCGCTCACACTCACACGCGGAGTAGGTAATGTGCGGGAACAGGATGGGGATAGGATACAAGTATGCAACAACCAAAACAAACGATTCAACGACAATATTTACTCATTTTTTTTTTTCTTTTTTAAATCAGCGCTACCACTATGCACCTGACTAGTTATGCATTCCCGGTGTTCCTGGCATCAAAATATGTTTTTAAAAGCTGCTTCCATACTTTCATAACCAAAAATTAACTTTAGGCAAATATGCATCCGAATATCCGATCTCTAATCATGACAAGAAGACCATTAAGGTCATCAAATACATTCAGGTTTTCTTCATTATTTATAATGTCTTGACTATGGAAAAAAGAAAAAGTATTTCATTAGTTTAAATTGTAAGGACGATCAATAAGTGCCCCAAGTTTTTCCTCGGGTTTCCTTGGAAGTCTCTATTCTTAGAATAGGCACCTCCGCGTCTAGTATGTAATTAAATGTTGTATGATGTATGTTCTTTAAGTAGGTAATAGATTATATGCAATATTTTCCTTGTAGACTGGCCGTCTTTAAAATTCTTAGTAAGTAATTTATGATTGCACTGGCGGAAGAAGGAAATGGGATAGGCATTTATCGATTTCTGTAGTTCATATTAGGTATTCTGCATCGAAACAGCTACCTACGAATCCCACGTGCTTTTATACGTAATAATAATAATATACCTACTTATTATAAATTGAATTCGCTTTTCGTGTTTGTCTGTGTGACCCACCCCTACTTAATATTATAAATGCGAAAGTAACTCTGTCTATCTGTCTGTCTGTAAATAACGCTTTCACGCCTAAACCGCTGTACCGTTTGTCATGAAATTTGGCAGAGATATAGCCTGGTATATGGAGAAGGATATAGGTTACTTTTTACGCGATAACCGACATCCACGCGGGCGGAGCCGCGGGCAAAAGCTAGTAGATATATAAAAAACAGTAAACATCTTTATTATATTTATGGTGTGACCCAGTGTGAGACCGCTTACATTTTCTAGACTTCAAAAGTCTTTTGAAGTCTAGAAAAGCGTTTAAAACTTTAAATCTTAGATAGGTACTCTCTAATCTCTGTTTTGACATGTCACATGAAGCTAGCATGTGAAGCAAGGGCGCGTCACTTGTGAAAATAAATAAAAAACAATATTATGCGGTTGTAAATGTATCACAAGATTATTTTATCTAAAAGTTGCCACACAGGTAGGTACTTTTATCTTTGAACATTCATCTAAGCGATCTTAAGTGTTGATTGACAAAAATCGAGGAAATAAACTCAGATATGAAACCCATATTCATGATTATGTGTGTGTTTGAACACACTCATCGTTATCGTAAATTGCTAAATCATCTATGATAAGATTGTTGCACAATGATAGCCGTGATTTATGTGCAAAAGTCCCACAGATAAAGCTTAATTATTAGATGACGTGTAGGTTATTTATAGGAGAACCAAGGTAACCGACATAGCCCGAAGAATTGCCAAACTTAGTGGCAATGGGCAGGGCACATTGCTCGCAACAGATGGCTGATGGGGCCGATAGGTGCTGGAGTGGCGACTGCGTACCGGAAACCGTTGAGCTGGAAGGCTCCTACAAGGTGGACCGACGACCTTGTGAAGGCCGCAGGAATCCGCTGGATGCGGGAAGCACAGAACCGGTCGAAGTGGCGGAGCTTGGGGTGGCCTATGTCTAGCAGTGAACGTCCTTCAGAAGATTTATTTTTGATTATGATAAGGTTATTTATCATTCATGATATACTTATTAATTAAGTTTTATCTCGGGTTTTGTTGACCACTTCACAGTGATTTATTGCAGCAGTTGGCTCATGTTAGGATATAGTATGTTTTGTGATAAACTAACCGAATATCAGTGATCAATGGTGGTTTTGAGCATTTTGTAAGTGGCCTACGCAAATGTCCTGCAAATCTGGTAGCGTCTTGTGGCGGGTCGTTGAGCTCCCTAAAATAGGGTTGAGCTACACGGTGACTGCTACATACATGCCGTCTGTTGAGACAGGTCAGCTCAAAGCTGCAATGGCTCTTTCTTCAAAAGGCCATTCTAGACATTACCCTGCATTGTTAGACTCACATAAAATTTAAATAATATAATGTTTGGACTTTAAAAGAGACTATGACCTCTGAGTTTGTTTCGGCTTTTCTTCTTAGGGAGGGTCAGGGTCAGCTAGGAAATGCCGGCGCCATCTAGTTTTAAAAAATATTGACCAACAAAATATTGACGTGTAAAAGTGTCTTTTAAGATCTACTTACATAAATAAACATTTCATTTCAATAAACATTTCATTTCATTTCATTTCAATATTTAGAAACAGGTGCGATTAAGTTTGGTACGCTGCCGCGCTGGTAGAATAGTCGACATAGGTCTGATGATGTAAAAAAGGATAAAAAAATAAATAAATATTATTATGGATTTTGACTGACGATCTACATGTTCGCGTCATTGAGACCTATTATTATGCCAAAACTTAAGTTTCAACGTTACACAGATCTCTAGAAAAATCTCTGGGACAGGACAGACGGGCAAGAAAGTGATCTTCCTTAGGTTCCGTATGCCTTTGAAGGTTCGTACCCTAAAAACAATTACAATTATAATTATGTTTGATACCTACCCATAAACGAGAACCCAAACCTACCTTAGTAAGACTTCTGACCTACATTTCCCAGCAAAATTTTACATTTTGCTTTGTAATAATAGACTGAAAAATCAAAATTTCATAGTCATTTACAAAGAGTAATTGCGGTGGCAGTCGAACAAAGTGTAGCCTAGTCTTTGTCTATTGTCTGTGGGTTTACAGAAGTTTTCTAGGTCTAATTTTGTTTTTTTACTATGACGGTTAACGTGGGAACGTTAATACAGCTGAGCACTTGTACGTTAAAAAAAGACAATGCATGAAACTAAAAGGGGCAACTATGATAATAGACCATGACCATGATTTTGTTATTATTGCTAATAATTACCTACCTGTTTATTTATTTTACGTCGATGGTCCTAGGTTATTATTTGTGAACATAATCCAGCATTGCATATGTAAGCTATCACGCCCTATATACCAAGAGGCTTTTATTTTGGTAGTATGCTTTGTTTACTTTTAAATTTTTGTGCTTGAGTTAAGTTTTCATTTTATTTGTTGGTATATTGGCGTAGATAGCTGACATATGACAAATTATTTAAGTTCTGTCTCGTAATGTTGATTACTTTGCCTACCTATGTATAGAATCAAGTCTATCTAACTAAACAGACAGCTGTGCTGCTGGGGAGTTTGTTGCGCCACTTCTTCTTCCCAGCTAAAGCACTAGGAAGTGGTGAAGGGCGGGCGTTTTGACTACCGACTGTCTTATGTAATTTTGACATTCGAAAAGTGCTGATTCTCAGCCTAATTTGAATAAATAAATGACTTTTGATTTTATTTTCTTGTAAATTTTGACGTTCTAAAGTGCCATTTATGAGCTTTAATGCTAATTGGAATAAATTATTTAATTTTTACTACAAGAAAAAGGAAGTAGGCTACATTTTATCCTGGATAAGTACTTAGAAATACAAAATACACGCAAACGAAGTTTATAATACGGAACTTGCGGTGATGCAAGGACACAAATATTGTTAAAAATAAGACACATCATTCTACATATTCATTTATAACTATTATCATTCTGAATCATGATGCTGACATATTTATTGCAGGATTTTACTAGATAAGTACAGGCTATTTTTTTTTCTCCATAAACTTGAGATACCTAGGTACTGAATATGTTTACTTTTTACATTTTTTAAAAGGAAAACCGCAAAGCGTTTTTTTCCTTTAAAAAAATGTAAACCCTACCTACCTCCTACATTTTACTGAAGGATGACATAGCGATATTTTATTTTTTCTTTGAACCATTGATACCTATCAATATGTCGCAATATTTTGAAATGTAGTGATGTTCACTATCAATAAAGGTTATGAGAAATTGGGCTTTATTCACATATAACAGTCCTCCCCTTGAATTCAACGTGATAATCAACATTGTCCTCCCATATGTGATGGAGGCCGATGATGATGCGAAGTATTTTTAAACGACTTCAAAAAGGAGGAGGTTCTCAATTCGATTGGTATTTAAAAAAATGTATATACACCGATTACTCGAAGATGGCTATGGACCGATTTGGATTTTTTTTTTTGTTTGAAAGGATATAGTTCCCAGGTGGTCCCATGATCATCAAGTCAGGATCCGATGATAGAAATAGAGAGAACTCTTCAAATTTTATAGGCACACTTGAAGCGATTTGGGTAGTTTTTGGAAGAGTACTTTCTCGGAGTGGTCCCATTTCAATTTGGTGAAGATCTGATGGAGAACCTCGGAGATAGGCCACGGAACTTCTCAATAAATGATTGCACTAAAAAGTGAAAAAAACACTAAAAAAAAAACAACTGACTTCCAAAAAAATACTACTTAAGTAGTGAAAATTAACTTTAATTTCAGAAGGTGGTTTTTTTAAATTTTTTTTTTACACAGTCGCCGACTTCCGAAATTAAAGTTATTTTTCACTTTATAGTGTTTTTTTGGAAGTCGGTTGTGTTTAATTTTTTTTTTAAAATAATGGTGGTTCTTATTGGCCATGGCGAAGTAGATTGGACAATTAAGAACAGAATTAAAACCGGATGACTGAAATGGCGGCAAGTCACGGAATCAATCTGCGACTCTCGTATGGCGTACTCAAACATAAGGGGAAAATATATAATGGTTAGACCTGCTGTCTTGTTTGGGCAGAATGTTGGGCCACAAAAGGGATGAATGAAAGGAAAATAATTGTATGCAGCTGAGATGAGAATTTTAAGAAGATTATATGACATATACACGCAAGCAAGGCAAGATGAGAATTTTAAGAAGATGTTCTTAAAATTCTCATTACAGCTGCTGTATTAGTCTAAAGAATCATCTGCCTAAGAGTCCACCTGTCAGACAAACCCTTCATCATCATCATTTCAGCCGGAAAACGTCCACTGCTGGACACAGGCCTCCCCCAAAAGGGGGGTTTTGTCGTAATCGCCACGCTTGGTAGGCGGGTTGGCGATCGCAGTATGGTTGTAAAAATGCAAAGAGAACGCTGCTGCCCAATCTCTAGAAGTCCCTTAGTCGCCTTCTACGACATCCACGGGAAGAAATGGGATGGTGCTATTCTTTTACGTCCGGCACCACACGGACAAACCCTTACCAGTTAGTAATGCACACTGCACAGCTGATGATCTTTTATTTTTTGGGTGAGAAATCATTAAATAACTTCTCCCGCTCGGGATGGAGCAGGAGGGCGTGTCAGACTTTTACTGACTAAAACCCACCCGTGTTCCCTCAGTTTCCTGTGTGCCAGGGGCCACGGTATCTCTTTCAAACAACCCGCACCCCTGGCAGGCATAGGCCCTTGCGGGCTCCACCACATCGGCCCTTGCAGGCCCCACCAGCACAGCTGATGATTGGTGATTATTTAAGTTCACTTCTAACGGTATTGCAGAGTCAGGTTGCCCGAGGTTATTGCTCAAGTGATATTCTTTTAATAAAACACAGTAAACAGTATGTACAATATTCTGCTTCAAAATTACGATGATATTAATCAATCATAAAGATACTAAACATACAAAGTTGCCTCGTCATTGCGCGAGCTCAGGTCAGGCATATGGTGATTGGTGACTCAACTTGAATGATGAGCATTATTTGAGGCAATGTATTAATTATTGGTCTAGTCACTGTCTGTGTGGGTATTCTTTGCTATTTTCCTTGTTTTCTTATTTATTTAATTACCTAAGGAATTAATTCTAACTTTTTGTTTTTGTAGGTTTGTAATAATCATACCTAAAATTTGAAATATTATTTCATAATCATTTAATTGCGTTACACAAGGTAAAAACAAAGATGTTAACAAAAGGCTTAGAGCTAAGAGCCGTTGTTGACCCTGTTAGGGCACAGCAAAACGTATTATTATTTGATACATAACTATTTCTTAACAATCTAAAACTTAGTAACTAAAATTGAAAAAAAAAAAAAAAGAAATGGTACATAAACTGAGTACTTAATTCAATTCGGATAACAAGTTAATAACATAAATTGGATAGCTATTTTAATTAAACACTTACTATTTTTACATTTAGATAAAGTTATATTTAGGTAATTATTACAAACACTTATTTAAGAAGAGATCAATATTTTTATTTTTACTTAGAAAATTAGATTGATATTTTTGATTTTAGAGTAAATACGTAAAGTTACAAAAATCTAAAATATAATTAACTAACTTATACAGACTCGCAGCCTCATCATCATTATCATCATATCAGCCGAAAGACGTCGTCTGCTGGACATAACCCTCCCCCAAAAAGGGATTTGCCATAATCGCTACGCTTGGCAGGCAGTTTGGCGATCGCCGTATGGTGGTCAAATGCATAGAGAACGCTGCTGCCCATTCTCTAGTAAGTTCCTTAGTCGCCTTCTACGACACCCACGGGAAGAAATGGGACTCGCAGTCTGGTACCATGGATTCAGTACTTGATTCTGAAACTGCGTTGAAATTTTTCGTCGGTTATTGAAAAAAAAAATGCAGTTCCATACATTTTGACCACGTAGATCAATTTTCTGTGAAACAGCAGATATTTTTTTATATAGTTTTTCTTTATTAAAGATACAACTTCTCTTTAACGAAGTAAGAAAAATAAAACAAATATTAAATTGCCTCTGTACTACATTTAAAGAAAATAAATGAATGAATTGTGTTGAAAACGCATTCATTTGTTTACAATTATTCTGGTCCATTTTGAGTAAGTAGGTACTTTTCCAGTTCGCGGTCATTCATTCAACATTATAATTTAAAATAATAATTAAGTATGTTTGTAATGAATCATAGTCCCTTAGGAATGGGGGTCACAGGACAGCAGCTAATAACGAAAGTTTAAAGAGGAATACTGTCACGGAAATTGACATGGGACTCCCCCGGGAGGGAGGAATGAAATAAAATTACTGTTTATTAGTTAACTCAGTTTTCGTTGGAAATATCTATAATGTAAATATATGGGTTTTATGACGTGTTGGTTGGGCTAAACTAAAAGGTACAATTTTCCGCATGAAATCAAAATCAAAATGTTTTCTTTCACATAAACTTACATGTGCACTTATGAAACATCAGAAGCTAGGTGCACGGTTCCAATTGGTCGTTTCCTCTGGAGAAGAGTCGATAAGAAACGAGCGAAGCATGTCTTTTTAACAGACTTCAAAAAGGAGGAGGTTCTCAATTCGTCGGAACCTTTTTTTTATGTATGTTCTCCGATTACTCGAAGATGGCTGGACCGATTTGGATTATTATTTTTTTGTTTGAAAGGGAGTACTTCCCAGGTGGTCATCAACTCAGGATCTGATGATGGGATCTTGGAGAAATACAGAGAACTCTTCAAATTTTATAGACACACTTGAAGCAATTTGTGTAGTTTTTGGAAGAGTACTTTCTCGGAGTGGTTCCATTTCAATTTGGTAAAGATCTGATGAAGAAGTTCGGAGATAGGCAACGGAACTCCTCAATAAATGATAGCAAATGGACTGGGATTGCTGAAATCTCATGTTTGTCTATTGTTTACACCAGTTCATAACATAACATCACGCCGGTGATTGATGTTATGTTATGAACTGGCTGCTGTGAAGGGGTAAGCACATGTGAACCACTAAAAAGTGAAAAATAAAACTTAAAAAAAAAAACAACCGACTTCCAAAAAATCACTAAAAAGTAAAAATAACTTTAATTTCGGAAGGCGGTGACAAAAAATTAAAATACATATCCAAAGTCACCGACTTCCGAAATTGAAGTTATTTTTCACTTTTTAGTGTTTTTTTGGAAGTCGGTTTTTTTTTTTTGAAAATGTTTTTAAAGGATGCAATAGATTTTGCTAAGATTTTAAAGCGGCAAACTGGCTATATTCTTTTTTGGTGTTCGTTTAGTACGTCTTCCTTCATATGCGTATAGCCAGCAATTATTTGGGTCTGCTTAAACTTGTAGGTTTCTACCTATTCGCAGTTTTGAGAAAAGTTTTATTTTCCTGCTATTTACCCACATTTGGGAAAGCGCTTATATTCTCGCTATTATTAGGCACTCTCATAATAGCCCAGTGGAATTTCTGTTGAACAAAAAAACTGTAATACTAAAAAGATCATACAGATAACTTATTTTACCATAAAACTTCTGCAACAGTAGTGCCATCTATGCGCAGGTGACCGAATCATTTGGTTTTTCTTACTGCGCTACGGTTTCTTGCCATTTTCTTTAGAGGTCGCTAAGTTATAGATTGGTAAAACCGCCGAAAGAATAGGTGTACCTATTCTTTCGGCGGTTTTAGTAGGTACAAGTTTGAATATGTTGTAGTAAGGACCTAATTAAATACCTCTTAAAATACAGGTATACCCTAGCTTAAGAGGTTGAGTATTATTCAACAGGATACAGGATTTGCAACATAAACTATTATTTATTTTGTAACCAAATATCCAACTGTATTTCAAACTCTGTACGTTTTTGGATTAATAAAGCTTATTTTTATTCATTACGACCCATCGAGCTTGGTTTTCGTTCTTAGTTCTCTTGTCTAGTTATAGGATTTCCGCACGGGAATTCATAATAATGCCTCCATGTTTGTTGAGTTTGATCTAAAATTGTGTTTAGTTTACGGGGGAAAGCGGTTTGGAGAATATATTCGACTTTAAAAAAATCTGCATTATGTAAGTTTGACCATTGCTCTATAAACCATTGTGTAAAGACGTCACATAAGCAAGTTACCATGTTGATAGACAAAAAGATGCTCTTTATCTACAGCGCCCAATCAACCTAGACGCGTGGCGAATACTGAAACTAATATGTAACTACACTTTGACTACCTATATTGTTGCGTGCTGTCGTGGCACTCGTGGCAAGCAGCGCCGTTATGAAGTGTCAAGTTACAATGGTTATTTTGTATGATCTTGAGTGCAAGCAGTACAATAAATATCTTGTATTCATGAACTTTGATCACGACAAAAAATATAAGGTTTTTATTTAGATGGATGATGCATTTATTGATGTCTGAGATTCTTAAGATACTATTGTATTTGTTGATTCATCGAGACTCCTTGCATTAAAGATGGTATTTTTGAGTATCATTCATCACGGTCCATAAGGCCGTATGTAAAAAGATACATTTATAAATGTAATTTTTATCGTGTAGGTACATATGAGTCGAGATCGAGAATAAAGCCAGAAATGGCTATTATTAGTCGACTCGCACGAATTAACTCGCTCGAATCCGAGGATAATTTATTTGTGAGCGAATCGACCATTCCAGAAATACGTAGTCGGCACTGGCACGTTACTTAAAGGTAGTATGTATCTCACCAGCAAATTATTTTAATTAGCTTGTGGTAGGTAAGGTTCCGTGTGGTACCGGACGTAAAAGAATAGCACCATGCCATTTTTTCCCGTGGGTGTCGTAGAAGGCGACTAAGAGACTTACTAGAGAATGGGCAGCAGCGTTCTCTATGCATTTGACCACCATACTGCGATCGCCAACCCGCCTGCCAAGCGTGGCGATTATGGCAAATCCCGCTTTTCTGGTGGAGGCTTATGTCCAGCAGTGGACGTCTTTCGGCTGATATGATGAGGTAAGTTATGTAAAAAAGGATGTGAGTACCTAGGTATGACATAAATCTAGAAAGATATGGTTATATCCATGGTCCTTAAAATAAAAAATAGGTAGGTAACTCTGCCGTCCTTTAACTAGAAAGGCGTTGAACCTCATTTGGTGATTTTTTAGTTTTTAATAGAATCTAAGAGAGTTCAAAATTCTCTATCTTTCTGTCTAACAAACATTTTTACAATACAAATAGTTCCCAAGATATGAAAAGTTTTAAGGCCATTAAGTAACATAATTTTGGATGATTCACTTGAAAACGTCTAACCCATTTCTTAGCTAAATGTACTTTAAAATACTTTAACTGCCGGATGAAATTATTAATATCTAGTATTAATTGATGAGTTTTACAATCAGTAACGTAAGTATCACAGTTTTTAAGAAATATCGATTCGCGCGTTTTTTCCATTTTCTCGGAAACAACTTTTAGGGCTTAACGCCTTTCTAGTTTAATGACGGCAGAACTGTAGTTCTTGGCTTCATGCGTCTAAGAACTACTACTTGTTATTAAAGTACCTACCTATTTATTTATGATTTATGAATGATTACTCGATTTTTTGAAATGTTCGCTAAATGTTACTTAAGTTTGCTTTAAGTAGTTCTTTACTTTAACTTTTTCCTGTATCTTGCCTTCAATTATTACTGCGAACTATTGTTTAATTTTCACGTGCCTCAAAAATATGAAGGGTTTGGCGTAAAATGTTAGCAAAATATGTCAGTGAAACATAAGATCAATTTCGAATTTCTGTTATAGAGTGAAATTTTGTACTATAGACACATTGTTATTGCTTTATATGTATGAAACTGAACAAGGATTTTTTATAGGTCTACAGTCATTATAAATAGGACAAAAAAAAACATTTTTTGGCTATGAAATGTTTCCAAAATGGTGTCGATGTAAAACAGCCTAGTGACATTTTTTTTTTTTTGGTTTTGGCTTCGCACGGTTTGTGCATTTAGCCAGTGTCAAGTAATTTTTCTTTTCGATCAAGTAAATGGCCCGATATCGGGCACGAAGTTACAAAACAGTCATAGTCGTCTTTAGTCAGTCAAGTCAAAGTTAAAGTTATTGTAAAGCAGTAGTAACTTTACAACAACCTAATAGTACTTAGTTTTTGGGGGGAACACGAAAAGTCCACGTTAGTCACTTATTTTCACCTTCACTACATTTGTGCACTCACACGTAATTAAATTGCATAATTCACTACCGAAATTATACAATTTTATTCGCTATTTCACTAAATTTCATAAAAATAAAAAGTCGTGCGACATGTTCTAACGCGATCCCGCCAAAAACTCCAGCCTAGTGACATAAAAAGTACATAATTATTCCGTTAGCTATACAAATAGTCACAAACTGATAATTATTAAGCTAGAGGCCCGGCAAAAGACTTTCGATGAACTACTAGTAACTGATTGGCTGAAAAGTGGTTTTCTACTGATTCGCATAATTACCAGTAGACTTTGCGTAAACTGAATTAGTGCAGCCGTGACGTACCTAAATGCAATTTTAGAGATCCTTGAGCAAAACATTAAAACCAATTTCTTTTTAGCTAGCCACACACTTTGGGACTATAATGTAACATTTTTTAAATAAGTATGTGTCTAGACAATTGTCTGTGATTATGTGTACCTACTAAAGAAATAAATATACTATTACTATTACTATTACTATAAAAATGTTACATTAAAAATAAAACCTAATGTTGCTGAATTTTTAGTTTTCAGAGCTACTTATTGATAAATGTCTTTTTTCAGGCATCAAGAAAATCAAGGCACCCAGAATATCAATCTTAATGAAAATGTCACGACCACTGAAAACTTACTACAGATATATAGCGCAGAATAATTAAGTAGGCAATTGTGACCAAATAGCAAATCAAAAAATGATATCCGAAAAAATAAGATGCTATGATTCAAATTCAAAGTATTTCCATCGAAAACCAGAATTTGAATTTATAGCATTCGATCAAATTGTGTATTCAGCTAAAACAAATACAAAGAATTGTTATAATAATGATTGTTTTTTATTAAACTTAGTAGTGCAGTTACATAAAAAAACAGTGACAAAAAATCAGTCATTCCCAGCTACATAAAAAACAGTGATAAAAATCAGTCACACTCTATCCACCATCATTAAGTCCCATTCTCATTTATTTCAACGTTTGTCTGATGCCGTCCCTAGGAATAGACGTGATAATTTCAAACTCTGTGTTCACGGCGCTAAAACAGCTCTCATGCGTAAGAGTATCTTTTGCATGGCTCCGACCATTTTTAATAAATTACCCAAATCATGGATAATATTAAATAAATCTGCTCTTAAAAGTAAATTGAAGAGTTTACTAACTGAAAGAGCATATTACAGCATAGCAGAGTTTATGAAAGAGGATAATTTTCTTCGTTTTTGAGATGGTAATGTTGTATTTTTGACATGTTATTGTAATGTATTGTATTTTTTTTAATTGTTTTTGGAATAGTTGTTGTTTGGAATGGACATTTTAATGACAATAATTCATACTTTCATTGACTAATTTATTTAATGACTACTTCGACATTGTATTGTATCAAAAGTATGCTTTTTGAATTGTAATGATACCTAATCTTTAATTAATAATGATAATTTAATAAGTACCTACACAATGTCTTCAATGTAATTTTTATTAATATTATCACGGCTTATGCACCATGCACCATCTCTTCCTGCCAATTTGTACGCCACTATATTCGGCTGAACATGTTAGAACCATATCTCATAGTTATCTTGCATGTAACGTATCATGTACACCATGTTTAAACAAATAAAAATCTTATCTTATCTTATAATATCTTACCATTTAAATAATTTGTTCCATTTCCACTATTATGCCTCTTCGGAAAATGGAGGACGAATGGCTTAATAACACCTTAAAGTAAACGTATGTTTAGCATTACGCATTACAATAATTCAAAGTTATTTTACTATAGAACTGTTGGCTATACAATAGCACTAAGTTGGTCTTTTAAAATTCAGGCATAACAAAGGTACAAATCAATGCTAATATAACACTGTATATCAGCATTGATTTGTACCTTTGTTATGAAAAAATCACCTACCTACGTGGTCAAAATGTGTGGAACAGCTGATTTTATTGTTTATCCGAGGAAAAATTTCTCCACTAAGAGAATCTCGTTGCTAGGGAGTCTAGAATAGGGTTGCCAACATTTCTGCGACGAAATATAGTATTTTTAGAAATAATCGATCAAGGCATTGTCAAGTCGGGGGGCAGTCATCGAAAACGCCAAACAGTGGAGGCCAAGCATTTTCATTAGCCCTTCCCCCACTTGAGAATGCCTTGATCTATTAAAATACTACCTACAACTTAAACGGCCAATAAATATTATTTTTTACTTTTTATAGTTTTTGTTTGGGTCGAGGGTTTTTAAAATGTTTAATTTAACTTTTTTGAACAATTCTTTGTCTAAAATAGAAGTGTCATAATGCTTTAATTTTTTTAAATGTAAATCATAAGCTCAGATTTTATTACATACTACTTCTCTTTCTTTTTTCTCCCCGTGTTCCCTCAGTTGCCTGTGTTCCAGGGGCCGCGGTATCTCTTTCAAACAACCCGCACCCCTGGCAGGCATCGGCCCTTGCGGGCCCCATCTGTTGCTGCTGACATCTCTTTGAGGCGCGCGTGGAACACAACGCGCCGTGTACCCGGGCTTGGTCCTTACCGGACAGCGAGCTACCCATTACTCGCCGTCCGCAAGCCCGTGCCTACGGTGGCCGGGAATCAGCCTGGGATTCCCGACGCCCAGGGCGTCTCCTGCGAAGGCCACGGCTGTGAGGGCGCATGTACTGCATCTCCCTCACGTGCGCCGCCTCCCTCTTTGCGAGCATAACTGCTTCGCTGAAGGAGGCGACTGCTAGCAATGCACTCTCGCTCCGTACCATGGCCTGGACCAGGGTCGGACCGTCGGACGCGAGAGATCGCCGCCGCCGATCGTCTCGACGAGGACACGGCGGTGCTCCGCCCAAGCCGGGCAGACCTCCACCGTATGCTCCACCGTGTCCTCAAGGCGATCTTCGCAATGGAAACACCCGGGCGTTTCCTCCCGCCCTATCCGAAACAGGAACCTCCCGAAACAAACCTAGCTACTTAGATCGATTTATCGCCCCTGAAACCCTCTGCAAACTAAATTTCATAAAAATCGTTGCAGGCGTTTCCGAGATTCAGATTATATATAAATACATATACAGCCCTCAAAACGGTGAAGGAAAACATCGTGAGGAAACCGGCATGTCTTAGAACCAAAAATTCTAAGATATGTGACATCTACCAACCTGCTCTCGGCCCGCGTGGCGGATTATGGCCCACTCCCTCTCACAAAGAGGAGGCCTGTGTCCCAGCAGTGGGAACGTTATGGGCTGATTACGATGACATATACAGGAAAAGTTTTTATCCAGTGCGCAAACTGTAACCATGAATTCAGCATATCATTCTAGACCCCCTAGCGCAGAAATTTTAGGTCGGTTTTACAAAAAAAAAAATCAGCTGTTTTATAGAAAAGTGCAATACCTACGCGGACAAAATATAATGAACAGCTGATTTTTTTTTGTATTACCGACGAAAAATTTCTGCGCTGAGGGGTCTAGAATGATATGGTGAATTAATGGTTACAGTTTGCGCACTGGATAAAAACTTATCCTGTATACAAGAATTGCTCGTTTAAAGGTCTTTACCCCTATTTGTCACAAACTTTCGGAGAATGGACAAAAACAATCCCAACTTCCGATAGTGAGATCATCATCACAGTTTATCTGCGCATTCACTTTTTGTTTTGCAAAAGTCACAAAATCATCATCTGCCTCGCCTTTTCCATACCATGTTGGGGTCGGCTTTCACTCAAACCTGATGCAGCAATATACCAGTATTTTACGTGAAGCAACTGCCTATCTGACCTCCAAAGTCCATTTACTGGGTAATACGATACCCCTTGGTAAGCCTTTTGGGCTTCTAACGACAGTCAAAGAATCGCTAATGACAGTCGGAACTAACGGCTTAACGTGCTTTCCGATGCATGGAGTAAAGTTATGTAAATATGGTCACCCATCCACGAACCAACCGCGTCAAGCGTAGCTTAACCTGATCCATCATCGCTGTTATTACTTAGCTACAAGCCCCTCTTAACAAAAGTTATACATACCCATTAAAGCAATGTTTCCTGGTGGTCTCCCTGGCGTCCGTCACCGTCATGCTATGAATCGTCATGTTTCAGCCTGTAACAATAATATTGACATTAACATGAGACCATGAGTAGTTTATGGCGCATGTAGTGACCGTGCTCTTGCGCCGTCTTATCGCCGTAGTATGGTGTACAAAGGAGACTACAATCAAATACTTTTATTTCTGCACTCAGGTGAGGTATATACCAATTTTGTGTTTCAATTTTTATTGTGGGCTAAATCGGTGTCCTGCTACACTAAATGATATACTTACTTACATACTTAGCTATCTTCTAATCTTCTAAATAATAAAGCTGAAGAGTTTGTTTGTTTGAACGCGCTTATCTCTGAAACCACCGGTCGAAAATGAAAAAAACTTTCCAATTGATAGTCTAATTTTTGAGGAAGACTATAAGCTATTTAATAATTAACATCACGCTAGAACCCTCCGAAACAAAGCAAAAATAAATGGTCAGAAAGAACTCTAAGAGAAAGCGTGGGCATCTCCTGCGAAGGGGTGAGTTGGGGTCGGCAGCGATCTCTCGCGTCCGGCCCTGGTCCAGGCCATGGTATGGAGCGAGAGTGCTTGGGAAGCCGTCACCTACTTCTGCGAAGCAATAATGCTCGCGAAGAGGGAGGCGGAGAGCGTGAGGGAGAGGCAAGGATTGTGCCCTCGCGCCCCTAGCCGCCGTAGGAGACGCCCTAGGCGTCGGCAGTCCATAGCGGACTCCTGGCCACCGTAGGCGCGGGCTTGCGGACGGCGAGCAATGGGTAACTCGCCGTCCGGTAAGGACTAGGGGAGCTACTCTCTAACTCCGTCAACGAAAAATACGGGCTCGTCCGAAAATAGTTCGAAACTTCAAAGTGACTACTACAGCTAATTAATTAAAATTTTTGGACGGGTAAAACCGTATAGGGAGTAGGGACAACTGTCAAATCGTGTAGTAATTCATTCTTAGTTTGGGCCCCAAATTAATCATAAGTCCTGAAGTGATACGGAGTAGGATACGCCTGTAACTTCGACCGTGAGTACGGATTTCGTGCTTAGAGAGTTGGCCCCCACGCCCGGTTTGAAGGCGCGTTATGTTCCACGTGCGCCTCAAAGAGATGTCAGCAACAATGGAAGGGGTCCTCTACGGCTGATGCCTGCCAGGGTCGCGGATTTGTTCGAAAGAGTTACCATTGCGCTGGTACAGGCAATTGAAGGAACACGGGTGGGCTTTAGTCAGTATAAGTCTGACACGCCCTCCCGCTCCAACCAGATCGGGAGAAGTCATTTGGTGATTTCCCACCCAAAAAAAAAGTTTGAGTTGGGGTAACAAGAGATTTCAAGTGGTCTAAATCGCGGACCTGTAAAAATTAAATAAAGTACACAACAATGTTAGGAACCTAACTTACTAAATGCAGCATATAATTTATGTACCTACATACATCAAATAATGTATGTAGGTAATAAATATAATGTATTTATTATTTACAGTTGCTTTCTTTTGCTTATGTTATTAGCTACCTACATCTGGTCATTTTACCTAGACAAGCCGTGTACCCGATGAAATTTTTTATGGGCAAAATGTCGAACGTTCATCCTTTATTTAATCCCATTAGGGGATGAACTTTAAAATATCTTCCTTAGCCGTATGCAAAATTATATGCTTCTAGAGTTCTAGACCTAGCAGTTTAGGCTGTGGGTATATAGAGGTATGAAGAACAGGGTGTAAAGTTTACTCATACTCTATTGAAAAGGGAGGATGATGATCGACCGATATGACCAGACGGGTGTTGCTGTTGTGTCTGGCGGGCAACTGCCCGACTATTGATGTCGGGATGTTGTATATATGTGGGTCGCGCGGTAAACTCTGCTTGCGTGATGTAGTTATGGTGTGACGTCAAGTCTTGTGTAGTTCGCATATGGCATTGTAGATGGCGCCACTTCACTTTTTGTGTTTTTTAAGTTTGCTGATTTGAAGTTCGTATGTGGCATTGTAGATGCCCGCCACAGGTACATTGACTGTCAGTGAATTAATGAATTTAAGATGTTAATTATATACTTAGATAAGAAGACTACCTACTTATTTATAAACCCACACTACCTAACAATTTACTTGGCTAGGTGGATACTAAACTCGTTACACCAATTTGTAAATTGATTCGATTGTGTGACGTCATCCCACTTTTATTAAAAACGTTTATGGCATTAACAAGTGGCAGGCAATGCGTCTGAGTTGATGGCTTGATGGATGTTCCTTTAAGAACGGCTGTCAACAGGAATAAGAATGATTTAATTCAACCAATGGATAGTCAAAGGGGACCTTAACCATAACGGTTACTAGCCTAAGCCATCCAGCGGGGTTATTGCGTAGCACACTGACAATCTCAATACCATCAACTGAAAGACGTCCACTGCTGGACATAGGCCTCCTCACATCGCCACCTCCACCAGTTTTATGTTTCTCACATCCAGCGGATTCCTGCGGCCTTCACCAAGGCATCGGTCCATCTTGTGGTCTATGTCGGCTACCTTGGTTTTTCTAAGGATCTCTTCATTTTGATTCGATCGCACAGGGAAATTCCAATCACAGCCCTCTTCATTGCCTTTTTTTACCAATGCCGTTCATTTTGACAATTCAACAACATTGTTTGTGTTATTTATGCTGTCGAGCAGATAAATTGTTCAAATTATGAAGCAATGGATTATGAATATCGTTCAAACTACTTCGGATTGAGAGTATGGTACATTTCGGGTGCAGAGTACGAGATTACCAGACTCTATTTATTTATAATAGATATACACAAGTAAAACAATACTGTACAAAGGCGGACTTAATGCCTGAGGCATTTTCTACCAGTCAACCGCAAAATGTGGTTGAGAATAGAATAAAACACAAGAATAATAAATAAAACAAACGGGGTGAGCTAAATAAAACCGTTTAAAAAACAAAATATCTTTATTTTGCATAAAAAATCTTTAATCTAGGAAGTCGGGCATAAACAAAAAAAAAACCAAAGACATCGACTTCCGAAATTAAAGTTATTTTTCATTTTCGTTTTTTGGTTGTCGGTTGTAAAAAAAATCACTTTTCACTCTCAAATCGCTATTGGTGTGTGTATAATGTTTAAAGACTTCCTTCGATTACTCCAGGATCTCATAATCAGATCTTGATATGATGACGCTGGGACCATCTGGGAAATATACTGCCCTCTCAAACAAAAAAGAATTTTCTAAATTGGTACAGCCTTCGTTTTCCTCGATTACTCGATAATCAGGGAGAACACGAGATCGAAAAAAATAACAATGAAATTGTGCATTAAAAACCGACTTCACGCAGTCTTGTCTGCCCTACCCGTAGGTAGGGCAGACAAGACTGCGTGAAGTCGGTTTTGCAGCGATTCGTTTCTCACTAAATTTTGTAGCACAAAATAGTGACTTTTATGACAGTATTTTAATTTAATATTGAAAATGCTACCAAGTAACCGGCTATTTATTTGTGACCAAATAATAGGTATTCCGTAAAATGTTGTTTCGGTGTGGTGAAAATATGGCAATTAAATCATTTGGCAAATGAAAAAGTTCAAAAGAGGCTTCGGCCAATAGCAAAAACTTATTTTGTAAATCGGCGAAATATAGTTCGGTAAAATAATACCTGTAACACATGATACTTTGATGATCTAAAAATATGTCAAATAATGTACCTATATACACCGTGAAATTGAAATGGTTGTCTTCCCGCGGCAGAACAACTTGCCATAAGGAGTACTTTCGAAGCATAGAGTAAAAGTAAAAAAAATAAGTTTTTTTGTTTTAAAATAATTCAAAAAATATTCATCAACTCGATAAAACAATACTCAATAGTAACAGAGGTAACTGGTAGACACTACTCGAATCGCACGCACCGCTGACAAAGCGCATAAATGATTAAAGCAAAATAAACTCTCGCACGTGGTGATTTTTCACAATGGTTAATCTGCCATTTTTTGTTTCTAATATTTTATTTGTTTATAAAACTATTGTATGACCAAGACCAAACCATTTCGCTGCGGGAAAACAACCATTAAAATTTCACGGTGTATGTAGCAAAAATGACGTCGGTCAATAGTTTTCGGTAAAATGAAATGCGATAAAAAAAAATAATCGGAAAGTGATCGGTTCCCGTAGAAAACATTATTGTAAGTAGAGCCACATAATAAGTTTCTTTTTGAAATAATTGACTACGATACTGGGAGAAGCTAATACCAATTATTTTGAAGTCCCTCTTCCTGATTCGGTTTCTGTGGTCGCTTTTTACAAAGAACTGGATTGGTCCATACTTTTAATGGATCCACAACGAACGAGGATATCACCAATTATGCTTGAAATCAAACTATCAAAAACTCAGTAGATGAGGACGAATTGTATGAGTGCCGTAATCGAATCAATGTGGATCGTAATGAATAAACGTTTGTGGCTAGAGTCATGTGGAGAATAAATGGGTTTGTTAACCTTGAACCTTGCATGTCTTGAGTCTCTCTGGAGTCTGGCTTACCATAGTAAATCGTCACAGCAGTACCAGTATTTATACAGGATAAGTTTTTAACCAGTGCGCAACTAAAAAAATTTTCGTCAGTTATACAAGAAAAAAATTAGCTGTTTCATGGAAAAGTGCAATACTCACGCGGTCATGTATGGACCAGCTGATTATTTTTTTTGTATAACTGATGAAAAATTTCTGCTCTGGGGGTCTAGAATGATATGCTGAATTCATGGTTACAGTTTGCGCACTGGTTAAAAACTTATCCTGTATGGGGTTTGTGTGGCTAAGTAATAGCAGCCGCATGAGTCGATCGATGGGGTTAAGCTTCGCTTGCCGTGGTTGGTCCGCGGATAGGTTACCATCTTTACATACCAAGATCTAAGGGTGACCTGTTGAGCCCGGCTGTCATTCGTGGATCTTTGACAGTCGTCAAACGCCCGAAAGTCTGACATCCAGTCTTACCAAAGGGTATCAAGGTGTACCCACTAGGTAACTGGATTGTGGAGGTCAGATATGCAGTTAATTCATGTAAAATTCTGATATATTGCTGAATCCGGTTAGATTGGAAGCAGACCCCGACATATTATGCGTCCTCATAGCCCTAGCCGCCGCAGGAGACGCCCTGGGTATCAGGAATCCCAGGCTGATTCCCGGCCACCATAGGCGCGGGCTTGCGGACGGCGAGTAATGGGTAGCTCGCTGTCCGGTAAGGACCAGACCCGGGTCGACGGCGCGTTGTGTTCCACGCACGTCTCAAAGAGATGTCAGCACTGGTAGGGTCCGCAAGGGTCGATGCCTGCCAGGGGTGCGGATTGTTTGAAAGCGATACCGTGGCCCCTGGCACACAGGCAACTGAAGGAACACGGGAGGGCTTTAGTCAGTAAAAGTCTGACACCGCCCCCCCGCTCCACCCAGAACGGGAGAAGTTATTTAATTTTGATGATTTCTCACACTAAAAAAAAAACTCCGACATATTTTGGAAAAAGCTAGGCAGATGATGATGAGTTCATTGAGTTCTAGTATTTAAATAATAATTATTTAAGTTAAGGTACAATTTGTTTTTATTTTCTTTTAAAATATCAGGATCCTCTTCAAATTTACTTCTGTTTGATGGCTGTATTTTCTGGCATAAATCTTGAAAACACGAACAAATATCACTTTCCGTTAATTTAATTAATTGCAAAGTAATTTTTCAATATTTGGAATCCACAGACTAGGGCGAGATTTTTGTACATACTTGCATGTTTTCGCATATAAACGCAAAGAGAACGAATGGGGTATCGAAGCAACAACTTTAGGAAAGCCAAATATTTGATCGAAACGAGAATATATACCACCATTCCCTAGAATATGTTATTGACATAGCTTTGAACATAGACCTAAACTTTATTGAACCTGGCGGTTCAATAAAGTTTCTCGTTTACCTGTGGTTTGGAGTAATAGCTATCTCACTCGTGTAAACCTAGTTAGTTAGAGTTGATATGTCTATAATTCTTGATACTTAGTGATATTGGTGTGTATGTATCTAACTACTTAGGTAAGACAAAGGAACGTTAAGATAAGAATTAATGGGAAACGGCGATTCGCTATACTTACTTGATGGAGTAAAATATGTTTCTACTGATATTTTCATAGAGCCAGAGAGACACTATCCGGAATAGAATTGATTGTGGCGTGAAACTGTAGTGTACTATCACAAAACACTGAAGCACTTATCAAAAATTGAATGGAACACAGTATCCGCAGAATTAGAATCCGTTACATAATCTGACGTTAAATATATCAATAAAATCTGATAAATGATTTACAAAACGTCAATCACATTTTAAAAGTTACATAAGGTCGGCGTTTTCTATCTGACTACTCTATGAAGAGTAACGTGGTCGCTCAGAATGGGCCTCATAAGAAGGCTTAAAGTCACCCAAAGGGCAATGGAGAGGGCTATGCTTGGAGATTCCCTACGTGATCGAATCAGGAATAAAGAGATCCGTAGGAGAACCAAGGTAATCTACATAGCCCGAAGAATTACCAAACTTAAGTGGCAGTGGGCAGGGCACATTGCTCGCAGAACAGATGGCCGATGGGGCCGAAAGGTTCTGGAGTGGCGACCGCGTAACGGAAGACGTAAAGTTGGAACGCCTCCCACAAGGTGGACCGATGACCTTGTGAAGGCCGCGAGAATCCGCTGGATGCGGGAAGCACAGAACCGGTCGAAGTGGTGGAGCTTGGGGGAGGCCTATGTCCAGCAGTGGACGTCTTTCGGCTGAAATGATGAATGATGATGATGACTCCATGAAGAAAGGCCAAAACAAACTCAGACGTCACAGTCTCTGAAAGTCCAGAGATAATCTTGGTCAGATCATGTGAACCAAACCATGATCAAGTCAGACCATGTAAAGTGGTGTCTGAAATGGTATTTTGAGGAAAGAACCACACAGATTGAGTGGACCTGTCCACTGTCTAGTCAGTGAAAGCATTTTTCAGTAATTCTGTAGCTCAGAACGTAACGAACTTCTGGCACTAATTGAATTTTAGCGGCTCTGGCTAGAATGGGCGGTTTGTGCGCTAATTTAGGTAGGTATGTATATCCTCCGTATTATTAAAAAAATACACAATTTAAAAATGTAAAATACAGGTTATATTAAACATTAATATTTGTTATTATAAAAAATAAAACGGATGACCTTCCGTGAAGTATTTACCGAACTACATACTTACTTCGCTAAGGGTACGTAACGTATGTACTAAGGGATTTATTTTTGAGATTACTTTGGATTTATTTTCTATGGAGGCAACTACAAGTTATCATATTTCTAATTTAAAGTGTACAATTTATAGAGTGAATCCTTAAATATCGTACATATTAATTGCCTAACTACAAAAGCAATTATTGCGGAATTTTCTCGGTAAGTTCTTAAGGAGCTCAACGATTCGACGAATAATATTTGTGAACTACTTATACGCCTAATATTTTTTTGCGTATGCTGACCATGACCATGACTAGGCAACTGTAGCATGATGAATTGTTCCAATCAACACCAATCTACGTTGTCAAAATGTTGTACATTATAATTATCACTGACCTACTAACAAGCTATGCCAAACACTTACTTGACTGATGTCTAGGCTCCCACAGACAGGCGCGACACGACATTTCTATTAAAACTTCATGGAAATTGATCTACTAGACGCGTCACGCTGTCGTGTCGCGCCGTTCTGCGGGAGCCTTAACGTGATCAGCCGTTATTACAAACAAAAGCGGCCAAGTGAGAGTCAGACTCGCACAGGAAAAGTTTCGTACTATCGTACAATATTTCAGACAGTTTATAACTTTAGCAACAAAAATAACACGTCTCTGGAGCCTCTTTATATTTTAACTTTATTTTACTATCATCTGCCTAGTTTTTCAACAACTACGTTTGGGTCGTCTTCCAGTCTAACCGCATGCAACTGAGCACCAGCATTTTACAGGGAGCAACTGCCTATCTGACCTCCGCTGGTTGTCAGACTTCCGGGCTTCTGACGACCCGTAACAACTGCTAAAGCTCCATGAATGACAGCTAGGACCAACGGCTTAGTAGCGTCCTTTCCGAGGCACGGAGGGGCTTGGTTTGTATAGATCCATCCACAGACCTACAGTAGCAAGCGTTGCTTAACCTGATCGATCTGACGGCTGTTATTATAGCCACAACCCCTTGGCCATACTAGTACACGCTTTGTGAAAATTTCAAATTTCAAGTGGAACCCTAAAATACAGGGGCGTCGGAAATCCCAGGCTGATTCCCGGCCACCGTAGGCGTCGGCTTGCGGACGGCGAGTAATGGGTAGCTCGCTGTCCGGTAAGGACCAAGCCCGGGTCGACGGCGCATTGTGTTCCACGCGCGCATCAAAGAGATGTCAGCACTAACTGGTGGGGTCGGCAAGGGCCGATGTCTGCCAGGGGTGCGGGTTGTTCGAAAGAGATACCGTCGCCCCTGGCACACAGGCAACTGAGGGAACACGGGTGGGTTTTAGTCAGTAAAAGTCTGACACGCCATCCTGCTTCACCCAGAGCGGGAGAAATTATTTAATGATTTCCCACTTAACAAAAAAAACCCTAAAATACGAACGTATAAACTATTTCTAGTTAGTTATAGTGCAGGGTAGTAGTGTAGACATACCGGTCTTTTGTGTGAAATTTCACTGTGAGAACTCAGGTGAAGTTAGCTTGATGGGATGGGCTATCAATCCATTTTATGCTAGGGATACTCATATCGAGCTCAGTTTCTAAGTATTCACAGTGAGATTTTGGCTGCTTCAAACGATCAAATTCAAAATATGCGGAGGTTGCTCGGTTGTTGTTGCGTGCTGAGACTCAAACTAGTTCGCTTTGAATAGCACAACGTGCCAGTTTCTGGCTATGCAGTGCGTGGTAGAAAATAACATAGGCCTGTAATCACCGAAGGGTTCGGCAGAGGTGAACCTATAGTAACCTTTTGCCATCAGCAGCCCCCACATTCCGTTTACGTTCCGTGTGGTGTCGGACGTAAAAGAATAGCACCATTCCATTTCTTCCCGTGGGTGTCGTAGGAGGCGACTAAGGGACTTACTAGAGAATGAGCAGCAGCGTCCTCTATGCGTTTGACCACCGTACTGCGATCGCCAACCCACCTGCCAAGCCCGGCGATTATAGCAAAACCTCCTTCGAGGCCTATGCCCAGCAGTGGACGTCTTTCGGCTGAAATGATGCCCACACATCCACACTCCGGGCTGCTACTGAAAAATTTTCCGGTTCAGGAATTTTCCGTTTCCCAGGTCGGGCTAGGTGGTCAATAACACCTAATCTGGGTATCGAACCCAAGACCTCAAGCGTAGCGCTTGCGACCACTAGATCAACTAGGCAGTCAAGAAATTAACAAACTATAAGTTTTATTATAGCAAGAAGGCATGTTTTTAGAAAGCCTAAATAATATGCTGAGGTAGACTAATGAGCCTACTGGACACTGTCGAACCCTCCGATGTCGATGCGGAGAAATGCACAATGCAGCATAATTAAATCATCCAGTTGCTTTTAACATTTGATTTCGTGTTGCTGCAAAGGCTTTCTAACGAAGCAAATTAGAGGGAACTTCGTTTGCTGTACAACTAATTACTACGAAGCCATAATGTAGCACGACTTGTACCTATTGAGTCAAACGCCAGTTAGTAATTATTAGGAACTAGCACTTTATTTTATTTGAAACAACAAACAATTACATAATGCGATTTGACGGCACGGTTGGCGCAGCGGTTAAGCGATTGACTGCTGCGCTGCGTGTTGCGGGTTCGATTCCCGCACGGAACAAATGTTGGTAAGACCTACAAATAGTTGTTCCGGGTCTGGCTGTTTGTGTATGTGAGTTTAAATGTTTGTAAACGCACCCACAATACAGGAGTAATTCCTAGTGTGGGGCAAAGTTTAAAAAAATAAAAAAATAGAGCTCACATGGTGGCAGGGACATCGACGCAAAATCTGATCCCATGGATCCAGTACATGATCGACGGTTATTAAAAAAAAATATGCTGTTTCATAGAAAAGTGCAATGAGTACCTGCGGTCAAAATGTATTACAGAGCTAGATTTTTAAAATAACCGACGATAAATGTTTGGGGGTTTAGAATCGTGGTATGTTACGCAGCGACAATTCAATCAACAAAAAATAATTCCAAATTCAAGCAACTCAAAGTAACATACGTGTAATACGAAACTAACGAGCAATTTCACTTCATCATCATCATTTCAGCCGGACGACTTCCACTGCTGGACATAGGCCTCCCCCAGGCTCCTCCACTTCGACCGGTCTTTTGCTTCCCATATCCAGCGGATTACCGCGGCCTTCACAAGGTCATCGGTCCACCTTGTGCAAGGCCTTCCCACTCTACGTCTTCCGGTACGCGGTCGCCACCCCAGAACCTTTAGGCCTCATCGGCCATCTGTTCTGCGAGCAATGTGCTCTGCCACTGCCACTTAAGTTTGGCAATTCTTCGGGCTGTGTCGGTTACTTTGGTTCTCCTGCGGATCTCTTCATTCCTGATTTGATCGCGAAGGGAAACTCCGAGCACAGCCCTCTCCATTGACCTTTGGGTGACTTTAAGCCTTCTGATAAGGCCCATTGTGAGTGACTACGTTTCTGTACCATAGGTCCTCACTGGCAACACACACTGGTCAAAGACTTTCGTCTTGAGACACTGCGGTATTTGGGACGAGTAGATATTGCGCAGCCTCCCGAACGCTGCTCAGCCGAGTCGGATTCGACGATTTACCTCTTTCTCGGAGTTGGACCTACCTAACTGGACAGTTTGTCCTAGGTAAACGTACTCGTCCACAACTTCGAGCGTAGCGCCTCCGATCGTCATGAGAGTGAGTGTTATATGGGTATTTGAAATGACCTTTGTCTTGTCCATGTTCATTTTAAGACCCACTCTTTCTGAAGCTCTACTGAGGTCATCGAGCATTGCACTGAGGTCCTCCATGGTCTCAGCCATGACAACTATATCATCGGCAAGAGTGATGTACTCGCCATAAATGTTGATGCTAGCCCCTTTCACTTGGTCGGGTTATATTTTAGCGATATAAAGCGCTGTCGTCTATTGTTTTGTGGTACTGGAACGCGTCTGACTCATGGAACGTAAACATTTGAATCCCTATAAGTGTGTTTACAAAATTTCTAGCTTCTCGTGACGGGGACTTTACTCGAGTAGCCAAAAGTCGGATTCGACTTCACAAATTCAATATTTATGCTCTGCCCATACGAAAAGTATTTTTTACTTGGGCAAAGTAATTAGTAAATAAATCCCCGAAATCCTCATTTTTTTGCGACACATGGTTCTCATGACTGTTTCATAAATCACAGAAAAATCAGTAATTAAGTTGTGGTAAGAATATAATAATCTCACAGAGAGATGACTTATCAAATGTACTTCGAAAGAAGACCATGACCTTTTAGCTCAGATAATAGATTAACTTACAAACTTTTCTAGATTTTTATTATCTAACTAAAATCTAGAATAAAATTTCCTTGGGAATAAGAATCGTTTTAAATTAATTTTCTACCTAGAAATAAGTAGCTATTTTTTGTGGAAAGTCAAAGATAGTTTAGATCTCTGATTGTGGGATATTGTAATCGAAATAATATATTTTGCGTTGTTACCGATGCTTAGTAGCCATTTTTATTTCTGTAACTTGATCTTTTTTATAGGAAAATTAATTTCAATGTAAATATGCGTAATCTTTTATGTTTATATTTGACAATAATACAAACACTGTCCCATGGCTTCACCTACATTCTGCAATTTTTAAATAACTGCGGCACGAAGCTACTTCTCTGTCAAAAGTCAAAATCCAGCCGGTAGATTTGACGTAAAAATGTAATAAGGAAAAAGGCAGTATGTTTCCTTATTATCTACATTTTTAAAACGTTAATACTACATAATTATAAAACAAAGTCCCCCGCCGTGTCTGTCTGTCTGTCTGTTCGCGATAAACTCAAAAACTGCTGAACGGGTTTCATGCGGTTTTCACCAATAGACAGTGATTCAGGAGGAAGGTTTAGGTGTAAAATTTGTTAAGGTTTCGCGTAAATTGGTTAACGTGGGCGAAGCCACTAGCACCAGCTAGTGTCAAATCTTTGGAAATTAAAAAAAAAATGTAATATTTAATAACATTAAGTATCATATGCATATGAAATAAGAGTGCAGATATCCTACAACTGCCCACAGATTTGCTCGATTTTTGACGATAGACTCGTGTGTTCGAACAAAATCGTGTAAGTGTCAAATGATCGACATAAGTCGGTAGTACGGTTCCGTGTGGTGCCGGACATAAAAGAATAGCACCATCCCATTTCTTCCAGTAAGGGTCGTAGAACGCGAACAAGGGACTTACTAGAGAATGGGCAGCAGCGTTCTCTATGCATTTGACCACCATACTGCGATCGCCAACCTGCCGGCCAAGCGTGGCGATTATGGCATATCACCCCCTTTTGAGGGAGGCTTATGTCCAGCAGTGGACGTCTTTCGGCTGATATGATGAGGTAGTATGGTTTATGATCGTTTTCACCGATCGATTATAATATATTAAACGGTGGAGCAAGCGTGATCATCAATGCTCATACCTTCTTTGAATGAGAAGTGGCCTTAACCCTGCAGTGAGACATAGGCTATTATTATTTGATGACAGTAACGATCGATAAAATCGAGCGAATCAGTAGGCACCATAATGTACGGATCAACGAAACTTCATCATATCTCCATAGCCTTTTCCCAACTATGCTAGGGTTGGCTTCCAGTCTAACCAGATGCAGCTAAATACCAGTATTTTACATGGACCTCCGCAACCCAGTAACTGATGGGTAATACCTCTTAGTAAGACTGGGCCTAAATTCACTATGACCACTTAACGATTCCTAACTCGTAACTACGTCAATCACACACGAATTCTGCTAATATCGTATTAATAATATCGACAAATCGTCTTGGAACATACAGAATGTGACATTTCAATTCCTCACCGTTTCATTGGTTTCTAAAAAAAAAACGATACTGACGTAGTTTGAACGTAGTAAGATTCCGCGGGGAATCATTAAAACGATACAGAATTGGGGCCCTGGTTGTCAGACTTCCGGGCTTCTGACAACCCGTAACAACTGTCAAAGATCAACGAATGACAGCCAAAGACTTAACGTGCTTTCCGAGGCACGGAGGGGTCTTGGTATGTAAAGATGATCACCCATCCACGGTTCCACGTCAAGCGTTGCTTAAGCTGATCTATCAACTCATGCGGCTGTGTAATACTTTGCCACAAACCCCCGAAACTTGTTTAGTATTATTAGAAGGAGTCCGGTGACAACACCTGCGTGGCAACATCATACCTATAAATTATAAGTCGCTTATATAAACATACAGATAAATAAAATTGGAGTATCTGTTTGTAACATTAAAATAACCGCTTTTTACTAAATGCATATGGATGTATCATCATCATCATCATTTCAGCCGAAAGACGTCCACTGCTGGACACAGGCCTCCCCCAAAAAATGAGGGGGTTGCCATAATCGCCACGCTTGGCAGGCGGGATGGCGATCGCAGTATTGTGGTAAAATGAATAGAGAAAGCTGCTGCCCATTCTCTAGTAAGTCCCTTAGTCGCCTTCTACGACACCCACGGAGAGAAATATGGATGTATAAAACGGTACATAAACCAAAAATTTTATTTTTCCAATTTTTGTCTGTCTTTTTGTTCCGGCTAATCTCTGAAATGGCTGGACCGATTTTAACGGAACTTTCACTGGCAGAAAGCTGATGTAATAAGGAGTAACTTAGGCTACTTTTATTTTAGTTTTTTTATTTTAATTAATATTTTATATAATATAAATAAATAATAAAAAAATAACTATTCCGCGCGAATGAAATCGCGGGCACAGCTAGTCAAATTATATAATAATTAATGCAAACTTGTGTGATCTCGGGATTTCTTAGAACGTGACCAGTCGTCTATTTGGGCTTATGTCAATAGAACTTTGTGTACCTACCTACCTATGTCATATTGTTTTATCAAAACGCTTCCTGGTATTAACACATAATATGACTCGTTAGTATTTTGTGTTTTCCCTACCTATGTTATTAGTTTTATAACCGAGGTTCCTGCGGTTTAGTTGGCAATATTTCAATTAGTTTTCCGACAAATCTATTTAATTATAATTAACTACAGTTAAATTAATCATGGGAAATTACATAACTTTGTACGTATGTTGTGTTTGCATGTAAGGAAAATGTTAACTAATTGATCAGGAAAATGTGGCTGTGGATGTCAATTTATACTTACAAATTGAGTGGTTTAATTTGAAAACATAAACCGGAAATTTAAATTTTTAGTCACCTTGATGAATCACCAAGATGTTTTTTATTTGTAAATTGAGTTTTCGAAGATTATTCCATTAAGTACATTTAAATTTATTAAATTTAAGCACAAGTATAAAATATTGTTCAAAGGCGAACTTAATGCCTGAGACATTTCCTTCCAGTCAGTCAGTCTAAAAACTGTCGGAGAATTATCCTGAACAAACAGACAGACAAACAATTGAAAAATGATTTTTTTGTTATATGTAACTAAGTACCGCAGTTCCGTAGTACTTTTTTATTTGTATGCATTTAGTAAAAAGCTGTTATTTTGACATTAGAAACAGACACTTTAGATACCTATAGATTTGTAGATATCGTGTTTTAACTGCTTTAAAGTTTTTAAAGACGCTACTCCTTTCAAGAATGAAAAGTCTGTTTTTAACCGACTTCAAAAAAAGGAGGAGGTTCTCAATTCGACTGTATGTTTTTTTTAATGTTTTTTACCTCATAACTTTCGACTGGGTGAACCGATTTTGATGATTCTTTTTCAATTTGTAAGGTCACTTCCCGTGTGGTCCCATTTCAATTTCATATAGATCTGATGATGCGTTTCGGAGACAGACAACGGAACTCTTCAAGAAATAATAGCAAATCAACCGCGATTGCTGCTATCACATAAATATGCATTGTTTTGACCCCAAGGATGATGAAATTTTGAATTAGTGGGGTAGTTACTATAACTAAAAAGTGAAAAATTAAAACGTTTTCCAAAAAAAACAACCGACTTCCGAAAAAACACTATAAAGTGAAAAATTACTTTAATTTCGGAAGGCGGTGACAAAAAATTTAAATACATATCCAAAGTCACCGCCTTCCGAAATTAAAGTTATTTTTCACTTTATAGTGTTTTTTCGGAAGTCGGTTGTTTTTTTTGGAAAAAGTTTTGTACTGTGTAATCTAGGTTAACGAGTTTAAAATAATTACATTTTTATATTGAGAGGCTAGCTGCTGCCCGCGACTTCGTTTGTGATTCAGAATAAGCCTATATCCTTACCCAAGTCATGGTCTATCTGTGTGCCAAATTTCATCCAAACCCGTTCAGCCGTTTTGGCCAGAAAACGTAACAAACTTACGTAGTTATAATATTAGTTAGGATTATGTGAAGAAAATAAAATTTAAAACCTGCCATATTTGATAAATTATGTTAGTGTCTTAAATAACATCGGTAACTTAATAGTGATTAAGTGTAGGGGGATGCGGGATCTTATCTATCAAAACCTCATGTTACGACCTAAAGGACCTAGGGGCCTAACTATGTTTATAATTCTATATTAAACCAAGCTAGGTTCAGTGTATCTAGCGTTAAACTTAATTTGCATAAATTAATTGATTATAAAACGCTTAATTGAAAGTAACACCTACACAGGTACTTATAACTATCAACTTAATGTAGGTATAGACCCAGGAGAATAAAAACATAAGTTACTGTCGAAATGTGGGTGTACAATAGGGTACACTTCTGCCTAACCCTCCAGGAATATACAGGTGTTATGTCATGTTTATATGAATAAAATAATTTGTATGAAAACGTGGATTAATTCGGACGCAAACCAAAAATGTCCATTTGTATTAGGTATACATTTTGCTTAATAAATAAAATCGTAGATATCGAATTATTGATTCTACATAAAATCGGTAGAACACGTGTGTTTTTCGTCATATTTTGCGTTTGCTAAGTAGTTGCTGGAGATAAAATAAATAACTTACTTAGTTACTAGTTAGAATAAATAATTTGTTTATGGTCAGAAGCAATAAAACCATTATACATATAAAATACCAGTTAATGCTTTACCCCTCCATCTCAACTTAACTTACTAATCACCGAAGAAATATGTAAATAATAATTAAATATTGTTACACCTCATTATGTACACTATGCGGATAAAAATTAAATAATGCCAATTTTACACACCTGTGCAAACAAATCCACTAGCCCGTATTATTTTATATCACATACGCCACTAAGTCGGAACCAAACCAATTATTTTGTAACCACGAAGGCCAAAACAAGTATTATCACATCCAATAAAATTTCACTCGAATCGGTATTTATCGAACCGCACACAGCACTACACGACGAAACGAAACGATTCACTTATCAGAAAACCCGGAAAGTAATGAAAAATAATGGTCCTTATAGAATCTGAGCGTGCTATTTTATTTGTTAATTAATTTTGCGAGGAAATTGTTAGTTTAAGGCTACGTGAGAAGCGCGTGCGCAGCGCTGACTGCCCGTGCGATCAGTCGGAACGGCTCGGGAACACGTCACTATAAAGCCGTAGTTTTAACCTTTTTTGTGCGTACTCATCCTTTTTAGGGTTCAACGGGACGCGAGAACCGGATTTAAGTAACAAGTTTATGAGACGTGCCCGAGATGTTGATCGATGTCAGGCGCTTGAAAATTATTACGAAAAATCGGCTTTTAATCATACTTAATAATATTATAAATGTGATAGTTTATATTTTTGAATGTTTGTTACTCAATCACGAAAAAACGGCTGAACGGATTTGGATTAAACTTGGCAGATAGATGAGAGAGTTTGTAATCTGGAGTAACACATAGTATATTTTTTACTCCGGTAGTACGTTCCCGTGGGATACTTTCGGACCTCCATGCGGGTGAAGCCGCTGGCAGAAAGCTAGTGTCAAAATAAAATAAAGTTTCTTACTTCTAGAAGATCCTTAGCCTACCTGGGCTTCGTGTAGTGCAGAGTAAGATTTTACATTAAAGACATGAAACAGTTAGGTATATTTTACATAATCCGAGCTAGTACAGCATTTAGGTAAGTATTCATGTTTAAGTAATATCCGATTGTTAATAATTTGACAGAAACTGTACAAAATTGGCTATGATCTAATTTACCTGTCTGTTGATAAACACGTGAAACCGCAGATATGAGGTATGTTTTGGAATCATATTTGAGATAGGAATAATAATATTGACTGTGAGACATCTTATTATTGATTCAATCAATTTGACGCTGTTCACTATTATTAACAAGAAGCTGAAATTGTTATTTGATATTCCCTGTGGGCTTTTTTGTCATCATCAATATTTAAAATACGTGTATTTCTCTAAAACATATTTTACGAGAAAAGTTTTTGAAGCCGTCTTCTAAAATGGCAATGGAAAGGTAGAATTAGACAATGATTAAAAAATACAGAATTATTGTGAATTCGTGCATGAAAGCAAGGATTTGAGCAGGTTTTATTGTTTAAAAAAATATTAGTATTGATTTAAATATGTAAAATATGTACCCTCGTACGTGGCAAAAATGTTACGAATATTGCAAGCAACAATGCAGTCAGAAAAATATGATTTGGTTTATTAAAATATGCAAACGAATCTACTAAACAAATAATTATTTTCTGATCTACAGAACCCACATTGAATAAATAATAGGTTCATGCAAACAGGAAAAGTAAAATAAACAAGAATAACAAAAGTCCAAGATTTAGTCACATAGCCTTGTCTTTATTTTATTTTAGACGCGCAACCAGCAACAATATCATTAAGATATTACTATTATTTTAAATTGCTAAATTACTTCATGAAGATTCACATTTTTTTTATTATGATTTCGAAACACCTTGTTCCGTGTTGTTTTCATGTAATTTTCTAAAATTGTGATTTATTTCGTATAAAAAAACAACCGACTTCCGAAAAAACACTACAAAGTGAAAAATAACTTTAATTTTGGAAGTCGGTGACTTTGGATATGTATTTGAATTTTTTGTCACCGCCTTTCGAAATTAAAGATATTTTTCACTGTAGTGTTTTTTCGGAAGTCGGTTGTTTTTTTTTGTTGGAAAAAGTTTTAATTTTTCACTTTTTAGTTATAGTACCTGCCCCACTGACTCGAAATTTCATCATCCTTGGGGTCAAAACAGTGCAGATAGCAGCAATCGCGGTTTATTTACTGTTATTTTTTTAACTTTAACAGTTCCGTTGTCTGTCTCCGAAACACATCATCAGATCTATATGAAATTGAAATGGGACCACACGAGAAGCACCAGCTTTCAAATGAAAAAGAATCATCAAAATTGGTTCACCCAGTCGAAAGTCATGAAGTAACAAACATACAAAAAAAATACAGTCGAATTGAGAACCTCCTCCTTTTTTTGAAGTCTTTCATTTGTTGAAGATTTTCATTTCTCGGTGTTGAACCGAGTAGGTATTGAGAAAACAACAGAGTGTATCTCAGCGCGTCGATAAAACGCACTGTTCGATTTTCAACTCTCGGCGCTAAGGGTGATCCCACATCTGACGGAAAATGCGTCGGGCGTAGATACGTTAACTTCCAGGGTTGAAATTGTTGAATGTTTTATTAACTAGTTTCTCCGTTCTGGCGGTACGCGACTGATGATGCGCGACGCATCTTCCGTCAGATGTGCGACAACCCTAAGTAGTGCGTTGAAGATCTAGTGTTCGCAAAAATCCCGCTGCGATATTATTACGTCCGTGTGAACGTCGACAAAGGGTTCACCGAACAATTAATGATCGCGTCGAGCTCATATTCGCGCTACGATCGTTTCCTATTAGGACACGCTTGCCCCGATGCCCTCATGGTCGCAAGCGCGACTGCTGAGCGTGGGGTCCTGGGTTCGGTTCCCAGGTCGGGCAAAGTGATATTGGGTTTTTCTATTAGGATTATTTTGCTCCCCGGTCGTGTCGGATTGTTGTCGCACATCGGACTTTCAGAGTCAAGGAAGAGTGAGTGCAGGTGCACTCTCTGTCTGCGCACACACTTGTGCACTATATTATTTATTTATTTAATACTTCACGCACAGAAATGTACAGACGCGAACTTAATGCCATTATATCCGGCGCCGAAGGCTGGTATCCGCTGAGATTGGTCGCGATGGCCAAGATTCGGTCTGGAGGACTATTATTACTGGCCACATTTTATTCAAAACATAATTGTATTTCGAGCAAGAAGTTTTTTGGCGCGGGTAGTATTATAGTGCACAAGTGTGTGCGCGAGTTTTTTGGCGGGATCGCGTTGGAACATGTCGCACGAATTTTCATTTTCATGGAATTTAGTGAAATAGCGAATTAAATTGTATAATTTTGATAGTGAATTATTCAATTTAGTTACGTGTGAGTGCACAAGTGTAGTGAAGGTGAAAATAGGTGACTAACGTGGACTTTTCGTGTTCCCCCCAAAAATTCCTATTAGGTTGTTGTAAAGTTACTACCGCTTTACAATAACTCTGACTTGACTGACTAAAGACGACTATGACTGTTTTGTAACTTCGTGCCCGATATCGGGCCATTTACTTGATCTAAAAGAAAAATTACTTGACACTGGCTAAATGCACAAACCGTGTGAAGCCAAAATCAAAAAAAAAAATAAAATAAACGTGTGTGCGCAGACACACGTGCACCTAAACGTAAACGGAAGTCTGCATTAATGATGACATTGAAAGACGTCGTGTCGTATCTAAAAAATCCTTTAGTATGCTTGTATTTATACGCGTATTCTTACTTGTTCGGAATAATTATACATTGAGTACCTACATACACATTTATTTTCCAATGCGCTTTTTGAGTACTGTTTTTATTGGCTTGATTATTGGCTTTCATTGGCATTTGGGGATCAATTTATAGTTTTAATCCTTTCTTATAGAATACTCCCAAAGAAAAACAATGATTAAAACTTTTGTTTGTTCCGGCTGATCTCCAAATTGGCTGGATTTTGACGGGATTTTCCGAGACTTCCTTTAGCAAATAGCTGATGTTATGAGGAGTAACTTAGGCTTGGGTAATTTTATTTTAGAAAAAGAATTATTGTATCCGCGTACATAAATTAAAACATATGAAATGCAATAAATATACCTATTCACGCCTACGTTTTGTAAGGAGATAGGTGGTTTCCTGGAGGAGGACATAGAGTCTACTTTTTTGTGCCGGTAGCATGTTCCCGTGGGATAATTTCATCCCGCCATCGTCTCTTTAGTTTTTCACGATGCACTGGACAGAAATAACTGGATGTCATGGAGAAGGTCTTCGACCAGCAGTGAGATGATGTAAGGAGTACAATCTTCTATTTTTTTTCACTTATCATTCCGTAGAAAAGGGAGGTTCCTCCGACCAGGGAGTCGGGTCTGGTGGGCAACTGCCGATTGAAGTCGTGCCGGGACGTTGTAAATATGTTAGCTGCGCGGTAAACTCTGCTTGCGCGATGCAGGACTAAGCGTGACGTCAGTGTGATGCCTAGTGCGCATGTGGGTGTACGTTACTCCAACAGGAAAGTGACTCCCAGAGTGATGTGAGTGGAACGAATAATTAGGGCGTAATCAGCTGTAAATGTGCAACAAATTAAAAAATTATGCGCTTCGTGGTTTTGGGAAAAAATGGAAAACACGATTCCTGCTGGAGCAACTATGTTCCAGCAGGAAAATTCTAAACGAATTATCGGAGAGAGAAATATTGTGCATGGGCAGAGAGAATAGTTTTTTCCGTTTTTTTCCAAAACCACAAAGCGCATGTATTGTAAATTTGGTGCATATTTACAGCAGATTACGCACTAATTATACTTTCCACTCACATCACTCTAGGAGTCACTTTCCTGCTGGAGTAACGTACACCGCATATTGCAGTGTAGATATTACACGACGATAAAACATAAAACTTATTTCATAAATTACTTTGGTACCCTCTAGGTAGCCACGTTAATTGCAGCTTCAGTGGCATTCTTTATGTCCCCAAATATTCATGGACTCTTGGAAAAACAAATGGGCCATCGTCTGACAGTAACTAGTATTCAATTTCGTGCTTGTCAAGGCATTTTGACCACTACGCCCAATCACAAAGTATTGATGACTCTTCGCTCATGGCTCAGGAACTCGATTGTTTGGTTTTACATCGCCCATTGTGTGGTATTGTGAGAAATTTACCGATTGTTATAGGTCGTCAGCTATCCGATATAATGCGCGTGTATAAGCCATGGTCCCTATTAGCAAACCCCGTATTAAATTCTGTGACTGGAATGTGCGCTTTTATAATTTCTAACGTGACGATATTATTATAAGAACGAAAGGAAGAAAAAATGTTTATTCTGTATACTTAGTAGCAAAAAGCCTCATCATCATCATTTCGAACAAAAGACATCCACTGCTGGACATATGCCTCCCCCAAGCACGGCCACTTCGACCGGTTCTGTACTTCTGGCATCCAGCGGATTCCTGCGGTTTTCACCAGGTCCTAGGTCCCCCTTGTGGGAGGCCGTTCAAAGCTACTTCTTCCAGTACGCGGTCGCTACTCCAGAACCTTTCGGCCCCATCGGCCATCTGTTCTACGAGCAATGTGCCCTGCTCACTGCCAATTCTTCGTTCGAAATCGGTTACCTTGGTAGAAATCCAGACTCTGGGCTGGCTTATCACACTAAAGAGAATTAGTAAAACATTCTGTCTGTATAATCGTAGGACCTTTATATGTCGCCGTTTTAGTCTAAAAATTTTTATTTATTTGAATTACATGATTGGTAGTAGGTAGTTTGTTTACCTGCAATTGAAAAATCATCGACACAAATTGAGATTATTAAATTAACCACAATTGTTAAATTATAAACAACTTAGAGGTAATTTTAAATGAAAAGTTTAAAAGTAATCAAACAAAAGGAGTGAATTTTTATGTGGCTCTACAGTGCATCGACAGGTAAAATACTCTTTGGAACAGACTATACAGCACGATGACATACCAAACTTGTGCCAACTGCTGCTATGCAAATTTTACATTTTTTTAAATTGTTTTCTTCAACCTAGGCTGAGAGTCAGCACTTTTTGAACGTCAAAATTACATAAGACAGTCCCCCAAAACGTCCGCCCTTCACCACTTCTTAGTGCTTTCGCTGGGAAGAAGAAGTGGCGCAACAAACTCCTCAGCTGTCTGTTAAGTTGGAAGAACTTGATTCTATACAATAACAGGGAAGTAACTAACATCCAACAACAACAAAATGTGACATAAATGTGTTTGAAAACTGTAAGCTGATCATATCATTGTCCCCCCCAGTGGGGTTCCCGCATTGTCGTTGCGGGGGGGCTCAGTAACCGTGGTCACCCTCCCACGGTGAAGCGAAGAGGAACCCCAAGGTGGGGGCCGCTCGTTAGGGCTTGTGCCTCCAAGCCGACGACGTAGCGGCGGTTGCGGTGAGGTGCATCGCAACTGAGGCGGGCCGCGATGTCAAATGGGAGGCATCGCGGCTGCGGGTTACAGGCTGCGGCGGAGGAGGAGTGCCGGTACTTCTGAGTAGCGCTCTTCCCTTCCGTAGCCTGGACGGGGCCGCTACCGTTTGATGGCGGACGCGGTGGGGCCGCAGGGGAAGAGGAGTGTCGGTATAGCGTTGGCCGCTCTCCCTATCCCCTGCGGCCGAAAAGTGGTTGGCGGCGGGGCCACTGTACTGACCCGTCGCAGGAGGACGTCAGCAGCAGCTGGTGGGCCCGCAAGGGCCGATGTCTGCTAGGGGTGCGGGTTGTTCGAAAGAGATACCGCGGCCCCTGGCATACGGGCAGCTGAAGGAACATGGGTGGGTTTTAGTCAGTAAAAGTCTGACACGCCCTCCTGCTCCAACCAGAGCGGGAAAAGTCATTTGGTGATTTGCCACCCACAAAAAAAAAAATCATATCATTGTTATATGTGTGTTTACTGTTGTATCGTTCAAAAATTAAACGAAAACTGGACAAAAATGTATGCCACTTGGAGTGTAGTTCAACTAAAAGCGGAGCTGAAGAAAAGGGAAGCGTAGGCTACTAGTAAGAAAGCAGCTTTAGTGCAAAAGACATTCAATTATGAACGCTGAAACGCTTAGATTATATGCTTTAATAAGAATTTGACCTGAAAAGAGTTGGTTTACACTTTCAGTTACTCATGTATCCAATGACTACTAAACATTTATTAAAAAAAAAGGTATTTTTGAATATTTGCATACTCAAAAAAAAAAACATCATTCACTAAGACGCATGACGTAGTTTGAAACACCATGTTATGGAGATGGAATTAATGATGAAATGTAATGGTAGGTAGGTAGATATCTTTTACCGTTTGATACGTAATCATTATAAAAGGGAGAGTGTTTCATAATTCTAAAGCATTATTTATTTTTCTTTGTACCTATTATCTTAATTAATGTTTTAATCGCGCCTAGAAGTATTTTATGACGGATATATTGAGTGGACCACCTTTGTAAGACGACTAAAATGACATGGTCTATAAGTGAGGGCAAAGCTTTAAGTTCACCCTCACATAAGTATTTTCTTTTTTTTTCGTGATTAATAGAGCGTGTTGTTCTTTTGTCACTGACGTGATATATGGTGTATCCGTTAGTCTCACTATTTGCATGGGAAGCTCAACATCTGATACAAGAAATATCCTCAGTGTAAGTCTTAAGTAAAAATAAATGGTTATTTAATGGTAATTCAAGCGCCAGACATGATGTTTTTGCTGTTATTATATATAATGATAAAACAAGTTTGAAACAGCGTAAGTTGTTTGGGATTGCACTCAACAACTGTATCGTCGTCTTTAGGAAGCCGTAATTTGAAGTTCACAAATCAGGGGAATGCGATTTCCTTGTACAAAAGTGTACCTATCTTAATTGTACCAACTAGGTTATTACAAGTTTCAAGCATGTTGTGTAAAGGGGGCTTTGTGGGTAAGTAAAAACAGCTGCACGAGTCGATAGATCTGGGCCTCAAGTCTGATATTACAATAGTGTCAGAATGGTCTATCATTGATTTCAGAATTGTTGATTTTGACAAGTTTGGTAATCTACTAATATAATGGCGTCATTATGACTTTCCAATGGTCTGACACTCCAATGAAAGAAATTGCATATACTGGTAATCTCGTATATAATGAATGACAAATGAATGACTGACTTAGGCGGTAATCTGCTTAAATTTAACACTAATAAACTAATAAATATTATGTAAAAATATGTATAAATGAAATCGGGCATGAATAAATGTTCAAATTTAGTAGTCGTTTTTGGAAAATCATTTCTACTAACGGGTTTTTTATTAATGGCAATACGACAATGCCATTACAACACAATTATTATATTACGAGACCATTGACCGACCAATGATCGACCATTATGAATTTAGCAGATTACGAACTTTTAGCAAAATTACAATGGGATCGTGTTCGAATGACGAATTCATAAAAATAGCAGACTTGGGCCCCAGGTTAAAATACGCTTGCCACGGTTGGTCCGTGTATGAGTGACTACAGACAAAGACCCCTCCGTGCCTCAGAAAGCAAATTAAGCCGAGTCCCAGTTGTCATTCGTGGTTCTTTGACAGTCGTAATGGGATGTCAGAAGCCCGAAAGTCTGACAGCCAGTCTTACCAAGGGGTATGGTATTACCCGGTAACTGGGTTATGGAGGTCAGATAAGCAGTCGGTTCATGTATAATACTGGTATTCAGCTGCATCCGGCTAGACTGGAAGCCGACCCCGACATAGTTGGGAAAAGACGAGGCAGATGATGATGGAGCACGATGTATGAACCGCCAAGTCGCTGTTGAAAGGGGTGGACTTATGTTATAATCTTAAAAGGCTAACAATTTATATCTCACTGCTTTATTATTTTAGATGATCTTTAACCCACGAGTAACAAGTTTTTGCTCGGCTGACGACACCACATAAAAACTCAAGGATAAGATTCATTGTATAAATATAATTTGTTCACACAAAAAACTATTATAGCTAGGTATGTATAAACATGATTGAATAATAACAATACCTTAGATTCACTAGAACGACGACGATCTTGGATTGAAGTCAGTTTGTTGAAATAATAATAAGAAAAGACGGCTTTTGTATTTTTGTCTGTAGGTTTATCTATGTCTAAGTACATATCTACCTGACAACACCATTTTTACCGATGAAACAGTTCACCAACAGAGCGATTCACTTTTTAGAATTTCATCGATAGAACCGGGACCAACGGTTTAGCGGGCTTTCCAAGGCACGGAAGGGTTTCGGTATGTAAAGATGGTCACCCATCCGCCTCCGCATCCTCCGACCGCGATAAGCGAAGCTTAATCTGATCGATCGACCAGTGCAGCTATTATTACTCAGCCACGAGCCCCTCAATGAAAACAGTACATGTAGAACAAATTTTTAATACCTTGGTGTAATGATAAGTAGGCTAAACAGTCGCGTTCGCGAATCGGTCGCCGGTTTAGGGTTCTATCGATGAAATTTTAAACATTAAATCATTCTGTCGGCGAACCGTTCGTCGTTGTAAAGTTCTATCGACGAAACACTGAATAGTGAATCGTACAGTCGGCGAACCGATCAACGGAGAAAAGAATGTCGGACAAGTGTGTCCGAATCTGTGGAGCGAGGAGGCAAAACTAAAACCGGGGCATAACTCCGCTGCCACGAGAAATCGCAGCACAGCGGACAGAGCTCCGTCGGGATCTCATGGCGACATGGAAACTGTGATTGTCGCAACCCAGTGCTGGGCACGCCACGGTAGCGGTGCTAAGTGCCCTCTTTGAGGAGTGGATTGAGAGGCGCCACGGTGTCCTCACCTTCTGCCTGACGCAGGTCCTCCTTTCGGGAGGTTCCTGTTTCGGATAAGGCGGGAGGAACACCTGGGTGTTTCCACTGCGTAGATTGCCCTGAGGACACGGTGGATCATACGGTGGAGGTCTGCCCAGCCTGGGCGGAGCACCGCCGTGTCCTTGTGGAGGCGATTGGCGGCGGCGATCTCTCGCGTCCTGCCCTGGTCCAGGCCATGGTACGGAGCGAGAGTGCTTGGGCAGCCGTCACCTCCTTCTGCGAAACAGTAATTCTCGCGAAGAGGGAGAGGGCGCACGTAGGGAGAGGCAGTATATGCGCCCTCACGGCCTTAATTGCCGCAGGAGACGCCCTGGGCATCGGGAATCCCAGGCTGATTCCTGGCCACTGGGCATATGCGCCCTCACGGCCTCAATTGCCGCAGGAGACGCCCTGGGCATCGGGAATCCCAGGCTGATTCCTGGCCTGGACCAATGGATGGCTCGCTGTCCGGTAAGGACCAAGCCCGTGTCGACGGCGCGTTGTGTTCCACGCGCGCATCAAATACATGTCAGCACCAACTGGTGGGGTCCGCAAGGGCCGATGCCTGCCGGGGGTGCGGGTTGTTCGAAAGAGATACCGTGGCTCTAGGCACACAGGCAACTGAAGGAATATGGGTGGGTTTTAGTCAGTAAAAGTCTGACACGCCCCCTAGGGCGCGAGAAGTTATTTGATGATTTTCCACCCAAAAAAAAAAATGTTACAGAACGCTCATTATTGTAATGATTTAATAGACTTGTTTCTACAATTGCCTTATCTTGTTCACAGAGAATGCGCTCGCCACAGATGACAATGGCCAAACTGATTTTGATTCCAAAGTTCCAACATCCAATTGCTGGATGACTCTTAACGCAACTTTAAAAAGTGTGTCAGCATCTTTTTATGTCCAGGCAATCACTGCCCATTCCTAGGTTGCCTGGAAAAGATCGCAGAAAGCGATAAGGCCCCCGATTGTACATAAGTTCTGTAGTGTTAAATGTTTTTTTTGTTATGTATTTTATTGTGTACAATAAAGTATTTATAAACAAATAAATAAATATTTGATTCTTGCATAGGCATATGATTTTTTTTTGTGGAAAAAGCTCCTCCTGAAACTGTCTACTTGTGTAAGGGAAGTATACGCATAGCCTATTAGACGTACCTCTACCTCCTGTTGCCATGGATTATTGCTGGATAAGGCATCATCATCATCATTCGTAGCCTGATTTCCTCCACTGTTGAGTACCTATAGGTATAGGCCTCAATAGCCTTCTTTCTTTTTGTGTTATGCTTCATTAATTAGCGTGCAGGGAAGCATCAGCAATAATCAATAAGAATCTAAATTATTTTGAAGGATATTGCTAAATCATTGCTTCATATGTTCCAAAAATTTGTTGGTAACCATTACCAGAAAAATCTAACAAACACAAGATGCACGTTGATTTTCTTGGTAGACGTAATTTAAGAGGAATTAATTGCAATTGGAATGGTTTTGTTACCGTGATTTCTTGAAAACTGGAACAAAACAAATAACATTGCATTGTGTAACGAAACGTTGACATTGCATACGTAAGTACTGAGCATTATAAAAGCCATGAAATCACTGCGAAATATCCCACTATTATATAGATAAATGATATATTTTCAGGCATCAGTGCTCCTTCCTGGATGAGACTCGCACAGACCAGGGAAGCAAGGCATAAAAGGAAGGATGCCTATTGAGGTCTAAATAATCAGCAGTGGATGGAATAACGCTGTCAATGATGATGATCATGATGCATTAATCCATGACAACAAGAGGTTGAGGTACAGTAGGTAAAGTACGTATACTTTTCTTGCACAACTCATTCCGATCCACCCCAACCCTTGCTGCTCTCTTCCAGCAACGCCCTAAGCCGAGCTCCGTACCCCACAGGGGTTGCCCTTAGCGTGTAGTTGTTGTAGTTTAAAGTTTTTAAGGCCTGGCTGGAGGCCTATACACACCGAGAAACTTTAATGGTCGTTTTCCCGCGGCAGAACAACTTGCCATAAGGAGTACTTTCGAAGCATAGAGTAAAAGATTTTTTTTTTGTTTTTTTGTTTTAAAATAATTTAAAAAAATATTCATCAACTCGATAAAACACTACTCAATAGTAACACTAGAGGTAACTTGTAGGTACTACTCTAATCACACGCACCACAAAGTTCTCCACAAAGGGAACAGCGATGGATAAATGTTCAAAGCAAAATAAACTCGCGCACGTGGTTATTTTTCACAATGGTTAATCTGGCATTTTTGTTTCTAATATCTTATTTGTTTATATGTATAACGATTGTATTACAAAGGGAAAACCATTTCGCTGAAGGAAAACAACCATTAAAATTTCACGGTGGATATTAAGGCAGCCACAGGCAAGTCCAGTTAAGCAGCCGACAACCTCATAGGTTGACATGCGAGATGTCATACCAAAAAAAAAACATTTTACTTAATATCAACAAGAAAGACATTAATTAACAAATTGATGTAATTAAAGCATATCCCACTACACAAGAATCTCAAATGACACAGTATCAGAATATACTAAATTCTTCCGCATAACTGAATCAATATTAATTGGTACTAAAGCGGGCGTCTGACGGTCTCCTTTAATCAATTGCTCCACAAATTACCAAATGGTTGCTACTGAGTCACGAGTAGGTTGCTTGGCAACCTGTTGCACGAGGTTGCGTAACCAATTGTAATGAATCGCTTACCTATTATGTAAATGCTGTGTAATACCTGGGTGTACGTTGTGCATGGGCGTTCTCTTGTCCTATGCCCTTATAAGTTTACATCAACAACTTGCGACTATTGGACATCGGTTTGTAAGTTTTATACTTCTTCTTATACGACGGTAATGCAAAAGTTGTGGCCCCATACTTCGCTACTTTCACGGCATTATCTGTGGAGGAATCGTTGTGACTGCATGGCACAGAGGACTGGATAGGAAGCGGAATATAGTATGCGACACAGTTCCACATCCATACTAAATTGCTGAAAAGATTTACTGCATACGAATGTAATTACTAAGCGTTTAAAACATAGCATGTAGTGCACCATCATGCTATGTTGTGACATTGGTGCCACGTCTTTTGTTCACCACCTAAACTAAAAAAGTAGTATTGCTATCTCTTACTGACAGACCGCAAGAGAAGAAGACAAGTGACGCTTTAGAACTGTCAAACTAAATTGCATCACGATTGGCGTGCCTGAATTTGGCGTGGTTTTAAACATGATTGTATTTAGATCGTCGTAGTTGCGTCGAAAAAAATCTTAGTTTAACTAAATTTGACAGCTCTAATTTATTACCGTCTCTTCCTTGTGTCATTAGAAGGCAAAAGATAGCAATAGCATCAATTAAGTTTAGTTGGTCCACAACAGAACCATCACCATTATGTCTTAGATAAATGAGATAACAATTTCCATTTCAGTATTTCTTTAGGTACAAACATTTTTCAAAACTATTTTCCGAGCAGAACTATAAAATTCGCCTAATACATCACAAGCTTCATAAAAGCTTTTACCAGCGACGTGTGGTCGTCATTCACACGTCGATTCCACTCCACTGCAATTCGGTCAGCCTTTCACGCGAGTTTCTGAACGAATACGCTCAATTAAACACAAGGGATCAGGGGACACTTCGATTATTTTGTCGTGTTGACAGCTACATGTGGGTTTGCCGTGATCTTCGATTTCTGTAGTTCGTTGGAGATCGTCGGGGAGTGGCGCTTAATCGACTGCGAGGATAGGTGTAATAATTTATTCAATCAAAAAACCCGACTGCCTAAAAAGTGAACTTTAATTAAAAAACATAGAAACAGCAAATCTCATGCAGTCGGAGGCAATTAAGGCATTTATTGTTAAATTTAAGAAGATGCCTCCAACTGCATTAGATTTCTTGTTTCCATCTTTTTTAATTAAAGTTCACTTTTCGGCAGTCGGGTTTTTTGATTTTGTAAATCATTTTTTTATTTCACAGTTTTTAGTTAATATCATTATTTTTGACGTTAATGAGACCTATTTATGAAACCCTTTATTTTGATACCCCACTCAATAGGTTTTGAGATTTTTTTTAAAGACAATGTAACTCCAAAAATCGGCCATTTTTTTTTTCAATTTTGATATACCCAGTGTCACTCTCGCAATTAAGACGAATCTAACGGCACCTGTCAAGCTGAAATCGATCAAGCCGACTAGGCTACATAGCGTACCAAAGAAATATACATACAAACATACATACACTGGAAAAACATAACTCTCCTTCTGGCGCAGTCGGGTAAAAATAAAACAGACTTGTAACAGATTTGTATTTTAACCCAAAGGCTCGACCATGCGACACGGTAAGAAGAAGATGAAGGGTATAGTGTTCCATAGTAACCGAGTTGTGGAGATCAGATAAGCAGTCAGTCCATGTGAAATACTGGTACCTATTCAACTGCATCCGAGTAGACTGGAAGGCAAACTCAAGATAGATTGAAAAGGTTAGGCAGATGATAACGCGTTTTTTTTTTTTTGTTTTTTTGGGTGGGAAATCATCAAATAACTTCTCCCGCTCTGGGTGGAGTGGGAGGGCGTGTCAGACTTTTACTGACTAAAACCCACCCGTGTTCCCTCAGTTGCCTGTGTGCCAGGGGCGGCGGTATCTCTTTCGAACAACCCGCACCCCTGGCAAGCATCGGCCCTTGCGGGCCCCATCAGTTGCTGCTGACATCTCTTTGAGGCGCGCGTGGAACACAACGCGCCGTCGACCCGGGCTTGGTCCTTACCGGCCAGCGAGCTACCCATTACTCGCCGTCCGCAAGCCCGTGCCTACGGTGGCCGGGAATCAGCCTGGCATTCCCGACGCCCAGGGCGTCTCCTGCGAAGGCCACGGCTGTGAGGGCGCATGTACATCATCTCCCTCACGTGCGCCGCCTCCCTCTTTGCGAGCATGACTGCTTCGCTGAAGGAGGCGACTGCTAGCCATGCACTCTCGCTCCGTACCATGGCCTGGACCAGGGTCGGACGCGAGAGATCGCCTCCGCCGATCACCTCCACGAGGACACGGCGGTGCTCCGCCCAAGCCGGGCAGACCTCCACCGTATGAGTGATGCCGGTCAGATGACGATGAAGAGATACTTAGGTGTGCATTAACATTGTAGATATATCACAAGAAATATTAAGAATGTCTTCTATTGATAATCATTTATTCAGGGTCTTGTGGAATGCCACCGAAATATTTAAATAAATGGTGAATACACATATCTAAACACCCACAACTCCATAAGAAATAGTAGAAAACATCTTAATGATGCATTCAAGGAAGTGTGTAGTTGCTTACTGCCTTTTTGTGTAACTGCAGGTCAAATCTCGTTTGAACCCAAAAAAAAATGAGAATTTCAAACAATTTTGTATCATTTTAATGTCGTTAGTTATGTGAGGATTACCAAATGTAATTACAGACGAGGTTAACGCATTTATTAGATAAGGCTTAGCTGCTTACCCAAATGTAGCTAAGCGCCTGAACTAAACAAACACAGCACAAATGATAATGTACGTATGCGGGCCCATAATCCGTCTACATTTTCAACTCACGCCCCGTAAGGTCGAAGTCACACAGCTATTCAACCGATCCCTTCTGTTAAAATCTCACCGTGAGAATTTAAGTGAAGTGAGCTGTCACTCCATCTGGCACTAGGGATTGATACTAATGACTGCTCACTTCAAACTCGCTTCACCCAAGTTATCACGGTGATATTTTTATAGAATAGCACCGCTGGTTTTTAAAAGACCCATCACATTATACATTATCTACGCATTCTGTACATCAAACTAAGTAACAATGAGCAGAAATAATTGCTGGGAAACGTCTTTAATTTTGGTGTGAAATATAGCTGTTTACGGAAGCGCACAATGTAACGCAAACCTTTGTGCAACGGTATTGCAGGCATAGACAAAACACATTTCTGTTAGCGTTCACGCCAAACGCTACGGCAAAATGTATGGGAATGGCATTACCTGCGGAAAGGACACGACGTAATCTTTACGCAGGCAATGTTATTCCCGTACATTTTGGCGTAGCGTTTGAACAGAAATGTGTTTTGTCTACGCCTGCTGGAGTTTTGAATGTATGGATGCGCGCGAAATTTAAATCTTATTCAGTTTTTTTTCTAATTTCCAGGTAAGTGTCAGGTTCAAAATGATCACATGGACGAGGATTTTAGGCGAATATCTACACCCGCCATAGGTACTTATAGCGGCTGTAGTACTACGCTGCGTGCTAAGTGACAGCTACGATTTCATAGAAAAAACATAATATTATAATTTAAATGCAATTTTTTTACTCAATTAGTTTAAATGATTTAACGTGACGGCTCTTTGTTTTATTTGATTTAAATACTTTAACTGCTATATTTTAAGATTGTTCACCTAGTCAGAAAATGCTGGAAATATTTACTTCATTGTTTGTTACATTAATTACATTTAGTTTTTTATTTTCTGCTTTCTGTAACGCCGTCATGAAAATCTGTTATTGTCTGTCGCTTGGTGCCCCACTGCATACCTATGTCCGAGCAAGTCTACTCATCAAGCCAAGTAATGCTCCTAACTGTATGGCTTCGGCCTAAGTAGTCGCACTCGCGAATGAAACGGATTAAAGTGCTATCATTCCATTTATTGCACATCCTGAGATGCGCGTGCGACGTCCTGTTGGCTAGTGAACTGCAGTCTAGTTGAGTTAACACCGCGTTTTTAGTCAGGAACCATTTGTAATCAAATGGTTTTCTCTTTAGTTAGTTTGTTTTAGTTTCTGTCTAAAATCTTTATTTTCTTTTATTTCTGTCTATACTAACTACACTGTGAAGCTCCGGACTTTTATTTGTCTGAGGGCAGATTTTTCATTAGTCAGATTAATTTTAATATCTGGTATTACAGAGCTTTGCTAGGTCTTTTTTTCGTTTTCTAAATATGAATCCTAGCTAGATCGATTTATTGCCCCCGAAACCCTCTGCATACGAAGAATAAATCTGACAGTTTGACATATTTTCTATACAAAAGCTGTCAAACCGACATATTTATTTATCTGACTATTTAAAATAATGTACTCTGTGCTGACTATTGAAAAATCATCCAACACACCTGAGTGGCACACGCAATTTAAAATGTTCAAAATGTAGTCGAAATACATCCTAACTGGTGTTAATTTGAGAGCCCATCTTTATCACAAGTTTAATTTTAGCTTAGGTGTCAAAGGTATATTAACTCTGTATATTTTTAAGACAAAATTGTCATCATATACCAAGTGGTAAACCTAAAATTGTAAAACTGGAAATAAAGATTTATTTAATAGGTACACACGGCTACACATCAAGCTATACATTTCCAGTATAAGCTGATCTCGCATTGTATAGGATTTCCGTACAGTGCGAGATCAGCGTAAACTGGAAATGTATAGCATTATGTGTAGCCGTGTGTACTTATTCATGATTTTTGAACCACCACAAGAAAAAACAAAATTACCCTTTAGGTATGGGAAAAAAGGTAAATTCATGAGAATTATGTCAGCGACTAAGACAAATCCCAAAGGGAAGACCAATATGAAATAGATCAGTGACTAGTCAACTGTTATTACCAAGTTTGGTGGACATACAGGGAAAACTTAATCATCTTCATACAATTTACCTCATTGTGTTTCAATTAATAGCTGGAGGAACCTCCGATCTTTCGGCTGTCTAACATAAATACTACATAGAGTTTTGTAAGAAGTTCTTTGTGAGTATATACTTGGGTCTGAATCAAGAGCACGTGTCGCCCCATGCGACTGTGATATGTATAATGTTGACTGGATAATTATTTTGTATTCTAGTTTCAATACTAGCCTAGGGTCAATACGTGCCTATTCTCATCAGTTTACTTTCAAGAAATCCCACCTCTCACCGATCCACTATACATTATTTCAAATTACAATTAATTTTAATGTTTTTCTGAGTATTACTAAAAAAATGCAAATCAAAAGCAAATCTTTCGTACATAATTCTCTGATTCCAGCTCAGTATAAGTGAAAGTTAGGCCTTATCTTCTGAAGAATCACGCGGTAAGTGTTTTTTTTTTTGGAATGGCTTACCCTGGCCATAATTTTACCCCTCGCCACTGATACCTAGTTAATACCTGCCGGCTATTTCGTACCAATCTCGGTGAGATTTTTACAGAATCGACTTGCTGATGTTTGCCTATCGGTATAAGTGTCTATATCTATATTTGTGTATTTAATTTCATCACCACTGCTGTTAAAATGGTGTAGGAAAACATCGTGAGGATGCCTATTGGTATAAGCGTCATGTCATGTACTTACCTATTGTATAATTTGTGGTTAAGTATTTTTTGTTAGAGATCCAATTTTAATTAAATCATTAAATTACAAGCAGCGAGCATGATTAGCTATTACGAGCAGTGGTGGGCTAGTGGTATCGGCCCAAACATACCAGAGATGTAGGTCGTGGGTTCGTACCGAGGCAGGCACTTATATTTGTGTATTTAATTTCATCACCACTGTTGTTAAAATGGTGTAGGAAAACATCGTGAGAAAAAGGGCATGCAAAAACCAAACGTTGCGTTGACGTTTCAAAGTCTTTTTTGTTTGCTTTTTATAAACTCATGTCAAACTCTTATAAAAAGCAATTAATATCTGGGTTTAATAAACGAACTTTAGGATCTAGGATTTGTTATCATGTGGAGGAACTCATTAAGGGGAACCTAGTCGCGGGCTCGAACTATGGGTCTTGCTAAAAGGGACGCTGTCTCACCAGGCATCGTGTCCGACAGAGGTAGTATCAGTGATGAGCAGTTAGACGCTAGTCTACACTCACAACGTTATTGAGTGAGATGCAGGATCATTTATAGTAACACAGGCGGGTAAAAAATTAAGAAAAGTCCTTCGGAAGATCGAGTTTTATGAAAAAAACACTACATAAATGAATGACCAATAAAGTTTATTGAATTTTTAGATATTTGAGCTTTGTCGGTACCAACTTGGTTTTTCAGATTTCACACTTCTTTTATTACTTAAATACGCCCAAAGTTAGGTTAAATTAGTAAGAAAAACTAATCTTTGTTGGCTCCTAACTTTTTAATGGTTTTTTACTTTAGTATTCTGTTTCCGTACAGACAATATTAATGATGAAACAAAACCATACCATGTTTAATTTTTGATGTACATTGTCGAACAGTGGAGAAATACACTCCCGAAGTTTGTATAGGAAAAATGTGGACTCGGTTCACCTTAAGTAAAACAAGCGATTTGGACTTATAATTTTACTAGTTCAAATCTATACAATAATAGGACCAGCGGCTACCATTCCTAAAATGACAAAAATATATCAAAATTTTGTCGAATTTGTGTTCACCTCGACAAAATGCGACATCTGTCTTGTCACATGATTCAGAGCATTACATGGAATATCTCAGCTGGAGTGTCATTGGAACAAGGCAAAAGGGCCAGGTCATCAGTGATCAGTTCCTGACCAAAGTTCAGGAGCTTTGTTATTAATACGCTAGATAAAGCACCATTTATCGTCCTGTTGCTGTTGTTCTTCATGTACTCTGCGCTGTCAATCATCGGTGGCAGCTGCATAATTTGGAAATGCATCGAGTGGGTCTGGTTGCCTGTGAACAGAAAAAAAGTGCCTACTTTTAATATTTTTTATTGTTGTGATATTTACACTTGCTCAATTGTTTAATAATAAATTCTTTATTTATACTTCAAAGTCACAAACATCAATGTAGCCCTGGCTCTTGTACTAGAAGTACCTGTAGCACAAGTGCCAGACCTCTTAATTTACAGGCAATATGTTATAGACCCTTAGAACGTAGATCCACGCGAGACAATGGCTTTTTAATTGTGTCTGTAATTACCGGAGTTCTACCGGTAACGCTGAAGGAAAACATCGTGAGGATGTTTTAGAATAAAAAAATCGAATACATGTGAGAACTACCAAACCGCACTGGGCCCGCGTGGTGGGCTACGTACGGCCCTCATCGAGAGGAGGCCTGTTTCCCAGCAGTGGGAATATTATAGGCTGATTAAACTTAGATATTATATACATTATAGAAGCGCGATAGACAAAAATGAAATAAATTACAGTTATGGCATGCATTGACAGGTAGGTTTACAAATACACAAGAAAAAAAATGCGTTACTGAAAACGAGGTTAAATTAACACTGCTTTCTGTGGAGATTGCAGCATGTCGATTCTGTAAAAATGTCACCGTGAATACTTAAGTGAAGTGGTTAATAGTGTCAATCCCTAACATCAGCTGGAATGACAGCTCACTTCCACCTCACTTCACCGTAGATTTAACGATGAGATGGTTACAGAATAGCAATGAGAATAGCGTGAGTGAGAGGTGAATAAGTATGTGATCCGTGTAATCCAGCGCCTGCCAGATAGACCACTGCAATGACTGGTCACGTAACATTGCTATAATATGCGCGAATTAATCATCTGAGTGCGGATTGGTTATCTTAAGATTACGCAAAGAAGCCATACTTATTGACATTTCATATTATCGCATAGTTTTTCCTTGTAACATAAAATCTTTAAATTGGAGTATAAGAAACATGTGAGAAACATAGATCATCTGTTCTGTGAAATAATGTACAGCAACAACATAAATTGTTCTTCTAAGAAGACTATATGAAGTAGGTACGTATAGGTAGGCTATCCCTTGAAAGCTTAAAACTTAATACAAATATCCAACATCTTCCGACAGTGACCAGAAGAAAATAAACTTTGCTTTGTCGAGTGCAAAAGTCTGAGTCGAATGAATAACAATTCAATAAGTAATTTCCCTTCAACTCGCATCTTTCCGCTACATTTACGGTGAGCTCTTTCTTCAGGGCGTAATAATTTTGTTAGAAACTATATTACTTCCGCCCTGATACTCCTGCAATGCCTAGCCTAGGGCGTATCTCACCATCTAAACAAAAGCGGAAATTGTCATGTGCCTGTAATTTATTTTGGTCTTTTGAATTGGTATCTAACATTCTAACATTCGATTTACATGATGTCCAAACTTCTTAATCTTTTTTCGTGCCCTTTTCCTTCCACACCTACCCCTGTCTTGTGTGATCTCTGGCCACGTTGACCCTGCACACCTTATCAGGTCTTTTTGATTTAAAAAATATTTAAATAATACAGATAAGCAATTAAAAAACAAAAACGTGACTTTTTTTTGTCGATCTTTCTTTTTTAGTGACAAGTTTCATTATCATCATTTCAGTCGTAAGACGTCCACTGCTAGACATTGGCCTCCCCCAAAAGGAGGGTTTAACCATAATCGCCACGCGTGGCAGGCGGGTTGGCGATCGCAGTATGGTGGTAAAATGCATAGAGAACGCTGCTGCCAATTCTCTTAAGTGTCTTAGTCGCCTTCTACGACACCCACGGGAAGAAATGGGATGGTGCTATTCTTTTACGTCCGACACCACACGGTGACAAGTTTGAAGTTATAGGATTTGCAGCAAATTTCTAAGAATGGTTGCTAGTCTCACCCGTCATAGACCGGTGTTCGATGTAGCAGTATGTGTAGCCGATGAAGGCACCCACTGCCACCGCAGTCGCAGTGATGGAAATTACGGCAACTGCAATCGCAGCGCAGGTCACCCAGCGAGGCTTACTGGAAAGTGAACATGGAAAACTTCAATTAAAAAGTCTTGGCAATTAAAGAACATAGGGAAGGAACGAGCGTGCCCTGTTCACTCTTACTTTTACATTTCCGAATTAAGAAAAACTCTTTTTTACTGTTGAGTTATACAATACCAACGCCAAATAATTAATTGGTAATGGACCTGACTGTTTTGGGTGTGAGGAACGTGTTTGACTTTTGTGTCACCATATTTATTTTAAGGTTTGCTTGTAATCAGATTTTTCTACAAAAGGTGCGATAAGCCTTCCTTATTATTTTGGTATTATGTATTAAACAGTCCAAAAATCAGTTTGTCTCTATTCTAAATAAAATTAATGATTATTTTTCCTGCGTTAGTTGTTTGTTTGCTCACTAGGTGGAACGAGGACCTAGTTAATATCGTGAGAATCTGCTGGATGAGGAAAGCACAGGATCGGTCATTGCGGCGATGCTTGTGGTAGGCCTATGCCCAACAGTGGACGTCTGTCGCAAGATTGGTGATAATAATATGATAAAAGTGATGTTTGCAGGATGATGAATAAAATTCTTTTATAATCATTATTACACAATTTTACTAACTTTTTAAGTACTTCTGGCATATTGTCCATCTCCAATACAGTGTAGCCCATCATAGCGAGAAGTAGTGTATAAAATTATGTAAAAATATTATAAAAATATAAATAATGTAACACAGAACAATGACATCAAGAATTTGTCACGAATTTGCTAGCGTGTACGTCTTTCAAGTTATACAACTTGAAGTGGCCAGTGTGTTAGAGAAAAAATTTGTGACTAAATTGTTGTTTACATTTTAACAGAAATAAAGTAATAAGTATGTAGGACATGTATATAAAAAAAGAGGGAAAAGAATCACAGAGCATCAAAAAATACGTCCACATCGCTATAAATAGGAAACAGCCCAAAAGGCTGGCAGCATTGTTACGTCGTATGGCAATGCTGATTCTGTGGCCAAAAATAGGCCAGCTCTCACTGAAGTCGACCAACCGCGCTGCTATATCTCGAGACCAAGTGGGCACGCGGACCCCATGGCCCTCCCTACCTAGTGTTTCAAAACAACGCCGAACTGGCTCGAATATTATAACTTCCAATTAGATTGGAATATTTTCGCTATACTAGAAAGATGAGATGATAAGTTGGCGCAAGGTTAACGACACATGAGGTATATCACACTTTAGGCCTGCTTAACTTCCAGGGCATTATGACCATTCCATCTGCCCTCTTCCCATCATCGCGGCCCAATCCATTGGGTTCTAAAACAGCACGAAAAATGATGTCATGAATACTGGCGTGCCGAGCTATCCGGCCTGCGCCAAATATGCCATGGTTTCAGAAGCGAGAGAAGCTTCACCGTACTGGCAGGGATGCGGAGCCCCGCAGGGAAATATTGAATATTAGTATTGATAAAACTAATGTTTTTGAATTTGTGATATTCTATTAAATAGTTATGAGAAGAAGTATTTGTATTCCGTTATTTATATCATTAATAACTTCTTTGTTCTAAAACTCTATAACAATGTCTATTATTTTTTGTGTATACTCTGTCCTTTTTATCTTTTCAAACTTTATTGAAGTTTATACATTTTTTGTATTTTATTTATTTAAATTTTTTTATAGATTTTTTTTTTTGCTATTCAATATGTGTTGTGGTTGTGGAGTTTGTGACGACTTAGGGACATGCTCGAGCAATTTAGCCTATGTTTTCGAAAAGTAAGTAGTTTTTCTAATCGTTATATTTGGCTCTGAACTTTCTTTACGGTTCCGGCTTATTTAGAGCCCGGGTGTACCGAGCAACGAAATCTATCGAGATTGGGCATTACCGTGGACCATCGAAGTAAAACTATATTCTTCTTGCGTCTCTTCTATGTCTTTAACTGTTTTGCAAGGCGTTATAATATTATATTAGCGTAAGTGACATTGAATTTTAAAGTGAAACGAGTATTGGTGATCGTCTACTCCGCCTTTCATTACATGCATGTCTTGAATTAAACACACATTTGTCAGCATCTTACACGCCACAAGCGTCCTACGCTTTGCGTACGGTCAAAAACTGACAAAGAAGTGGCGCATACGCCAGGTGGAGTGTGCGAGGTTCCATAAGATTTTACACAGCAGAAATCTAAAATGCGGAGCGTACGGCGCGTTCGACGCGTACGGCGCTTACTATGCTGACAAAATTTACATTCAGCTTTAGTCTACAGTTAAAATACGCAGGGCAATAGAGACGTATAATCTTCCTGCTGTGTGACTAGGTAGACAAGGCACATAGGAGGCACTAGGGACATAGCTTCGATCATAAAAAAAACCACTGGCTGACAACTGGTCAGACGGTTGGCTCCAGCATAATGACAAAAGTAGCAGTAAAATAGTGCATTCCAGTAAATGGGTTAAAATGGGTTAAAATGATAAAGAGATCTATGTTCTACAGCAGAAATGTAATTTCAGATTGGCATCGTTTCTCGCCATGACAGCCGTGGTTGTATGTTTCGTGATCACTCTGACTGTCTTCCTAGTGCTTGGCATCGGTCTAGGCTACAACTACTGCTTCGTTGAGCTAAAAGTCATGACAGGTATGGCTAGTATTGTTTCTATATTAGGATGCTAAACTGGTCTCTGGCCTTAGGGACCTCGCCCACTATACGGTCACGACCACGGCACCGACTAGCCCCCCAACGAGGAAGGAAACTATCAAAATGGCGCTGTCGTAGCAAGGTCCGAAAACAAGCTAATGATACTAAGCTAGAGGTTTTTATTTTATTTTTACGAAAACGATTCGTTGTTGTGTTCCTCGAAATCTGAGTCCACCATTTTCCGAAGACCCTAAAGTAGAAGATTTCTTACTTAAAGTTATTCGTAGTGAATAAAATATAATTAAATAAGGTTCGAAATTATGTTGGCAGCATTTTGATGAAAGTAATTACGAGAGAGAGAATAAGCAATAATTAAGGTTTTAAATTCTTACATTTTCCATATCGAATACATATTGATGTAAATATTAAAATCAACGAAAATAACGAAATGGTGAAATACGTCCAAACTCATGAGTGAACACGAAAAATAATGTAGGTCGTGAGTTCTAACCTTAATATTAGTAGGATTCCACAGTCAGTAATTAAAGAAAACACCTTTTTCAGTACATATATTTATGCATTTAAACTGTTACCCATATACCTACAAACCTGGTATATAGCAAATAGCAATACATATCAAACTATTTAATTAGATCAACATAATAACACTATGTACTTCTTGAGACAACCTTCTCATTTCGAAGCTCCGAGAAAACTAACATAGAAATCTTGGCGAATCCCCCAACATCATATTTCCATTTCGTTCCGTTACAAAACCAGTACTATTCCGATAACTGCCAAATGAGATAGTTTTTAAGATAAGTCTTTATTTGCTTTAAACATGGTATAAAGGTGTTACAGTCTGGTTTTTATATAATGTCCACATGTTAAGCTATACACGAATTGTATCAATTGCATGCAAAATAATTTATAGAGACAGAATTTAAAGGTCGTCAAACGATGTCGCAGATTAATTGATACCTAATTAACATAACATAGTCACTAGGATTCGATTTCGATCAGTCATAAATCACAAACAATTGCATTAATTAAACGTCCATTAAACTGATAAAACATCATTATTGAGGCAAATTAGATAGTTTCAATAAGTTAAATATTATTTAAAATCACTAATAATCTTATTAATATTTGACAGTAAACAGTTTTTTTTTTCAGAGGAACCTGGATCTATGAAACCTCCGGGTGTTTTGCGAACAGAAGTTACCGCGGGTTTCAGACGAAGTATGCCCACGTCAACACAACCACGGCGGATGGCTCCCATGCCTGCGATCAAGCATACGATGGCCATCCCGTTAAACGAAGACCTTGATTTCCCTGCTTTGCTGTCAAAACTAAGGGGTCGCAACCGCAATGTGACATTAGAACTGGTCACGTGATCAGTTGACCGTGCAATTTTAACGGCGTTTTTATTTTATAGATTTTTCTTTTGATACAGTGTCTATATATTTGATTTTGTTAAAGAATATACTTTATATATATTTTGTTTTACATTTTGAAACGCTTTTAATTGATTTTGAGATTCGAATAGTTTTTAACCGACTTCAAAAAGAAGGAGGTTATCAATTCCAGATGTTTATATCTATATTTTTTATGTATGTTCTGGCATAACTCCGTCATATAAACACGGATTTGCAAATTTGGTTTTTGGTTCGAAAGGCGTTTATTTCGAAATGGTCCCATTTACATTTCATATAGATCTGATGATGAGTTTCGCAGACAGACAACGAAACTCTTCAAAAAATGACAGCAAATCAACCGCAAGTGCTGTCTATCGCATAAATATACATTGTTTTGTCCCCAAGGATGATTAAATTAACTAAAATGTGAAAAATAAAAACTTTTTTCAAAAATAAAATAACCGACTTCCAAAAAAACCTTTTAATTTTTTGTCACCGCCTTCCGAAATTAAAGTTATTTTACACTGTACTGTTTTTTTGGAAGTTGGTTGTTTTTTTTTTTTTTTTTGAAAAAAGTAATTTTAAGACAAAGAATTTCAGGTTTCTAAAAGAATTTGGAAACCACTTCGTTTCCAAATTCGTGTCATTACACAGTCGACGAGATTGTAAGTAATAGTAGGTTTTTTTTCTTGATTTGAAACGTAAATAGATACAGATGTATATGTATACTAGCTTTTGCCAGCGGCTTTGCCCGCGTGGAGGTCGAAAACTATCCCACGGGAATGTAGTACCGGGATAAAAAGTATCCTGTATTATTCCAGGTTACAAACTACCTTTGTGCCAAATTGCATTCAAATCCGTTCAGCCATTTTTGCGTGAAAGAGTAACAAACATCCATTCATACATCCATACATCCATACTCGCAAACTTTCACATTTATCCATATATTATAAAGCTGAAGAGTTTCTTTGGTTGAACGCGCTAATCTCAGGAACTACTGGTTCGAAATGAAATATTCTTTTAGTGTTGAATAGCCCATTTATCGAAGAAGGTTATACGAAGTACTCGCACGGGCAGGCGATTCGAAGCGACGGGGTTCATCAGGGGAGCAAGAAATTTGACGCGAATGAAGAAGTCGCGAGCAGAAGCTAGTTTAAATAATATTAGTAGGATAGATCAGTGGTGGCCAGTGGTAACGGCCGCGACTTACCAGTTGTAGGACCCAACCTAGAAAGGCGCTTTATAATGTGTAAATTATTTCATCACCACTACTCTCCAAATGGTGAAGGAAAACATCATGAGGAACCCGGTATGTCCTAGAACCAAAAATTCGAAGACATGTGACATCTACCAACCCGCACTGGACCCACGTGATGGATTACGGCCCACTCCCTCTCACAGAGAGGAGGCCTGTGTCCCAGCCGTGAGCACATTATGCGCTTATCATGCTATGGGACGAAAAGGGTCTTAAATATAGTTACAGTTCCACATGCATGCAAAAAATACCATGACGACTTGTGCATCTAAATGGCGTCCCCGGATGAGTGCGAGATGTGCATTGGGTTTGTGCGGCTCCTGGCAGTGGCCGTGGCTTCTTTGCATGCAAGGTTTCTAAAAGAATCTCAGGTTTTTATATTCGTCGTAGTCAATATGGCACCAGACGGCAACGAACGATTTTCCTACTCAAGAGAAGTACAAAGGATTGTGGGTCCCGTGTAAATAAAAGAGATGCCTACATTTATTAATAGGTGAAAAATCTCTGTCCCATAGTTCGTTGCAGCGACAAGAGCTATCAAAGGGAGTACTCACTCAGCAACGATCTTATTATTTATTTATGGATTGACATATCGCAGGTCAACTTAGAAGGTTAATTAAGGGTAAATTGAGGCCTCCAGCCAGGGCTTAAAAACTTGAAACTAAAAACTAAGTGACTACACGCTAATGGCACCCCCTTTGCGGTATGGACCTCGACTTAGGGCGTCGCTGTAAGAGGGCAGCAAGGGACGGGCTGATCAAAATGACATTATTTAGGGACGAATTTAGAGTTATCATCACCGTCGCATACTCGTTGCTTATAAACTCGTTTTAAGTAACTAGCTCTATTCGCTTTTTATTAATCGCCGGCGGTGAGACAGGTGCCTAACGAGTGGGTGGAACCCATTACTTTAGCAACAGCCTGCATCTTCTATCAATCAATTATTCTTGTTTCCTTCCTGTCAATTCTTGTCTTTGCTTCTGTCGCTGTCATTATTGTTCTCTTTAATTTTTTATCCTTTGTCTTATCCTGAGCTTACGGACGGGTTATCTCAACAATTTTAAGCATAATTAGCTACATTTTCAAAACACATCCGTTAAACTAAAATATCTTTAAAATGGGGGCTATAGTGAGTTGTGTTTCCAATCTCATGTACTTATCCGAAAAGTAAGTTCTAATTTGATACATCTTTTTGTAGGTACCGTATGAGCATCCTCATTTTATGGCGTGATAAGTATGTAACGGTTTTTTTATTTTTTGAATGGGATATCATAAAATGACTTCTCCCGCTCTGGGTGGAGCAGGACGGCGTGTCGGACTTTTACTGACTAAAACCCACCCGTGTTCCCTCAGTTGCCTGTGTGCCAGGGGCCGCGGTATCTCTTTGGAACAACCCGCACCCCTAGCAGGCATCGGTCTCTGCAGGCCCCATCAGTTGTTGCTGACATCTCTTTGAGGCGCGCGTGGAACACAACGCGCCGTCGGCCCGGGCTTGGTCCTTACCGGACAGCGAGCTACCTATTACTCGCCATCCGCAAGCCCGCGCCTAGGGTGGCCGGGAATCAGCCTGGGATTCCCGACGCCCAGGGCGTTTCCTGCGAAGTATGTGATAGTGCTTTAGAGTAATACGATACCCTTTGGAAGACTGGTTGTCAGACTTTCGGGCTTCTATCGACACCTACGAGTATATGACGGCTGTCAAAAATCTACGAATAACAACCGGAATCAACGGCATAACGTGCTTTCGGGCTCATGGAGGGGTCTTGGTAATTAAAGATTGTCGCCCATCAACTGACCAACCGTGGCAAGCGCAGCTTGACCTGGTCGATCAGCTGGCGCGGCTGTTATTATATAGTTGCTGCCACATTCACACATTCTAAAGTTTAATAAAAGATTTATTTTTCAGAATATCTCTATATTTAACGTGTACCGCTCTGATTTGGTGTTTGATGATCACCATTACTGCGACCCTGGGAATGGGAATCGGACTCGGATACAACTACTGCTTCGTCGATATGAAGACTAAATTCAAATATGGTATGGCTATTTTATTCGACTCTAGTGTTAGTTAAACGCATTACAAAAACTGTGTCTACGGCTATCGACTATTATGTTATCTTTCTTTATTTACAAATGGTACCTAACAGCAGCCTTATAATTGAAAGATCGCTCGACAAACCCGTGTTTATGGTTTATCTGTAGGAACTAATCATACAAAAATATGTAAAACAGTAAAGTTTATGAAGCAGTACGAATATTTAAAATATGTTACTTGATTATGGGACCAGTCACGTTTCATATAAAGTTGGGTCCTACACCCAAAGTGCCGTAGAAATTCGGCGCAATAATAAAGCATGATAGGAGGACTTCCACAACCAGGGTAACATATTTATTTCACTGGCCGACTTTGGATTTTGGTCCCAATATGGCAGATCTCCTTTATATGTTAGTTATTCTATCTTATAGGAATATTGTCTATAAATTCTTAAGGGTACCGTAAACCGGGGTTAATTTGATTCGCGGGATGACTTTAATCAAAACTTCCATTTCATATAAAATCGCTATAATTACTTAAAACGAAACGCAATATGTTAGATTTTTTTTCTAGGTTAGCAATACTGAAGAACTGTCAAATCCTTTCCTAAGGACACGCTGGGAATTCATTAAAAATCTTAATTATTTTTCCTGTTGGCAGATTTTGATTTTCTAAATTGTATTAGCAATTATAATATTGCGGTTACTTTGTAACTACGCAATAAAATTGGGGGGTATCAAAGTAACCCTACATTCTACTTATAACTTTGATCAGTCAGTTTTTTTTTTCTCGAAATAAATTCGGTCTAATTTAACTTGCTCTGCAATCGTTTCTAAATAGCCAGACCAAAAATGTCGCCCCCGACTTAGTGTTTTAATCGAATCTTTTGTGTTTACAGTAAAAGGCCATTATATGTATCCTGGCAGTCCGCGCTGGCCATACCGTAAAAGACAAGGAGATGCCGTGGAAGCACCAGCATTTGATGAAGCAGCAGAAGATGATGCTCTAAGAAGGGCACCGCAACAACCCGAAATTACAACTGCTATACCTGACGACATAGATCTGAGAGCACTTCGCGAGTATCTGCTTCTTAATATCACTGGCAATGGAACTGTAATGGATTATCATCCAACATTCTCTGATTCGGATTCATCTAACGGAACTGAATCTTCTGTAGAAACTACTGTAGATGCGGCTACAAATGATGAAGTTACTGAAATGTCAGAGGACGTCTCTGAAACGAATAGTTTTAGTACCAGTTTTCCTGAAAATTCGAGTACCACTGAAGATGAGACTGAGGTATTAGATGAAAAGGATGAAACAACTATAAAGCAAGTCACTGTCAATGATGAGAAGCCTAAAAGCAGTCCCAGCAGTGCAAGAGTAAAAAAACTGGTCATACCGATAAGCGGCTTGGACTTAATAAGTCTTTTATCGAAACTTAAGGCTGAAAATAGGAATTATTCACTCCAGATTGTAACAACCTGAGTAACTTTAAGTTTTATATTAGTATTTTTGACTTTAGATATTACTTTATTCTTATTTTATTTAAGATGTTTTTTAATTACTTTTAAACTTACTTTTGTAGTTACTTTTAAACATGCTATAAGTTTTGTAATTTACTTTTAGACATACTTTTAATTTGTGGTCCGTTTTTGATTGATTTTTAGTAATATACGGGGCTTACTAGCCTGCAGTGGATTTTAGCTTTTAATAATAAAAAATACATATATTTAAAAGCTTTTCATTCATTCTGTTATTTATTATAATTAGTGATCGCCCAGTGGTTGAAATTCGACCAAAATTCATTTAAATCTTAATCTGATGATTAAAATTTAAATGAATTTTGGTTTTGAAGTTTTGACTTCTGCACTCCAAACTTTAACTGTGCTAAAGGGCTTTAAACATATTGGCCTCGCCTAGGTCCGCCATTTTGTTTTTTGTTGTTGTTCAAAATGGCTTCGAACGATAAAACGAATGTAAATAGATAGAGAATATTTAGATGTACAAAAAAAAATCATGAAACATGATATCTTAAAGTGTCACATTACCCAGATAAATAGAGTTAAAGATAGCTTCAATCAGTTCAAATATTTGGATCTCATTTTATTAATAACACCGCTTCATCAGATGATGAATGATAGTAATATTCCCTGATTAATGATAGAAGTATTCCCATCGTATTATTAGCGAATTATTTGGTAATTATTGAGTAATACTCGGAATTATTCTCCGAGAAGAATTAGGTACAAGGAAAATTTCTAGCTAGAGTTCGATTATTGACCGCTAGATGGCGACGCAATTACCATTGCAATGGATTGCCCATTGGAGCTCGATTATTGACCACTAGATGGCGACGCAGTTACCATTACAATGGATTACCCATTAGAGTTCGACTATTGACCGGTAGATGGCTACGCAATTACCATTGCAAATTACATATAGGTTCCGCGTTGGTGATTGTGTATCCATGTACACAAATCTTCCTTCCTTCCTAACCTTGGTCAATGCAGCAGCACAAAGCGCACGCAGACCAGCACTACTGGCGGAAGTTGTACAGCTACAGCTTTTACCTTTACCCGCTAGATGGCGTTAACTCAAGTGCCGTTACTTGAATTAACGCCATCTAGCAGGATATAGAGGCAGCACATAGAGAACTGTGGGTTCTACTACGTACGCGTTCATTTATGAAATTGAGTATAATACGATTTGAAAACTTCCGAATATTTCTTTCATCTACTTAGATATGCACTTACGTAATAATTATTTGTATGTGGTTTAGATGTGCAAGCGTTATTTTGCGAGAATAATATATACATAGAGAGGTAAATACGTTGGTAAGTACTAAGATGAGTTTATATTAGATACTTATATATTATTAACAGCAGTTCGCCCGCCATTTCGTCTGTGGATTTCCATGATAGAGCCCATACGTATTACTCGCTGATATTCCAGGTTTCTATAGGTGACAGAATTTTATAAAATTTAATTTAGGTAGGTATCTCACTAAGTTAAATAGGTATTTAATGTAAAGCTTCCCTGTATACAATGTTTGAGGTTATTTTATTTTCCGGTACCTAACAAAATAGTAGGTTTTTGATTGACCCAACTCGTGATAAACCAACATACATGGCGTTTGGCAGAACGTTGAATATACGAAAATGGTGGATAGGTGGGGTCATCTGCTGCTTACTCAGCCCTAATTTATTTGGCCCTGGCCCCCTGGATATTAAAAAAATAAATCTGGTCGTCTTCGAAGCGCTAAGAAGCTGCTTAAATATTTACAAATCGCGTTTGTCTCGAATAGGCTTTTGTATTTTGTTGTACAATCTGGGTGCCATACCTAAATAACTTTTTGTGTAGAATGCTGTGTTATGTGTATTAGCGCAAATTTCATTGTTGCGACGTTTCAACTTAAGTAGGTAGTTCAAATTGATTTATGTTTGTTTTTATGAAAACTGCTGCATTATAAATATACAAACATGGTAGGGTCAGCAGCTTATGCTTTTTCAAAAATGGCAAGCAACTGTCAGTTGATTGTAACTTGAAGACAGATCGTACACATTTCTTCTGCGCCTTGAATGCGATGAGTTTATTTGTTGAATTTCCCCAGTATATAATTCCATAGCGTAGAGTAGATGTTACGTAGGCTTTGTACGCCACTAGGACGATGGACACATTTACATTTTTTCTCAAATTATAAAGTACTAGAAGTATTGATTTAATTTCTTGCAGATAATTTCGATGTGGGACTTCCAAGATAAATTACTATCTATCTTACAACACCCCTTACAAATGGTTGTCAAGCTTTCAGGCTTCCGACTACCTTAATAAATGAAAAGATTAATCACACTAATTTGATCTAATCTAGGAGCTTTGCTCTGCAATATTCCCTTTAGATACCTATGATCGCGTTATGTCGTTGCCTCGTTGAAACAAATAAATTATTGAACTTTTATTAGCAGACATCATAACTATGAGCACACCTGAAGCTGTCTGGTGGTCTACTTTGGCCGAAACTCGCAGGTACTGAAACCATATTTATTTAAGTACACCCCGTATCTCACAATACCCAGGTACTTAATAATCATAATGATAATGTGGGACGAATGTACCATGACTCATAGAGCTCATAGTGAAGAAGTGGATCGAACACTTACCGGACTTGAGAAACTCAGTCGTTGTCATGGCTGGTGTTACTTTTGTGTTTGCTGATGACTTTCGGCAAGAATGTTCCAATAAGGTCCCACCTCTAGATTTGTATTACCGTCTCACCAAATTTAAGATCCCTCTTCCGACAAATTTCCCCTCTTTTTTAACTCATTCCCTCCCATTAATATTATTATACTCTTCTCATTCCCCTCCTGAACTACTTGTGGCGCTGATGATTTTCATCCGTCATAATAATATAAAATTATGATTTATTCCCCCAATCTGTGTTTATGTGTATATAATGTATTTTTAATGTTCTAACAATTTTATTAAAGTATGTAATTTATTTATTCTTTGTTTGTTTCAGTCCAGTACTAACCCCACAAGATCAACAGTTAAGCCCAACTGTATCATCGAAGATTATTATCTGTTTTTTTTTTGTGATAATGCACACATGCTTTTCCAATTCACTTTAGGCATTGGCAGAATAGTCGACATCGGCTTTGCTTGCCATATAAAAAAAATAGAATAGAATTGACTTTCGGCAAACACTTCCCACCTCCACAAAAAAGACACGTGCGGACATCATCAAGGCGTATCTAAAATTATCGCCCCTATGGAGTATAATTCAAACCCTAAATTTACGCACTAACATGAGAGCCCACCTGTTGTAGAAAGTTGGAGAAGGGTTTTTTTCTTCTCCAACCTTGGGCGGTAACGCTGCGGGAATCGTTATAAATGAGTCGTTACGTCTTGGTCGTATAGTTCACAGTTTGCAGCAACTAATAGATGAACTGCATCTATAAGTTGCAGCGACTGAGTTGCTCAAGTCGTCAAGTGTTCGATCCACTGATTCAACATGAGATCTATGAGTCACGGTACATTCGTCCAATATTATCAGCGACGTATCTTGTAACAACTGACTAAAGGGCCCATTTTTGGATATCGGACATATCGACTGTTGCTCCAATGAAAGTGTCAGTGAGAGTTTTGAGGTAGAGTGTATAAGATTTACCGTCACTCAATAAAGTAGCAGCAATCCCTGAAGAAGCCACTGCCAGAGCAATTTTTTCGGATTGCCTAACATGTTGTGAAATGTTTTGTCTGTGCCACCTGGGGCGTCCAAACAAATATATTTTTTCTTTTGTTCGTTACGCTGTCAATAATGCATCAAAAGCCTGTTTTTGATCTGTAACTAACTTCAGCAAATTTGTTTTACAAAAGTAGCTAATTCACTGATGTTGTACGGATTTACCAACATTTGCAGAGACATACTGCCTTAATTCAGAGAGACGCTGCGCACGTTCAGCGCTAGACTCCCGAGCACGGCCCTGACATGTTCTCATACTTTGGCTAGATAGTCGCTGCGAACGCTCAGAGCTTGTCTCTCCGCCCCTTGTTGCAGATACATGCTGCCCTAAATTAGGAAGACGCTGCACACGTTCAGCGCTAGACTCCCGAGCACAGCCCTGAGATGTTTTCATACTTGGCTAGCGAGTCGCTGCGAACTCTCGGAGCTAGATTCCCTAGCGCGTGTTATCTTCGAAACTATTTACACAATTGACATACTGTAAAGGGCAAATGTTAACTCTATGATATCCTAGTACTTATATTTTTTTGATAAGGATTAATTATTGGTAGTTTAAAAAATCATCCAAATGTAAGTAAATCGAAAAATACTTTTTTAATACATAACAGCTACTATATCTGCTAAAATATAAATTATAGAAATATGGTGGCGCGAACTTTTTTGTAGAACTATTTAACGCGGACCAAGTTGCCTTACATTATTTTCAATTACCTATATTCAACTGTTTAGGCAGCGCATGCGAATAACTCTGTTTTAATCCGCCTGGTTTGACAAAAAATGTGATAGCTCGGTCAATATACAAGATATAAATATAATTTATAGCCTATAACACTCACAAATAATGCAGCTTTCAACCAGTGAAAAAAAATAGAATTGGACCATTCGTTCCGGAGATTACCCCCTACATACCTACAAACTTACAAACAAATTTTACCTCTTTATAATATTAGTATAAATAAGCATAGATGTACCGAGGTAAATAGTAAAACGGTAACTATTATACCTATTATTTCAATTGTTTCTTTAAGTTCCTCTTTTAACTATTGATTTTGGTTGAATACTACCTATTCTACAAAGGAAATCAACTTTTTATCATTAGGTAGGTAAGTACATCGTAAAACAAAAACTATTTTACGAAGTATACTAAACTTGTACGTAACATCAGCACAAAATCAGGCCCATTCCAAATAGGGTATTTTATTGTTTATGAGAAAAATCTAAAAAAATATTATTGAGACAGCTTAGGCAAAAAGCAGTTGGAAAATGTTAGTTTCAGTTCATGAAATAAAAATAAATTTTAAAATTCAATTCAAAGATTTCAGTTTTGTTTATCTGTTTTTGAACACCATGAAATAGTCGCCGCCATGTTATTACGTCATACCGCTGTTTAAACTAATCAACTGAACAACTTTGTACTTTTATTGTTTTCGTAACCAAAGCAATTTTTATTGAAATAATATCTTACATTCAGGAAAAACAAACCAATGATAAGTAGAAAAATATAATTTTTTTAAAATGATTAACAATTATCATAGAAAATATCAGTGCATTTGTTTACACAGTAAACTAACCCACAGAGTCATACCCACAGAGCAATATAGCGTCCACTGCATTCAGCGTTTTCGTCAAATTACGCGTGAAAAATGAAAATGTTAAATGCATTTTATGGCACTAATCGATTTAATAAAAATGTTGTGTTTTTTAGTGGTTTATTTTTAGCATTTTAGAATCTAATTAAGACGCTTCTCAAAAATGGGTAATATGCTATTCAACCATAGAAAAATAAAATAACTACTTAAAGGGAATTATTCCCGCATAGTAGGTACGTAGGTTGGATATATGAATGAACGGCTGCGGGGTTCGGCGGTTTACGAAGTTCTCCATTGCCTGCTAGATGGCGTTAATTCATGTAATGTCACGCTGTAATATCTGATATACGGCGAGTCTCCTCAAGCTACCTACGCATACATTCGTAATTACTGGGAATAATTTAATTCTTATTATGTTATAAAACGTAGGTTACCTACTGAAGTAGGTAACCCTGGGATGAATCCTTACATTACATATTTACTTTACCCTGCGAACTTGCTGCGATAGTATTTCCAATCGAAGTATTCTTTTGAATATTTCCGAATTATTGCGAATACTTCCGAAGTTTTGCAACGCTATGATGTGTTACAAAGTATTTAAGGTGGTGGGGCTTAGAAAGGGAGAATCTATATGATACCCCCTTTCTACGTGCGTGGCGATTATGGCAAACCACCAAAAGGAGGTGGTTTGCCATAATCGCATGCTTGGCAGGCGGGTTTGCGATCGCAGTATGGTGGTAAAATGCATAGAGAACGCTACTGCCCATTCTCCAATAATTCCCTTAGTCGCCTTCTACGACACCCACGGGAAGAAATGGGATGGTGCTATTCTTTACGTCCGGCAACAGACGGAACCAATACATACATCCATAGAGTATAGTAATAGATTGGGTACATTTGCTCTGCGGATACCACAGAGTACATTTTATATAGTGGAAGTTTACATTATTCACAAAGTACTTTTTTATATTATTGTCAATGTAAAATGTACTCTGTGATTATTGTACTCTGTGGGATACACCAACAGATGGATGAAAAGAAAAAAGTGTCAGTTATTTAATTATTAAAACGTTTTAGTTACAGTTTCTAATCTTATGATGGTTTTGTATCAATCCACAATCAGTGCTACGTATATTTGCTTCAGATAGTATAGGACTGATGCCTCGTTTAACATTATATTTGCTTAGAAGAAGCTGTAGACGAAGATGTGGTTTGTATATTTATTTTTGTTTCTTTGTTTCGCTGTCTGGCTTTCTAGAAGAAAGTAGCTGTTTCTTCTTAACAAAGAGACGTTCAAAGGGTTTAGTTGTGTGTATATTTGCCTTTGTATTGTGGCTAGTTCAATAATTGTATCATTTAAGACCATCGCCACATCGCATCTACTACTCTAGTAGTTCCCACAAATTCAGCATTCCAGTAGCAAAAGTATCAAAACCGAGGGTTTTGATACTTTTTGTAATCATGCCGATATGGCATGATTACAAAAAGTATCCTCCTCCTGCCCTGATTAAATCCCAATTTATTGAAGACTAGCTTCCAGCCGTGGCTTCATCCGCATGGTATATTGATATTAAGATTCTATAAAGTAACGCTTTTGCCTCAACACGGATGTTCTACTTTTTGCCTAGTAAGTAACCATTCCTACATGGGTGCTCCGTGTTATCGTTTTACGGAGAATCTCAAATGATTACAATAACACTTATTTGCTGAAGGCTTTCAGAAAGGCTGTTAAGCTCAGTGGTGCATCGTGGAGCAACCGATAAAATAACAATTTTTATAGCAAACTTCTATTAACGACTTTTAGCTGGTGATATTAAGGATACTATTGCAATGTTTGTAGATCAATGAATGGCTTATTTAAAAGATTATAACTTTTATTATCAGCACCTCTTTTCAATTATGTTGGAGTAAACCTTACTAATATAATAAGTAGGTGTGGCCACTGGCCAGACGTAAGTGTTTTATGCTCTCCATCACAGCCTCTCCGGGAGGATGACCTTAGAGTGATAATTACGTATTGTATCGCAGAGAACATCACAACTACACCTAGGGTCTGGTTGACACGTCATAGCTTGCAAGAAAAGTGGTGGAACCATTTTTCGAAAATATTGTGTATTTTTCTTTAAAAGATTTTAAAATCATCAAAATCATCCTGTTGTTGCAGTTGTAGCGTCACCAAAACATACAAGTTGACGATAATGTTGAGATGTTAACGAATAAAATTTAATTTCATTAATAGAAAACTAACGGTTCTTTTTCAAATTTTATTCGACAACATCTATTCTTAGCCTTACTTAACTTCGACTATATTCAAAGACCCTTATCTATTTCGCCGACCCTGCATAAGCAAAAAATTTAACACAATCCACAAAGAACAAAAACCAAAATCCTTTTACATAAGAATAGAAATAGGTAGGTACCACTATATTTAACCACAAATGCGCTTTACTACAACGGATGTAGGTAGGTTGTACAACTCGCTTGCTCACTGAATGCCGACGGAATGCATCTACAACAAAGGAAAACATTGAGCTGAATAAATAGTTTGAGCTGTTATATGAAGGGGGTCTTATTTCCTTTGTTACGAGTTCCGTAGCTGTGACTCTATAGAATTTTATGTTTTAAATTTACCGAGGTTTCATGATAGCCAAGCGGGAGTTAGCTCTTTAGTTTTATGAATAAAGTTGCTCAATATCCGTGCAGCCAAACGTTTAAACTTCGTCGCGTTTATACAACGTAAACTGCAACTTAATTAATAATGCATTTTTATTACTACCGTTGTTATTAAAACTTAACTAAAATATTTAGATTGTTGTATCATTGAATGACTCATATATTAAGAAATGACTAGAAAGCTGCTCTCAAAACGGTGATGGAAATAACATCGTGAGATACTAAAATCAAACAGTCAATTACATTTGACATCTACCAATCCGCACTGAGCCCGAGTGGTAGATACCACCCCACTACCTCTCGAAGATAGGAGGCCTGTGCCCCAGCAATGAGGACAAAATAAGCTATATTGATTATGCTACACGAGTGCTGTATTAGCCTATTTTTAACCGACTTCCAAAAGGAGGAGGTTCTCAATTCGTCGGAACCTTTTTTTTTTTTAATTTTTTTTTTATGTATGTTCCCCGATTACTCGAAGATGGCTGGACCGATTTGGATAATTTTTTTTTTGTTCGAAAGGGTATACTTCCCAGGTGGTCCCATGATCATCAAGTCAGGATCTGATGATGGGATCCTGGAGAAATAGAGAGAACTCTTCAAATTTTATAGGCACACTTGAAGCAATTTGTGTAGTTTTTGGAAGAATACTTTCTCGGAGTGGTTCCATTTCAATTTGGTGAAGATCTGATGAAGAACTTCGGAGATAGGCAACGGAACTCCTCAATAAATGATAGCAAATGGACAGGGATTGCTGAAATCTCATGTCTGTCAATTGTTTACACCAGTTAATAACATAACATCACGCCGGTACGCTGTGAAGGGGTAAGCACATGTGAACCACTAAAAAGTGAAAAATAAAAAACTTTTTTCAAAAAAATAAACAACCGACTTCCAAAAAAACACTAAAAAGTGAAAAATAACTTTAATTTCGGAAGGCGGTGACAAAAAATTAAAATACATATCGAAAGTCACCGACTTTCGAAATTAAAGTTATTTTTCACTTTTTAGTGTTTTTTTGGAAGTCGGTTGTTTATTTTTTAAATATTTTATCAATGAGGCAGAAACAAGAAACATGAATAAAGTATGAGACACATGATCATTTTACGAAGGGAGGGAAACACTTGGTAAAGTTAGAATGTAGGTATGTGACATACACTCATGGAAGGCCGAGACCCATAAAACTTAGGATGAGAAAAAGAAGGTATATTTGCTAAACTAGGTTCCTCAAGTTTCATGTGGTTCTCATCAGTTTCCGCAACATAATAATCGGCGGTGGTGGCGGCGATAGCTGCTGCTGCATCCCCATCCCGAACCCCTGTGCTTGCTGCAGCCGCTGCTGCGCTAACATCCTCTGCAAGTGCATATGCTATGGAATCATCCTTGGATTCATCGCTTTCGGACTTTTTCTGCTTTTCGATGCAGTATTCGGTAAGTAACAGTTTATGACTATGAATGATAATCTGAGGAATGATGTGATAAGACGACGACGGTGCCTCATACGTGGAATTTTTGACAAAGGTGATTTTTGAAATTAGGTCTTCAATTGGAAAGAGTATGCTTAGATGGTTTGGTTTTGTTGAGAAGATGAATGAAGAGCGACTAGCAAAAGGTAGATGTGAGCTGAAAGGCCGGGAGAGGACGCCCTAGGTGGGATAGAAGCCTTATTGATGATGTGCTTCAGAAAAGTCAAGTGCGCAGTACTCACAACCGGGGCGTTCGTGTCGATGTAAGAACGTAAACAACCAGCATAAGCAGTATGTGAGGATCGTAGCCGGTCTGTCGTTTCCGTCTACCCCCATATGAAGAAGGCCTGACTTTATGTATGTATGTAACACTTCATTATCAGTCAGTCAAAGTCACAGAATATCTAGAGAATAAATTGTCCTCCGTTCTGTGTGGTGCCGGACGTAAAAGAATAGCACCATCCAATTTCTTCCCGTGGGTGTCGTAAAAGGCGACTAAAGGACTTACTAGAGAATAGGTACCAGCGTTCTCTATGCATTTTACCACCATACTACGATCGCCTACCCGCCTGCCAAGCGTCGCGATTATGGCAAACCGCCCACCCTATTTGGGAGAGGCCTATGTCCAGCAGTGGACGTCTTTCGGCTGAAATGATGATGGTGATGAAATTGTACTCTTTGTTAAATTCAGTAACTTTTCAGTGAAAGTTAATTTGGTTGAACCGTGTTATGTTTGCATAATTAGAGGCACCTATGCACTATGCGGTTGCGCTTGCGGTTAGCTGGATGGCGGGTAGCCGCAACCGCAACCGGAACGAAACTGTCGTGGTTTGCGGTTGGATCGACTCATTTCCAAGATGGACGTCGAAGAAGTCGCAGCTATTTATTATATTTACTCGCGTTATATAAGCCAGGCCTATTTTGCATTTCAATTATTAATTTTTCTGTATCGAATTCCATAGTTAATTATCTGTTGTCATCAATAAAATGCGCGAGTGTCTGTGAACACGTACACCGTCAGAGGGGGGTAACCGCAAACGAGCATGATCCGCGTAGAGTGTATAGCAACCGTCCGGCTGGCCGTCAGTCCGAGCGCAGTGCTCAGAACGACCGGAGCGGTCGGCCGGCAGCCGCATCGCAGTGCGGTTAAAAACTACTTTTTCGTACATATTTTTGACGGTTGACCGTATTCCGGCTAACCGCATAGTGCGTAGGTACCCTTAGGATGTTGTTGCTCCACAGGTCCACCAGCTGATAAGCAAGACAAGGATGTCTCGCTAAATGAAACAACCACACAAAAAATGTTGAGGTTCATTGACTATTACGATTGAACAGATTTGCAGGTGAGCAGCACCTTATTTATTATGGATCCCAATCTGGATCTTTTGGATGGATATTCCAATTTCCAATTTCCAATAAATCCATTGCTTCATAATTCATCATCTGCTTAGCTTTTTCCCAACTATAATGGGGTCACCTTCCAGTCAAACCTGATGCAGCTGATTACCAGTATTTTACATGGCCCTTGGTATGACTGGTTGTCAGACTTTCGGGCTTCTGACGACCCGTAACGATTCTCAAAGATCCACGAATGACAGCCGGGACCAACAGCCGAACGTGCTTTCCGAGGCACGGAGGGGTCTTGATATGTAAAGATCGTCACCCATCCACGAAGCAACCGTGGCAAGCGTAGCTTAACCTGATCGATCGACCCGTGCAGCCGTTATGACTTAACCACGAGCCCCTATACATAATTGCTTCATGTTCGAAAACGTGCGCAATGAATGTCGTTGAACCGTCAAAATGAAACCATATCTAGTGGTTGCCCAGTGAGCGAATTTCGACCATATTTTTTTACTAATGTATTTCTAATGCCTTATATTATATAAAAAATTTTCGTTTTCTGCACTCTTTCTTCATAAAAACTTTAAATGTTCATACCTTTTTTCATTACTCCGTGGTTCATACTATTCCGTCGGCGTAATTTTAATAAAAATGCATTGAGGTAATATGTAACGTTAGTACATATTACCTCAATGTAAAAATGAGTACTTTGCTTCACTTTTTAGTATTTCTACTACTACTATAATTACCCCGCTCTGTAGTAACAAAACTTCAGAAAAATAAATAAAACAACTGTCAAAATTTGACAAAGTAATTCGACAACAAAAATGACCTGTTGCAAAATTTTTGAAAATGTAACGGTTTCTGTGTTTGGTGATGTGGTACGTGATATGGTGTTGAATTTGCTTTATATTTGTAGTACGTAATAATTTGAACAATAGTTTGAGACTTTACGGCAAGACTCGTTCTTCATAACCTTACTTTGACCTCACTTCCTATAATAATCTCATTTACGTGTAAACGGTAGCGCAGAATGGAGGCAGCAATGCAGGTACAGGAATTTAAATGTGATGAGGGTCTCAACAGTCTGTTGGTGAGCAGCCTAATAACCGTTTATGTGGCCTGTAGTTTCTGACAATGCAGCATTACGTAAAGACTGCGTATTATATAAATAGCCTCCAATGTATTTAGCTATTGTAGTTTGTATTAATTTGGTGTCCTTATCCTCAGCTGGGGTAATATTTACGTGAGTTCAGACGCGATAAATAGCGCAGCGCAAGTTATCCTTTGGATCGTCTGCCTCGTCCTCGGCATCTTAGCTATTCTGGTCTTCTTTGCTTACAGCATGCTACGTAAGTATAAAACATTAATGAACACCGTCATTCTTCAAAACATTTCACAATATTGCTTTTTAAACTCATAATTTTAGTGTTTATTCCTAATGTCAATAGATCGCTATTGGTAAAGGCTACATCTGTACAGCTCGCTCTAGGCACACTGCAAGGTATAGGTTTTTCTATCATTCATCATTTTATGCAACTGTCGTATAAAAACTCAATTTCTCTTCAAAAACTTTTAGATGAAGGTCCGTACAAGAAAGAAACGTCCAGAACGACAGCATTGATCTGTTTAAAACTAGTATTGAGTCTGGTTTTAATTTTAGTACGTTCCTAAAGCATAGATTCATTGATCATAGTTCAGAAGTGGTTTGGCTTTATTTTAGATCGTTACCCAGTTCGTGAATAGAACCCAAACAGTGATTGGATCTGTAATTACCCAAGTGTGGTTGACACCGCGCCTGAGAATAGGTTGTCGTGTCCATTTTTGTTCTTTTCACTGTTATACTTGAGGGATGTTCTGTAAAGGGGTGATGGAATCGGAAAAATTGTTCCTGAAATATTCTGGAATCAGTAAAAGCAAACAGAAATCTGAAAAAAATCGTAAAATTGACTTCCTGACTATACACACACACATGCGAAAGAGAGTTTTTTTTTCACGCTAAAACGGCTAAACTAATTCGGATGAACTTAAGCACACAGATAGACCATGACCTAGGTTAGGGCAGTTCTACTTTTCATCATGGATCGTAGATGAAGTCGCGGGCAACTGCTAAAGTGAAAAGTATTAGATACTTCGTGGGACAGAACAAATTTTCTCAGTAAAGTTAATTAGGGCGAAGTTCATTAAGTAGAACACAAATGTACGGAGCACGTAAGTGTTTTTGTAATTGAAAAAGATAATTAGCTGGGTGTACTTACTGGTTACGCAATGCGACAGGTGTACGCTTAGGTACCTAGTACATATCAGCAGCACGGGCTCAGTAATTGTGTTTAAGCGTAGTACCCTCATTTATGTGGGTACTAGGTACTAGATCTAGATGTATTTCTAAACTAAGATATATTATAGTAATGGAGAAAAATGGAGTTACAATGTCACTTTTTGTAAGACAGATGGTGGACCCCTGGTCAATATAGTCAGTGTAGGTCTTACTCCGTGTGGTGTCGTTCGTCTGTGTCTGTTCCATGTGTTGTCGGACGTAAAAGAATAGCATCATTCCATTTCTTCCCGTGGGTGTCGTAGAAGGCGACTAAGGGACTTACTAGAGAATGGGCAAGCAGCGTTCTCTATGCATTTGACCACCATACTGCGATCGCCAACTCGCCTGCCAAGCGTGGCGATTATGGCAAATCCCCCCTTTTGGGGGAGGCTTATGTCCAGCAGTGGACGTCTTTCGGCTGATATGATGATGATGATGAGGTCTTACTCTATAATTTCCCCACTTCTGGGACACAGGCCTTCTCTCTGTGAGAGAGAGTGCGGCCCCAGTGCGGGTTGGTAGATGTTACATGTCTTCGAATTTTTTGTTGTACGACATGCCAGTTTCCTCATGATGTTTTCCTTCACCGTTTTGGGAGTCGTGGTGATGAAATAATTTACTCAAACTTAGGTCTTGTCTGGGTTCGAACTTATGACCTTCAACTCGTAAGTCACTGCCGTTTCCACTGGGCCACCACTGCTCACCAATATTCAATATTGACACCATTTAACTAGTAAACGATCCTTGATTTCCGAAAACTAATTCGTAGCTACATGGGTTTTGAATTTTTGATAGCAGATTACGTATCAAAGATTGGATCGGGGTCAAGAGTTCCAGAATCCTAATGGCACGGTTGACGCAGCGTTTAAGCGATTAATTGCTGCGCTTCGTGTTGCGGGTTCGAATCCCGAACGGAACAAATATTTGTATGACCTACAAGTAGTTGTTCCGGGTCTGGCTGTTTTTGTATGTGAGTTTAAATGTTTGTGAACGCACCCGCAATACAGGTGAAATTCCTAATGTGGGGAAACGTTTAAAAAAATAACAAAATTCTATCACTTTATTTATTTAATTGTACTCCTGTTTTTATCCCAAAATAAAAAATTAAATAAAATAAATCACTGTATACATTTGGATATAAGTAAACATGCGTCTTATTAGGAAAGGTTATCCGTAAGGCGGATCACACACTGCTACGCACCACACTCCGGGGTGCGCGAAATAAGCCAAATTCAGTGCTTTTCCAGCGTTTTTATTAAATGTTGTATAAAAATCATCCCGCGCGGCAGCGCGTTATCTGCGCCCCGTGGTGCGTCTTATTGTGTGAATCGCCTTAATGTCCGTGTATTAAAACGCGTGGTGCCGGACGTAAAAAATAGCACCATCCTATTTCTTCCCGGCAACTAAAGGACTTACTAGAAAATGGACAGCAGCGTTCTCTATGCATGTTACCAATATATTGTGATCGCCAACCTGCCTGCCAAGCGTGGCGATATGGCAAACCCAAAAAAAACACAAAAAAAAAATATTGGGAGGCCTTTGTCTAGCAGCGGATGTCTTTCGGCTGAAATGATAATGATGGTTAAAACGTGTTTACCTCTTCCACAGAATGAAAATCATTAGCAGAGAACTAAAGAATACAATTTTAAATAAAGATCATCGAAATATGGAGAAATTAAAAGAAGAAAATGAAATGAAAAAAACATTTTGTGAATTGTGTAATAGTCTCAACAAATGTGTTGTAAACAGTTTTAGTTTAGTGACGTATAGTGACACGTTTGGTCTTAGTGGTCCATTTACAATATTAAAACAATTTTTGCAACAGAGTTCTCAAAGTGTTTTTCATTTTGAATTGATTCATCAACACACGCCACTCTGAAAATGGGTTCAGCTACATGGTAGTTATGACTCAGATAGGGTTTTATTTCTTTGAGGATTGGAAATCATCAAATAACTTCTTCCGCTCTGGGTGGAGCTAGGGCGTGTCAGGCTTACTGGTTAAAACTGACTAAAACCCACCCGTGTTCCTTCAGTTGCCTGTGTGCCAGGGGCCACGGTAGCTCTTTTGACCAATTCGCACCCCTGGCATGCATCGGCCCTTGCGGACCCCACCAGTTGGTGCTGACATCTCTTCGAGGCGCGCGTGGAACACAACGCGCCGTCGACCCGGGCATGGTCCTTACCGGACGGCGAGCTACCCATTACTCGCCGTCCGGAAGCTCGGCTCATATAGGCTGGCCGGTTGTTAAAAAAAAATCTCTTCAGTACATTTTGGCCGCGTAAGTTGCACTTTTCTAGGAAACAGCAGATATTGTTTTTTGTAACCGAAGAAAAATTTCTAAGCTAGGGATCTAGAATCATAAAGCTGACATGAACCCATATTGGGGAGAAGCTAGGCTCACTCAAAATAGTTTGTAAACGGAAAATAAAAAATCGAAAGATTGATCCCATTACCCGGATTTTTTAAAGTAATGTTTAATCTGGGACAATGCTACTTGTCAGTGCCTACCTTATTTAGTCAGGAGTATCATGGATCGGGTCTAGAGTCCATGTATCTGTCTATGAATCTTTGGAGGGAGTATCCTCTGGTCTATAGATAAAAAACTAAATGTATAACTGTGGTTTACATCGTAGGGTTTACATTAAGTCTATGGCCGCAAAATGGCTGATAAAAGAACAAGAACGTCACCTTGACAGAATTACTATTAATATAATTTATGATCAACATTTTGGGAACATTTGCGAATTAGTGATTGAGAACTTGTAAACACGGGAATAATGGAACTTTGTGACGCCTCGTTATAATGTGGTGAGTCATCTTTTTACAGTATAAAACATGGCAATACAGGAACCAATCAATATCGTTTTCAACTAATATGGCAAGGAGCGTTTGGTACAAGCCAAGAGAGGCCTATGCCGAGCAGTGGGTGAAATCGACCGGTGGATTATAACGATGACAAAAATTGTGTACAATTGTATCGATCATCTCTACGGATTGACGACCTACAGAAGATCATGGGGAAGACTTGGATGAAACTCGCCAAGACCAGGTAAGCATGGCACAAAAAAGATGAGGACTCGGCAGTCGGTGAATAGATGATAGTAACACCACCACTATTTTACTGTGAAAAGCCTTTTGTACCCAACACCCAAGTTTTCCGGATATCGAAACCATTTTCGGGATTTACACTGCTAGCAATCATTAGAGGCAAAAGTGTCCAGGTTTTGAATCCTTCCACAGGAGCCCCATATCAAGCTGTGGGCGACCATGGTTTTTATACCACCTTATGTTTATAGAGGAAACTTTATAGGAGTAAGATGTAAATAATTATAAACATCCATTTCCATGGGCATAGAGAGACAACAGAACGCCACTTGCTACGATCCTAAGGGCTGAAACTGCGTTAAGCGGACGCCCGCGACGGCTACCCGTCGCGCGTAGACACGCTGATGGGCTTCGTGGGAACGCGAAGGTCCCCGTCGCGTGTACCCGTCGCGGAGTCTGGATTGTTTTATTTACGCAGTGTCGCTAGTTCAATTTTAACGGTGTGCACGCACAGTCATGTAAATGGAGTCCATAATATATTATTACAAAGCTAAACGACGCCTAACAAAAAAAAAAAAAGGACAGCCAGTAAAGCCGGGTCCAGGCGTGTGTAACGTGTAATGTAATGTATCGAGAAATGTAATGCGAATTCTGTGTATGGACGGCACTACGAGCATTACATGTAACGCTTGCGCCGGCGCTCACCGTGATCCATCGGCCGTCGGTTTTTAGCGCGAACACAAAGGCGCTCGCTTTCATTTGGACGGCGTTCGTGACGGTTGTGTCGTGTGTACGTTCATGATGTGGAGTGACGAACAATCGCTTGAAATTATTAGTTTATTGTTTTATATTGGCCACTTATTTGCTGAGATTTCAATTCCACCTGTAAAGAAGATCTTCTCTTATACAACTCAGTTTTCCACCATCAACGCACCAAACGTTTCTTCCGGTCTTCAGTAAAAAATACATACAAATAAAAGTAGCACTAGCTATTATGACCTTCCTATTCGGCATGTTCGTAGTAACTGAGTGGAAACAGCTCTTGAATAAGATTCGCTTACACGATTCGCGTTGAGTTCGTGTGCCGTCCACACTGTTGGCGCTAAATTACACGTAATCTTACATTACACGTTACACACGTCTGGACCCGGCTTGACACACGTCTGGACCCGGTTTTACACACGTCTGGACCCGGCTTAAGCCCGTTTATTTGTATAGCTGGCGGGCACCGCGCGTGCACCCGCGCGGGCGTCCGTCACACGTAGGCGAGACACGCGACGGACGCCCACGCGTGTCGCAACGGTACACTTTTGTATGGAACCGCGCGGGGGCTCGCGTAACGCACTTTCAACCCTTACATAAGTACTCTTTTCCCTCGGTGACGTTCATACATCTGGTCATACATGCACGCCGGCTGCGAGAACTACGCACCTGTCCTTTCTGAAGGGCATTCCCGGCGTTTCCGCTCACAGCCGCTCAGTCGCTTTTCATTGTTGTGCCTATATGTTGAGATAATGCTCTCAACATATAGGTACCATTATTTTCCTTCAAAATTGGTGCAGTGGTAAAGTCGTGCACTTTCTATACAATATGGCTTTCAGTTTTAAATTTCTTTCAGCATATGCCTGAACATTCTCAAATGTTGCTGCATATTCATATCGGTCACGGTTGTCGTGGTGTTTGGCATGTTCATATACAATGCTATCAAGGTAGAAACAAAATTGCCGTGACCGTCTGAAAACAGTAAGTCGTACTAGTCAGTTATCTAATAGTATTATACTGGTAGGTATAGCAATTTATACATTCGTCTTGCTTCCCTTTTTACATCTTAGCTTGGCGACATCACAATCTGCCTAGCATTTTTCCAACTATGTTGGGGTAGGCTTCCAGTCTAACCGGATGCAGTTGAATACCAGTATTATACATGGAGCGAGTGCCTATAGAATTTGACCTCCACAACCCAGTTACTGGGTAATACAACAGCTTAGCTTGGCAAAAGTCGGTCTCAACACCAAGTCAAAAATGTTAGGCTTGTTTCTACACGTGATTAGAACGCGAAAGTTCTTAAAATACGGGAACTCCTCGGTGGTTTCGTTTGCCAGAAAAAAAAAATACTATTCCGATGTATCTGTCATGTTGACAAGAAATTAATTTTATAAACACAATGCAGAACAGTTCTGAAAATCAGAACAAATGGACGATGAAGATTACTGAAATAAGTAAATCTTGCAATCATTGATGTTTAAGTCATCTCGGCCTGTGATGTGGTAAATCTTGTCTATTCATAATTTTAGAACAGAATAGATCAACACAGTGATATAGTGAAGACACACAATGGCGTATCGTTTTGATACTGAAACCATATATTTCGTTTAAAAGCTCGTAGGAGAGGGTCATTTGTTCAGGAAGTTAAAGTTAGTTAAAATGCGTAAATTGTGTTATCCTACGGAGAAGAACGGGCTAGAAACTCCATAGTCACAAGTTATCACACCTCGTACCTCGCTGAGAATCAAACGCAAACTGCAAACATCGTAATAATATTAGGTATACCTAAATGCGAACGTTACCAAGGGGTCTTCCTGTTTTTTGGGGTGGGAAGTCATCAAATAACTTCTCCCACTCTGGGTGGAGCAGGAGGGCGTGTCAGACTTTTACCGACTAAAACCCACCCGTGTTCCTTCAGTTGCCTATATGCCAGGGGCAACGGTATCTCTTTCGAACAACCCGCACCCCTGGCAGGCATCGGCCCTTGCGGACCCCACCAGTTGATGCTGACATCTCTTTGGGGCGCGCGTGGAACACAACGTGCCCTCGACCTGGGCTTGGTCCTTACTGGACAGCGAGCTACCCATTACTCGCCGCTCGCAAGACGTTACCAAGAGGTATCGTGTTACCCAGTGACTGGGTTGTGCGGATCAGATAAGCAGTCACACCATGTAAAATAGTGGTATTCAGATGCATCCGGCTGGACTTCGAACCGACCCAACATAGTTGGGAAAAGGTTAGGCAGACGTTGAAATGAGAACGTTACAATACCTATTTGTTGAGACCTCTAAATCCACATACATCCAGGGCCTGGATTCAGTATGACCACTTAACGATTCCTTACTCATAACCACGTCAATCACACACGAATTCTGCTAATATCGTATTAATAATATCGATAAATTGTCTTGGAACATACAGAATATGGCATTTTGGTTCTTTAGCGTTACATTAGTTTCTAAAAAAAAAAACGATACTGACGTAGATTGAACGTAGTAAGATTCTGTGGGGAATCATTATAACGATATGGAATTGGAGCCCAGTTTGCATTTGATACTCAGTCACGCTTAGACGACGGATTTCAACGGAATTCGAAACATACAACTTCGGTTTATACAAAAGAAGGGGCTTTCTCCAGGATGCTAGAGAAACCGCGGGCAACAGTACCCTACTATCCTACATGTAATATTGTAAATGTGAAAGCTCGTGTGTTTCAATGTTTGTCAATCAAGCAAAAACGGCCGAACGGGTTGGGATGAAATTTGGAACACAGGTAGATAACCTGGATTAGCATATAAGATACTTTTGTCCCGGTAATACGGTCCCGTGGGGTGATTTTCGACCACCACGCCGGCGAAGCCAGCAAAAGCTAGTTAAATAATAATTTAATCATAATTGTTGGTTTCAGTTGCTGCTTAGCACAAACCTGCTGCGTTTGCATCATGATTTTAATACCTGGCATACTAGCTGTGATGACGGGCATGTACATATACAATACGTATTTTGAATAATAATAATCAATCAGTGCATATAACAAGTAAGATTTTTTTTTTGGTTGTTTTGAATCGTACGTCGGTTCCTCTTGCACCGAAGTATTCGTATCATTCGGTATATTGATTTAATTATTGTTGATATAACAGTTCCGCATGCCGAGAACCTCGTGTAAGCCGAGAAAGATATCTATAACAAATCGATTATCTTGATTTGGGTCGCGAGTTTGTCGAAATGTTGGGACGTGGAGAAATCATTATCTCGATGGTCGTGACTGCCAATGACTTAATTGCCAAGAGCCTGGACCAACACCTGAGGGGCTTCATTCAAAAAGCGGTTATTCCCTGCTCTCTGGAGCGCTGAGCGTCAGTAGCTTGGACCCTGTCCCCGATATCGGAGCGCTACTATTTTTTTAAATGTTTCTATAGCTCTTTTTTACCCTATACTGTCCCTCGTCTGAGCAAAGGCGTCCCATAAATCCCTCCTGGTATCCTTTTCCAGGGCCATCTCGATACAACCTTTAATATTCCCCCATTTAAATACATGTTTTCAATGATTAGTGCAAAATTATAATATTTAAGATTTATTTTTAATAACTTGCTACATTGGTCTCTTGGCGCGAGATAAAGAATTGTCAAAGTGCCTTTGTTGAATTTACTCGAGCATAATAGTCATGGACGAGCCCCGAGCCACCTTCAACCAGCCCTCGGCAGGCACTTTACTTTGTGTTCATTATTTCATTCTTGCTCTCAAAACGGTGAAGGAAAACATGGTGAGGAAACCGGCAACTCCTAGAACAAAACAGTCTAAGACATGTTACATGTACCAACCCGCATTGGGCCCGCGTGGGGGATGTACGGTACGGTCTACTCCCTCTTACAAAGAGAAGGCACAGTTGTGAAGTAGGTACATTATGGTACATTATAGGTACATTATATGGTAAGTAAGTGTATCAACACTATAGGCTGTGCACTGACCATTATTTAGCTAGTTGCCAACGTATAGTGATAATTAGAGGTGACTAATATTTATAGTACTAGTTAAAACTAATTTAAGTATCTCATTATAAGCGAACTGTTATATTTTTAAGTTCAGAAATAAAGTTCTTTAAACCCAATTAACTTTCTCGTTGCAGCAGTATTGGAAGAAACTTATGCAACCATACGATGACCGAAATGCAAATTCGTTTTGAGCAACAAGATACATAAATATAGAATGAGACATATTTCTTTTCATTGCCTCTCCGACATTACTAAGGAAATTAAAACAAAAAGCTATAAAGGAATATTGTTAGATGATACCTAATTGTGAATTTTTTGTTAGTTAGTTTTTTGTAATGGTTAAGTTGAATTGTGTTATTAAATAATAATTATTATTCATGTTGTCTTCATTATTTAGAAAGTAAAGAAGCAACTAGAAGAACTGCTAGATGGACCGACGACTTTTAAAACGCAACTGAGATAGACTGAATGTTGTTGGCGAAGAACCGTCTGTTATGACCAGAGGTCGGAGTAGGTAGATTGATTTAAGGTCGTTGACGTCAAACGTAGAGGATAATATGGGTATGCCTCCAAAATACCGGAACTTCATATTGAAATTAGCACGAATTTGTGTTTAAGGTGAAAAACGTATTAATAATATCAATCCACACTACCAGTGTTAGCTAATGGTGAAAGAAATCAGTATTTTATTTTATTCCATAATTCCAATTCCGGAACTTTTTCCGGTATTTCCCGCACATTATGGATAAAATGGCATGTCCATATCATAATATCTTGACGCAACTATATAAAATCAATCTACCTACTCCGACCTCTGGTTATGACGCAACTTAGGAGCAGCCTATGTCCAGCAGTGGACCCGAGATAGGTTGAGTTGATTTAGGTTGGTACTTCAATTATTTATTTATTTTTATTTGTTTAGTAGCTTCTGCCCGTGACTTCTTCCACGTGAAATTTCTTTCTTTAACACACATTACTCCATTATATTTCTTTCTATAACTCAAATTACACCATTATATTCCCTATTGCATCGCATCGCCCGCCCGGGATATTAGCGCTATTTCCTTCCGGGGAGGGAACTCTTTACGACCTCTTTATAATAATAGTATAGATTTAACTTTAACCTACACCTTTAAAAATTAACATAGTTAAAGGCAGAGACACATCGAATGGAAAATTTGAAATTCAGGTAAAAACATAAAACAATCAAAATTAACGATAGGTAACTTTAACTTAACGATTAATACAGATTCATGAATCTGTATGAATCTCTCAGTACTTCTGACATCCCGATAAAATCTTCCTCCATTCATTCGCAATCTCAAACAGATCGTTTGTTTAGTTAGAAAAAGCGCTGCCAGAGTACGAGGTACTGATAAATGATAAATGAAATTATTTTTGTAAGTAGGTTTTTACAAACACTTTTACACGTCAATCATATTTTTTAAATTAGATGAGGTCGGCGTTTCTTATCTGGCTACTCTGAGAAGAAAGGCCGAAACAAACTCAAAGGAAACTGGAGACTTAGCACACGCAACGGTGTGACATGAGGGCACAGCAAATAGCCTGTCTAACAAATCCTGTCTTGCTTCTATGAAAATACGAGTTCTATCACAGTTAGTTACTTTAATCTATTTATTCCAAGAAGCTAATTGCGACCAGACCGAGAAGATTATCATAAAACATGTATCCAATGCGGGTTGTCATGTATCATGACATTAGATATAAAATTACATAATGGATGCTTCGACATTCGCTATAAAATGCCGAAGGGCGCGCAGCTCTAAACTGCCTAATAAAATAGGTAGAGTGTATTATTTCGGGTAATCAATACTTGATGCACGAAGGTAATGTTGCGGGCTCGCCACAATAACGGCGGTAAGTTCCCTCTTTGAGGAGTGGATTGATAGGCGCCACGGCGTCCTCACCTTCCGCCTGACGCAGGTCTTCACCGGGTACGGCTGATTCGGGAGGTTCCTGTTTTGCATAAGGCGGGAGGAAACGCCCGGGTGTTTCCACTGTGAAGATTGCCCTGAGGACACGGTGAAGCATACGGTGGAGGTCTGCCCAGCTTTGGGCGGAGCACCACCGTGTCCTTGTGGATGCGAAGGCGCCGGCGATCTCTCGCGTCCGGCCCTGGTCCAGGCCATGGTTCGAAGCCAGAGTGCACGGGCAGCCGTCACCTCCTTCTGCGAAGCAGTAATGCTCGCGAAGAGGGAGGCAGCGCACGTGAGGGACAGGGCAGTACATGCGCCCTCACGACCGTAGCCTCCGCAGGAGACGCCCTGGGCGTCGGGAATCCCAGGCTGATTCCCGGCCACCGTAGGCGCGGGCTTGCGGACGGTGAGTAACGGTCGACGGCGCTATGTGTTCCACGCGTGCCTCATAGATATGTCAGTACCAACTGGTGGGATCCGCAAGGGCCGATGCCTGCCAGGGGTGCGGATTGTTCGAAAGAGATACCGTGGCACCTGGCACACAGGCAACTGAAGGAGCACGGGTGGGTGTTAGTCAGTAATTGTCTGACACGCCCTCCCGCTCCACTAAGAGCGGGAGAAGTTATCTGATGATTTCCCAAACAGAAAAAAAAAAAATCCCAACCACATCATAAATATTTTTGGCAGGTCAATTTTTTTAACAACTAAATTAATAACAGATTAATTTCAACGCTAGGGTTTCATATACCTACTGAATTCATGGTAACAGGGTGTGCGTCGATATCCCTATCACTCTGTATATTATAATTACATAACAATTTCCTTTTACACTTGAAACTGTCTAAAGTGATTTCCTTTAAAATATGAAATTAAAGGAGCTACCGGTTACGTAACGGGAAAGTTTACGGAAAATACTTCCTCGAAGTATGAAAATGGCATTTTCGAAACTGTTCTTTAGAACTTTTAACAATTATGTAATAGCTAGAAATGTTTTCCTCTTTAAAAAAATTTTTCAATCGAAAGTGATTGAAAATTTTTTTTTGATAAAGATGTCATCGGCCTTGCCTGCGTAGAGCTCGAAAACTATACCACGGGAATGTATATGTCGGCGCTTCATAGCCGTCGTTGTTGGAGTCAGACATATTGGTTTGCACCAATATATTTCACACAGGCACAGTAAAAGAAAATGGCAGTAAAATGTTAAGAGAGTGCAAAGAAAATACCTTACGCCAACCCAAGATGTTTATTCCATCAGCAGTGAACAAATAATGATTTGGCGCCCATATATACTATCGAGATAAAAAGTATCCTATGTATTATTCCAGTTTACAAACCATTTGTGTGGCAAATTTCATCCAAATCCGTTTAGCCATTTTGGCGTGATTGAGTAATAAGCATACAAACATCTAAACATCCAAACGTTCACGTATATAACACTAGCTTTTGCCCGCGGCTCCTCCCGCGTGGATGTCTCTTATCGCGTAAAAAAGTAGTATATGTCCTCCATATCCCAGGCTTTATTTCTGCCAAATTTCATGACAACCTGATCAGCGGTTTAGGCGTGAAAGCGTAACAGACAGAGTTACTTTCGCACTTATAATATTAAGTAGGGATTAGTAGGATTTTCTACTTCGTTGGTCACGTGCCGTTGAGTCGTTTCTGCTGTGTAACAAAGGCACAGCATGTATTGTGTACACACGTTTTAGCATGATGAAAAGTTTTATAAATAATTGTTTTACTATATTATTAAATTACTAGCTTCTACCCGTGACTTCGTTCGTGTGGAAGTCGTATGGTACACAATAAACTAAAATAATACCCACATTTTTGTAACAATCTCTCTACCGGGCGATGCAATGCGAGGCAGTGGGTCAGGGGTTTACTCTCTAAGTCCGTTAACGAAGATACAGGCCTGTCTGACAGCAGTTCATCAATAAAAACAAGTTTAAAATTCAATTGTTTGATCGGGAATATACCCATCCGGAGTAGAGACAATACTGTCAACTCGTGTTGTTATTTATTTTTATGTCGGTCTCCGACTAATATTATGTCCGTAAGTGATACGGAGTAGGAAATTTAGGCCGAAATTACGGAATTCGTGTTTAGAGAGTAGGCTCCCAGGTCACCGCCCGCTCTTAGCGATCTTTCTGACCTTTTACTTTTGGCAAGGCTCCTTAGGGGCGTAGCGTGATATTCAATTACGCCTTTGTCTCTCTCTCTCTCTCTCTCTCTAAAACCTTACTATTAATACTTTTCGGAAGTTTCCGAAACTTCCGAAAAGTATTAATACTTTTCAGTTCTGACTTTATGTAAAGAATAGGTATGTACACATCACAGAATAAAATTAATTGAATAACGTAACAGTTAATTATCTTTTATTTAATTACGATACTTACCTTTTTCATCGAGGAATTGTACCTTCTTGTAGTAAATAGAATGAGGCGTGTACCAATATAGGTTTAGGCATAATACTATGTTTCGAGATTTGGGGATCTTTTCCAATAGGCGTGGCAGATGGAGTAAAGCTGTGACCGAATGGTGGCCAAGGTCAGGCCAAAGAAACCAGGGCCGTCCAAAAGCGCGTTGGTTTGATGATATCGTCAGAATCGCAGGAAGCACCTGGATGAGAGACGCGCGGAACCAGAAGTCTGACGCAAAAGGGGGAGGCCTATACCCATCAGTCGGTGATTCTGGGCTGAGATGATGATGATGTGGCCAATTGCATCTCTTGGGCTGCCTCTGGGTGGTGATAGTCACGCTGTGTTTTAAATGATCGCAAATGATCGCTGCGATGATATCGCCGTGTGGAGATTGATACATAGAGTTTCTATTGGATGTGTTGTCATGGTGAGACTGTCGCCGGGATTTTGAATGACGTTCACACTGACGTCGGACACAATAAAATCGTGGCGGGATATTTTAATGCATTGGGTTTTCAGCTTCCGGTAGTGACCCGAGGGTTGTAAATCCAACAGAATGCATCTCAACGTGTCGAAAATCGAACAGTAAATTGTTCGATTTTCAACTGTCGGCGAAGATCCAGTTCGCAAAGAAATCTCGCCGTGATTTTATTACGTCCCTGTCTACGTCGACTATGTTCACTCAACAAAAGTTGCAATGGCCTCATCATTGTCAGTTTTTTACAGATTTTATATGGTAAATCAGGCAAAAATCACAATATATGTGTATGACTCTGTCATTTACCACCACGAGCCCCTTTTTCGTTCGAGTAAGAGAGGTATATAAATATCTATAGTTAAATTATTTCCACGAACGAATTTCATTTGCAACGGTCTGTTTCCTAGCTTAAAGTTATAGACGTGGATGCAGTGTTGAAAGCGAACCTTACAATGTATTCCCAAATTGATAGGTGCACTTCTCGTCGGTACGGAAATTGATTCTTTTCAATCCACGCGAGCTCTAGCTGTGCTGAATATTTCAAACTTTTTTTTAACCATTGCTGCGGACTTAACGGTCTTATTACAAAACAAGGTGTTTCTTTAAATATTCGAATTTCGAAATAACAACCTAACAAAAATCGAAATGCAGTTCCTTTTACAAAACTAACAATTTAGTCCGGTGCTCGTTGTAATTAAGAACTTTATGTAAATCGAAATAAAATTGTCAATGCAGAACTGGCTCAGAGTTTTATAGTTGAACTAAACTTAGATCACGTTTTGTAATAGAAGGTAAGAATACCTAAATCGGGTGTAAAATAGACGTTTAACGAAGCCGAGAAACACATACCTGCTCCTCATCATTGTGATTAAAATATTGTGAACCATATCTAGGAACCTTCAGTTTACAGAGATATTGGAAGTCGAAGTTACAATTTTGTTTACACTTAGAGCACTACCGTTGGGTTGGGACCCAATACGATTGAGTTTTACGCGCTGCCGTAAACACCGAAAACAAAAGTAGTTTCCCACCTCTTTTTTGCTCCATGTTACTTAGTTTCATGTACCTACACAATTAGTGGATACTGTCTTTTTACAGTCTATATGTGTTTAGGCAATTAAATGGTCAGAAAATAAACGTCATGTTTAGGCTTTGCCGTATTTCAATAGAATGAAGTGGTGATCCCTGATCATATTTAGCATTTGGTTCAGCTCAGTGAGAAATCTATACTTATATATATATACAGGGTGTAAGGGACAGCCCTCCACAAACTGATAGGGTGCATTCAGCTCCTTATTTTGAATCATATTCCACCGAAATTTTTCTCAGGATTTTTTTTTAATTTTTTTACGTTTTTTCAGCTTTTTCAGTTTTATTTCAATGTAAAATTACATTCTCTGAAAGCAGCACTCCATTTATGTAAACAATACGGCTAAAATCAAAAAACCAGCAATGGATGTTGAAATACTCTAACGAACGACGCGTAAAATCAGCTGTTCACTTCGTGTGTAACTACAGAGTTCACCGAACTCGTCGTCGGCGCTTGCAAAAAGGTGCCATTCCGAATTGGTCCGAGTTAAATTTAAAGGATGCAACTCAAAACAAAACACGCACTGACACATCCTCACACACACACTGTAATTTTTGACAGCGCTCACGGTGATATTATTATAAGGCATGGTCGCTGTTATTACAAGATGGCGCATGTCATGACGTCATCCATGACGATTCACGAGACGTCGTTATCGCGCTCACGCTAATTCGGTACGGGTTTAAGCACGCTCAAATCGATTACATCTTAACTCGGAACGCACCCAAAATTACATTGTGTTTTGTGCAAATCGCTGGCGACGAGTTCGCAAGTATTGCCAACTTATTAAACTCAATTTAAATTGTGCAATGTAAATTGTTACTGAATAAATAAATCGAATTAGATTTCCGAACAAAAATGTTAGAACTTACTTGAACTGTACACACCATGCTGATTTTTGTATTTCCCGACAATGCGTCAGGTTCCACTGAGACAATGTCATCCTGGCCGTCCGCCGCCAATTTATTTGCGGTAAATTATGCTGCAGTTTACGGCTTAGAACTAAGAACTCCTTTATGATACAATTAAATGCGAATCTTTTTGTGCAATTAATTTCTGTAAGAAAATCATTTCTCCACAAAAAATAACATAACTTTTAGTCCATTTAGTAAAGCTTAAAAATTTAGTGGTAAATAATAATTATTATGTTGAACACTTGAACAACATTATTGCGCGAAATTTCATGTAATTGGCAACACAATTTCGTGCAATTGTACAAAGCGCGAGACACGTTCCGCTGGCCCGGCGTCGGGCTGTCTGTTACTCTGTTCTGTTCTGTGCCGTAAGCGCTTGTCGGTACGAATCGCACGCGCAGTCAAGTTGTCACGTTACGACACGTCTTTGTTACGTACGCTTTTGGACTTATTTTTGTTGTGGTGTTATTGTTATTGTTTATTGTATTGTATTGTGATAGTGTTTGTGAGAAATGGCTACATTTAGTGCTCGTGAGTATGGAGAAATGATGATGTGTTATGGGGAAGCTCGGGGAAATGCTAGGGCAGCGCTGAGAATTTACGTTGATAGGTATCCTGACCGGCGGCATCCATCAGACTGCCGGATCAACGCGTGCTGGAAAACCAGCCCATAGTTCCCCACCAGGAAGGCGCCGGAAGACCACTTCGTGGCGAAACTGAACTCAGAATTTTGGACTTGTTCCGTCAAAATCCACGCCTAGGCACACGCACGGCAGCTCGATTATTGCGGCGTAATCATGGGGCCCGCGTCTCACACTGGTCCGTGCACAAAACGCTGCGAAGGGATCGTCAACGTCCATACGTAATTCACAAGGTCCAAGCCCTATTGCCTCGTGATCGTGGTCATCGAGTAGCGTACTGCCAGTGGTTGCGAGCTGAACAACATTTAAACCCAAATTTTATCTCCCACGTGATATGGACCGACGAGTCAACATTTACGCGGAATGGTATGTGGAATCGTCGAAATGCTCATTACTGGTCGCATAGTAACCCCTTCGAGATCCAAGAGTCCGGACATCAAACACGTTGGTCGGTAAACGTCTGGGCAGGAATTTATGGCAGTAAAATCCTAGGGCCTGTGTTTCTTCCCGCGCGCATGAACGGAGCGCGCTATCTCGATTTCCTCCGTAATGACCTAGAAAGAGAGCTAGAAAACCTCCGTGACGAGCTGTACGTGGAATGGGAAACCATGGATGATGCACCGCTTGCGCACTTGCCCATGATCTGGTTCCAGCACGACGGCGCTCCTCCACACATAACGCTCCCAGTACGTTCCCATTTAGACGCCACCTTTCCGCATCGCTGGCTTGGCAGATTTGGACCGAAACCGTGGCCAGCACGATCGCCAGACCTGACGCCATTAGACTTTTTTTTATGGGGCTATGTAAAAGAAAAAGTGTTTGTCAGTGCATGTGCGAGTGAGGAAGAAATGCGAGACCGCATCACGAACACGTTCCAGCAGCTGCGCTACAGCTGCAACGAAGATCCCACATTGATGACCCGCTTACACGCGGAGACCTTGCGCCGTGCCAATGTGTGCGAACGCCTCGGTGGGAGCCACTTCGAGCCCTATCTCATACGACCAGAGCGATTCTGAGGTAGGATTCATTTTCTTAATTTTTTTTTACTGTGGACGTGTTGTTAAGTGTTATTTGTGTTCTTTACGCGCCGGATTAGGGAAGGTACGTCTTTATTTACGCGACCGGGTTTTTACACCTGGTATTTGCTTCCAATTATGCACACCAGGTACATACCCGAAATACTTGCAAGACTTCAAAGTTTTTATACGGCTACTTGCTCATAGGTAATCAACCGCGTTAGTTTTCGATCATACTCCATATCAGTGAGAATCTACGAAACAATTTCGTATGCGACTATTTTTACTTTAATGGTTTGTAAAAGTATTTATTTGTAAACGCGATTTTGCTCCTTATTTATAGGCGCTAAAAGATCAATTTCCTATGCAAGATATTTTTAGTTCCATTAGGGCTTTTGAATACGCGAATGTGCTTCTTATTTGTATGACGTCAGGGATCAATTTTCGATGCAGATAGAAAATACTTGAAAGTATCTCGAGCCCTGGTTTCTTAAGGTGGACGTACTTGGAAGCCCTGGTACTCGATTTTGCAAGTACGACCCATGTCGGCTATCTGCTCAAATTTTCGCTCTTGCTCGCTTCAATGTGACGTAATAAAACAGCGCCCTTGACTTAGCGGAGCGGCGCGGCGGCCGAAGGCTCGCTGCGTGCGTTTTGCCACGGTAGCGATACATTGCGTGTGAGGAAATGAAACAAATCAGGTTTATTGGATTCCCATAACGTTCCTGAAATAATTTCTTGTACCGGTCATCTTAGTATGATATACTGAATTCACCCCATCAGTCTGCGGAGGGCTGTCCCTTACACCCTGTATAATATTATAAAGCTGAAGAGTTTATTTGTTTGCTTGAACGCGCTAATCTCAGGAACTACTGGTTCGAATTGGAACATTTTTTTAGTGTTGGACAGCCCATTAATTGAGAAAGGCTATAAGCTATATAACATCACGCTAAATCTCTTAGGAGCCGAGCAAAGAGAAAAAAGTCACGAGTACGAAGTACTCGCACGGGGAGGCTAGGCGAACGACGGGGTGGGCCGGGGAGCAAGAACTTTGACGCGAACGAAGTCGCGGGCAGAAGCTAGTCTATATTTATAAAATTGAATCCCTATTTCCCTTGGTCACCGCATCACACGTGAACGGCTGGACCAATTTTGCTAATTATTTTTTTGTTGTGTTTGTTATTGTCAGGAGAAGCTTCTTATGAAAGAAAAAACTAAGAAAGTTGCGCGTAACATATATATATAAATATTTAAAATGCGAATTTAATATTCATAGTTAAGAGAGGACAACGTATGTCCGGTCAGCTAGTGAGTAAAATAAATAGGTCGATTTATTTCCAGTTAAAGAAGACCACATCTTTTAGTGCATGCCAGTTTATCTGGACTGATACTATTAAATTGAATTTATACCAAGCGGAAACTCTTCACATCTCCGAAACATATAATTTCGTTTTATCTCTAAATCTGTAAGGTTCTAAAACTAAACTCGTATGAGAGCTGAAAATTGGATTTTCTTGTTGCGGTTGCCGACTGTGCGACGGGATTACGGCGATACAGTTACGTACCGGCCCGGATGAACCCGGTCCGGTGATGGAACCGAGTGGAACGTTACGTCGTATCCACGATTTAATATTGAGGGATTTTCGCTGCGTTCAGCTGAGGTTTTGAGTGAATATCTAGTTTCGTGTGTTGTTAATTCTAGTTTTCGGTGGAAGAGTGATACTAAGTTAATAATAGTTCTGCGGGATAATTGCGTAAAAAACATACAATCTTCGATCTAGGTGTATAACACACGAAAAATCTTCGATCTAGGTGTATTTGTAATGTTGTGCAAAACTAAACCCCGACTACTGAAAAATCGATCTCTAAAAAGTATGAAATTAGGATATATTCTCATCTGAAAGTCATGGTCGTATGCCACTTTGCTCTATACCTCTTATTTAGATCGCTTACTACAGTTAGAATGAATTGTTTTGTAAGGGTACCTAGGTCAGCAGGTATCTATTACCTAATAAAAATACATAAATTGATGCCGAATAATTCCAGCAATTGACCTATCATCATCATCATCATCATCATCATCATCATCATCATTCAGCCGAAAGACGTCCACTGCTGGACATACGCCTCCCCCAAGCTCCGCCAATTTGACCGGTTCTGGAGTGGCTGAGACGTAAAGTTGGGAGGCCTCCCACAAAGTGGACCGATGACCTTGTGAGGGCCGCAGGATTCCGCTGGATGCGGGAAGCACAGAATTGACCTATACCTATCGGAAACTATTTACAAAATTACCAGAATGGTTTCTAAAGCATGCTAAAGTAGGACCTTCACTGAAAGGAGTCCCCCTTCAGTGAAGGTCCTACTTCCATCTTATTTAGATGTTTCTTTTTTTAAGATTACAGTGGTATTTCGAATACTAGTCAGCTCTGATGCTAATACCAGAGCTAACTTCATCATCATCATCATTTCAGCCGAGAGAACTCCACTGCTGGACATGGGCAAAATGGGGGTTTTGCCATAATCGCCACGCTTGGCAGGCGGGTTGGCGATCGCAGTATGGTGATCAAATGCATAGATAATGCTGCTGCCCATTCTCTAGTAAGTCCCTTAGTCGCCTTCTACGACACCCACGGGAAGAAATGGGATGGAGCTAACTTATATTCGAAATATCTCTGTCTGACTCTCCTTACTGACAGAATATCATTTCACCACGTAGATTAAGAAGGCGTACCAAAAATGGAGACTGGCGTCAGGTGGCAGACCCACAGACCAATCAGTTATAACTTGTATTCTAGTTTAAACTGAGTTATGAGGACAGCCAGCACGTGCGCCACTTAAAAACACGATACTAACAATCATTCAAGAAGAACAATTCCAACAATTGACCTTTATCAGAAAATAACCCTTAAAAACAATAAAACCATACCGAAATACCAGAATAGTTCTCGAAGTATGCTTACAAAACTAAAGGTCATATTAATGTTTCTTGGATACTCAACGGTAACAAATGAAACGCATGTTAGGGAACGAAGTACATGAAGTTGTAATTTCTCATGAGAATAAACCAGTTCCCCCTTAGGGACAGTTTCCGCTCCGATTGGCTCGCCATAACAACTATAATAAATTACCAAGGTACTGGTAGGTAATAAGGATCGTTTCAGTACTTATATAATTTTAAGAGAGAAACAGAGGCTGCCTTGTTGCCGAGGAATCAGCCGCCCGAGTCATTGTGGAATGCGAGGCTGTGGCATCTCAACGTGAAGAAATCCTCGAAACAATGAGGTCGATCCGCAAAGCCTGTGAAGCTCCCAGTAAGCTTTTGCGCTTTTGGGCAGAGCTTAATAGAGGAATATAATATAGGGGAATCTAGTCGTGGGTTCGAACTCGCTAGTGGGCGTGGACGAAAAGCACGCTGTCTCACCAGGCATCGTGTTCGACAGAGGTAGTATCAGTGATGAGCAATTAGACGCTAGTCTACACGCACAACATTATTGAGTGAGATGCAGGATCATTTATAGTAGAACAGGCACGTAAAAAATTAAGAACAGTCCTTTGGAAGATCAGGTTTTTTGAAAAAACCACTGCATAAATCAATGACCCATAAAGTTTTTTGAACTTTTTGATATTTGAGCTTTGTCGGTACTGACTTGGTTTTTCAGATTTGCCACTTCTGTTATTACTTAAACACCCCCAAAGTTCGGTTAAATTAGCAAGAAAAATGAATCTTTGTTAGCTCCTTTAACTTTTTAATGGCTTTGTATTTGAGTATTCTGTTTCCGTACAGACAATATTAATAATAAGACAAAACCATACCATCTTTTATATTTCATGTACATTGTCGAACAGTGGAGTAATACACTTCCGAAGTTTGTATGGGAAAAATATGGACTAGATTCACCTTCACATTCACATTCACAAAGCAATTAAAAGTACGCATATTAAATAACAATTGCTTCTGCCCTTGGCTTCGTCCGCGTGTTTCTTGTTCCCTGAGCCACCCCGTCGCATTACATCGTTTTCACTTAGAGTTATTTCTGACTTTTTTCTTTTTGGTCGGCTCTTACGGATCCGACAGGCAGTTCCAGACATTAACGAGTTCAGACAGGCGGGGGACTTTCTGTTATATTAAGTACTAGCTGTGCCCGCGACTTCGTCCGCGCGGAGTAGTTATTTTTTATTATTTATTTATATTATATTACAACTATTAATAATTCCGTGTGGTGCCGGACGTAAAGAATAGCACCATCCCATCTCTTCCCGTGGGTCGTAGAAGGCGACTAAGGGACTTACTAGAGAATGGGCAGCAGCGTTCTCTATGCATTTTACCACCACACTGCGATCGCCAATCCACCTGCCAAGCGTAGCAATTATGGCAAACCCCCATATTGGGGGAGGCCTATGTCCACCAGTGGACGTCATCCGGCTGAAATTATGATATATATTAATAAAAATAAATACAATTTCTAAAATAAAAGTAGCCTAAGTTACTCCCGTCAAAATCGGTCCAGCCGTTTCAGAGATTAGCCGGAACAAACAGACAGACAGATAAACAAAAATTGTAAAAAATAATGTTGGTATATGTACCGTGTATACATCCATATACACGGTTAATTTTAGGTCGTTCTGGAACCGAAAGCCATGAACTCAATCATCGAACTCGAATCGATTGGAACTATTTTTTTCAATAAATAACAATAAAAAAATCACGAAAACTTAAATTTATTGATTTTTTTGTGAAATAATGAGAACTCAAAGTAACGCTTCCTTGCGATCAATGAATTTATGCGTGTGTAATGTGTGTAAAAATATGAAAAGCGAATTCAGACTTTATTTCTTAACAGTAAAGGGTAAAAATATAAATTACACCAAACTAGGTAAGTAGGTCCGCAGTTTACTAAAATTATTCTTAGAAACCTATTGTCTCGTGTTCGACCGGCCTTTACAAGAATGCACAACCGAATTTCGCGGTTAAAACTATGACAATAAGATCTTAATTCGGTTCAATATTTTCATAGAAAAGGGCACCTCCAACTAATAATGAACTCTATGTCACAGATTTAACGATTCATTTTTCTGTTTGAATTGCCTGCCTTTGTGAAGGAGCCGCAAGCATTGTCGCATAAAAAATATTTTAGGCATATTTAGTATTTATCATATGGTTGTATTTTTTTCGGGTTGGGAAATCATCAAATGACTTCTCCCGCTCTGGGTGGAGCAGGCGTGTCAGACTTTTACTGACTAAAACCCACCCGTGTTCCCTCAGTTGTCTGTGTGCCAGGGGTCGCGGTATTTCTTTCGAACAACCTGCACCCCAGGCAGGCATCGGCCGGCAGCGCCGATCGCCTCCACGAGGACACGGCGGTGCTCCGCCCAAGCCGGGCAGACCTCGATCGTATGCTCCACCGTGTCCTCAGGGCCATCTTCGCAGTGGAAACACCCGGGCGTTTCCTCCCGCCTCATGCGAAACAGGAACCTCCCGAAACAGCTGTGTCCGATGAGGACTTGTGTCAGGCGAAAGGTGAGGACGCCATGCCGCCTCTCAAGCCACTCCTCAGAGGGGATTTATCATATGGTAGGTAGGTACTTATGCTTAACATGTACCTATTAGCGCGATTGGTCGTCACTCGATTCAAGGCAACCGCGCTCATAAAAAAAAGGTCTGCTCGATTTTTTGTTACTCTTTGGTACCTACCTACTTCAAGTGGCGTTTGTCGGGTTCTTGAATAAACAAAGCAGTTGTAAACAGTTCTCTTGTTACGTTGATATTTAATGGAGATAACAGACACAGGCTGAAAGTGTGTTTGTTCCCGTGTTATGATGATTTCTGTTAAAATTACGATGTTAATTTGCACGATATTTTGCTTGTTTCTTTGAATAGACAAGTACTTAATCTAACAGCAGTATTTTTTTGGGAATCCTACTGAACATTTGCATAATATTTAAACTCAAACTTCATATCGCGCGGAGGTCAAAGGCCGTTTTGTGCACTCGAACATTCAAAGATCTTTTAAAATAGTTTTGTTATGAAATATACCTAGAATTTTCTTTAACTATGAGTACGATTTGTGTACATAAGTACCATTAAATACACCATGATACACTAAATTCACTGTGAAACACTAAACACAATCAAACTTCACATAACAATGACGTCACTGAACAACGGTTTGTTTAGGTAACACTTTATCGAAAAAACAGTTTTTATGATGCTATTTGATGCAAATATTATCTAAAACGGTGTAATAACTACTTATAAATGAATATTTATACACTTCACGTCGAATATGAACAAAAAATAAGAAAAAACACTAAATAACTAGAGAGCCTAACAAGATAACGCTCTGTCGACGCGCGCGTTCGAAGCGTCACTGTCAACTATTTTTATAAATTTTGCCACAGAACTTTTAAGCGTTTGAATGATGTAGTTTACGAAAGACTGGCTATCGGCCCATAGAGTTAAATCATCGCAGACGAGATTAAACCTTATTTATATTAGGTATTAAGATAAAAACCGCTTCCTTCTGGATGGTACGATATCGTAACAGCCGGGCTTGAAGGGTGCTCGACCTACCGGTACGATATCGTACCAGCCGGACGATAGCGGTAAAATACAACACCCGAGCCTACTCGTCGTGTCTAGTTGAATAGGTACGCGTACCTACTAGGTGATTCGTGATGCGAGAGTGGTGAATTAAATGTCAATTAATTTCTCTCATTTACGAGATGTGATAGTGGTAAACACCGTGCCGTGCTTTCGATACGAGATGATGGAGGTAAATGAACTTACACCAACCTAAATCGTACCTGAAATGAAATACCTACTTGTGGCTACACCTCAAGTTATAAATTTCCAGTATATGCTGATCTCACATTGAATAGGATTTCCGTACAGTGCAAGATCAGCGTAAACTGGGTATAGCTTGATGTGTAGCCGTGCGTACTTGCAGCCGGTTATTCGTCTGACGTCCGTTGACCCACCGCGGGCGCGCTGAACTGACGCAGACGCACAGCTGTGCCGCGCTACGTCATCACCGAGCAGATCGCGTACGATCTTGCGTTTATGAATGAAATAGTGGAAGCGCTACTAAAATTTAACTCGAATGACAGAAAAAAAGTGATAAATTTCTAACTTCTTTATTAGATGTCTTAAAACAAAAATAACAATGCCAATAGTGACTGTTACCCGTCTGGAGTTACTGTGTTTCGGCTCCAGAACGATGTAAAAATAAACGTGTATATTCAGTTAAAAGCGGTTATTATAATATTGCAAACGGACACTCCAATTTTATTTATCTGTATAGATGTATCTATAGACTAGCTGACCCGACAGACGTTGTCCTGTCTTAACTATGAATATTGAATTCACATAGCGCAACTTTTTATTTTTTTCTTCCATATGAACCTTCTCCCGACAATAACAAATACAACAAAAAAGAAGTAACAAAATTTTTCTAGCCGTTCACGTGTGATGCCGTGACCAAGGGAAATAGGGATTTGCTTTTAAAATAATGAATAACTAAATAAATAAAAATAGTTTATTGGTAACACAAGTATAGGTATAAACATTTTTTTTTCAAATCAAATCAAAATATTTTATTTCACATAAACCTGAAAGGGCACTTATGAAACGTCAGAAGCTAGGTGCACGGTTCCAATTTGTCGCTTCCTATGGAGAAGAGCCGGCAAGAAACTCCACGGTTACTCTTTTAAAAATAATTGGGTTTTACAATGTTTTCAAATTACAGTATAATAGGTATGGGAGGACAGTGCAGGCCTGTCAATAAGTACCAGGTACTTAGAGGAATGAAAATAAAGAATAGAAAATCGTCTATAAATCTAGTCTGTAAGGCCTACAATTTTCTCCCATTCACAATATGTAAAAGAATCTACATTAGTAAGATCAACCTATTTAAACAAAGTGACATGATTTTCATGAGAATCACTAATAAATAGTTGATATTTAAAGCGATGTATAATGTCAAAAATGACGAGAATATGTCAGAAAGTGTAAAAAATAAAAACAATAAAAATTAACGTTGTAATTTGGAAGCAGTTAATAGACTCTCACAAAGTTATGCTGTTAATGAGGTACCAGGGAAGCCACATGTGCAGAAGGAATTAATGCCAAACTTCCCTGTCTTCAACGTTGTCTTTTATCTTATAATATGCTTTTTTGATAAGGACACGTTTGATGTGAGTTTTAAACTTTCCATCGCTAAGTTCTGTAACCGACTTTGGCAACGTGTTATAGAAGCGGATACTGTTTATTAGAAATGACTTGCTAGTTTTAGTTAATCTAAATTTGATTGTGATTGGATCCTCCTTTAAGGCAAATAGTACCTGTATTAGGAGACTCCGGTCTTCCATAGCAAGACGTGTTAGGTATACTAAAATCAATATGTATAATTTTTATGCTAAAACTACTTAAATTAACATTAATTTAACACAACATAAATTAAATCAAGTGTGTGCATGAGTGGGTGTATGTATGTGTGTGAGTATACGTGAGTGAAAGTGTAGCCTGTTGGTGTAACTGAGAGTACATGTGTGTGAGGGTGTGTATATGTCAAGGTTTCAGAAGTGTTTCGGTTTCATTGTAGGTAAGATTTTGTGTCCATTCCATTATATTTTTTTTTTACTTTCATAGTAGTTTTTGGGATAAATGTAGATGTATTTATGGATTTTATTACATAGCGCAGCAGGTCGTTTACTAAATTGCAGACTGGCAAACAAGGTCCTTGTCCTAGAGATATTTAATATCATATCTTTCCTGCTTTTTGTCAAAATGCCAGCATCATAGGAAAAATACTTTTTTAATATAATTAGTAACATGTAAAGTTTCCTGTCTGAGAGCAAAGGACCAATTCGAAATAGATCTTCAGTAGGATATATCTTTTAGTAAGTATTTAAGTACATGCACTTGATAAGAGCGCGTTCTGCCCTTTCCACAGCTAGAAATTTAGTTTTAGCTGCACCACCCCAGACAGGTATACAATACGAAAGTACTGACTGGACTAGCGCAACATAAATCATCCTGAGGAAATCTTTTTGATGGCCTGAATGATTACCAGAAGTTTTGGGAACGACGTACCTAAGAGTCCTGAACATCCAGCTTAATTTCCTGACTGTATTGGCAACCTGCTCAATGTGCGGGTACCATGATAGCCTCTGGTCCACGATTACACCTAGGTACTTAATATGAGGTACTTTGTTGATTATTGAGCGGCCACAGGTATTACATATACATATACATACATAGATTTCAATAAAGGAAATGTATAATAAGTATATAAAAACGAAGTGATGTAATATTTCACGTGATAAACCCTGCACCTTACGTCATCATCTGCCTAGCCGTTTCCCAACTATGTTGGGGTCGGCTTCCAGTCTAATCGGATGCAGCTGAATACCAATATTTTACATGGAGCGACTGCCTATCTGACCTCCACAACCCAGTTACTGGGTAATACGATACCCCTTGGAAAGACTGGTTGTCAGACGTTCGGGCTTCTGACGACCCGTAACGACTGCCAAAGATCTACAAATGACAGCCAGGACCAACGGCTTAACGTGCTTTCCGAGGCACGGAGAGGTCTTGGTATGTTAAGATGGTCACCCATCCACGGACCAACCGCGGCAAACGCAGCTTAACCTGATCGATCGATCCGTGCGGCTAATATTACTTAGCCACAAGCCCCACAAGACCCTGCACCTTACGTAACATACTATTAATCAGAATCTGAATCATTTTGAGGGTTATTGCTAATCCATTGCTTCATATGTTCGAAAAAAATGTCTGCTCAACAACGTAAATAACTGCAATGAATATTGTTGAACTGTCACAATGAAAGCGATTCCTACTGATAGTGTGTTACGGAATTATCCCTCTGTTTAGTGTAGCTTTCTCAGGGCGTAACAAACAAAGTCCTTAGCTTTATAATTAGTGTGAGTTACTAGTACCAGCAAATAAACTCTTAGCTTTATATTTAGTATGAGTTACTAGTACCAGCAAATAAACTCTTAGCTTTATAATTAGTATGAGTTACTAGTACCAGCAAATAAACTCTTAGCTTTATAATTAGTATGAGTTACTAGTACCAGCAAATAAACTCTTAGCTTTATAATTAGTATGAGTTACTAGTACCAGCAAATAAACTCTTAGCTTTATAATTAGTATGAGTTACTAGTACCAGCAAATAAACTCTTAGCTTTATAATTAGTATGAGTTACTAGTACCAGCAAATAGACTCTTAGCTTTATAATTAGTATGAGTTACTAGTACCAGCAAATAAACTCTTAGCTTTATAATTAGTATGAGTTACTAGTACCAGCAAATAAACTCTTAGCTTTATAATTAGTATGAGTTACTAGTACCAGCAAATAAACTCTTAGCTTTATAATTAGTATGAATACTGACAGTACTGATAATAATCTATTAGTCCTTCTAGATGTGGCGTAAGATTTTCTATTTTCATTAAAGTAGCACCATAATAGGTATAGGTACCTTCCTATTTTTATCAGCCCACGTTCCCCCGGACGTAATAAAATCACGGCGGGATTTTTTCGCGCACTCTATCTTCAACGCACTGATTAGCGCCGAGAGTTGAAAATCGAACGGTAAAACACACTGTTCGATATTCGACGCGGTGAAATACACTCTGTTGGATTCTCAATCAAAGTTAGATAATTAAATCGTTTATTTGGCGCACACAAAATACATAACACAGTTTGCAAAGCACGACGACAAGGTGCCATGATATACAAAGAACAAAAAAAAAAGAAGAAAGGAAGACATAATATAGTGATGACACTTGAGGTATGACACAATTTAAAATATAAATGCTCGGTTCAACACCGAGAGTAGCAAAACCAAGACGCGAAAAAATCCCTTCGCGATTTCTATTATGTCCGTGTGAACGTCAACTTACGAATGAGGAAGGGTCAACGCTCAACTTTGCACACATAACACTTCACAATAGCTAAGCATAAATATTTTTTATAACCTTATATTTCCGTTTAATCTGTTTTGCCATAGTAAAAAAGATTATCCTTTTGAATTATCTATAAGTAGGTATGCCTACTTTTACGAACAATAAACTTGACATTTATAAGATATCTCTATTGCGTGATGGGCTGCAATTTGATGACAATTTTATTTCACTATTTATGACTCTCCTACCTACTTCCTTGATTAATAAAGATTTGTAGGATTCTTAAATTGATCTACATTCATTACTGTTCGATGTATATAAATAGCTATAATTTCAGATAGGTACATTATAAGATAAGATACGATAATGATTTATTTCTCGCCACAATATATAAGTACAAATATATAATCAAAACTATACATATTCATTGTTACGTTGTGGGAGACTGGTGCCTAAGCTAGGCGTAAGGCCTGTATTTCCGGCCTGTATTATAACTGCACCATGGCAAGATTTTTCCGAAAGTGGTACAGGGTACAGGGTGCCATCCGGGACATCGACGCTTTACCTGTCACCATAGATTCAGTAACTATAATGATCAGTGGCGTGCACCGAGTTTTTAGACAGGATGAAATTAGAAAAAAGGCAAAACAAAAACAGAACAACCGATTGCTGTACCTACCTACACAGCATGCAACCTCTGAGGCAATTAAATGAATCATTATGTTTTCTTTTGAATTTACGATTTACTTTACCTATAGTTTGTACCTATTCATTGCAAATCCGGTGTAGGTACAGCTACTTTTTACGACACTTAATTTTTTTTCACCGCTAGATACTCGTAGTTTAAAAGAAATCATCATTTTTTTCGTTTCTCTTTACACACACCACCTGAACAACTTTCACAGCGAATATTATCTATTTTTCACACTATTTATCAATGTTAAAATCTTAAATACATGCCATCATAGCTCACAACCAAAACAAATAAATCAAAACAAACAATGGCGTCCGAATTATTCAGAATATGAAAATAATACGATAAAGAAATTATGGTTGTTTATGTAGTCACAGTTCAATGAAACAATGCGACTTTTTAAAATAGTCGCATAACCAGCTTTATTCGGAAAACTTAAGTATACTCCTGTGGCTTCCTTCAGCGAAGCAGTGATGCTCGCAAAGAAGGAGGCGGCGCACGTGAAGGAGAGGCAGTACATGCACCCTCACGGCCGTAGCCTTCGCAGGAGACGCCCTGGGCGTCGGGAATCCTAGGCTGATTCCCGGCCAGCGTAGACGCGGGCTTGCGGACGGCGAGTAATGGGTAGCTTACTGTCCGATAAGGACCAAGCCCGGGTCGACGTCGCGTTGTGTTCCACGCGCGCCTCAAAGAGATGTCAGCACCAACTGATGGGGCCAGCAAGGACCGATGCCTGCCAGGGGTGCGGGTTGTTCGAAAGAGATACCGTGGCCCCTGACACACAGGGAACTGAGGGAACGGGAACGGGTGGGTTTTAGTCAGTAAAAGTCTGACACGCCCTCCTGCTCCACCCAGAGCGGGAGAAGTTATTTGATGATTTCCCATCCAAAAAAAAATGGTTATAAGTTGCGCGTCGATCTCCCTACCACTCTATAAATCTAAACCACTTCTTCACAGTCATTTGCCTATCGAATCAGTCAGATTTGAAAAATTCAACATGTTTAACTTTACCATAATTAACAATATCGATACCTTTAGGCTCAAAGGGCGTATCCACCAAAACACGATTTTTCAGGAGAGCCATAAAACAGAAAAACAAAACAGTTTTTCGACATAACTTTTTTGTGGCTAAAGCTATTAAAAAAACGCATAAGACAAAAGTTGTTAGAATTTTGAGATAAAGAATATCGTAGAATAATATTTAAAGTAAATCTAACAAATAAAAAAATAGATTTCGTATACACCCAAAAAAAATTATAAAGCAGTCGGTTACGCCAAAAAAAAAGCTAATGTACAAACAGCTAAGGATGTAATAGCAATTCATACGAAATCAACTAACAATTTATGATGTAAGTTACAATCTCTTTGTATTCTACTATCTAACAAATGATGTAAGCTGCAAACCTTTTGTCAAATATGTGGTGTAAGTGACGGTTGTGGCATTTCTTATCAATGATTTCTCATTATAAGCTCAGATAAATAAGTTGAATTTTGCCGATCAGGTCCTTTGTTTTATAGTTTAGTGCTAAACCTACTCATAATAATACAGGAGTCCAAAAATATCATTAAAAATAAATGATAATCTAATAATATTGTATCAAAAATGTTTATTCAAAACAATAATTGTAACAGAATCTGTCATCGTGAAAACAATAATTGTGCAATAATAATAGTCGTCTTAATTACTAACTTATTAATAATAATAGAAAAATGATTACACTTATTATCACTTATGCAATTAGGAATCTGATATCCATTTAACGTAAATTGAATGTAATGAGACAAATTTCTTCTATCGTTATTACCTCTATTATTTATAATACTTGAAAGCAAAACAAAACACAGCCTCTAATAAAGCAAATTAATTAAATTTTTATATTCTTAATATAAGTACAAAATGTTACATCAAGTATTTTGCATTTCTTGGTGTATGTATGTATGCAAAATTAGGAATTATTAATTAGGCATTCTTAACTTCGCATACATATATGGAAATCGTAACTAAACTAACCGCATAGTTTTTCATTAAATATTTTTATTAAAATTACTAAGAAACATTGTGGTATACAATAGTAAACAATATACCAAATATTATAGACTTACAGAGAAATTTACCAAATTAACAATGTCATAAATAAGATGTAAAAAAAAAACGAAAAAAAGAGTTAACTGTAACGAACAAGCATAAGCATCCCGAACGACAAGGATTTTAACATAAAACTTATTCTTCCTCTGTATCTTCGTCTTCGTCATCTGTTTCAGGCAATGTATTGGGTACATCATCAGTAGAACGGAGCTGACGATACTCTTCATGAAAGGTCTTGGGGATTGTTCCATTGTCACAAAGTCTCATAAGGTCTTTATATTTCGGACGGCGAGTAATGGGTAGCTCACTGTCCGGTAAGGGCCAAGCCCGGGTCGACGGCGCGTTGTGTTCCACGCGCGCCTCAAAGAGATGTCATCAGCAACTGATGGGGCCCCAAGGGCCGATGCCTGCCAGGGGTGCGGGTTGTTCGAAAGAGATACCGCCGCCCCTGGCACACAGGCAAGTGAGGGAACACGGGTGGGTTTTAGTCAGTAAAAGTCTGACACACCCTCCCGCTCCGCCCAGAGCGGAAGAAGTTATTTGATGATTTCCCACCCAAAAAAAAAAAAAAAAGGTCTTTATATTTCGCTACTGATATCGGTAGTTTGGCGTTATACAAAGGCTTTATAATGTGGTTTTCGTAAACAAATCCCCTAGCCCACCCCGCCCATTCCCCGATATAGATAGCTATCTCTCTCAGAACAATCGCGTCGTACGCTTTTGCCTTGGACGACAGTAAGATAAACGATATTTTACATAGGTGATTTAGGGCCGAACAATAGCATAAAACTTTGAGTTTATAGTACAAGACGCTTTCTTAAAAAATATAATAATCGGACGTATAAGTCAAATTGTTGATAGTTAAAAAGCATCCTGAAGCGTAACCACCAACCTCTATAAAACCTTGGGATAATTGCTTCGTCAAAAATATTTTAATAGGGCGCATAAGCCAAATTGTAAATATTTTAGTGTACAATTTTGGGGCGTAACCACCAAACATGATAAGATCTCGCGTTGTATATGACAACTATGAACAAAATTCTAAAACAGCTAGAGGCGTAAACGCCAAAAGAGACAGATCACAGGATATACTTCCAAGTTTATAATGTTGTTTACCTGTTACGACGTTTGCGGTAGTGAAAAATTAAATATTTATCATTTACGGCCTAAATTTAAAGAAAATCAATGTTTAGCGATCCAAAAATTATGGCTGTATCTACCACTTTTTTGCGAATATCGAAATTTTAAATATACCAATCGAAAGAGGACAAAAAACTAAGTATGACTGCATGAAAACCCCATTTTGGCCAAAATGGCGGTTACGCCCTTTGAGCCTAAAGGTATCGATATGTGCACACACAGACCACTCAACTTCAGCAAAACGTTATTAAAAAACTCAAAATTGAATTGTTTTTAAAACATTCCCTTTGTAAATGTTTTATTTGGCAAAGTTTTATTATGAATTTAATTACGAAATATTTCGAGTTCGCATTTCATTTGTTGATCTCGCGAAAATTACATTTTTACGAGGTCTTAATATTTTCTCAATTAATTATTGTTTGGAACGAGTTGTTTGTAGTCTGAATTGATATTATTTGTATTATTCTTGTTGTATAAAGACGCTATATTGTCGTTGTTCAAGTGTTTTTATTTTCAATCCTTTTGAGTAAAACATTAGTAGTAGTACTAGTACGATTAGTTAATATAGACCATAATTGTGTAACGCACGATCAAATCAAAATGTGAATAATTTTAAAACAAATTGCTAATCCATTGCTTCATATGTTCGAAAAATGTGTCTGCTTAATAATGCAAATAACGCAATGAATATTGTTGAATTGTCAAAATGAAACGGATTATGATTGATCGTGTGTTACGCAATTAGGGTGCAGTTTGTTTGATTGTTCTGTTAGAAAAATCATTGACAGCGTTTTTAGAAGTATTTTTTTAACATGTCTGCGTTTTGAATCTTGTTCTGCAAATGACATTAGCTCCACCTATCCGTAAATAAAGTCATCATACTCTGCCTAGCCTTTTCCCAACTATGTTGGGGTCGGCTTCCAGTCTAACCGGCTGCAGCTGAATACAAGCATTTTACATGAAGCGACTGCTTATCTGACCTCTACAACCCAGTTACTGGGTAACACGATTCCCCTTGGTAAGAATGGTTGTCAGACTTTCGGGCTTTTGACGACCCGTAATGACTGTCAAAGATAAACAAATGACAGCCAGGACCAATGATTTAACGTGCTTTCGGAGGCACGAAAGGATCTTGGTAATCCGCAAATAAAATAAATAAATTGAATTTGAAAATATTCAGTTTTCTCCACAACTCTATCTGATTATTCCAAATTTAAAACGCTTAACCTCACTAAAGTCAACTCATTCACTGCAGACTGTATCTACTCCATCAAAACGGATTTCTCCACTCGACGTTCCTAAGCTTTCCACTCCACTGAAGGGTACTCCTCTTCAAAACTGTATACACTCCACTCGAGTAAGATTCCACTTCTTAACCGCTATGGAAAGAATATAGTAGCTGGTATGTATTTAATGTCTCTTCGACTGAAAGATTAGCTTCAAGGCAGTTTTACACCCACGCGACACAGATGTCTGTATTCAATTTCGTGTCCCAAAATACAAGTAGGTAGAGCTAATGCCACTCGCAGAGGAACATTCGAACGCACATTAGTAGTAGAATTACATAAAACAAACTACCCAAGCAAAGTTAATAAAATTGATATGGGACCACCCTTGAGGCATCCACAAAAAAAAAAAACAAAATCGATCCACAATTGGTGGAGATATGAAAGGAAAAACATTTAACAAAAAAACATACAGACGAATTGAGAACCTCCTCTCTTTTGAAGTTTGTTAAAAGGGCTGCTATTTTATTATTATGTCATTTATTTATTGTCTATCGTTATTAACTACATTTTTAAAGATTTTTATAAAAGTGTCTTAACAAAAAACCTTTAAATATATAAAAAAATTGTGGTCTGCCAGTATCGGGAGCAGGGTCCAAGCTAACGGTGTTTAGGGCTCCAGAGACACGAACCTCCTGACGACGCGAGCCGTATCGAGGAGTACTGCATTCTGAATCAGGCCTTTGATTCAACTGCTTAACGACAGCATCGAGAGATGTTGATCGAGGCTTTCGGCCATCAGTCCATTGGCTGACACGACAATCGGCACAATGACATAATAATAATTAATATGATTTATCCTTTATTTCAGGTAATTGAGGCCCAAAAAACACAATACATATAAAAGTATGGTAGGTATAATTTCTAACAGAACAATCAAACACAGACCAAGGTGTTTAAACCAATGTATATTGTGTACCAATGTACTCTTGGAAACAAATTCGGATGAGATTGCTTCTATTATTAGATCTTTAAAGCCTAATGCTGCAGTGGGCTTTGATGGCATTTCTACAACTTTGATAAAAAAGTACTCTGCAATCCTCGCACCTGTATTTTGCCATATCTTCAACCTACGCCTCGTCTCGTGTACTTTTCCATCTTCTTTCAAAAAAGCCATTATTCATCCCATCTTTAAAGAGGTGGGCCCCGGGCATCTGTCAATAATTATCGCCCTATTGCGGTGCTACCTACCATGTCCAAAATCTTAGAACGACTCATTAATAATAGACTTACCTCATACCTTGAAAGCAAAAAATTATTATCAACCAACCAATTTGGGTTCAGGAAGAAAAGATCAAATTCAGATGCAGCCTTGGCACTGATTAATTTAATCGTTGATAAACGAAATCAAAGCAATAAACGCCTTATAGTGTTCATTGACCTTGCAAAGGCATTTGACACTGTTCCTGTTCCCTGCCTTCTATCTAAACTAGAATGTCTCGGGGTACGTGGTATACAACTCCAATTTTTCCATTCATATCTTTCAGGCCGTAGGCAGATAGTCAAAATCGACGGTTGCCTTAGTGAAGAGCTGCCTATTTCATTCGGAGTGCCTCAAGGTAGTGATTTAGACCCTACTTTGTTCCTGGTGTTCATAAATGACCTGTGCAACATGCACCTGAGCTCTGGTAAAATTGTCTCTTTTGCCGACGATAATGCAATTACTTTTCATGATGAATCCTGGGCTATACTGAAAGCAACTACTCAAACTGGATTTGACTTGATATATAGATGGCTTATCTCTCACTCACTCATGCTAAACACGAATAAAACTAACCCATAACATTCTGTCTAAACACCACTACGCAATCCTTAACACCCATTACTCTGAAAGCTCATACCTGCCAGCCTAATTTGGCTTTTTGCAACTGTCCTACAATTTTCTCTACTGACACAACTAAATACCACGGTATCATCCTAGACAAACACCTTAACTTCAAATCATATATCACCCACCTTACAGCTCGTGTTCGTAAACTAATACATATTTTTAAAACACTTAGACACACTGCACACAGACGCACTGCAAGTGCAAGTTACAATTTTTTTAGGTTTAATGATAGATAGCCAACTAACCTGGAAGCCACACGCAGAAGAAGTATGCAAAAGACTAAGTACAGCAGCGTATGTGCTTTTAAACCTAAGGAAAGTGAATTTGCCCACCAGATTAGTTGCTTACCAGGTTTTGGTGGCGTCAATTCTGAGATTCGGGACAATATTTTGGGGAAATTGTAGTCTGAGAGAACAGGTATTCAAGGCTCAAAAACGCAAAAAAGCAATGTGTAACATGAAAGTAACAGATAGTTGCGTACCTGTATTCAAGTCCCTAAATTTGCTAACATTCCCATCACTTTACATTTTCGAAATAGCTGTCTTTGTGAAATCAAATATGCATCTTTTTAATAAATCGTCTGACAATTGAACACGACCAATTAAAAGGCAGTGTACAAACATGCTACATGTTAGTGGTCATAACACTGCATTATTAAGAAAACGTGTTTTATGTATGTGCCCGATTATCATTAACAAAATACCCGATGGACTAAAAATAGCGTCCATTCCACTGTTTAAAAAGAAATTGTCAGTCTTATGAATTGATAAATGTTATTACTCCATTTGTGAATTCCTAAATGATAAAACTTTATAGTTACCTAATTAATCCTGACATCTTTAATTCTATATTTTATTTTATTGACCATTATATAAGAATTTTCATATTGACATTATTATAGACTATTAAGCACTTGTGCTAAATATTTGCATGCCTAATTTAAGGTAAAATGTATAAGGATCTCTTAAGTATAAAACCATCTGCATTTTTTTCTGTACCTACTTCCTATGCAAATAAATAATTATTTTATTCTACTGCCAATACTTATGTGATACGCACCGTGTATCTTGCCATGTGTCAGTCAATCATTACGTACTGTATTCATATTTGGGGTGGAGCTGCAAAAACTACACTCACACCTCTGGAAGTGGCTCAGAGAGCCATTCTTAATGTTGCTACGATCCGACCAATGCTACTTTCCCAACCTTTGATCTTTACAAAAAATGCAAAGTTTTTACGGTCCGGCAAACATTCATTCTCAACACTTTATTACAACAACACACACAAACTCCTTTTACACTAACTCAATCCTCACTTTACACACGGAAGAACGAAATTTGCAAAGTACCCTTCACACGCTTTACTTTTACTAAACGTTTCTTTTACTACCTTGGACCATTTTGATATAACAGAATAAACAAAACTATCCCTTTACATCAATCCTCTTACGAAATGTGTAAAAAATAGTTAACGGACTTTTTTTGTTACTAAATGGGCCTGCTCTTGCTTGACCTCGATCACGCCTGATGGGAACCGATTGATGAGGTCTATTATGGATCAAGCGTGCCCAGAAGATGCCTGTTCACTCTTGTTTTTAAGGAAGATGGGTAAAATTTGGAAGGGAACAGACGCAAGCAGAGAGTTCTGTGCGGATAGTAAATGTGGACGAGAAGCGCTTAGTACAATCACTTAAGCAATGCGACGTCTATCATCATCATCATCATTCCAGCCAACAGACGTCCACTGCTGGATATAGGCCTCCCCCAAAAAATATGGGGGGGGGGTTTGCCATAATCGCCACGCTTGGCAGGCGGGTTGGCGATCGCAGTATGGTGGTAAAATGCATAGAGAACGCTGCTGCCCATTCTCTAGTAAGTCCCTTAGTCGCCTTCTACGACACCCATGAGAAGAAAGGGAAAAAGGGCGTCTATAAACAGCAATAATTCTTAGTAATATAAATTCAGACTAAAAAAGATCGTTACAAACAATAATTAATTGCGAAAACGTTAAGATCCTCATTTTCAAAGGTTTAGATTTTTTTAATGAATGTTCCTGATGTTACAATGTAGCAGCAAAGTAAAATTTTTTTTTGCAATAAAATGGTTGTTACACTTTCACATGTCACAGGAAATATTAATATTTTAAAACTAGACGAGGTCTGTTAGGATACTGGAATGTGCTTACTCTATACCTACTAAGTATCAACCTAACATAGTCATATTTTTTTTTAATTAAAAAGAAAGCCTATGTCGTCCATTGTTACGAGAATCAAACATGTGTGCCAAACAGCCCGATGGCTTCAGTGGAAGTGGGTGGAATATTGATTTCAAAATTCCAGGAAATTCAAGTGAAGTTAAAATAATTAATAAACGAAACCACAGAAAAATAAAGGGGCGAATAATACCAATGACAATTATCCGTTAATAAAAATATTCTGTATTTATTTTGTCGTGTGTTAACATTAAATAAGGCTTTTCAGCGTAATTAGGTCACCTCACTTTAGTAGGGTATTTATACTGACTTCATTAATACAGACTTTCCTTTGAACACTAACGGCTCCTAAAAGAAACTTCGCAATAAAGGAACGCATTCCTTTTTCACTGTTTGCCTCTCAACACACCTGCATTATTAAGGCTTCAGTCCTTCTTTCTTGAATTTCATGAATAAATTCGCTAGAAAAGGTATTCCCGGAATAATTTAATGCATTGTCCGTCTTTTTTTTGTTATAACAACATTCCCTAACGTAGTAGCAACAACATGTATTTTATTCTACCTTGGTAAGCATTGCTACGTTTGGTTTAAGTTCGCAACATAATATTTGGTTATTTCGTAGCACATCATAGGTACCACGGTGTAGCAATGCATTTACCTACACCGCGTAGCACTAGAATTGGTTACACTTACACCGCGTTGCATTACTGGCTACACCGCGTAGCACCACTGGCTACACTGCGTAGCACCACTGGCTACACTGCGTAGCACCACTGGCTACACTGCGTAGCACCACTGGCTACTTTATGTAGCACCACTGGCTACACTGCGTAGCACCACCGGCTACACCACGTAGCACCACTGGCTACACTGCGTAGCACCACTCAGATCTCAGGCTCAAAGGTTTTCTTTGGCAACGTTTTTGACATCGATTGTCGCTGCGATGAGATTGTGACTAGATTTTAAACGTTTTGCCTACGGGAATTGACCTGCTGGTTTCACCCCGTAGTACCTACCACCTAAGTACACCTTATTGGACAACATTTAGTATTATCACGTACTACGCAGCATTATATTGTACACTTTTTTTTTTTGGGTGGGAAATCTTCAAATAACTTCGAGGAGCGGGAGGGCGTGTCAGCGCACGTTGTACACTAACATGTTCGAATTGCAGATACTGAAACCGGAAAAAAAATCGAAAGATAAACTAAAAATACAGCCAACACAGACGTAAATTGAAACGGAGTTGTATATCAACGGTCAACGTATTGGTCCCATGTGTGTGTCACCCGAGCCATTGGGGCTGCCGCACGTCGCGCCGCCTTGTCTACAACGACACTGAACATATTATAGGGAATGGAATTATAGTTAAGGATTTATTTATTTTGTATCGTGATTTTGTTAAAGGAAATGAGGTTTTTAAACTACATAATATCACTCCTGTTTTCCCCGAAGGGCTAAGCAGACGTGTAGGTACCTGTATACCCACTTTTCGACAATATAAACAATATTGTCAATAACTCTCATGTAATAGGGGGCGAGCCAATTCTCATTTAATAGGGGGCCATCAAACGGGCAAAAATCCAGACTGAGCTGCTACTGAGAAATCTGATAGAAAAACCCAATACCACTTTTTCCGACCTGGGAATCCAGGACCTCTTGTTCAGCAGTAGCGTTTGCGACACTATACAATAAGATAGTCTAGTTTAGAAACTACTTAATATTTTATTATGTTAGTAATACGTTAGAGAATGATAACATTTGTTTGCAATACAATATTCTAAACCTTCACAATGAATTCTGGTACAGAACTGCAAAAATAAACAATATACCGTAACAAATACATATCTATACATAAGTCATAACATGGCAGTCACAAAAGTGACTTCATTAGCTATGCGGTCCATATAGGTAGTTTCTGGTGGCAATCTAACCCTACCTTTTAACGTCACCCTTGGGAGGAAGTCTATTTTAAGCGAAAAACCGTACAAGACAATTTATATTATAGGCAAAGTGAGGACAAAAATACGTAATACTTATTTAACGTTTTTTTCCCTTTTAGTGTACGAATGGAACACAAAAGCGGACAAAGTGTTTATGGTTTTAATTCTGATGGCCGTCCGACATAATCTTCGCCACCACCTGCTTCTGAGGCAAAGTGTTGAGATGTTCAATGCTTTTGTTTTTGTTTTCTTTGAATAAAAAATACATCACTGCATTATACATTAACGAGGAATGGTCGGTATCCTTTGAGGAAAGAAATATTACCTAAATAAAAAATTCCGCGGTTAATTGGTTACGTGCGTTTTGGGGGACTGTCTTATGTAATTTTGATTGATGCTAATTAGGCTGATTCTCAGCCTAATTTGAATGAATGACTTTTTATTTTGTTTCATAAATAAAAGTTTCAGCAATTACTGTAGCGTAAGTAATGTGTGTTGTTTTCAAAATCAAAAACCATTTATCCAACCTAGGCTGATAATCAGCACATTTTGACTGTCAAAATTACACAAATTAATACCTCAAAATTCCCGCCCTGCACCACTTTATAATGCTTTAGCTAAGCAGAAAAAGTGGCGCAGCCACAGATATGGTCTATCTACATCTGTGAGCGCAACAGAGTCCCTAGCAGTATAAATGTCTGATGACATATTCACAATACTCTTTATATTCCCGAGTACATTAATAATTAAGGTATAATTAAATAACTTGTATTATTCGTTGCTCGCATGTCATCCTGCGGCAAACCCTCAGCTCGCCTGTGACGTAATCTCCAGTATTTTCATAAATATAGTCAACCGTTATACTTAACTGTCGAGATTAGCTTCAAATAAACGATTTAGGCAGGAAGGCTTTAAAATAAATCCTCTTTAATTAAATCCTATCTAAGTTAATCCTCTAGATAATACTTAGTTGATAGGATTATCGAGAATCCCTATAAATGAGCACATGTTGGCAGAATTTTCTGTTTCTGATTTATTTTTTGGGCCATGGGAACGTTCTATTTTTGTTGTGAATAAAGTTGTAGATACTATGATTGCGAAAGCTCTGTTTTTGTGTTACGTCTAGATGGTCAGCTGTCATCTGAAAGCTCCTAAAAGCCTTATGCGGATGATGGTGTGTAGTTCAATAAGCAGGTTGTCTTGGGAAGTACGATCTATTTAGTAAATCATAAAATAATTAATTCATTCATTCATTCAGACAAGAGTGACATCTACTAACCCGCACTGGGCTCGCGTAGTGGATTACGGCCCACTCCCTCTCACAAAGAGGACGCCTATGTCCCGGTGGTGGGAAATTTATAGGCTGATCATGCTCATGCCCTAGAAAAAATGTCTTAAAAAGTACAATTTGAAGGTCAAATTAGAAACTCTTCTACATCATATTTTTTTTTGTTTTAACCCTACTGAAACAATTACATGTTGATGAATATGATGTTAATTTTATTGAAAAATAAGAAATCGAAAGTATTGTACTAAATTTGAATAAAATACTAAAGTGTAGAGAAACACAACGATACCAAAACTCATCGAATTTACTTTCAACTGTTGGTACGTTAATATTTCAACATTGAGAGATAAATTTTCGAATTCATACATCAATGTCATGTTTGATTTGTAGCTTCGAGGCAGCTACCTATATACAGATAGTTATATTCAGGTGTCTATGTCACAGAGTATTAACGGAATAATATCGGGGTCAGGGTGAAGCAGATACTGTCACCGACGCTTCCGATCGCTGCGATACCGACGGTCACAATAAAATTGATTAAACGCTGTTATTTCAGCAAACGACCCATCGCAGCCGTCATCAGAGAACTGACCGATCAATATGTTTATGTTTAGAATATTACACTCCAGCACCATAATTGCTTAACACCAAATTAATCAGGATCTGAATGATTTGGTCGGTTAAATGATAAATAATAAATGATTTTATTTCTGTAAGTAGGTTTGCACAAACACTTTTACACGTCAATCATATTTTTCCAACAAGATGAGGTGGGCGTTTCCTATCTGACTACTCTGAGAAGAAAGGCTGAAACAAACTCAGAGGTCAAAGTCTCTTTTAAAGTCCAGACATAATCTTGATCAGATCATGTGAAGACCATGTGGTTTGGTGTCTGACTTGGTCTTTTGAGAAAAGAACCACACAGATTGAGTGGACCTGTCCATTTGGTTATTGAAAAAAAGAAAGAAAGAAAAATAGATTTATTTGTCACAGAAACACGTGCATATAAAAGATCACCATCATTATCTGCCTAGCTTTTTCCCAACTTTGTTAAGGTTGGCTTCCAGTTGGACCGGATGCAGCTGATTTACATGGAGCGACTGTCTATCTGACCTCCATAACCCAGTTATTGGGTAATACGATACCCTTGGTGAGACTGGTTGTCAGACTTCTGACGACCTGTAACGACTGTCAATGATCCACGAATGCCAGGCGGGACCGATGGCTTAAGGTGCTTTCCGAGGTACGGAGGGCACTCGGTATGTGCAGATGGTCACCCATTTACGGACCAACCGCGCCAAGCGTAACTTAACCTGCTCGATTGACTCGTACGGTTGCTATAACTTAGCCACGACCCCTTCGAGGTTATTGCTAATGCATTGCTTCATAATTTAATTATGTTCGAAAAATTTGTCTGCTCAACAACTTAAATTTAACTTTCAAAATGTAAGCTATTCCTACTGTTACTTAGTGTGTAACGCAACTATCCCGCCGGACCACTGAATGGATTTATCCTGCAGTTTTTGTGTAGAAGTACAGTCTATAACTTTTCAAATTGTCGTAAATTCAAATTCGGAACAATGAAGAATACCAAATTGGTGGCCAGTATCTATGTCGACAACAGAACAGACAACAAAAACTTTTTCTTTGACTCATCTGGGGGCACGGCAGTGCCCCCGCCAAGTCGAGCATAATTATTATTTACCTGACGCGCCAGAAGGAGGGTGTATGTATGTATATTTCTTTGGCTCTGTAGCGTAAACGCCTTGATCGATATCAGCTTGAGAGGTGCCGTAAGAATCGTCCTAATTTTGAGAGTGACACTGAGTGTATCAAAATTGAAAAATAAAGAAATGGCCGATTTTTGGCGCCATATTGTGTCTTCAATTTTTTTTATCAAAATAAAGGGTTTCATAAAAAGGTCTCATTAACGTCAAAAATAATTATGTTTTAGCCCTCACATGGAATTGCACGCCGATTTAGAAGTCCGGGAGTGTATATAGTGTGTATCTATACAGTGTTCCCAGCTTTCCGTAATCAGTTGCGGTTTTGTATGTCAATGACAATGACCATAATTATTTACCGAAACCAAAACACGGGCTTTGTTTTGGTTTCACGAAATCATCAGAATTTATGTTTTGTTTTGTCTCTGCTTTTGACGATGTTAAATCACCACCCTCACTGCTGTTATAAATGTTTGTAAAAGTGGTTAGTATAATTTGGTGTCAAAAATAATCAAACCATTTATTACAGGCGACACAGGCCCTTAGATAAATACCTTAGCATAAAAACATACCTACATATTTTCAATCATCATTATCAGCCTTTATTGGTCCCACTGCTAAAACACAAGCCTCCTCAGGCCAGGCTCCAGGCCAGTTAACTCCCACGAGGGCCCAGTGTAGACTGGTAGATGTCGCATGTGTTCATGTGGAGCAGTGGTCATGAAATACCTAATTAACAAAAAGTAATTCACCTGTCTGAGTTCAAAACTACAACCTACAACTCGTAAATCAAGGTCGTTACCAAAAAATTTGTATATTTATTTATTTATTTATTATGCAAGGCACACCGACGACATAATGTACAAGGATAGTAACATTAGGTGATGACGAATCTTCAGTACTGTGTAAATACATCACTTAAAGACATGCACAACATTCTTATTAGAAGGCCACGAATAACAGAGAACGTGATTAACGATTGGATTACATTTTGAAATTATTAAAATATTAGAAATGAGATTAAATTAGAAATAAAATTGAAGTAATAATTTCGTCACATTGCACTAACACAATACAACCATAAAAAAATAAATACAAATATCGTACCTAAGTATAATTAAACTATATGAAATTGGAATATTATTCAGTATTAAATTTGAACAGATTATTAAGTAGAACTAAAAACAATTAATAAAATTCATATTTAAATTAGAGTATCATTTTTGATTTGATTTTTTCCCGTCTCCTATTTATTACACACGTTGTCTACATCTCTTTTTATCTTCTCTTCTATCGCAGATGTGCTCGAGGAGATTTCTGTAGAAATAAGCAAAAAGTATTTTTCTGTTCCTTTCTTCTTGTCTGATATATGTGTGTGTATAAATGGTTAAATCTATACTATATTTATTTATATATACTTATACTTATACTATTATAAAGCTGAAGAGTTTGTTTCTTTGTTTGGTAGAACGCGCTAATCTCAGGAACTACTGGTTCGAATTGAAATATTCTTTTAATGTTGGATAGCCCATTTATCGAAAAAAGTTATAGGCTATAAAACATCACGCTAAGACGCTTAGAAGTCGAGCAAAGAGAAAAAAGTAATGAATACGAAGAACTCGCACGGGCAGGCGATTCGAAGCGCCGGGGTGGGTCGGGGTAGCAAGAAATTTGACGCGAACGAAGTCGCGAGCAGAAGCTAGTAATTTATAAAATAAAGCAAAGTTTTAATAAAAAATGTAATAAAGCTGCATAAGTGTCTGTAAAAGGAGACGTTAACAAAATAATCAAGAAAATCTACAAATAACGTAGGTACGTGAGTTTCCTTTATCCTCACTTATCTATTCGCCATTTGCCCCGTACTAATTATAAAGTGAACAATGCAAATTCTATCTACCAGCCATAAATGCGCTCACAGTTTGCTGTGTTTGCCCATTTGCCTTGTTTATATTTGCCATACATAGTTCCCATTCGTAGGCTTTTTAGGTCATCGTCGAGCGACACGGTCGAATATTGTTCCTATTTCAGCGAATTGACATTTTTCACCTGGATAGCTACGCGGAACGAATTTAGCTCACGTTAATGTGACAAACAAATGTATCTACCTATTCTAAAATTATAGAATCGTGGAATGGTATGTAAGTAAGTATACATTGTATAAATACACAAAATTGCTGCACAAATTTTTTTTCTACGAAAAAATAACAAGATCGTGCTAAAATGTGATCATTATTTAATTTTACACCTATATATTTTGTAGTAACACCTAGTAGGATTATTATCTTGATGAATAATTCTTGACGTAAACGCGAATATTCTGCTGAAACTTTCTATTATGTAAATGTTATTGTCCTTTTTTTTCTTTTTACTATTGTTCATGTCGTTGTTCATTTGCTAAAGTATCAACCCTAGTAGTTTTTATTTCAGTTATACTATACTTGTATTTTAAATAATACAATTATGACATTAGGTTGTTTTTCTGTCAAATAATATGCTTTTCATTATTATTTATTATCCAGGACACCTTTCTGAAGATGAACAAGTTTAATCCTTAATACTTGAAGGTATTCGCCCGCGTGGAAGTTGGAAATTATCCCACGGGAACGTAATACCGGGATAAAAAGATCCTATGTGTTAATCCAGGTTATAAACTACTTGTGTGCCAAATTTCATCCAAATCCGTTCGGTCGTTTTTGCATGATTTTTTTACACACCCAAACATCTGAACATAAAAATTTACACATTTATAATACTAGCTTTTGCCAGTGGCTTTGCCCGTGTAGAGGTCGGAAATTATCCCACGGGAACGTAATACCGGGATAAAAAGTCCTATACTTATTAACCGAGGTTATAATTGTTCCGCCCAATCGGTTCGGCTCTTTTTGCGTGATCGAGTAACATAAGCATCCAAACATACATTTCTTTCACATTTATAATATTAGGATTAATAAGACAGTCGGATGCTGTGGGTTCAATAAAAAGTATCTCCAGTAGGTACGTTCCCGTGGGACAACTTCCAACTTCCACGCAGGCGAATACCTACCGTATTCAGTACGCAAATTGTAACCATGAATTCAGCACATCATTCTAGACTAGGGATGAAAATTGCCGAATGTTTCCGAAACTTCCCAGGAAAGTTTCCAATATTGCCGGGAATATTGGAGAATATTGCCGGAATGTTTCCAAAGTTGCCAGATTACATAGGGTTTTTCAAATGCCATTTGCAATGTTTTTGCACTCGTGAGGTTTTATGTAATGGTGTAATTTTACGTATTATTAGTTAGCCTGTATAATTAATTGATAATTATAATTAATTTTTAATTATCCATGCATATATGTGAAGATAAAGTTAAACTATGTCTTTGGTAACTTCAGGATAGCTGACCCCATAGTTTTTTAAGAATTTTACTTATAAATTTTATAAAAAAAGAAAGAGGGTATTAATACTGATTGAAATAAATAAAAAGCATACAACTGTGTAGTGTTGTTTTGTAAATATTTTGAACTTTGCTTTAAGAACTTCATCTGTTTGAAATAACATCGATTTTAAACTTTTTCCTGAAGTCTGATAGCGCTAAAATTATACACATTTATGTAAGTCTGGTGAGAACGCAATGTTTTGATAACGCTGTGCCAGCCTGATGATGGAGTTGGAAGGTGGTCATAGGATCTACACTCTGGTAAAAGTAAACCAACCGAGATTGGGCTTTTTAGATTGGTCTCTTGATGAGCACGAGAGTTTTATGTCTATTGTGTCTTCTGTCTGCTAGTGAATTTAAGAGCGTTCATACCACACGGGCTGGTACTGGCGCATTTATAGCGGTTTTCCGTGATTATTTCGTTAAATACAAACAAAAGTAAACATTTTTTCAGCCATGCAGTAGATAGTTGGTATTTACTAGTTTGTATGTTATTTTTTACGGTTGTTTTGGTATTTGCTTATAAAAATCGACATACCGTCAATTATTTTCTATTTGCATTACTTAGTTCAATGAAATGTTTTTAATAAAGAGTAAATATTGAAAATAATTATAAACAACGGTCTTTCAGCTTGGCTGACAAAAAACAGTATTTTTGTTTGTATAATCACGAAAAACGTTGAATAAATGCGTTGTTGACAGCCCGCGTGGGATGAACGCTCTTAATGTTTTAAGTATATTTTATTAAAAATCAAATAATACACTAGCATTTAATAAAAACCTAAAATGTATTTATATTGACTATCGTGGTCGCCACTGTTTTGCTGGCGCGTATTCTCCGTGACAATATGTAGTATTTTATACAAAGCTTCATGGCCTCTTTCTTCACTCAACTTGCATAGAGCCTTCGCTAAATTCGAAAGATGTCCACTGCTGGACATAGGCCTCCCCCAGGCTCCTCCACTTCGACCGGTCTTGTGCTTCCCACATCCAGCGGATTCCCGCGGCCTACAAAAGATTATCGGTTCACCTTGTGAGAGGCCTTCCCACTCTACGTCTTCCGGTACGCGGTCTCCATTCCAGAACCTTTCGGGGCTATCGGCTTAAAGTCTCACAAAGAGCAATGGAGAGGGCTATGCTCGGAGTTTTCCTACGCGATCGAATCAGGAATGAAGAGATGCGCAGGAGTAACAAGGTAACCGACACAGCCCGAAGAATTGCCAAACTTAAGTGGCAGTGGGCAGGGCACACTGCTTGCCATATGTGTTCAAACCAAAATCTAGTAAATTTTTAATTTTTTTGGATTTTCTACAAATACAAAAAAAGTAAAAAAAAATACTGCTGACGTAATCACCATCCAGACACCCCCATCCCCCATGTCATCAAAAATAAGCAAAGCAAAGACACCCCCGCCCCCCTGTAGTGCTTACGTAATACTTGAATGGCCCCTTATAATTATAACTATGCATGAGTACCTACTTACCACCTTGACTTTTCTTCACATTACCCCTTGTACCCTTACGTCTCCACAACAGTCACTTAACCACTGCACCGTCGCCGACAGTGCCGTCAAAAGAATTTTCAAAATCAGAGTTTTTGAGAAAATCGCGAACATACAAACATACAGACAAACATACATTCGGATCGAATAAAGAACCTACTTTTTGAAGTCGGTTAAAAACGTCTACTTGTCGTTGCTGACCAAATCGTCTTGCAAGGTTTAACCCTTTTATACATACAGATATGTATACATATAGATTTATATACTTTCTTATATTCAAGTGAAGTTAAATTATAAGAACGTAGAAGAAAAAAAAATACGATATCTCTAAAATAGTTATGGTTTCATCACCAATGAACAATAATGGTTAGCTTGTTTCTTTTCTTTAGTTTATCAGTAAGAAAATAAATTTAAAACCAAAAATTTCAGATTGGATATTAAAGATAAGCATAAAACTACCATCCTGCAGACCGCAATTTTATCCTACTAAGCAATTATAATAGTAAACGTAGTTTTCTAGTTTTACGTTTCTTACCCAATCTTGCCGGCAAGTTTGGAAACATTCCCGGGAGTTTTGGGAACTTTGGCAATATTGCCGGCAATTTTCATCCCTATTCTAGACCTGCCAGCGTAGATATTTTTCGTCGGTTATACAAAAATAAATCAGCTGTTTCATAAAAAAGTGCAATAACTACACGGTCAAAATGTATGGAACAGCAATTTTTTTTTTTGTATAACCGACGAAAAATATCTACGCTGGCGGGTCTAGAATGATGTGCTGAATTCATGGTTACAATTTGCGCACTGGATAAAACCTTATCCTGTATATAATATAATCTGAATCTCGGAAACGGCTTCAACGGTTTTCATGAAATTTTGTTTGCAGCGGGGGCGATAAATTGATCTAAGTAGCTAAGTTTCATTTTTAGAAAACGATAAAAAAAATACAGAGCAAAGCTCGGTCATCCAGATATTAAATAATAATGAAAGGCGTAAAATTTGAGCAAAATACAAAAACTTATTGTCATAATTGTATTCTTTAAAATACAAGTACTAGGGTTGACACTTTATCAAATGAACAACGACATGATGACGTATCTACGTGTGTTTGGTGTTATGTTGTTAGAAAAACCAACACTATCTTACTTTCCTACTTACTGCTCACAGGCCACAGCTGTTGTCGTAACCCTGCCTCGGCTACGTTAGGTCGGTACTAATCAAATCTAACCCGAGCGTGTGTGTACATTGCTACCCATCAATGTATTTCCAGTCAATACTGGCACAAATTTACACGTTAGCTCTTCGAAATTACCTAGCTCTCGAGGAGGTATGTACTGGCAGTCATTTCTACGCTGCATCCACTTCTGCCAGACAGTAATGGAAGGAACTGAATTGCCTACTCTATTTAGAATGAGTAAAAAACTATTACGTAAAACATAGCCTGCACACAGCAATACCGGCCTTTCCATCCCGTTGCTAAGCCGACCACAACCCTCTCCAGTCATTGTCTGCTTCTTTGTCCATTTAACCTCGCAAACAAAGGGTTCCGCGTAATTATATACTAGCTTTAATTACCACATTGGTATACAACCCACATCACTCAAAAGAGCGGGAATTAAAAAAAAAAACATGAAACTTCTCATGAATTTTGAAAGTCTTCTTCGTAAATTGTATGATTTAAAAATATGTTTTTTATTATTATTACATCTTTTCTGTTAGTTCTTGTGATTGGTTCTTGATAATACTTTGTCTTTGGCTTTGATGCCCACATCTCTTGATAGACTTTAATTCCCCTGACAGCTCGTCCTGGCAGGTGTACGAAATATTAGTGTCTACCTATAGGCCGTTATATAGGAAGACATTTTTATCACCTTAAAAATTTTCGCAGGGTGTTCTCCCCATGAATATGAACACCTTTTTCATATTCTAAGGAAATTGCGAAAAAGATGTGCTATCTCATACAAAAGTTTAATACCTACTCGACCGAAATGTATGTAACAACAAATGTTTCCAACAACACTTTAACACGTCAATCAAAATTCAAAAATTACATGAGTTCTGCGTTTCCTAACTGGCTACTTACTCTGAGAAGAAACTGGTTGGTCCAACAGCAGAAGTGAACACCACAACAAGGTGATAAAAATGTTTTCTTGTGTAAATTGCATATTTAAGGATATTATTTTATTTTTAGTGATATTATAACTTAGGAAAAAATCCGAAGAAATTAAGATTTTGAAAATAAATATTATTAGCGATGTACCGACTAGTCAGCTAAAATCGCCGACTAGTTGGCCTATTTTTTACTCGTATTAATATGCTTCAAAATTTTAAAGACGGTGATTGAAATGAAATTGAAATCTTTACTGTTACCTATTATTTTTATTATAGAATCAGTTGAACAGTTTACTTTCAGTGCAATCTAGAAAAGGATAGGAAATAAGAATAGGAAGAAACGCCGAGCTCACACGTAAACAATGATAGAATAAATGCAAAGTAAACAAAAACATGTCCTGACAATTCCGCCTGGTCGGCGGGCGCCGACCACCCGCGGCACCTTCGAGCCTAAAGTGTAGTCACGAACATTACCGATGTCACCGGAACTCAACAGAAAGCAATGAAGGGCTTGGCTGACTAGTCGGCTAGTCGGCCAAAGTCATAGTCGGCCCACCTCTAAATATTATACCTGACTGCAGAAAGTTGCATCATGCTACGAGCCGCGCTACGGCGTAGCTCGCATTCTACCGACGATAAGCCAATAATCGATCAAGTAACGTGACATGACTATTCGTCTACCGTAACTTTTTATATTATTTAATGAAAGAGTCATTCAATGTAATTAAATGTACTAAGAGGGTTGAATTGACGATTTTAATGATGATAAATATGTAGTCATATTTTTTACGACTCATCATAATATTTTGTTAAACATACAGCCTCACACTGTTGAGGGGCTTGTGGCTAAGTAACAATAGTTGCACGGGTCGATTGATCAGGTTAAGCTACGCTTGCCGCGGTTGGTCCGTGGATGGGTGACCATCTTTACATACTAAGACCCCTCCGTGCCTCGGAAAGCACGTTAAGCCGTTGATCCCGGCTGTCATTTGTGGATCTTTGACAGTCGTCTGAAGCCCGAAAGTCTGACAACCAGTCTTACTAAGAGGTAACATCATGTTACCCAGTTTCTGGGTTGTGGAGGTTATTCAGCTGCATCCGGTTAGACTGGAAGCCGACCCCAACATAGTTGGGAAAAGGCTAGGCAGATGTCATCACCTGCCTACTAGCTCACACTGACTTGGTATGTGTCCATTGATATAAACACGGGGCTCTGCGTGACGTAATGAACTAAAAAAATTGTGACAACAAAACAATACATTCTAACAGTTATTGTAAGCAATCATAAGCTTTAAGATAGTGTAAAGGAAACAAAAAAAAACCGCCGCGATATTATTACGTTCGTGTGAACGTCGAATAACTCTCTAGAACATGAGATCAAAATAATGTTGTAAGACCTACAAAGAAAAAGCGCATCTATCAGGGAGCAAAATATTTAGTATGTACTACAGAATTCTAATAAGCATTGCAAGCATCAAACTGAGGTACGTATCGCTTAAGCCTCTTACAACAGCTTTGCCGCGTCATACTACCAATTTAATGAGCTTCGTTATATTGTATCCACTTGATCCGTTTAAAACGAGTTTTTGCTAGAGTGGTTGTTTTCGTTTTATGGACAGTTTTGAAAATAATACTGTAGTGCTATAGGCATCATAGTGGCCATTGTTGCTAATTTTTAATTAACTAATCGTCATGTCACGATTGTGAAGGTAATTATCAATGTCCATAAATACAATAAAATCGTAGAAAATTATTCAAAAAACTATTTACTATGAAAATGCATTTTACCACCATACTGCGATCACCAACCTGCCTGCCAAGCGCGGCGATTATGGCAAAACACCCCCTTTTGGGGGAGGTCTATGTCCAGCAGTGGACGTCTTTCGGCTGAAATTATGATGATGATGTTATGAATAAATGATGAATAAAAACAACCGACTTCCAAAAAAAACACTAAAAAGTGAAAAATTGGGGGGCGAAGTTGTTCGCGTCCGTAGGAGCTACCTAACCACTACCCTACACGTGTCCCCCGAGTGGTGCTAAAGAACAACAAAGGCCGAGTCGTAGGCGGCGGTCAACTAACCTACTAGGCAGGCTTTGCGGCCAGCTCCTGTGGAGGTAGGAAATGACTTCTACAAACCATAATCTTGCGGTCATGTTTTGCGAGAACGGTGGCTTTGGCTTGATCGCCTGGGCTAAGAGGAAGACATCCTCCATAAAAAATAACCCCAATCCTAAGGTGGGAACCGCGCCGACCAAGAATTCGACCCGACTCGTGGGAACAAAAATGAAGTAAAATCTCCCAAAAAATCCTCAACCACAAAATAAATTGCTAACTCAACATCAAGTACTCCTCCCAGGCTTATTTAACAGACAACGTTCGTCATCCCTTTCTGATTTAGGAAGGTCATCACAAGACAGCCAAAAGGTTAATGCAGAGCAACCAAATGAGACTAGTCGCTCGCCGGAGGCAACCTCACTGAAAGACTCCCCCCAACATCCTGCGCCCCCACCATGCCAAAGGGTGGCATCACCCAATAGCAGAAGCAGCAAGAAAAGAAAATATTGCAGTTCAGAGGCGCAGAGCACTATCACGAAAAACCGTTTTAGCACCTTGCCTCCTCCTCCTCTTGCCTCTCTTGTATTCATCCTTTGGATCCAAAGGATGAATCGTGCACTACCGACTATCCTAAACCCAGTAAACCCCCACCTATCGTTCTTAATGGCATAGAGGATGTTATTGAGCTATCGAAGCTACTCCAAACCGTTAGCAGCAAAGAAGATTTCAAATTCAAGTTAATTAACAAAAACCTACTCCACATTCTTGTCAATACTGCTGAGGAGTATAAGAAAATCATAGCGGTTATAAGAGCAAACGGGCTAATAGGGCATACATTTACCCATAAAGACAGCAAATGCTATCGCATTATCATTAAAGATCTCCACCATAGCACTCCCCATGAAGCGATATCACAAGCCATTGAGACAACCAACAATAAAATTAAAGGTGAAATCATCAATGCACGATACGGACTCGATAAGAAACCCACATCGACCTTCTTTGTGAACATTGAACCCAGTGTAAACAATCCTTCAGTCAAAAATATAACTGATATATTCAACCAAAAGGTCAAGATAGAGGATCCCCGAAAGTCAAAAAGTTATCAAGTAGTCAATAAGTCAAAAATTTTACCCTAAGAGAAACTCAACCCGCCTCAACCACCAAGGCACTGCCAATTAACCCAACCTGTTCCACCTCGACAATAACCGAAGGAACCGTAAGAACTACTCACCAACGTCCATACGCTGTTGTTACCGATGGGAAGAATGCCGAATCAAATCAACAATCCTACAACAAATTGGAAGGAATCCTACTGAAACAAAGCGAAAAAATGGATCTCTTAATACAACAAATAAGCTCACTAGTCAGTCTTATTACTACCCTCGTCTCTAAGCTTACAAAATGACTTCTTTACACATTGCCACCTGGACCATCAATGGCCTTGCCCCTAATAAAAATGAACTAGAGATGCTCATCAAATTATCGTGTAGTACGTGTCTATGCACGTACGTGGCTATGTACGTACGTGTCTATGTACGTAAGTGGCTATACACGTACGTGGATATGTACGTACGTGGCTATGTACGTAATTGTCTATGTACGTAAGTGGCTATGTACGTAAGTGGATATGTACGTACGTGGCTATTTCCATACGTGGCTATTTCCGTACGTGGCTATGTACGTACGTGGCTATTTCCGTCCGTGGCTATATACGTCCGTGGCTATTTACGTACGTGGCTATGTACGTACGTGGCTATGTACGTACGTGGCTATTTCCGTACGTGGCTATGTACGTACGCGGCTATTTCCGTCCGTGGCTATGTACGTACGTGGCTATTTACGTAAGTGGCTATTTACGTACGTGGCTATGTACGTACGTGGCTATGTACGTACGTGCCAATTTCCGTACATGGCTATGTACGTACGTGGCTATGTACGTACGTGGCTATGTACGTACGTGGCTATGTACGTACGTGGCTATGTACGTACGTGGCTATGTACGTACGTGGCTATGTACGTACGTGGCTATTTCCGTCCGTGGCTATTTCCGTACGTGGCTATGTACGTACGTGGCTATGTAAGTACGCGGCTATTTCCGTCCGTGCTATTTCCGTCCGTGCCAATTTCCGTACGTGGCTATGTACGTACGTGGCTTTGTACGTACGTGGCTATGTACGTACGTGGCTATGTACGTACGCGGCTATTTCCGTCCGTGGCTATGTATGTAAGTGTCTATTCACGTACGTGGCTATGTACGTAAGTGTCTATTCACGTACGTGGCTATTTACGTACGTGGCTATTTACGTACGTGGCTATGTACGTACGTGGCTATGTACGTACGTGGCTATGTACGTACGTGGCTATGTACGTACGTGGCTATTTCCGTCCGTGGCTATTTCCGTACGTGGCTATGTACGTACGTGGCTATGTACGTACGCGGCTATTTCCGTCCGTGCTATTTCCGTCCGTGCCAATTTCCGTACGTGGCTATGTACGTACGTGGCTTTGTACGTACGTGGCTATGTACGTACGTGGCTATGTACGTACGCGGCTATTTCCGTCCGTGGCTATGTATGTAAGTGTCTATTCACGTACGTGGCTATGTACGTAAGTGTCTATTCACGTACGTGGCTATTTACGTACGTGGCTATTTACGTACGTGGCTATGTACGTACGTGGCTATGTACGAACGTGGCTTTTTCCGTCCGTGGCTATTTCCGTCCGTGGCTATATACGTACGTGGCTATGTACGTACGTGCCAATTTCCGTACTAGGCTATGTACGTACGTGGCTACGTACGTACGTGGCTATTTCCGTACGTGGCTATGTACGTACGTGGCTATGTACGTACGCGGCTATTTCCGTCCGTGCTATTTCCGTCCGTGCCAATTTCCGTACGTGGCTATGTACGTACGTGGCTTTGTACGTACGTGGCTATGTACGTACGTGGCTATGTACGTACGCGGCTATTTCCGTCCGTGGCTATGTACGTAAGTGTCTATTCACGTACGTGGCTATTTACGTACGTGGCTATTCACGTACGTGGCTATGTACGTACGTGGCTATTTACGTAAGTGGCTATTTCCGTCCGTGGCTATGTACGTAAGTGTCTATTCACGTACGTGGCTATTTACGTACGTGGCTATTTACGTACGTGGCTATTTACGTACGTGGCTATGTACGTACGTGGCTATGTACGAACGTGGCTTTTTCCGTCCGTGGCTATTTCCGTACGTGGCTATGTACGTACGTGGCTATGTACGTACGTGGGTTTGTACGTACGTGGCTATTTCCGTCCGTGGCTATAAACGTACGTGGCTATGTACGTACGTGGCTATTTACGTAAGTGGCTATTTACGTACGTGGCTATGTACGTACGTGGCTATTTCCGTACGTGGCTATGTACGTACGTGGCTATGTACGTACGTGGCTATTTCCGTACGTGGCTATGTACGTACGTGGCTATGTACGTACGTGGGTTTGTAGGTACGTGGCTATTTCCGTCCGTGGCTATAAACGTACGTGGCTATGTACGTACGTGGCTATTTACGTAAGTGGCTATTTCCGTACGTGGCTATGTACGTACGTGGCTATGTACGTACGTGGCTATGTACGTACGTGGGTTTGTACGTACGTGGCTATTTCCGTCCATGGCTATTTACGTACGTGGCTATGTACGTACGTGGCTATGTACGTACGTGGCTATTTACGTAAGAGGCTATTTACGTACGTGGCTATGTACGTACGTGGCTATGTATGTACCTGGCTAATTCCGTCCGTGGCTATATACGTCCGTGGCTATTTACGTACGTGGCTATTTCCGTACGTGGCTATGTACGTACGCGGCTATTTCCGTCCGTGGCTATGTACGTACGTGGCTATTTACGTAAGTGGCTATTTACGTACGTGGCTATGTACGTACGTGGCTATGTACGTACGTGCCAATTTCCGTACATGGCTATGTACGTACGTGGCGATGTACGTACGTGGCTATGTACGTACGTGGCTATGTACGTACGTGGCTATGTACGTACGTGGCTATGTACGTACGTGGCTATGTACGTACGTGGCTATTTCCGTCCGTGGCTATTTCCGTACGTGGCTATGTACGTACGTGGCTATGTACGTACGCGGCTATTTCCGTCCGTGCTATTTCCGTCCGTGCCAATTTCCGTACGTGGCTATGTACGTACGTGGCTTTGTACGTACGTGGCTATGTACGTACGTGGCTATGTACGTACGCGGCTATTTCCGTTCGTGGCTATGTATGTAAGTGTCTATTCACGTACGTGGCTATGTACGTAAGTGTCTATTCACGTACGTGGCTATTTACGTACGTGGCTATTTACGTACGTGGCTATGTACGTACGTGGCTATGTACGAACGTGGCTTTTTCCGTCCGTGGCTATTTCCGTCCGTGGCTATATACGTACGTGGCTATGTACGTACGTGCCAATTTAAGTACTAGGCTATGTACGTACGTGGCTATTTCCGTACGTGGCTATGTACGTACGTGGCTATGTACGTACGCGGCTATTTCCGTCCGTGCTATTTCCGTCCGTGCCAATTTCCGTCCGTGGCTATGTACGTAAGTGTCTATTCACGTACGTGGCTATTTACGTACGTGGCTATTCACGTACGTGGCTATGTACGTACGTGGCTATTTACGTAAGTGGCTATTTCCGTCCGTGGCTATGTACGTAAGTGTCTATTCACGTACGTGGCTATTTACGTACGTGGCTATTTACGTACGTGGCTATTTACGTACGTGGCTATGTACGTACGTGGCTATGTACGAACGTGGCTTTTTCCGTCCGTGGCTATTTCCGTACGTGGCTATGTACGTACGTGGCTATGTACGTACGTGGGTTTGTACGTACGTGGCTTTGTACGTACGTGGCTATTTCCGTCCGTGGCTATAAACGTACGTGGCTATGTACGTACGTGGCTATTTACGTAAGTGGCTATTTACGTACGTGGCTATGTACGTACGTGGCTATTTCCGTACGTGGCTATGTACGAACGTGGCTATGTACGTACGTGGCTATTTCCGTACGTGGCTATGTACGTACGTGGCTATGTACGTACGTGGGTTTGTACGTACGTGGCTATTTCCGTCCGTGGCTATAAACGTACGTGGCTATGTACGTACGTGGGTTTGTACGTACGTGGCTATAAACGTACGTGGCTATGTACGTACGTGGCTATTTCCGTACGTGGCTATGTACGTACGTGGCTATGTACGTACGTGGCTATTTCCGTACGTGGCTATGTACGTACGTGGCTATGTACGTACGTGGGTTTGTACGTACGTGGCTATTTCCGTCCATGGCTATAAACGTACGTGGCTATGTACGTACGTGGCTATGTACGTACGTGGGTTTGTACGTACCTGGCTATTTCCGTCCGTGGCTATATACGTCCGTGGCTATTTACGTACGTGGCTATGTACGTACGTGGCTATGTACGTACGTGGCTATTTACGTAAGAGGCTATTTACGTACGTGGCTATGTACGTACGTGGCTATGTACGTGCGTGGCTATTTACGTAAGAGGCTATTTACGTACGTGGCTATGTACGTACGTGGCTATGTACGTACGCGGCTATTTCCGTCCGTGGCTATGTACGTAAGTGTCTATTCACGTACGTGGCTATGTACGTACGTGGCTATGTACGTACGTGGCTATGTACGTACGTGGCTTTGTACGTACGTGGCTATGTACGTACGTGGCTATGTACGTACGCGGCTATTTCCGTCCGTGGCTATTTCCGTCCGTGGCTATTTCCGTCCGTGGCTATGTACGTACGTGGCTATGTACGTACGTGGCTATTTACGTAAGTGGCTATTTACGTACGTGGCTATGTACATACGTGCCAATTTCCGTACGTGGCTATGTACGCACGTGGCTATGTACGTACGTGGCTATGTACGTACGTGGCTATGTACGTACGTGGCTATTTCCGTACGTGGCTATGTACGTACGTGGCTATGTACGTACGTGGCTATTTACGTAAGTGGCTATTTCCGTCCGTTGCTATGTACGTACGTGGCTATTTACGTAAGTGGCTATTTCCGTACGTGGCTATGTACGTACGTGGCTATTTCCGTACGTGGCTATGTACGTACGTGGCTATGTACGTACGTGGCTATTTCCGTACGTGGCTATGTACGTACGTGGCTATGTACGTACGTGGGTTTGTACGTACGTGGCTATTTCCGTCCATGGCTATAAACGTACGTGGCTATGTACGTACGTGGCTATGTACGTACGTGGGTTTGTACGTACCTGGCTATTTCCGTCCGTGGCTATATACGTCCGTGGCTATGTACGTACGTGGCTTTGTACGTACGTGGCTATGTACGTACGTGGCTATGTACGTACGCGGCTATTTCCGTCCGTGGCTATGTATGTAAGTGTCTATTCACGTACGTGGCTATGTACGTAAGTGTCTATTCACGTACGTGGCTATTTACGTACGTGGCTATTTACGTACGTGGCTATGTACGTACGTGGCTATGTACGAACGTGGCTTTTTCCGTCCGTGGCTATTTCCGTCCGTGGCTATATACGTACGTGGCTATGTACGTACGCGGCTATTTCCGTCCGTGCTATTTCCGTCCGTGCCAATTTCCGTACGTGGCTATGTACGTACGTGGCTTTGTACGTACGTGGCTATGTACGTACGTGGCTATGTACGTACGTGGCTATGTACGTACGTGGCTATGTACGTACGTGGCTATTTCCGTACGTGGCTATGTACGTACGTGGCTATGTACGTACGCGGCTATTTCCGTCCGTGCTATTTCCGTCCGTGCCAATTTCCGTACGTGGCTATGTACGTACGTGGCTTTGTACCTACGTGGCTATGTACGTACGTGGCTATGTACGTACGCGGCTATTTCCGTCCGTGGCTATGTACGTAAGTGTCTATTCACGTACGTGGCTATTTACGTACGTGGCTATTCACATACGTGGCTATGTACGTACGTGGCTATTTACGTAAGTGGCTATTTCCGTCCGTGGCTATGTACGTAAGTGTCTATTCACGTACGTGGCTATTTACGTACGTGGCTATTTACGTACGTGGCTATTTACGTACGTGGCTATGTACGTACGTGGCTATGTACGAACGTGGCTTTTTCCGTCCGTGGCTATTTCCGTACGTGGCTATGTACGTACGTGGCTATGTACGTACTTGGGTTTGTACGCACGTGGCTATTTCCGTCCGTGGCTATAAACGTACGTGGCTATGTACGTACGTGGCTATTTACGTAAGTGGCTATTTACGTACGTGGCTATGTACGTACGTGGGTTTGTACGTACGTGGCTATTTCCGTCCGTGGCTATGTACGTACGTGGGTTTGTACGTACGTGGCTATTTCCGTCCGTGGCTATAAACGTACGTGGCTATGTACGTACGTGGCTATTTACGTAAGTGGCTATTTCCGTACGTGGCTATGTACGTACGTGGCTATTTCCGTACGTGGCTATGTACGTACGTGGCTATGTACGTACGTGGCTATTTCCGTACGTGGCTATGTACGTACGTGGCTATGTACGTACGTGGGTTTGTACGTACGTGGCTATTTCCGTCCATGTCTATAAACGTACGTGGCTATGTACGTACGTGGCTATGTACGTACGTGGGTTTGTACGTACCTGGCTATTTCCGTCCGTGGCTATATACGTCCGTGGCTATTTACGTACGTGGCTGTGTACGTACGTGGCTATGTACGTACGTGGCTATTTACGTAAGAGGCTATTTACGTACGTGGCTATGTACGTACGTGGCTATGTACGTACGTGGCTATTTACGTAAGAGGCTATTTACGTACGTGGCTATGTACGTACGTGGCTATGTACGTACGTGGCTATGTACGTACGTGGCTATGTACGTACGCGGCTATTTCCGTCCGTGGCTATTTCCGTCCGTGGCTATTTCCGTCCGTGGCTATGTACGTACGTGGCTATGTACGTACGTGGCTATTTACGTAAGTGGCTATTTACGTACGTGGCTATGTACATACGTGCCAATTTCCGTACGTGGCTATGTACGCACGTGGCTATGTACGTACGTGGCTATGTACGTACGTGGCTATTTCCGTACGTGGCTTTGTACGTACGTGGCTATGTACGTACGTGGCTATTTACGTAAGTGGCTATTTCCGTCCGTGGCTATGTACGTAAGTGTCTATTCACGTACGTGGCTATTTACGTACGTGGCTATTTACGTACGTGGCTATGTACGTACGTGGCTATGTACGAACGTGGCTTTTTCCGTCCGTGGCTATTTCCGTAGCTCGCTGTCCGGTAAGGACCAAGCCCGGGTCGACGGCGCGTTGTGTTACGCGCGCCTCAAAGAGATGTCAGCAGCAACTGATGGGGCCCGCAAGGGTCGATGCCTGCCAAAGGTTCGGATTGTTCGAAAGAGATACCGCGGCCCCTGGCACACAGGCAACTGAGGGAACACGGGTGGGTTTTAGTCAGTAAAAGTCTGACACGCCCTCCCGCTCCACCCAGAGCGGGAAAAATTATTTGATGCTGTCCCACCCAAAAAAAAAAAAAGTATGTTATAAAAGCAACAAGACAATTCAGTTTAGGCTTTATTTTGTTAAAAAAAAACCTAACCGACTCCTTCGTAAAGCGAAACCGACTCTTAAATTGTTCGTCGCTTAGCGTGATGAAGAAGTTAGGCCGATCTCTTGCTATTCTTCTGCGTGGTTGCCTGCGTTGAGGCATCTCCAAAGACGACAGGGAAGTATCGTCGTCACTCATTACGATCAAAATCAATTACAAAATCACTAGTTACTAAAACTGATTACAGTTTGAGTAGCTGAAATTGGTGTGTCAACTTTTAACTGCTTAACTTGACGTTGATAAAGCTTTGAGTATTGTCTAACACGTTTTTTTTAGTTCAGAAACGCAACTGACGTCCTTAAGCATGAGAGGCGGCATGGCGTCCTCACCTTCCGCCTGACACAGGTCCTCACCGGACATGGCTGTTTCGGGAGGTTCCTGTTTCGGATAGGGCGGGAGGAAACACCCGGGTGTTTCCATTGCGAAGATCGCCCAGAGGACACGGTGGAGCATACGGTGGAGGTCTGCCCGGCTTGGGCGGAGCACCGCCGTGTCCTCGTGGAGGTGATCGGCGGAGGCGATCTCTCGCGTCCGACCCTGGTCCAGGCCATGGTACGGAGCGAGAGGGCATGGCTGGCAGTCGCCTCCTTCAGCGAAGCAGTTATGCTCGCAAAGAGGGAGGCGGCGCACGTGAGGGAGATGCAGTACATGCGCCCTCACAGCCGTGGCTTTCGCAGGAGACGCCCTGGGCGTCGGGAATCCCAGGCTGATTCCCGGCCACCGTTGGCGCGGGCTTGCGGACGGCGAGTTATGGGTAGCTCGCTGTCCGGTAAGGACCAAGCCCGGGTCGACGGCGCATTGTGTTCCACGCGCGCCTCAAAGAGATGTCATCAGCAACAGATGGGGCCCGCAAGGGCCGATCTCTGCCAGGGGTGCGGGTTGTTCGAAAGAGATACCGCGGCCCCTGGCACACAGGCAACTGAGGGAACACGGGTGGGTTTTAGTCAGTAAAAGTCTGACACGCCCTCCCGCTCCGCCCAGAGCGGGAGAAGTTATTTGATGATTTCCCACCCAAAAAAAAAAAAAACGTCCTTAAGCATGAGTTAAGCATGCTTTCTGTCAAATTTGAGTAAATGATGTTCTAATACTCAAATCTTGATTAGAGTCTAAAAAAAATTAATTCAGAAACGAAAAAATGTTTAAGTTATACTTAAGTACAGATTAGGACGTTCTCAAATTCAATTTCTCAATTCAGAAACCGGGTATGAGACTGTTTTGTAACTTCGTGCCCGATATCGGGGCATTTACTTGATGGTAAAGAGAAATTACTTGACACTGGCTAAATGCACAACACGTGCGAAGCCAAAACCCAAAAAAAAAAAAAAATCTCGACTAGTGTCGGTGAATCGTAGTTGCTGTTCCGCCCACGCAACGCGACAGCGGCTCAGGCGCGGTAATGACAACAAAGGTCGCGTCGAAAGTTAGTATGAATCATGATGGTGACTATCGATTATTGACTTCGACTAACTGGTGCACATTCATACAACATAATAATTCAGGCACACCGATGCATATGCATCGGTGTGCCTGAATTATTATGTTGTATGAATCACTGTGATTGAACTAATTAACCAGTGATTGGTAAGTGTAATTGTGTATTGTATATGCAGATATGGTAAAAATATATTTAATGTTTTGCGAGAGATAATCCTACACAACACAAAAATAGAAATGTAAATTGTTATTTGATGCCATCTAATTCACATTAGAAAGTTATTAACATTCACGGTATTGATAATATTTTCACAACCTTTAAAAAATGAGGATGCTCGCAATTCCACTGACCCGTAATCGATTATTGATATTATGACAGATATGAGTAACATGTCAATAGAGTTTGACAGTGCGCTATAACTTTACGCGGGAAAAGTCACGGATCGTTTAATGGCGCCTGCCGCCATTTTCATACGATGACGTCGAGATGTAGGCTGTAATAAAACTGAATTTTACGATGCTATCGTAGGGACCCAGCCAACTGAGTCACAATTGGGATAATATACCGGCAAGACTGTTATATTTATTTTTAGCTAATTTATTCGATGAATAATCATCGAGATTCGGTTAATAGTTCGGGCTAATTGTTGATTGAAGTTATTCTGAAGCAGTTAGTTTGTTTTGTAATACAGATTTATTATGGCAGTTGGCTGAATTCATGTTGTGTGGTTGTTTGATGCTGTTTTAAATCCTTCCTTCCTTGTTGATGGAGTAGATGCAAATAGTAAGGTATTTGTTATCAGATTAATGCTATGTATGATCGGATTTTTTTTAAGTTTACGGGACGAGACATAAGAGACAACTGGAGGATGCATCGAAAGGTTTGTTAAGTACCGAATGGAATAAAAATAAAGGCCATTCAAATTGAAAGTTTAGAAGTTTAGAGAAAGTTATGTTTAGTGATGAAATTTGGGAAATTTTCAGAAATACATAAAAATTGGGTTTTCTCGAATTCTATGAAAAAACGGCGAGGCTGGCGAGAAAACAGTTTCTAACCGCAACACTGTGACACTGCAATGGATAAAAGGAAACAGCAGATCATTAGGCAACGATGCTGCTGACGAACTAGCTAGAAGGCATCCAGCGCGTCAGTCTGTGAACCCGAGCCCATCTTGCCCATCCCTTTCAACCAGCTACGCAGTTGGCTTCAGGACTACACCCACACACAACCGGAGAGCTGGTGGCAATTTAGGGAAGCAATGTCATCTTTGGATGGCAGGCTGACCAGACGTCTGTTACCCCTGGACAGAAAGGATCTGCGCCTGGTGACTAGGACCATCACGGGGCACTCCCCGCTAAACAAACACTTCTACACATTCGGCATAACGGACAGCTCCCAATGCAAGGCTTGCATGGAGGCTGACGAAAATGTTACGAATATGCTTTTTGAATGCACAAGCGTAGCCCAGATTAGAACAAAAACCCTCGGGGCACCCAAATCTTACACGGATGTTCTCAACAGACCAGGAGATATAGCTAACTTCTGGAGGAAGGTGGGCTGGCTGGAATAACCACGACGACCGCCACGGTTCACGCACAATGGTCCACTTAAATGACTAAGTGCGGAAACCAAACCCTATAACATAGAACATAGAACATGGGGTGCTTAATAGTTGCAAATGGTCCATGGTATACTATCACGTCCTGGATGGAATACCTCAAAACACAGGTCACCCGGTATATACATATATTTTGTACAAGTACCTGTAAAAAGAAAAAAAAAGAGAACAGCTCCTTGGGCATCAAAAATTCGTCCGCATCGCTGCATTGCCTAAAAGTCTGGCAGCGTTGCCATGTCGGATGGCGATGCATTATTTGACTTAATAAAAATAGGTCAGCCGTCTTGTCACGTGAACAGTCGACCAACCGCTTGGTGATGGCCCGAAACTCGAGGTGAGCACTCGGACTCAACGGCCATAGTATTTCAACCCCAAATGGCACAAACATATAGCTTCCCATAAGGTTGTTGTTCTGTAAGTAGGTTTGTAGGTACAAACACTTTGGAATAATAGAAAGAAAGAAAAATAGATTTATTTGTCACAGAAAAACGTGCGTAATAAAATAATCCCGCAATTATCGCGCAATTCCGCGGTGCGTAATTTTTAACCCGATGAGGTCGTCGGTTTCTGTCTAACTCCTCAGAGAAAAAACACAGAATCAAATTCAGAGGTCAGTCTCTTTTAAAATCGCGACATTGGCTTTAAATATTGGATTTGATCGTGTGGACCTGTTTATTGACTTCGTAATTTTGACTACCGATTGCAGGGTTTATCGAGAATTAACAATGACTTGTCAATTTAAAAAAGGTACTGAATTAAAAATAAAACCACAAAATGTTTTACATGTGTTATTTAATTAATCACTAATACATAATTTAAATTAACACAGACATAAAACAACAGCTCATTGACTAGAATAACAATTCGTATTTACTTTATTTTAAACATTTATCATCGAACAACGACATTTAAATCTTTTGTTTATAAATAATCTTAACACTCTATGTCTACGTCACGTCTCTAAGAAAACATCGCGAAAAGAATATGCTGTCACCATCTGTCTCTATTTAAAATGTCTCATTACAAGAAACTGGAGGATTTCTTAGAATCACAAAATTATGAGTTTTTCGAAAAAAATATTCATTAGAACTTTTTTTCTGCGATCCCGTTGAAAGAAGGAAAAACTTAGATTTCTATAATAAAAAGCAATTAATATCGAGACTTTGCGGGAAAAGAGCAGTTATTAATACCTTAAAAAGGGTAGAAAGTAAATAATTTAATTGCCATCATCATTAATTTTTCACGAAGCAGACATGCTGTCCACAAAAAAGTTCTGTTTATTTTCCGATTGAACTTCAGAAAGTATTTATTAAATATTCAGGATTTTTTAATTTTTTTAATGCAGTTTGCTTCCAACAGGTATTTTACATTGTCACAATATTTTCTGTTACAGCAAATCATTTTCATATTTCCGTTTACATAATTGTGTGGTTACTATGTGCCGACATTTTTACTTATTATCGTGCGCTTTTTTAAACGTGACAACATTATCGTGAACATTCACGACATCACGATAACACAGGGAAGTAAAATATGTGGAAATATAGGGTCAAATTAAATTACCTGACAATACTTTACTCACGTGTTAGGTATCGATATCGAATATTAATTTAAAAAAAAAAACCATTCGAACTTTGTTCAAAATTTTAAATGACACTGTGACGTTTTATCATCATATCAGCCGAAAGACGTCCACTGCTGGGCATAAGCCTCCCCCAAAAGGGGGGATTTGCCATAATCGCCACGCTTGGCAGGTGGGTTGGCGATCGCAGTATGGTGGTCAAATGCATAGAGAATGCTGCTGCCCATTCTCTAGTAAGTCCATTAGTCGCCTTCTACGACACCCACGGGAAGAAATGGGATGGTGCTATTCTTTTACGCCCGGCACCACACGGAACACTGTGACGTTTACATTAAGGCAAAGAAAAACGTCTGTTATTTTACGGTTTTTGAAAATTTGTAAAAAATATCCTAGTTCCAAAATTTACAAAAACAGCTGAGCGATCTTCGCGCGTCAGCCAACGCAGTTCGCTGAGCGATCACGGGCAATGAACTTCGTTCATCGAATGATGAAAAAAAAAATGTTGTTGTTGTTTTTTTTTTCATTCGTTATCGATATGTCGCGTTGGTAAAGTATTGCCAGCTGTTATAATTTGATACTTACCGTATAATTATGAAGATGCTGTTACATTTTCGTTCAGGATAACGCTATATATGGACGTAGACATCCGCGGTAATATTGGAGCGAAAAACGCACATTAGGGCCAATTTTGGTAAACTGATAGTTCCTTCCCTCATACATAATTATTATTATTGTAAGTATACATAAGGTAAATAAATAAATACTTATTAAGTTCTCTGAGAACATCGTTATTACATCCCTATAAATAAATATGTACCTAATGTAGATAAATAATTTTACTAAATTCTTACGAGTAGGTTCAACAGTGGGTTCTCATATGATTACATTTCAAAAATACTTAATATATCATTTCTTAGCTCAATAATAACATTTCGATTTTTTTTTATTGGCCTCAACTTTCAATAAGCGTAGTACATATTATGACAAGGCTAGTCCTTGTCATAATATGTAGGTATAAATATTTACCGACTTAAATAAATACAGGAGAAGGGTCGACTTTCGACAAAAGTTTATAACCTCCTTTCTTCACAAAACTACGTAAATATTTTTATAGAACATATTTTTATTTTCAACTAAGTATTGTGAAACATTAATTTTCATAAAATAATTTTCAAAGTTTTAAATAAACATTCTTTAAAACAGCGCAAACTATAAATTTATTAGGCCTTAACGTTTAAGTGTGGGTGTATACAAAATGATTTGGTATACAAAATGGTGGTGTCTACAGTCCGTAAATAGGCGACATATTTCGTTCAGAAACTCTTTCACAATACATCCCCTGAGGCAGAAACGAATATTGGCTGAAATAATATTGAATTTCATCATGAAATGTAATAAACTGTGCGGCCAAGAAAATACTATTTGTGTAAAGGTTTGATTACACTAAACTTATATGAAAACATCAAGCTTTTATTGAATTTAACAGAATTACAGGGAGGTAAGCATATATTTTGATAGGTTTATGCTATTTTCGCAAAGTAGGTACATACACATCATTTGGATCTTTGAAAGCGTGTTACGCTACAGAAGTCACAGGAGTTGCCAATTTGGACGGCTGCGATGCGTAAAAGCGTTGCAATTGTAAACTATCACTTAGCAAACCTATGTGCACTCAATGCGACTGACCTAGGCCTAGGCTGCAGCAGCCAGGTCAAATGACACGCGAGATTGTCTTCATACTAATGACTCCTCGTCTCAATCGGCGATGATCGTCTGTAATCGGTACGATCATCGTGCGGGCATCCACATGTTCGTCCGTAGTCATTTTGTTGAGCGGCAAGCATTCAGATTCTCTTTGATTCATGCCCGCAAAACCGACAACTCACGAAACGTCACGATCATACGGCGAACATAGACGATGATCGGCGACTACAGACGAGTAAGCCCTCCACAAAATCGTGCTCGCAGGTAATCGTCTATGATCGCCGATCGTGAGGAAGTGCCATAACATATCACACAGTCGCCTGTCATTTGACAAGCAACTACACATCTATAGATATACCTACCTATAAGCCTCTGACCTTGGTCGACACTTATCGCATCTGAACCTAACTACATATTACTATAATATCATTATTTATATAAATATAATTTCAATTATTTCTATTCATCTTGATATCTAAATTTACATTGGCAGAAACGCTACAATGAACCTGGTTCATCGATGAAACAAATAAATGCTGCCGAAGTTATATTTATGAATATAACAAGTGGCTCATTCAACTGCAATTAATCATGAGAGTTAAGCGGACTATCAAAATATATTTGGCTTTGTTTATAAGTACGTATGTAACCAAATTGTTCTAACAGTTACTTAAAACTTTACAAATAAATTAATTATAAAGTAAACAGTTCATAAAAAAATAAGACAACAAAATCTCATATCACACTAAACCTATGGAATATTTCGGAAATTATCTTTACGATACACTAAAGTAATACTTCAGTAGGTAAAGCTAACGATATGGAGGAACCCTGTAGGAGAAATCGTACGCCTACGATACAGTTGTAAATAGTTATAGGAAACTTCATATATATTTGGTCACCGTCCGGGGAGGTCGAGAGACGGGTGGACGAAGCGATTTAAAAAAAACATCTCAAAACACCGAAGAAACTCGACTTCGAACCGCACACACAGTTATTGTCTTAAACGCACATACATCAGCGATTAATCTAAGCTAATACCCGTTTTATAAAGCGTCGTGTTTGTTGTAAGTGCCGTTCTGCGGCCACGTGAGCAACAGCTGCTCGTCGGCGTGGCTGTCCAGGTGCACGTGCTCGGAGATGGCGGGCGAGTACGGCACGCCGCCCAGCAGTGCGCCGGACGAGCGCGACTGCTGGCGGCACAGCGGGCGCCGCGTGGGCGACTCGCTCTCGTCCGACATGGCGCGCGTCACTGTGATGCGCGGTGACTGGCGCCGGCGCCGGTCGCGTGTGGTCCCCCCTATCTCCTCCAGCCCCAGTGCGCGGCCCAGCACCACGTGCGGTGGCGCGCGGATTATGGGGATGGCCGACGTCCTGACTGGCCGCGGCGCATCTTCCTCTTGCGAGTCCTGCAGCATGTTGCAGGACGCCGCCCGCTGCGCTGGCCGCTCCGACCCCCGACACCCCATCGCCGCCGCGTCAGATAACCTCCTAGTAGTAGGCGGTCGTATGCACCCCGAGCCTGCAGATAGCGACGGTCGTCGTGACCCGCACGCGCTAGGTGTACGCGCTTGTATCTCCTGCGTCACTTCGCTTTTAGTCATTCGTTTCCTTCTATAATTACGAAGCGAGTCGCGTAGCGCCCGACTCCTTATACCGTACAAAATACCATTCACTGGTGGTGCAGCCGCCAGCAAAGCCGCCGCAAGAGCGGCTAGCAGCTGCGGCGGCACCGCCACAGCGGGCCATATCAACACGCAGTAATACGGGAAATACAAAATGGCAAGTGAACCAAGAGGCTGGATTACTGCCGATACAGCTCGCCGGCGAGGTGGTGGTGGAGGAGAGAAAGGATTTCTTTGGTGTGTGACAGTCACTTGTGCTGAGAGAGTCACTTCGTAAATGGCCGCCGCGATCCTGTGTCGGTGGTAACGAGCGATGCGAAGGATCTTGAGGCTGCAGAGGAGGACGAGTGCCGCTGGCAGGAGCAGCGTGAGGGCTGCGTACACGAGGCAGAAGCCGAGCCCAGCAGGGCCGGCACCACAGTCGGGTGCGCAGCTGCCGAGCCCGGCATTGTACGTCAGCGGTGGCTGCGCGGCAGCTAGCGGTGCCAGCAGAGCCGCCGTCGCCACCCAGCCACCTACCACGCAAATCATTACCTGCAAATAAAATATTTGTTTCAGTACGTAGCATAGGAAACATCAGGTAATCTGATGGCAATATCAACTTGCCACCAAGTTAATCTTATTTATTAGATTTACGCCATAGCAAAAGATTCTTTCCGTATGGCGTAAGGGTGATAAAGATTCCTCCACTAAAACTGGCAGACCTACCTTCTTAGCGGAAACAATGGCAGCATAGTGCAAGGGTGCAGCGATGGCGGCTGCGCGATCAGCGTGCAGCCCGCACACGGTCCACAGCTGCAGCGGGTGCAGAGCATGCAGCAAAGCACTGCAAGCACACGCGGCGCCGCTTCCGCACAGTGCCGCACCGCTCGCAAGCGCACCCACCGCGCCCAGGTGCATCAGCAACACTGATGACGCTGATGCTGGCTGTAAACAAAACTTAGTTTTAACTAATATAAGAGATAAATCACTGCTGCAAAAGAGAACAGTGGCGATGAAGAGCTCTTCTACTGGTTTAATATAATTATAATTAGAATATTACAGCCTAAAATATGCCCAATGCTGAGACACAGGCCTCCTCTCAGTGAGACGGAGTGGGCCGTAATCTACCACGCGGGCCCAGTGCGGCTTCTTTAATATAATCATCATATTATCAGTGATAAGATGTCCTCTTCTGGACATAAGCCGGTCCAGCGCTAGTGGAAGTTTCGGGGCCTACTGGCTTTTCAATTTAGAAGATAATTTTTGTTTTACACAGTACGATAAGTTATTATACTTTTGACAACAGTTGTTGATATCAAAAGTATAAGTACTATTATTCAGTTTATATTCAGTTCAGACCGAACGCTAATTGCTGGATTTCGATCTGACTTGGACTCGCAAACTGGGACGTCAGATAGGCCACGCTCGTCATTCAACACAAACAAACCATTTTTCATGGCTGAATGGCGAATGAGGAAATTAATAAAGGTAGCGGCATTCACATCACTGCACATAAATATCCTAGTAACATTTTTTTTTTTCACCAAGTAGTAAGCGCTTGACTATAAAAGTAACATTTTTTTTTTCAAACAAGTAAGCGCTTGACTATAAAAGGTTCAAAAGACTTTTACGCTTTCACGCAAACAGCTGAACGGATTTGGACGAAATTTTGAATACAGATAAACCATGACCAAAGATGATGTTGTACTTATGTACAACATCATCTTTGGTCATGGTTGCAAATTTTCATCCTGGATCGCAGATGAAGTCGCGGTCAACGGCTTGTATTTTTGATAAAATACTACAGTCGTTTTATAGGAGGAACATTCTAAACAAACTAAAAATGTTTTGAAGATAGTATTCGGCATTTTTCACAGCTGCATGTTTTACGTTGTTACAAAGCTGATTCGCGTTCATAGGAGTTTGTGTTCTTTGCATTTTGTGAAACTTTATTCATATTTTGTATTTGAGTGTAAATGAACTGTTGTACATATACTGTACGTAGGTATGTACTGTTCTTGCATAAGTTTCAATGGTAACCTAGATGACATGGATACCCACTTATCCTTAGCTTGAAACGATTACTTACTTACTCGCAAAGCTTGTATAATAATTCTTCTAATGTGGATGTTTGTATGTTTGTCACTCAATCACGCAAAAACGGCTAAACGGATTTGGATTAAATTTGGTACACAGATAGATTGTAACCTGGATTAACACATAGAAAATATTCTATCCCGGTAAAACGTTCCCAACGTACATACGTTCCTTCGTAATTTTCGAACTCCACGCGGGTAAATTCTCACAAAACCAAAGCGTTTTATAATATCGTTCTCATGTTCAACAAATTAAATAAATACTTAACAGTTAAATATAAAGTTCGCATTTCTTTTGCCAGACCTTGCATTTATTTGACACTTGAAATAATTATAAAAGAACTCGAACAAAAAAATGCTTCGAATACCTAAATCTGAATTTAATTTGTCGAATGTTATTGTTAAGCTCACATTTCACATTAAACAATTTAGTTAAAACATTTTCTTTGTACTTAGCTAGAAAAATCCTTCTTTAGATGAGTCTGATCTAGAGAAGTCGCTAAGTCCATTATTGACATTGTAGCACCTACTTTAGCTCTTATATTTAATAATTGTATCGACTGTGGGGAGTTTCCTGACCTAATGAAGAATAGTAAAATAGTACCTTTGTTTAAATCAGGTAGTACATCAGACCCCTCTAATTATAGACCTATTTCAGTACTACCTACCTTAACTAAAATTTTTGAGAAATTAATTTTAGACCAATTGCAAAGATTTTTTAATAAACATCATTTATTACATAGTAAACAGTTCGGTTTTACAAGGGGTCATTCAACTACTGATGGCCGATGTTGAACTCTTAGGGCATATTTACAATGCATGGGAAAATAAATACGATGCCTTGGGCATTTTTTGTGACTTATCTAAAGCATTCAATTGCGTGCTTCATGAAACTTTAATCAGGAAACTCCGCCACTACGGGATCCGGAACACCGCTCTGGATCTTCTTATTTCATATTTGTGCAATAGGATTCAGTGTGTTGATGTAAATGGGAAAAGATCTCCCGGATCAATAGTATCAATGGGAGTCCCACAGGGCTCAATTCTTGGTCCTTTCTTGTTTCTTATTTATATTAATGACTTGCCTTACCTCATAAAGGATAATCATGAAATAGTGTTGTTTGCGGATGACACTTCACTTTTTTTTAAACTTAAACGTTAGCAGTTGGTTAATGACGATGTAAATAGCGCAATCTCAAAAGTAGTTCATTGGTTCAATGTTAATAATTTACTTCTTAATGAAAAAAAAAAAACCAAATGCATATGTGTTGATAAAGGGCGAAGAATTGAATCCTGAAGATAGCACTGTATTCTTGGGCTTAACTTTGGATGCCAAGCTTCAGTGGGGCCCACATATAGATAAATTGTCGAAAAAGCTAAGCTAAAAAAAATCGTAATTTAACTGATATAGAGACAGCCCGTTTAGTGTATTTTAGCTATTTTCATAGTGTAATGGCGTATAATCGGTATTCTGTTGTGGGGAAATGCCGCCGATATTCAGACTATCTTTGTTCTGCAGAAAAGAGCTGTTCGATCAATTTATAAATTAAGTCCGAGACATTCTCTCAGAGAGAAATTTAAGGAGATTAATTTAATGACTGTGCTTTCACAGTATATTTTTTGAAAGTCTTTTATATGCCCATAAAAATATTAAAATGTTTAAAAAACAGTGATATCCATAGTATAAATATACCATAAACAAGGCTCAAGAAAATAGGTGGGTCATTCAGATGTCAATGTATATGCTTTTATAATAAACTTCCAAGCCATGTTCAAGATCTAAGTATCAATAAATTTCAATCATTCATTAAATTTAAGTTATGCCTAAAAGCCTTTTATACCGTTAAAGATTATAGTGAGGACAAAAAGTTTGGGATTGACCTGCTCCAATTTTTGTATACTAACTCGTGTTTTTTTTTTACAAACTTATACTCTTTGACATTTGATAATTATTTTATACACTTTGACATGAATATTTACTTTGAGAAGTATAATATTATTATTGTTTTAATTATTGTGAATATGAGGACTATGTGGGTCATATTTTGTTTTTTTTTTTTGTTTTGTGTTTCATCTCTTTCTCAGTTAGTTTAAATATTATTCTGGCAGTTTGAGTACTTTACGGCCTACCCAAATGTCCTGTCTTTGGTATTGTTCGTCAAATCGTTGAGTTCCTCAAGTTCTGAGTTGAGCTGCATGATTACTGATAAATGCGTGCACTTAATGGACAGATCCACTCAATCTGTGTGGTTCTTTCCTCAAAAGACCATTTCAGACGTCGATCCACATGGTCTTCACATGATCTGACCAAGATCATGTCAGGACCTTAAAAGAGACTGTGACCTCTGAGTTTGTTTCGACCTTTCTTCTCAGAGTAGTCAGATAGGAAACACCGACCTCATCTAGTTTAAAAAAATATGATTGACGTGTAAAAGTGTTTGTACAAACCTACTTACAGAAATAAAATCATTTATCATTTAATCTGTATTGAATCATTTCAACCATATGGTAATCTTGCTTTTGTTTACAAGGATTTTTGGCTCTTGAATGACATTGAGAGAAGGGGTTGTTGCTAAACATTTGTGAAATTGTGTTGAAAAATCAAGATGGCGGCGTTAGTTCGTATGCTCGCCACGATTCTTGTACCTACCTATACTATGTTTCAGAAAAATGTGGTACATAAAGACCATCAAACTAGTCAATTTCCTCCTTGGGACAAACATCGTAATCGCGAAAAAAAATATCAATTGTTTGATTCGAAGTGGATCCGCCGGTGGCCTCGACGGCCTGACACCTCAACATCTTAAAGACTTAATGTGTTCAGGCGCCGGGAGGCTGGTGAGTCCCTTTTGAAGGAGCTTACGGCCCTCATCAATCTCATGCTATCCGGCAATGTGAACGAAGCCGTTATTGATATTTTGTATAGTGCAAATCTATGTGCCCTGCACAAGAAGGATGGCGGCATTCGTCCCATTGCCGTAGGGTCCACTTACCGTCGTACCGCAGCCAAAATTTGCTGTGCTTTGTACAGTGAAACACTGGCCAGCAAATCCCAGCCCCTACAGCTGGGCTTTGGGTCTATTAAGAATGTCTTCAATTCCGTAAACAGGGACACTTTGTTGACGGAAATTCAAAAAGAATTACCCAAAATTTACAGCTTTCTCTACCAATGTTACAGGCATCCTTCTAAATTACTTTATAAAGACAACCTTTTCGAATCAGCCGTTGGATGTTGGTGATGTAGACACAGTCTTAAAAGATTTAACTTTTTTAAAAGAAAAATTTAATTCGATTGGCCTAGACCTTTACCTTTTAAAATGTGAAATCTATCTTCCCCAACCCACTGACAGACAGACTACCATTACAAAATTTTGTACAATAGCAGCAGATATCAAAATTACAGAAATAAACTCTCTACACCTCCTAGGGTCCACAATTTTTGACGAATCCTTTCCAACGTTTATTGAGGAGAAAATTAAAAATTTCAATGATGTCTCGGAACGACTTTTCAAAATTAATATTCATTCGGCCTTCACGCTCATTCGATACTGCTGTTTTGGACCAAAATTTACATATAGCCTTCGCTCCTCCCATCTTTGGAAGCATCCACAACTTTTAGAAAAAGTAGACCAAATTATTAGAAATACACTAACTTCAATCCTAAATGTGGCCCTGGACGACCGAGCTTGGCAGCAAGCCACACTTCCCATTCGCCTGGGTGGTCTTCGCGTCCGCAAAATTTCAAGTATAAATTTACCGGCCATCTCCTCGGTCCACAGCACGGATAAATTAACCAGGAACATTTTATCTTCCTCACTGGTCGATTTTGAAGTGCCGTGTTTGACTGATGCGTTGAACGCTTGGAAAATGGCTTGTCCCAATACGGTTTTACCTGATAACCCATCCTCCCAGAGACTGTGGGACGTGCCGCTCTGCAATATTATACGGAATACCCTGATAAATACGTCACCTAATATTGTTGAGCGTGCCCGTCTGCTGGCTGTGGGAGAATGGGAGTCAGGCTTCAGGCGCTCCCGTCATCCACCATAGGCACTATGATGGATGACTCATCGTTTCGGCTTGCTACCTGTCCCCGCTTGGGCGCACCTTGTGTTGCTCCGCATCGGTGTCATTGCGGTGAAACTGTCGACATTTTCGGGCACCATGGCCTGTCCTGCTCCAGGAGGTCGCATAGCACGCCACGCCAGCATCAACGATATTATTCGTCGAGCCCTTGTCACCGCCGGCGTACCAGCGGTATTAGAACCAAACGGCTTGGTACGTGACGATGGGAAGAGACCAGACGGTATGACGTTATTGCCTTGGAAGATGGGTAGACCTCTGGTGTGGGATGCAACCTGTGTCGACACCCTTACGCCATCTCATGTTCCTAGCAGGGCGGGCTGTGCTGGTGCCGCTGCTACGGCTGCTGAGACCCTCAAGCGGCGTAAATACTGCATCCTTATTGGTAATTACATTTTTGCGCCGTTTGGGGTCGAAACGCTCGGGTCATGGGGCCCGAGTGCACGTCTCCTTTTTAAGGAAATTTCTCGCCGGCTAGTCGACACTTCACGTGAGCAGAGGGCTGGGTCATTCTTTAGCCAAAGAATTAGCATTGCCATTCAACGTGGCAATGCTGCCAGTCTTCTGGGCACGTTTCCTGATGACAGCGATGCGGACGAACACTTTGTCGCCTAAGTCTCCTTGTGTTTTTGTATTTACTTGTTTAGTTAGTTAGTTTAAAGCCCTATTTTATATGATAAAAATATACTGGAAATTGAAGTGTCTAAAAAAAAAAACATAAATACCTACGTATTAAACTACCCAATCTTTACTTGTTTAGAGTTTTTTTTTTCGTGTCGGGGGTTTTTAAATCAACTTTTATTTCGCATTAAAATGTTGGCCCCGTGGAGAAAGTTGTTTAGTTTGATGGTCATAAATATGATCACACCGTTTTGATACTCGCTGTATATTTCAAAGTGCAGCGGATAGCCAATCAATTTCATTTAATTAACAGATGGGAAGTGATTTACTGGTAGACTGAGGTCGGGTTTGTCTGTAGTGAATTAGCTAATGTTTGATCAGATTAATGTGTTGGTACCTGCGTACCTGCAGGCAGGGTATGTTATATTGTGTCGTATTTTAAACTTAAATGGAGTTAATGGACTTGATTCAAATTATACTTAGGTACATTGTGTTTTGCCAAAAAAAACCGCCGACTTAAAAAAAACACACTTCTAAGTGAAAAATAGCTTTAATTTCGGAAATCGGTGTCTTTAGTTTTGTATTTTCGTTTTTTGCCACCGACTTCGGGAATTAAAGTAATTTTTGACTACATAGTGACTGTTTTAGAAGTCGGTTGCATAAAATAAAAAAAATCACTTTTGGTTGTGGTACCTACCTCACACAGTATATCTTCATTTGCTATGTAAATAACAATGACAGGGAAATAGTATAATATCATCAACATAAACGAAGTGGAAAAAATACGTAGGTATCATTGAAGCTAATAAAACTGAAAACTGAAAACTTGACCAAATTATGAGTATGCGACCACTTGGTAGGCCACCGTAGGTGCGGGCTTGCGGATAGCGAGTAACGGGTAGCTCGCTGTCCGGTAAGGTTCAAGCCCGGGTCGACGGTGCGTTGTGTTCCACGCGCGCGTCAAAGAGATGTCAGCATCAACTGGTGGGGTCCGCAAGGGCCGATGCCTGCCAGGGGTGCGGGTTGTTCGAAAGAGATACCGCGGCCCCTGGCACACAGGCAACTGAAGGAACACGGGTGGGTTTTAGTCAGTAAAAGTCTGACACGCCCTCCTGCTCCACCCAGAGCGGGAGAAGTTATTCGATGATTTCCCCCCAAAAACAAAAAAAAAACAACTCGAAATCATCGAACTCGAATCGATAATCACGAAAATTTTTATTTTTTGTTTTTTTTTGTGAAATAATGAGAACTCGAAGTAACGCTTCCTTGAGATCAATGCATTTATGCGTGTGTAATGTGTGTAAAATATGAAAAGCGAATTTATTGTCTCGTGTTCGACCGGGCTTTACAAGAATGCACAACCGAATTTCGCGGTTAAACTTATAAAAATAAGGTTTTAATTCGGTTCAATATTTTCATAGAAAAGGGCACCTCCAACTAATAATGAACCAACTCTATGTGACAGATTAAACGATTCATTTTTCTGTTTGAATTGCCTGCCTTTGTAGAAGCCGCCGCAGTTTTAGTATTTAGTAATTATCATATGGTAGGTAGGTACTTATTCTTATTAAGTAAGTACCTATTAGCGCGATTGGTCGTCACTCGATTCAAGGCCTTAAATACAACTCCCAAGCCTACTCGTCGTGTCTAGTTGAATAGGTACTAGTACCTACTAGGTGATTCGTGATCCGAGAGTGGTGAATTAAATGTCAATTAATTTCTCCCGTTTACGAGATGTGATAGTGGTAAACACCGTGCCGTGCTTTTGATACAACGAGATGAAGGAGGTAAATGAACTTACACCAACCTAAATCGTACCTGAAATGAAATACCTACTTGTGGCTACACCTCAAGTTATACATTTTCAGTATAAGCTGATCTCACATTGAATAGGATTTCCGTACAGTGCAAGATCAGCGTAAACTGTAAATGTATACCTTGATGTTTAGCCGTGTGTACTTACTTGCAGCTGGTTATGCGTCCGAAGTCCATTGACTCACCGCGGGCGCGCTGAACTGACGCACACGCACAGCTGTGCCGCGCTACGTCATCACCGAGCGGATCGCGTACGATCTTGCGTTTATGAATGAAATAGTTTGTAGTTTGTAAGATTTTTCGCATATCTTCTGTGTACTTATATCACACTAATCTTGAACTTAATTTACGCTGCTAATCATACCAAGACTCACACGCATCCTCATTCGTACAACACACACACTCGCTCCTTTATACATGCTACATACCATAATGACACTTTCACTTACATTAACCTAAAACCTGCCATAATGTGCGCAGTCATCAAAAAAATACATAAACTACTGCAACTTACTCTAAATACCCTAAACACTTATCATAGAGAAACGTATATTCTCCTTACCAATACTTTAAATGAATGACGCACTATTAACCATAACCGAAATAGATAATATCGAAATTGCCCGTACAGTCGAATGCGAGATCTCAGAACTTGGCAGACTCATACAAATTAATAAGAATGACCTCACTATTATCTCTCAAAACATTAGGAGTATTTATTGTAATTTTGATGATTTTGTGCTCAACTTATCAAATTTTCCAGAAACAGATATACTAACGGAATGTAGGTTAAGTTCTAACAAACCTATTTCCCAACTGAATAATTATGAGTCCTACTATACTAAACGGCAGCTAAACCAAAATGATGGGGTAGTTGTGTATGTTAAACAATCCTTAAAACCAAAAGTTAAGGAAGTTGAGCTATCACAAGCGTCCTGTCTTCAACTGGACGTTCTCAATAACATAGTGCTATGTATCTACCGCTCCCCCTCAAACACAAACACGGATAGCTTCATAAACTCCCTTAATACGTGCCTAGATAAATTAAACTCTCACAAAAGCATTATCCTAGCGGGAGACATAAATATAAATATTAAACCTAAAGAAATAGAAACGTCCCATGAGCATAACAATAGGAATACTTACCTTAATATGTTGTCATTGTATGGAATACTACCTGGACATACGCTACCCACTAGAGAAAGAAACTGCCTAGATCATTTCATGTTAAAAATTAACAAAAAGAAGTTATCAGCATTTATAGCCGTACTTCATACCTCTATCACTGACCACTTTACAACATTTTTGTCGCTGTCTAAACTAAAAAACACCAGATTTTTTAAAAATCTGCTACTATTATTGATTTTGAATCAGCTATGAAAGACTTGCAGGAAAATAATCTAGCTGAACTATTGTTTTGTAATGACCCAAATCTACTGACCAACCTTCTCATAAATAAACTCGCTAATACTTTAAAAAGCAGTAGTACCACCCACATCATATCAAACAGTAAACAGATTATTAAACCGTGGATTACCAACGGTATACTACGTTGCATAAGAAACCGTAATAAATTACAGAAACGTTATCAATCTGATCCGTACAATGATATTACAAAGATAACCTACAATAGATACAGAAATTACTGTAATAATTTGATAAAAAAAACTAAAACGTAAATATGAAAGAGATCTGCTAGCAAAATCTGTTACAAATAATAAGCTACTCTGGAAAAATATTAAAGATATCACTTATTCCACCAAATCAAATAATCGCAACTCTGAACTAATAAATATCAAGTCCTCCCCTCTTGAATCAGTGAATTTTATCAACGATCAGTTCGCCAACGTTGGTAAACAGTTGGCTCAGCAAATTCGGCCTAGTAATAATTACTCTACAAAGCAACATACCAAACAACTTGCACAGTGTAATTCTTTTGTCCTTTTGGATACTGACCCCAATGAAGTTGATCGAATCTTGATGGGCCTTAAGTCTGATAGTGCCCCCGGGTGGGATAATGTCTCGACTAAATTTCTGAAACACATACGAAAGGAAGTTGTTCCAGTAATAACTCACCGTGCTAACCTCTGCTTCCAAAGCGGCACCTTCCCTGACCTACTGAAACACTCCATTATTACTCCCGTTCATGAGGGGGGGACAGGGATGATGTCAACAACTACAGGCCAATATCTGTTTTACCATCCATTTCTAAAATACTGGAAAAATTAATTAATAATAGACTAACAACATATTTTTCTAAATTTAATTTACTATCCTTCTCCCAATTTGGCTTTAGACAAGGCTTATCCACTGAGGATGCAGTTACAGCATTGAGTTTTCTAGTAACTGAACATCTTGACAAGGGCAATAAATGCCTGACTGTTTTTGTAGACCTTAAAAAGCTTTTGATACCGTCTCTGTCCCTCTACTTGTGAGAAAACTTGAAAAACTTGGAATAAAAGAAACCCCTCTGAAATTGCTCAAAGACTATCTTTCGTCTAGGAAGCTAAGAGTTAAGGTGGGTGAACTGACCAGTAGTAACGTAAAGGTCATATATGGCGTTCCCCACGGCAGGGTACTGGGCCCTACACTTTTCCTGGTATATTTAAACGATCTTTGCAATATGCATATCAACAATGCAAAACTTTTTCATACGCCGATGATACCGCTATCGTTTTCTCTGGGAACTCCTGGCAAGATGTGAAACTCAAAGCTGAGATGGGTATGGCACAAGTAGCTAATTGGCTAAACAATAACATGCTCACTTTAAATACATCAAAAACCAATTACATTTGCTTCAGCATTAACAAAAGTAGTCAACCAAGTGAGGATCTCAAACTAAGAATACACACTTGTGGAGATACCAATAACAGATACTGTAACTGTTTATGTATCAAACCAGTTACTGAGACTAAATATCTAGGCGTGATAGTCGATCAGCGATCATCCTGGTATCCACATCTTGAACTGATCTCAAATAGGGTTAGGAGATTAAGCTGGATCTTTAAAACACTTCGATATCGGACCTGAGCGATTGTATGAGGCTTCAAAGAGATCTTGATGTCCTTCAACAATGGTGTTTCAACAACAATATGACGCTCAATGTTAAAAAATGCCAGACTATTACATTCACGAATAAAGTGAACTACATTAAATTTGATTATCATATAGATGGATCGGTATTGAGCCGAGTATCAGTCATTCGTGATCTAGGTGTACTCTTTGATTCATCCCTGTCCTTTCGCGATCATATAGATACTATAGTTGCTAAGGCTAAAAGAATGCTTGGCTTTATAATCCGCATGTCAAAACCTTTCCGCAATTATAGTAGTATTATTCTACTCTATAACACACTGGTGAGGAGCACCTTGGAGTATTGTTCCACTATTTGGTCTCCCTATTATTCAAGTTATATTCATAATGTTGAATCTGTTCAGGCCCGTTTTGTTAGGTATCTATGTGTGAAGAATGGGATCCGAAAAGCTTTACCTGATTACAATGATAGGTTAAGGCACTATAAGATGATTAGCTTAAAAGAAAGACGGTGCACTTCTGACTTACTGATTCTTCACAAAATTATTAATGGTTCCATAGATGCGCAATTGATTAATTATTTTAACTTTAAGACTAGCCAACGTAGCAAACGACATCATCGTATTTTTCAATTGCCTACATCTACCTTAAACACCACTTTTAATAGCCCCCTAACACGTATGGCAAGGATATATAATGAAAGGTCCAATTTGACGGTTTACCCTATCGAGGTTTTCTCTATGAGTTTCGTTTCATACAGACGTTCCCTATATAAACAGTGCGAACAATGTACGCCTATATAGCTCAAAGTGTTTAGTTTTCTATGGTGTTCTAGATTTAGGTTTACTGGACACACTTTTTATTTTTTCTTCTTGTCTCTAATTTTCATTATGTCAATGCCATGCATGCCTGTTATTTGCACGGTTACTGAAATGCCGATCTTAGATGTAAGTTTATTTGAAATGTAAGTGATAGTGCTGTTGGTGTGCTTATTATAAATAAATAAATAAATAAATAAATATATTGTTCCAACAAAAATCACCAGTAAACGAGACCCCCCAAGAAATGTTCTAAATGAGATCTCAATACTCAATACTCAATACTCAAATACTTTATTGCATTCCATAATGTGTACATAGAACAGTTGGTATATTAAAACATCGAATCAATTATGGACCCTGTCGGGCATAGCAAAGTTAATTTTTAACAGGAGAGAGGATGAAGGCGCTTTTTGTTTCTCTTGATCTACATGGCACTAGCGCAGTCTGTCTTGTTATATTGCATCCCTATATGGGGAGGTGCAGCGATAACTAATCTTATAGCCGTGGAGCGACCCCAACGAGCTCTGATAAAGATAATGTATTTTTAAAATAAAAGACATCCTACTGATATCTTATATAAAATTATTGATCTACTTTCCTTAAGAAAACTGTACATTGTCCAAATAGTCTTAAAAAAAAACATAAAACCCTGCCATATGATCCAAACTTATTACGGAAAAGGAGGACAGACATTGTTGCACGAATTCCAAAGACTAAAACTATGTTTGCTTGTAGGCAATTTAAACGGTCTGCTCAACTATACAACAAAATAAACAAACATATTTACATATACACAAAAAAAAGTTATGAATGTAAGAAAATAATAACTAGTTGGATAAAGACACATATGATGAAACAGAGGCACTTTTGGAGCACATAAAGTAGCAGATACACACACAACCATACACAAACACATACACTCTCACTTACACTTTAACATACACTCTCTTATACAGACAGACTATGCACAGGTTTTCAGACTGTAATCACACTCGCACTAACATACTAGTTTTGATTTGATATTTTAAACACCTACGGATTTCTTGTAAATAGTTTAATATTATGCTGTACTATGGAAGAGCGGAGTCTCCTAACACAGGCATTGTTTGCTTAAAAGGAGGCTTCAAACACGAAACCCTGTTTTGTAAACTGAAGCATAAATAAAAGCAAAAAAAAATAGTGGAAGCGCTACTAAAATATTACTCGAATGACAGAAAAAAAGTGATAAATTTCTAACACCTTTATTAGATGTCTTCGAAAAAAAAATGCCAATAGTGACTGTTACTCGTCTGGAGTTACCGTGTTTCGGCTCCAGAACGATGTAAAATTAACCGTGTACTTGTATTAATATACAGAGACGGAGTTCTGAGTTAACAAACATGAAAAACACCACAATTGAGAACCTCTTCCTTTTTAAAAGTCGGTTAATGTTGGATCGGGTAATTACGGCGACAATAAGAACGATAAGTGGTACATTTTCAATAACTATATTACCCCAAAAACAGTTAATTATTGTAATTTTTGCAATGAACACACCACAGACGATTACTTTGTATAACAGTTAAAAATAAAGTAAACAAAACATACCATGGAAAACACGAATTAATTTAAAACTAATTTTTAACAGGTACCTACAGCCTACAGCCTCTAGACACATGTATAAATTAATGGCCTACGTTCCGACGTGTGTTTCTATATTTGGAAAGGGTTGAAAAAGCAAATGTTACGTAAGGGTCAGGAATAGGCACGCTGTCTATTAGTGATGGTATTTTAACAGTAGGGTTGAAAGGTGACTTGCAAAACCATTATAATTATAATTTTCAAGCGATTTATTGGATAGTTTTGACGCTAGGTAGGTACAATTAATACAGGGTCATAAAGAGTCTGGTGTATAATGGCAAGTAAGTGGTAAACTCTTCAAAATCATCTGAATATAACCTCATTTAGCCAATTATAATATTTCTTAAAATAACATAACATCGCGCCTTATTTCCCCTAAAGGATGAGCAGAGGTGTACCTACAGTATACATCCACATTTCGTCAGTTATGTTTAAGTCCCGTGTAATAGGGGGCGAGCCTATTGCCATCTACCTGGTACAAATCTAGACTCCGAGGCTGCTACCGAGAAATTCCAGGTAGAAAAAGCCAATAACATTGTGCCCAACCTGGGAATCGAAGCCAGGACCCCTTGCGTAGTAGAAGCGTTTGCAACCACTAAACCGACGAGGCAGGCATAAAATAGAGTATTAATTTTTATTACATACTATTTGACCCGACAGACGTTGTCCTGTTTTAACGATGAATATTGAATTCGCATTGGTATAATATTAGAAAAGTAACTTTCTTATTTTTTTTTTTTATAAGAACCTTCTCCCGACAATAACAAACACAACAAAAAAATAATTTGTAAAATTGATCCAGCCGTTCATGTGTGATGGCGTGACCAAGGGAAAAATAGGGATTTATTTTTATATATTACTAGCTGACCCGAAGACGGCGACAGATGCAAATTCAATATTCATAGTAAAAACAGGACAACTGTTTAACTACGAATATTGAATTTGCATTGGTATAACTAATGCGCAACTTTCTTAAATTTTTATTTCATAAGAACCTTCTCCTGACTGTGACAAATGACAAAGACAAAAAAAAAGAAAGAAAGAATGAAAAAGTATTTATTGTGACTCTTCGGTCGAGCAGCTGGGCCACTAAAAGAAACCAACGCATACCGAGACAGGAACATTGCCGGCCTCTTACAAGACAAACTTACACACTTGATTAGAAACCAAACAAATACGAAAAGATTAAGTTTTAGAATAAGATTAACTATACTATGATGCTTGCCAGGAACCATGCAATTAGACTTCCTTTTCAGTAGGCATGTCGCAGCCAAAAACACGCGCAAAGTCCTCCTCAGAGCGGATGCAGTGAGTAGACTTGCCATCACCCTGCTTAGCCAGAATGCGACCGAACTTCGTCCATATGTACCTCCAGCCGAGACGGCTGCCAGCTTCACGCACACGGTAAAACAATTGTCTGTTTGTTTTGGTGAGCCTGTCGTTGAGAAAGAATCGACGCGGGGGCACGGGGAGACCAAGGTCCGCAGTTGTAGCGCCGCGCCGCACGCGCGCGCTCTGCAGCAGGTCGTCGCGCAGTGCGCGCCGCGTCAGGCGCACCACAATGCGCCACCCGCGCGCTGTCGCCGCCGCTGCTCCTCCTGGGCTCGCTCCGCTAACCGGACTCGCGCCGCCTGCAGAGCCTGTGTGTGCCTCTCGCTCGGCTCGCAGGCCCACCCGTTGCGCGAACACTATGTCCCGTTCGTCGAGGGTCACCCCAAGTTTTGCCGCCACCAGCCCGACAGTGTGCAACAAGTTCTCCCCCGAAGTCTCTGGGATGTTGGCGATCTCGAGGTCGGAGCCAAGCAAATCCTGCTCGCGATCGTTGAGGTCAAGCTGCAACTTAAGAACAATGCGTTCGAGCTGGCTTACTTTGCCGTCTGGCACTGCCGCACTTTGCCGACTCTCTAGTGCCTCAATCCTGGCTTCCAAGCCGTCAACCCTCTCGGTACAAACCCCCAACGACGAGTGCAGGCCGGCCATCTCTCGACGAAATTCGCGCATTTCGTCGCGAACCTCCCGCAGCTCGGAACGGAAGAGCCTAATCTCCTCACGGAGGGTCAGCTGCGTATCTGGCGAGGGCTCCCCATCAGCACCCTGCTCGCTGCCAGCCCGAGACAGTACCTTCCCTTCGGCAACGGGGGGCTTGGTCTGCTTACCCCGAACCTGAGTCGCCGCGACCGGTGACCTGATCATGACTCCTTTGGATGCCGCAACCGTAGCTGCTGCCGCCACCGCAACAGGGTCCGCTACGGATCCAGATACTGACTCCACAGGGGCTGCCGCCGCTGTTGACGCTGCTGCTGGAGTAACAGCGGGACCACTACCCAGGTCCTTGACGGGTGTGGAGCTGTTGTCTCCCCTGGGCAACTTTTTCCTGCACTCAGGGCACAACCAGTCACTGCTAATCTGCGTCGGATCGGGCAAAAACAAGCAAGCGAGGTGATACCTGTTGTGGCACGCCGAGTTTCCGCAAGCAGCGCCACCTTTTGCCGAAAGAAACCTACCGCAGGCTGCACACTTCACCATAGTACGGCTAGGAGCAACTAGATGTCGCACGCCTTTCTCGCGGCTCTACTGCGACGATAGATGGCGCCTGCTACTCAACAAATTATTGATTTGCAAACACAATCTGTGGCAAAGGTGTCAAAAGTTGTACAAAAAGTTACACTTTTAGGGGGTATCGCGGCACAAAGTAACCAACAAGTAACTTTAACGCCAAATTGTTGATAAACTTCAGAATATTTTTTTGCGGTTTTACACTACCGAACTGCTGTTAGATCGCTTTAGGAACAACCACACGCGTGAGGAACACTACAGTGCTAATCTAAATACGAATTATAGTGTGAACTGAAAGGTTTTTTATTTTTTATGAGTGCTGACACGAACAGCTGATGTGTACCGTAATTCGTCCGTGACGTCAAAAGAATTAGCTAAATTGATCCAGCCGTTCACGTGTGATGCCGTGACCAAGAGAAGTAGGGATTCATATAAATATACATACACCGTGAAATTTAAATGGTTGTTTTCCCGCGGCAGAACAACTTGCCATAAGGAGTACTTTCGAAGCATAGAGTAAAAGTAATAAAATTAAGATTTTTTTGTTTCAAAATAATTTAAAAAATATTCATCAACTCGATAAAACACTACTCAATAGTAACACTACAGGTGACTTGTAGGTAGGTACTACTCGAAACGCATGCACCTCCAACCAAAGGGAACAGCGATGCCTATATGTTAAAAGCAAAATAAACTCTCGCACGTGGTGATTTTTCACAATGATTAATCTGCCATTTTTTGTTTCTAATATTTTATTTAATTATAAAACGATTGTATTACCAAGACAAAACCATTTCGCTGCGGAAAAACAACCATTAAAATTTCACGGTGTATATATAGATATATATTCATTTCGTAAAGCAAAGCGTGTGGGTTTGTTTATTTAGTGTATTTAGTTTGTGTTACTGAAACTGAAAAAGTAATTTCAACACGTAGCGCGTCTATCAAAAGGCGTTAACGTTTTTTAAATCCACGTAGCTAACAGCCCTAGTGGTCAGGCCCATCAAATATTTACACACTGCCTTTCTATTATAGTAACGTGCTCCTGAATTAATAATAAAGCTAATACTATAACTATATGTGCTGTTGATGTACATATATCGTCATCATGACCCTACAGCAGTCCATTGCTGAACATAGGCCGCTCCAATTGCACGCCATTCGGCTCGATTCTCGGCAACTCTTACCCAGCTGCTAACAGCCATCCTACGAAGATCGTCGCTCCACCTAGCATGAGGGCGTCCTACCTTACGGTTTCCGATTCGCGATCTCCACTCCAGAACACGTCTACATATACCTTGCCGGGAGGCTTATAGAACCTGCAAGAAGCTGATACACTGAAGAGTTTAGGTAAATTCCTACCTAAATGTTTCTCTATTATTTCCATACCATAATCTAATAAGATTTTTAGACGTTGTCGTAAAAATAAACTTGGGATTTGAAATTTTTGCTATTTCAAATTCCAAGTTTATTTGTTTAAAATCAGAAAGTACTTGCTAATTCCATGATTAAAATGCATGGGTCTTCCAGCTTTGACGTTTTAAATGTCTTTTTTTAACGAATTGAAAATCATTCTGTCATAACTTGTCACGTAACTTTGATGGAAGAACAATAGAAATTCCTCTTTGCAAGAAATTAGAAATTGTTCAGTAATATGTCCAAGGGGAATAAAATAAATGGCATGAGGAGAGAGTCGACATAGTCGATATCGACTCCTTCCAACATAACTATTCTAAATTGTAAGTACTTAGGGCAGAAGATCAGAAGTGAATACATCATTAATCCACAGCATAATTGGAACAACCTTAATTTGGTTTAAAGAAATCCATAGGAACCTACTATGCTTTAGAATGAGCAACTAGCTTCATCTTTCTAACTAACCGGCTCAATTTAATTCATAAATAATTGGTTCGTTTGAAATAAATGATTTGAGTTTGAGTTTTCGTTGGCAAACGATGTTATTCCCACGTATAGTACAGTAGACCGTTGATGGTAACCGTTTGAACTTGAGCTGGCCTAGCGTAGTCTGGACCTTCAAAATATAAGAGGCCTCTTTATACTGGTTTTGTTACTTGCGACGTGCGGCTTACTCTACGCGCCTTGACGTGCGTCAAATTAGCTTCGGGTGTTGCAATGTCTGAAAGAATGGAAGATGGAAAATGCGTCGGACGTAGGTCGGGCGTAACTTTGGTCGGATTTGTTTTCGCTCGATACACTAAGTAACGCATCATCGATAGAGTCTGTAAAATTGAATGTTTTAGTCTTTACTTGACCGTTTTGGTGTTACGCGACTCATTTTCTGTCAGATATGCGACCACCTTTATCTATACAGGTACCTGCTATATGTATTTAAAAGTTTGTAACCATTATAGTTGCGGAAGTTTCGCGGTGATGAGTGAGCCCATATTATTTTTAGATTAATATTTTTTAATATTTTACAGGTTCTGTTTACCTATGTCTAACTGGGATGTGAAGTAACCCATCACAATGTGTTGCATCTTCACGTGTTGCGGATGGATCGTAGATCTCATCCAGAGGTAATGCTCTTGTCAATAAATTACATACTTAACGTTTTGTTAAGAACCAAATTATTAAAGATGTGAAGGAAAAATTGACGTCATATTTTTTTTAACGTGCTAATTAATTTGTGCTTGGCAAATAAATTATCTAAACAAATCGCTCCGATCAAGGGCACTGGAGTAACGAAAACACTAATAGAAGAATAGAATTACAGCACAGAAAAGTTATGTAAAACTTTGATTTTTGGGGTAATTCCAAGGATAAGGGATAACTATTTAAGGCACAAAAAAGGTGCATTAGAGCCATGTGTGGTCTGAAAACAGCTGACAGCTGTGCACCGTACTTTAAATCATTGAAAATACTTACTCTACTGGCGCTATACTTAGAAATTAGTATCTTCGTCAAAAGAACGAAATGTTCCAATTCGTAGTCAGTACAAAAATTCTTTGAGTAATTATTATTATAAAACTGCATTAGTAAATAAAGTGTCCTGGGTATGGCTCCACGCATTTATAATACAATTCCAGACGCCTTATAAGAATTAAATTATACACAATTTAAGAAAAAAATTAAATTGTTGTTAATTGACGTTTAGGTCTGACATCAATTATGGTATTAATTAATATGTAATTGTTTAATTTATTTTCTAATTTAGTACTCACTATAACTATTATACATGATTTACAAATATTTTTAGTAAATTTTTACTTGTAATCATCATCTAGATTACCATAGATACCATATTTGTACGAGTCCTGGCATAACATAGCTCTCTGTTCACGAAACATAAAATCTGTACTTTTTTACCTATTTTAACAAATAAATAAAAATAAACAAATAAATCGATGCGTAGTTCGCATGTGGCGAAGTAGTTGCCGCCACAGAACTATACATAGCTGCCGAAACATAAGTGTATTGTGGAAACACCTTTTCGTAAATCTCGGCGAATACACTTGTGATGTTATGTTTGTTTGGACAGAATATGGACGTTCTCAATGTCGTGCATCATTATGTCGGCAGTGTCTTGCGTGATGATGACGACTTCCATGGCTGGCATCGCGCTGGGATACAACTACTCACTGGCTGAATACATGGACTTGAAAGGTTACTCCATACTTCTAGTTTAAGGCACCTGCCTCACCGGCCTACTCGGAAGAAACTAGCTATCGACTATTTTCTCGCTCAAGAAACGTACAATAGAGGGAGTTATAGTAAGAGTGATCAAGTATTAATAGTCGAAAGATATCGTTGGTACCGGGACCGGCGCCGTAGGGCTAAAGAAAACCAATTGGTAGCCTAAATTAGGAATAGCCAGAAGACGTCGCGGCAACCAACGCAGAAGATGGTGCCACAAGCCCATTTCTACAAGAAGTCATAGGGCACTGACTTCTTCGCCTTAGCTAGCTAGTTATGTTACCGCTTAACAGTAACCGTTATCTAATTTATGAATTTTGATCATTTTGAACTATCATTTACATGTCTAAAAGAGGGCCTATATCGTGAATGTTTTTGTTCTTCAATGAATAATAGGACTGGCTCTTTGGTCTAGTGGTCATAAGCGCTAATTCTGAGCTTGCGGTCATGGTTTCCATTCCCAGGGTGGGCCGTGTTATTTGGATTCCCATCTGGATTTTCTCAATAGCACCGTGGAGCCTGGATTTGTGCCTGGATGATGGCATGGCTCTCTCTCTATAACATAAGACTTAAACGTAGCTAGCGACCACCTACATTCGGGGGTTACCGGCGTTATGTTAAGCTATGTGGATATAAAATGAATGATTCTCTTCCAGAGACAAACGTGTCGGTGTACTTGAAGCGAGGTGTGTTCGACGACGAGATTGCCGACGACATGGATTGGCGAAGATCTGGACATCTACCGGTCGCCGGACAACTCAGGGATGATAACCGTACGATCTGAAATGTATTATAGCTAGCGTGATAGTTATTTGAATACCTTAGATTGATCGAGATTTTAATTGTAATACCTACCTTAAATCGAGGGGCTTGCGGCTAAGTAATAACATCCGCATGGGTCGATCGATAACATTAAGTTTCGCTTGCCGCGGTTGGTCCGTGGATGGGTGACCATCTTTACGTACCAAGATCCCTCCGTGCCTCGGAAGGCTTTAAACTTATCATCCTGGCTGTCATTCGTGGATCTTTGACAGTCGTTACGGGTCGTCAGAAGCCCGAAAGTCTGACCACCAGTCTTACCAAGGGGTATCGTATTACCCAGTAACTGGGTTGTGGAGGTCAGATAGGTAATCGCTCCATGTAAAATACTGGTATTCAGCTGCATCCGGTTAGACTGGAAACTAATTTCAACGTAGTTGGGAAATGGCTAGGCAGATAATTGATCGAGATTCTGCGATCAGTAATAAAAAAACAATAGAAATCTTAAATTAATTCACTTAGAGGAACAGAGAGAAGAGGTATGAGGAACATGGTGTAAAGTGCACTCATTCTCCATAGAAGAGGGAGGATCCTCTGCCAAAGTGGTGTTGTATCTCGTGGTTAACTGCCCGCCGATTCATGTCGGGACGTTGTATACATGCTAGTTGCGCGTAAATTCTGCTTGCGCGATGCAGGATTTTGCGTGACGTCGTCGCCGTCGCGTCGGTGCGGTGTAAATAGACGATGACGGTTTGTGAGTTTCTTTAAGTTCTGAGTTGAGCTGTATGACTGCTGATAAGCACGTGCACTGACGGGGACATCTCTACTCAACCTGTGTGGTTCTTTCCTCAAAATACGTAATAGTTTCAAGACTATGTCTGAACTTTAAAAGCAACGAGATTGAAGTGTAAAAGTGTTTTTCCAAACCTACTTACAGAAATGAAGTAATTTAGGCATTATTTGTCATTTTTGCCGATCGGAGAACCCATCCTACCGCTCGAATTGTAAATGCATAAATCATAAAAAACTGCCTCAGTCTTAGTAAGCCAATATATATTCGGATCGATGTAGATGTACCCTGGTAAGTATATATGTAGCTGAAATCCGTTACGAATGCCCTGACACGGAACAAAACTCGATTGAGAGTTAAAAATACGACGTCGATACCAATTGAACTTTAAGTCTTCTGAAGAATCCTTTCTTCACCTTCCCACGATCGGAGGGAAGGGGATGGTGCAGACTCAAAAAAACAAGGAATTTAACATTTTTGCTACGAAGTATTAAAACTAGACAAGGGCCGAATATGACTTTCGCCGACTAGCGGACTTTTTTAACTAGTTGGCTGCAAAAACACCTACTATTTGGCCAAGACGATCATTCCTTTCGGCGGAGTTCAGATTCGAGTTCGGTTCTATACTGAAACAGTGCTGTGTTCTGCTGTTTTTTTTTTAAATTTGTACTATATTTTTCTTCATTTAACTTCAATTATTAGAAATGAAGAGTCCGTCTTTCTGGATTTACTGTAAGGTTGGTTCTAAAATAAAAATTACCAGCAGAAAGTTACGATTTGGTTTCAATCTTTATTTTGAAACTTATATGAGAGTAAAATCTTTACTTTACTCATACCCGACTAGTCGGCATTTTTTGTCGAATAGTTGCCGAATGGTCGCCGACTACATGACCGGATATCCGGCTTTCCCGACCAGTCGGTACATCTCTAATTATAACCGAGAAATTAGAGCATATTGTAAAATTCTAGTGAAAACCGGAGCGCCAGAGGAGGATGGCTCCACCACGCTACGCTCTGGTCGTAGACTGGATGACTCCGTATTCGAAGCCGAAGACCAGCACCAATACGAGGGTTCCTTGATGAAACTCACCGCGAAACCACTCCATCTGGATACCCCCGGACCCCGAATCACCGACGATTTAGAAATGGCTGAAGTAAGAAATATCTAAACTAATTATCCTACTATCCTATCCTACTATCCTACTATATCCTTCTATATCCTAACCTACTATCCTACTATATCCTTCTATATCCTATCCTACTATCCTACTATATCCTTCTATATCCTATCCTACTATCCTACTATATCCTTCTATATCCTATCCTACTATCCTACTATATCCTTCTACAATCCGGATAGGATACTAATGCTATAGTTTTTATATAGTAAGTATAAATATAGTTTTGTATAGTAAGTTTGCATATACTGCCTAAGTTAGAGCGTGGGCGGTCGATGCGAGACGATGTCATCAATCAAAAGGATTTCATTAAAATGAGGCTGTTATTTTAGTACATAAATTAGTTTCTGCACGGAAGTCGTAAGACACCACGTCTTACGACTTCCGGGCAGAAACTAATCTAAAATAATTGTAAGCATAGAGTAAAAGTGAGATACATTTTCTTTTAGTTAAGTAAAGCAACCGTGTCAAACGAATAGTAACTTTATTTGTAAAAAGTAATAATGCTCATATTTATTTAAACTTTATACACTCAAAAAAGGTAGGTACAAAGGCGGATTTAATGCCGCAGGCATGTTTTTCTAGTCAACCAAGGGTGGTGGCTATATTCGTATGATATGTAAACGCTTACTGTAGTTTGCATAGTAAAGTCAAAGCGCTGACTGTGGATATTATCTTTAAACATAACATAACATCACGCCTTTATTCCTCGAAGGGGTAGGCAGAGATGTACCTATATTACACCAACATTTCGCCAGTTATGTATAAGCCCCATGTAAAAGAGGGCGGTCCTATTGCCATCAAGCGGGTACAAATCCAGACTGGGCTGCGAATGAGAAGTACCAGATTGAAAAACTCAATAACACTTTGCCCGACCCGGGCATCGAACCCAGGACCTCATGTTCAGCAGTAGCGCTGGTGACCACTAGACTAATGAGTACCTTTGTTCTTCGAATATAAATATCTGGATGAACGAGCTTTGCTCAGTTTTTTTTTTTGGTTTGAACTTTTCTAAAAATTAAACCAAGCTATATCGATTTATTGCCCCCGAAACCCCCTGCATACTAAATTTCATGACAATCGTTGGAGCCGTTTCCAAGATTCAGATTAAATATACAAGAATTGCTCGTTTAAAGGTAGTAGATATATTTCAGTAAAAAACAAAACAAAATTAATGTTACTATTAGGAGCGTTACGAAAAGTTACAAACTGTATTCCGAAAAAAGTACGACTAATTATTTAAAACTCCCTAGTAAAATCAAACCTTGAATATCTAATTGAGATATGGGGCTCAGTCGCTAAATGTAATCTAAACTCACTAAATAGAGTACAAAACAAAATCATTAACTATCTATATCCAACAAAGAACTTAAACATAAAAACCAACCTTCTAAATCTCACACAACTTTATACATAATACACCTGCATTCTCATTACAAAAATCACTATGAATTCCGTACAATCAAACAAACTACGTAAAAAAGCAATAACATACAACACAAGAAGTAAAAACAAGTTTCAACTAATAAATGCACGGGCACGGACTAATTACGGCAAAAAAAAAAACAATATTGGTTGATAGCACAGCTGTTCAATAACTTACTGGAGGAGTTAAAGAAGTGTGGTTGTATAAAATATTTAAAATAATCTTAAGAAACATGTATGTTCCCTGTAACGTCACCAGAGGCATATATAATAACTACAATAATTTAGATGTACGTAAAACTTTTGTATATCATTCTAAGTGAACTGTTATAGTTATTATAAGAAATAAATTCTTTAAACGTAAATGAAATTGCTATTGAGATAACCAATTATAAATCAAAAAATCAAAAGTCATTTATTCAAATTAGACTGAGAATCAGCACTTTTCGAACGTCAAACGTTATATAAACGTTGTATATGTCCTTTCAGTCTATTACGAAGCATCCTATGGGTTCTTTGGATCAGCTGAAGGCAATACAAAGTCTGATTGACTCAAGAAGGGCGATGGCCACTGGTGGAACAACGCTCTCGCCTTTGGTAAGAAATCCACATTTTCACAGAATTATTGTGGGTGCACTTTACCTTCTTAAAACGGTGAAGGAAATGAGAAAAGGCGTCGTCCTAGAACCAAACAATCGAAGACAAGTGACATTCGTCAATCCGCACTAGGCCCTCGTGGTGGAGCTGCAACAAACAAGCAGGCCAATGCAATGTGACACATCGCCTAATCGTTGTGTTATATTTTAAATAGTATGTGTACCAGCCATTACAGTTTAATTCTGACATTTAGACGTACCTTTCTTGTCTATTAATCACAAATAAAATTAATATTCCACATATTCTCTACTTGCAGGCTACCTACGCATCATTGGGGCCTATCTTACCATATCTTCCCTCGATTAATAACCCTAACGATCCCACGAACCCCGAGATTCAATACAGGCGCATGATGGCACCCGGGTCTAATTTCAGGCGTTATGATATGGAACCAGGGCCGGCCAGGAGTCAACCTATGCAGAAACTTAACCCGGCTAGATTTGCCGTGCCTGATCCAGCAAGCTTGGAATCCAGAGTTGACTGGGTAGCTCCAAAATCTGGTGGTATTTTCATTCATAGTGCATTGCCTGAATTTTTTATTTCGTCACTTACGTACCCACCACCGGTCACTGTGCGGCCCTTGACAGTAAGACCTACGAGGCCGCCGGTGTCTGAGATCCACCCAGATGCAGACAGCGTTAGCTTTCCATACAATTTTAGCCCAAAAAGATCGTCTCCTACATATCCGACTAATATGCAAACGGACCAGGAGCTGATGGACAAAAGACCTGATTTTTACAATGAGAAGACTTTACTAGAAGGTGAAGAAATGAGGTTAATATTTAATATTTTCTATGACATTATCAAGTACAGTTTACAGTTCCAAGAACCATTTGTAAAGAAAAGTCTAAGAACTGAAACTTTTATGACGTCACGAAACAGTTACTGAAACCATAGCTTAAGCAGATCAGGCACCCACTCACATAAACACACCTATACTCACCCCTATATAGCAATCTAAACTCACACATACACACCTACACTCAAACAAAAGCACACCCGGAAAAAAGTAGAGACTCCCTTTACCTAATCATTCAGTTATTTCAACTATTTTTACTTTAGTCCCTTCGTTTCTTATCTTCAAAATTAATTGTACCTATAGTCCAGGTTATTGTTACTAAAGTGCACATAAGTCATTTTTAAGTAACTATTATAACATTCATAATGGACTGATGGCTGATCCCTGAAACACAGGTTTTTCCTAGCATGAGGTTCACTGATCATTTATTTTGTATCAGGCTATTTGCACGCTTAAATTAAGTGACAACTTGTATCTGTATACCTTTTTGGTCAAATAAAAAAATAGAATAGGTACTAATTATATTGTCCACTTGGTAATCGTGGCTGTGCAAAGGTTTCTATCAAAATCCGTTTTGGTTTTCAATATTTACTGAAGCTAACAAACGTTTTAACCTTAGCTTTTCCATCTAGGACAATTGTTATAGAAAATAATATAAAGATGGAATACTATCATGGTTTTAGTAGCGCGCGAGTATGACTCGTAATCCACACGAGTCGTGAACTCGATGCATCGTTACGTACTTACAATGCGTACGTTACATTGCTATAGCTCCGTCTACAAATAGCAGGTCACACGCGCAAACAGTTTGCGAATGCAATGCCCTTCTGTAAAAATCACACCGAGAAAACTTATCCTAGGAATTTACACTATTGACAGCTCACTTCACCTAAGTCTTCACTGGGATTTTTTTCTGAATATGTATATCGGCTGTAGACGGCAATACCATATTAATATTTTTTTAAATTAATTGTTTACAGCAAAGACGATATCATGGGTATACCAAAGATGGGGATGAAGACGCCTGAAGAGGAATACGAGGACGAAATAAAAGGTCTCCCAGTTCGCAAGCGTAGGAGTATCATAATCAGTACACTAGTCAGAGACGCAAAAAAACGTACAGAAAGAAATTTTATGCAACCAGTTAGCACTGAAAGTACAAGAAACAATGATAATTTAAGTTCAGTCAAAAATATTTTTACGACTACCATTCGAACAACTAGAAACAATATGGATACGAACTCCGAAAATAACTTTACAACTGACAAAAACCATAGAGTGGTTGAAGAAATGAACTATTCACAGATCGGCACTAAAATATCCAACAAAAACAATACTAATAAGCAGGTGGATATTAAAAAAAAACGCAAATCAAATCTGGTAACTAACTTTAAAAAACTTAATTTAAAAAAACAAGCTAAAATTATTCGTAAATTTGACCCAAGAGAGAACAAAAAACAGAAATCATCGCTCGACCGTCTCGTTACGTTAATAGCAAGGAAACAAGCAAGTAGTGTGGCAGGAACAATGCCAGAAGCCAATGTGACTAAAAGTGTTGTTAAAAAGATCAGAATTAAGAAAAGACGAAAATCGTTTGAAAGGCAAATAGTCTCTCGTAAGTATTTACCAAATAGTGCAGCCACAAGGGTTAAAAGGAAGCAGCCGTTTAGCAACCAAGAAATATTAAATAGTGTCAGTGTAGGCTTAAATGAAGCAGGGTTGTTGAGGAACCCAACGTCTTCAACATTCGTTAAACTATTGCAGGCTACCCTCATCGCGTGAAGGTGACATGTTGTACTGTCTTTTTTTTTTGTATGGTGACTGTTTTTGTTTGAAGCGTAACAATGTCCTGTCTTGTGTTATTAAAATGTACTGGCTCCCTTTATCGTTTTTTCTGAATGCACCGATGAATGGTAATTAGCTTAATATCTAATTGCTAACCAAGTATGTAACAGTTTAGGTACCTACCGGGGACAGACCGAAGCGTAAAATAAGCATTTTTTATATTATCAGATACGATTTGTAAAAGATTTTATTTACGCTAAGAGCAATAAACGATAAAATTATTACGTGGATCATAAAATTCGGATACCACGTGGTAAGAAAGAGACCATTTTGTCTCTAAAAACTGATGGTCTAATAAATTCTTATAGAGAGCTTTATAATGATAACCATAACGTAAACTAAAGAAGCTCTAACGTAAACACTAGATGGGCAACGCTATCACGAACACACTTCTATTAAATTAATTTACACAGGCTGAATTGGCAAAAAGAAACTTCTGACGGTCAGTAGGAACAAAGCCAGCCATATTCCTTCACATTTGCGTCAGTTTCACAGTGTCCATTAAACGCATTGTATTGTCGCTCCAACAACGGGTAAGCGGAGTTAAAACATTTCTGTTATCACGATGCTATTTGCTTGTACACATGCACTGTGGGTAAATAAACTGCGCTCAACACTTTAGATGGCTCTATTAATAGTGCAGTAGTATTGGTATCTTTCGCGGTTGATGAAACACAAACGATATGTTAGTGATCGTTCAACGAGGTACCAATTAAAACAAATGGTAAACGAACGTTTGTCTAGCATTCCTGTATGAACACTTTTGTGCAATAATTTCGTAGTACGAAGTTACGTGTAGTCTTAATTACCTTGTTTCTCCAACATCAAATGGTGCTGTTTCCCTTAAACATCAAGGGAAAGTACAGTTTCATAAGGTGTATTTTCACGGACTCGTAAAACCGTTTTATGTTATTAACATGTGTGGAATTTACGTACAATTTATTTGGTTAAACGCATGTAGGAGAATATTAGACGATCCCACGGCGCAGTTTGGGAGGACGATAAATTATGAGTCATAAACCTTTATCCAAGAAAATCTTATTTCACGTTGAAACTCTTGATAGTATCTTGGATCTTGGAGAGATACGGCGCGGGAATATCTTTATGTTCCAAAGTTACTGTGCGCCCAACCGAGAAACTTTCTCTCCGGGAATTTGCGAATTCAAGGAGCAGAAATTTTACGAAAAGGAACTGTAATTATTATCTCCAACGGAGTACAATGATGGCATTACGTTTAATTCGTCTGGATTCAACCGCTTATTTTTTCAATTTTGAAATAAAATTTATAATTATCATTATGGAAGAGAGATCTTTTTGAGATATTCGTAGATTAGGAAGTGAAAAGTTAATTGATATTTTGTTTCAATATTCATACATTAATTATTATATTTGGGATTAAAGGATATTTTAATGCTTTTCTTTGGTCAGCAATCAGACCCATAGATGTATGATCACGACAGTCATAAACCTGTTGGAAAAAGAACTCAGTATTTGCAAATAGCGTAGTAATACTAAACAATAATTAAATTAGACCTTATCTTTCCCCGTCTATGACACAAAATGTTATAAAAATATTCACTAATTAGTAAAGAAAATTGTTTCAACTGAATAAACAAACTAAGCAAAACGAGCTATCTGCGTGGAAATGCAAACGACGGTAATTACCGGTTTACGGCGGCTTATCTACCGACAGCGATGAGACACGCAGCATCGCGCCAAACGCTGAAGAAAGGTAAGCTACATATTTGCCAAAACAACAAGTTCGACAAACTCACGGATATCTACCGGAATATCGCGGAAACTGATCTGCTGACAGTACATTGTTACGTCAGTTATAGACTTCGGCTCGATTGCCTCTCAAAGAAAATACGAATCAAAGTTTATGTGTGGGACTATTCGTAGCACATGTGTAACGTACGTGTAAAACACTAGAAGCATACGCGTAGCCACATGAGACCCCCGTAGCATTCACGTAACACATGCATATGCATAGCATCCGCATATATCCGTCGTACTATGCGTGTAGTACTCGCGTAGCGTACGCGTAGCACACGTAGCATGCATGTTGATAATTCACTTCGTTTTTTTTTGTATTTTAGGTAAGTACTTGAAACGAAACTGGGAACGTTAGATAAAGTTTTTGTTAATATAAACAGAGAAAAAGTATGGAGTAAATGAGAATTATTTATTATGCTGCTTGTAATAATCTTAGCACCATAAAAGAAGGGCCTAAAATAGTTTCATAGGATCACTCTTGTCACCTACATTATCTATTCCCTATAAAACGTTAGCCAGCCGCCATTCTATTCAAGCTGAGCACTTACGAGTGTTTAAATAGAGGATCCACGTTGTGAAGCACTTAAAACTTGTACAAGTTTCTAAAACGTGCGCCAAGTGCTACCTTCATATATAGGATGTTGCTAGACATGTATAGAATTGAGGCCGAAAGACGCAGAGATTAGAGATCCCTGGGAAAGAGACCCAGATTGTAAGCAGTAGCATATTTTGAATAATAATATTTTTTTATTATGTTGGATAAAATAGGTTTTTTTTAGGGTGGAAAATCATCAAATATTTTCTCCCGCTCTGGGTGGAGCAGGAGAGCGTATCAGAATTTTACTGACTAAAACCCAACCGTGTTCCCTCAGTTGCCTGCGTGCCAGGGGTGACGTTATCTATTTCGAACAACCCGCACCCCTGGCAGGCATCGGCCCTTGCGGACTCCACCAGTTGGTGCTGATATGAATAAATGTTTAAATGTTTTCTGTCTAACCTTTAGGGAATAATACTGCCCTGCTAATTGTTAATGCAGTACTTGCAAAAAAGTGGTTTCGAGAAAAACGCGGAAGTCTATAAGTAAAGTTTTCATGCAAGTACCTACTATGAATCTCGTTATCAAAAAAACATTCTTCCAGTACCCAAATATTTTTATTTTTCCCATATAAGTTTGCCTCTAAGGATGACATTTCTGCAAAAAAGTGAAAACTCGTAAGTGTCGATTACTGCAGATACAATTAGCAGGGCAGAATAATAGTCCTCCAGACCGATTTCAGCCATGGCGACTAATCGCAGCGGACCAGTCTTCGACGCGGGAGATATTATAATGCACAAGCGTGTGCGCAGACACAGGTGTACTCTTCCCTCACTCTTTTAATCTGATGGAATGGCAATCCGACACGACCGGAGAGAGATCAGGCGCAGAGCCAACGGCTTAGCGTGCTTCACGAGGAACGGGAGTATCACACCGCAAACTTCCATATTCCGAACTGTTAAACTAAACGTGTAAAACGTTAACTTACAAACTCCTAATAGAAAACTCAACTAACACTTTGCCCGGGAAAAAAACCCCCAACCCAAACAAAATCTCTGAAAAGTAAAAACTTAATATTTATTGGCCTTTTAAGTTGTAGGTAATATTTTGATCAAGGCATTGTCACGTCGGGGGACGGCTAATGAAAATGCTAGACCTCCTTTGTTTGGCGTTTTCATTGACCGTCCCCGACTTGAAAAAAAAAATATTTGTTGGCCTTTTAAGTTGTAGGTAATATTATGATCCTGATCATAATATTACCTACAACTTAAAAGGCCAACAAATATATATTTTTTTTTACTTTTTAGAGTTTTTGTTCAGGTTGGGGGTTTTTAAATTTTAAATTTAATTTTTATTTCCTGCTTTTGAAACTTAATGTCTCGCTTAAATCTGCACAGCGTTGCGTATGTTTCCCACAGTGAAGTTTGTTACTAATTTATCCTCATTCCTCGTCCTGATCACCATTTATCCATAACATGGAGACTTTTTCAATGAGCCCAAACACGATACTTCTGCTTTTTGTCGGTGAGTAACTTGGGTATCCTGGAAATTCCAGGTGTTGGTCCAGCATCAGTTCTAAAGTTTTGTTCGTCTAATACTCGTATCATTAGACGAGCAAAGTAACCTAGACATCAAGTTATAGAATACCAAATTTCGACTTGATCAGACCCGTGGAAGATGCTCAAATCCCTTCATCAACCAGAAAAGAGCTGATAATATTCAAACGGCTGAACCGATTTTGATGAAACATGTCTAAGAACACTCCCCGACTAATTCACCTTTCAACCAAAAAATACAAAATCAAAATCGGTTCATCCGTAGAATCTATACACATAATAAATTCGGTATTTGTGCCTTTTGTATGACTGCGTTGTTCTTCAAAACTGCGCACCGTATTTTGATTGTTTTTCACCAGCATTTAGGTAATTTATTACGAAAGTCTTATAAAATACCTAACCCTAATTATCCTACGGGAACATGCTACCGGGACAAAAAGCCTAGTAGCTTATGGTACTCCTTATAACATCAGCTATCTGCCAGTGAAAGTCCCGTCAATATCGGTCCAGCCGTATCTGAGATTTCACAAAACAAAAAAAGGAAGACAGACCGACAACATTTTTAAACGGTTTTATTTAGCTTGCCCAGTTTCTTGTGTTTTTTCGGTAATTTTTTTCGAAATTGTTTTTTTTTTGTGTTCTAAGTAGGTACCCTATTTACTTTCATGAGCATTTAGTAAAAAGCTGTTATTTTGACATTACAAAGAAACTTAAATTTTTATCTATTTGTGTTTATGTATATTTGTATAGATGTCGCGTTGTAGGTTATGTGTGTAAATTAATTTAGCAAAAAATGTAATACTTAAAACGTTATTTTTAAAGTGAACTAACAGCAGCTTTCTCAGCATACAGGGATAGCTACTGTGTGTTCATAGCTTAATGTGTGTAGTGAGAACAAACATAATGGGTTTTAGTATTTAACTCTTGTTTATACTGCCTTTATAACGACTTTCTACGATGGTGCTATTCACTATACATTTAGGGGTTCATACATAAACGTTGTTTAAAGTTATGATTAGCGATTGATAAACCATACATTTTCGTCGTTTAAACGTCTCTTACCTTTAAGCAAAGTTTATAAATAAACGAGTATAATTATATATAGAAAAGAGTTCTTGGAAGGACTCGAGGGAGGCCTTAGCCCCGCAGTAGGACAGCATAGGATAAAAAAATATATATATATGTACATAAATATGTATATATATCAGTGTTAAGGCAGACACGGACAGCCTGAAGCAGCCAGTATCGACTGCTTCAAGCTGCGACTGCATAGCAACCTACAGTCTTCTACGTACATACATACACGGAACCGCTCGAGCAGTCGCGACTGCTTCGGGCGTTCCGCAGCGCGGTGAAATTTCATCGTGCGGTTAAACATTTACCTGGCATACATTGACTGCTCGAGCTATTGACTGCTCGAGCTATTGACTGTTCTCGCGCAGTCTCTCCGCCTGCGCTCTTCATTTGTGACTCTTCTTTTTGCGACTTGTTGAGCAGTTATCAATGGCAGCTTTAAGCTGTTGACTCTGACTGAAAGAGCGATCCGTGTATGTTGATCTCTGGCTAACAGCTCGAACAGTCCGTGTATGGCCGGCCTTAAACTAAACCCTAGAAACAATCTGAAAAGCAATCGAAAAATTATGTTGGTGCCAATCATGACGATATCTAAATCGGAGTAGTCACTTATTTGAAAACATTATTTATCTTTCTCTTATTATATGCCCAAAGTGTCTCACCCACAAAGACATCGCTTTATAATTTATTTTAACGAATTTTTTGTGCCAAAATTATCTTTTAAGGAAACAAAGAAATTAATTAACAGACAAAACATCAAGAGCCTTGTTTCTTCCCACTCCGCAAACTCAACATTTTCCACCACCTACGGTTTTTCTGTTATGGTTACAATTACAATTCGGAATTATCATCTGACATGCGTGACATCCAGCGTTCAAACCCAAGGGTTTCTATAAACATTAGATAACATAAAAATAACAATACTAGCTTCGCTCGCGGCGCCATCCACATATTCAACTTGAAAGGACGTGAGTAAGTTCTTAGGAAGAAAAATAGCCGCCTTTTTAGACACCAAGCTATCAGTCACACATGTAAATGTACCACGGACAGCGAAAACTCATATTCACCTACAAATTGTTTTTTTATTTTATTACTGATTGCCCCATTGGTATTGTGGTCGCAAGAGAAACAGCTGGGATTTTTCCAGGAAATTCTTGAAAGCAGGCTCCGGCCTGCTTTCAAAAATTTCCTGGAATCTGAATAACAATAAGATTGTCAATTATTACATGAGAATTCAAACATAACAGGCGATACAAATAGAAAACAGAGAACTTAAAACTGTTATACAGAACCCGACCAACATTGTCAGTAATTCCGCCGGTATGGGGCCAGGACAAGTGGCACCTGAGTGGCTGGATCCACCAGGTAAAAAGCAAGATGTCGCAGATACGGCACGAACACGGCTTATCACTCCATGCTCGCTTCAATATCTAGCTCACTATCTCTTCGAACATCCGTGTGACACGTCAAAGGTATATCTCATCATTCAGACTTTTGCTAGCTTCACACTTATATATGGGTCGAGATCGATTCGTATGAAAAAAATAGATTTGATTTGATTTTGATAGCCTTATGCTTAATATACGGAATACGAGAGCAGTAGTGGCCCAGTGGTAACGGCCGCGACTTACGGGTTTGTAGGTAGTGAGTTTGAACCTAAGCAAGCACTTTACTTTGTGTAAATTATTTCGTGAGGAAATCGGCATGTTCTAGAACCAAAAATTCGAAGACATGTGTCATCTACCAACTCGCACTGGGCCCGCGTTGTGGATTATGGCCCACTCCCTCTCATAGGGAGGAGGCCTGTGTCCCAGCAGTGGGAACATTATAAGATGATTAGTATGTTTAATACAAATTGGTAAGGTGGGATTTTACCCGACTTAAGATTTAAAGTAGTGAGTGCCTCGTTGGCCTAGTGGTCGCTAGCGCTACTGTTGAGCTCAAGGTCCTGGGGTTAGTTTTTCTATCTGGAATTTCTCAGTAGCAGTCCGGAGTCAGGATTTTTGCCCGAATTTTAGCAAAACAGATCTGGCGAAATGTGGTTGTAGGTACTATCGCTACACCTTTGCCCAACCCTTCTGGGAAACAAGTCGTAAGTTATGTTTATGATAAGAATTAAGCTAGGTAGGTAGTGTGGCGGCCATCTACAATGCCCCACATACGAAACTTCAAAACCAACAAATGTGGAAAAACACAAAAAGTAAAGTGGCGCCATCTACAATGCCATATGCAAACTACTCAAGACTTAACGTCACACCGCAGCTACATCACGCAAGCAGAGTTTACCACTCAATCTACATATTATATACAAAAATCCCGTCATCAGTCGTCGGGCAGTTGCCCACCAGACACAACAACACCCGTCTGGTCAGAGGGTACTCCTTTACTTTAGAGTATGAGTGAACTTTACACCCTGTCTCTCATTCTATAGTAGCTAAGGTGTGTTTTCAAACACAAATCTCATTTATATTATTTTATTTATTAGGGGAAAAAACAGTTATACTACAGCATTTACAAAAAAGTAGTTACATTTCTTCTTCTTCTCGAAAAAACGTATAATCCCACGGTTATACGTTTTTTCGACAGAAATATAATTATTTCATTTTAACAAAAAAAAATTAAATTACTTTATTTTGTGGACAATAGTCCACACTACTGATCACGAAGTGACCTCAGAGTATGATAACGAACGCATGGGATTTGAAAAAAAAAAAATATTTTGCAGAAAAACACTATTATACACATACGAATCGAAAGATGCGGATGACACGATCATTCGTCTTAAAGGCGACTTGCAAGAGATTGTGAAACCATTCTTTGGAATTTAGATTGCGACAGCGCGAAAATATCAAAATCAATGAATTGGGAGTTATAGGTTTCTAAAAGTCTGCGGAGAGGGGCTCGCACCCCAGCCTTCGTTCTACATCGCGCAGTGTAGAATAGTCAAGGTGCGAGTACCACTCGCCGAATAACAGTTCTAGGTACTACGTAACACAATCTATTCGAGAACTCAGTACAATTAAGTTTACTATTGCAGATACCGTACAGCATCACAACCATGATCAGTGAACGTCTAGAATCCAAGCTGAATGTCTTATAATGCCTTAGCAAATCTGATAGGGAATCCTTATACGGAAGCACTTGTAGTGCCTGGCACAAAGAATTTTTTTCTGAACCATTTCTATTGCTTGCTTATATTTATACCGCACCAGATGGGTACCGCTGTGAACGGACTGGTGTTTTATATAAGAAGACAAAAGTAGAAGGCTTTTTAAAGCTTCACAAGACCGCATGACAACACCATACATCTGAAAGGCTTTGTTAATTATGTTGTCGAAATGGGTGTCTAAATGTAATTTGCAGTCAAACAGTACGCCAAAATCACGTGTGCACTCATTTATAATCAATTGTATGTCGTCAAGGTTTATAGGAAGTTGGAAGACTAAAATGAAGGTTATTGGCAGACAGTATTGTGAAAGCCTGCATAAATCCTCTTGTAGTAGCAAACAATTCTGAGAGTTCGCACAAGCCTTAAAGATTTTAATGTCATCGGCGTGTGTTAGGAATTTAGAGTTGACTATGCAGAACTTTATGTCTTTTATAAACAAAACGAAAAGCAATAGGCCTAAGACAGATCCTTGAGGCACACCTGTTTTGACGACCACATAATCAGACTCGAATCCATTGATGAATGAATGAATGTCATAAAAGGCAATTTACTCAGATGGTTTACCGCGAATCCATTGATGACAACTTTTTGAGTCCTATGAAATATATACGCAGTAAACCATCTGAGTAAATTGCCTTTTATGACATTGAAAGCGATTTTATCAAGTAGCTATTTGTGGGTCCACCTTGTCAAAAGCTTTCTGAAAATCGGTATATACAGCATCAACCTGCATGCGCATGTCCATGTATTCAAACAAAAATTGTGTAAAAATGATCAAGTTCGTGGTAGTAGATTTGGATTTAACGAAGCCATGTTGTTCGGGTATAATAAGGTGATTTAACTGTGGAAATAAGTGGTTGTGCACTAGACACTCAAAAAGTTTAGACATGGTGGATAAGATAGATATGGGTCGGTAATTTTCAACGTTTGGTTTGTGAATGGGCGTGATGAAAGCCCTCTTCCAAACACAAAGGAAAGTCCTTTTCCTGAGACATTAATATATTTGATATTATTATGATGTGTAACGAGACACAGACGGTTTGCGTGGTGTTCTTAAAGAAAGAAGGAGGCAGGCCATCCGGACCAGCTTCTTTAGCCAAGTCTAATGAGGTAACTGCCTCAAGTATGACACTCTTCTCGAGGTAAATATCCGGAATGCAAAAAATTACTCTTGTCAAGGGTTTCTGGGGGTATGCAGGTGTTAGGGTCAAAAGTTGAGGGCTCGTACACCGAGTCGAAGAAAGCAGAAAACAGTGAACATATCTCAGCGGGGCAGTTAGATGATTTATTTTTGTACTGCATGTTACTTGGAATTCAAGAACCTTTCTTTCGGTTAGAGATGTACGTCCAGAAGTGCTGGACATTGATAGGTATGCTTCTTCAACAGTTTGCATGTACTTATACATTGTTCACAAAGTAGTAAAGTAGCGCTAAACCAAACGGGGAAGGTAGTTGATTTATGACGTGGCAGTGGAACATGTATTCTGACGATTCCATATACTCTATGATCACGTCAAACGACAAGGAAAGAATGTTGGTGAAAAGTGTGTGCAATTTAGTGCGGATCCCTCTACAGTTCTGATAAAAGAATGATAAATCATTATTACTAAGTATTGCGCGTGATTAGATAAAAAAGGAGTAAAATAAAATCAAATATTTTTATGATTCGGGTATATTTAAAAACTTGGATTATGTTCGAACTGGGTAGCCGTATAAAGTTGAGTTACATACGAGTTCATGGTTATGAGTACCTAATAACAATAGCTAATGAGCGAGTTTTTAATAACAAGTTCTGTAGACAAAATAATAAATAAATAATCTAGGGCAGTATTGTTTACTTACGTATAAGACAACAAAGGCGAGAAACATTACAAAACAATGATAAAAAACCAATTTTCGTGACTATAACAAATAGGACACACTGAAGGCATGCGATATGAGTTTCAAACATTTTTTTACCGTAAATCTGTGCAAGCGTTTGCTTAAAGTGTATAACTATGTAAAAATTACAAAAAACTTAGCTATTCATTCTGATGATTACACTGCGCAATCTTGTTGAATGTTGACATAATTTTGGCAGCGTACGTCAAATGTTTTAGAGCTATCGGTAGCTTTAACAAGTACAGTTGCGTTTCTAATCCAAACATACTTAACGTTATGTTTCCTAGCCAGCTCGCATGTACGAAATAAGTTTTTGTTCTAAAGAGTGAGATGCTCGTTATCATACATTTTACAGAGGATACCTGATATACCGATTAGATTGGACGTAATACGTTATAAACATATCAAGATTCTGTAGGTCATAAAAATGTCTTTTTGAAGAATGTGTTGGTTACACTCTGTGAAAGCATTGGTTTTCGTCAAAGAATATTGTGCGTGTGGGTTATAGATATGAAATAGCAGATAGGCATTTTTACCACTTTGGCTAAATTCAAGTTCATAAACAAAATGTTTGAAAAACATCACGTTTTAACCCGGAAAATCGGGATTTTCTCACGCGGACGCAGCCGTAGGCAGAGTGAAAGTAATGACAAAACGAAATCCAAGGATTTTCGCAAACCACTGATGTTGATTAGAATTTTTCACAAAATTAAGTCAAGCAAGGCTGTAAAAACAGGAAATAATCAAAAACAACGCGTTTTGTTTTCTCTAATGCGTGGACTGGTAATAAGAAATTCTAACTATTTAACTTTTTGAAACTACTGAGACTACATTTTGGCTTCTTCCCATTGCATGAAATTATAATTATCAACTAACGCTAACAATAAAATTTTCTTTTCTTACTTGTTAACAGGTGTTTACAATACAATTTTTTTCTAATAAAGATAAAGTACTTTGATTGTAGTTTTCTCTTAGAAATTACTTATTAATCTTTTGAAATTAGTACAAAAGAAGTTTGATGATTTCGTAAATCTTTAACACCACTAAAATAGTGATAGGTATTCTAAAAGAGTTCACAGATAATGTAGCAATGTTTATAAATCCTTCGCAGATGTTAGCTCCTTTCTTTAAAACATTCAGCTCTAGAATATCTGTAGTAAAGCTTTAAAACAAAAGCAGAATATTCGTCGAAGAAGTAAGAAACTTCCATTTTATTTATTTAACCATTTTTGTACACATATTAAACAAACAAGTAGAAAAGATCAGGAAAATACGAATAATGGTGATGCGTTTATCTAACGATCTCTTCTAACATACCTACTTGCGATATATAAAATTAAGTTATATTAAAATTGCTTATTAGTCTAATTGGCTAGATTATAATCAATTAGTAAGAACCGGAGTTTAATAAAGGATAAAAATAAATAAAAAATACCTGCGATAAAGTAGATAAAAAGAGATGATGAGAAGAGATGGACACTGTGTGTTACAGTAGAAGAGAAAATAAAGTAGGTAACTAACCAGGGTTGTTGGATCTAGTTGCACTTTGGTCAGAAACCGATGGATGTATTCAAAATCAAATTTCGTGTAACTCCTGATCTCCGAAAGTGGTACTATCTCGACGGAACAGCAGCAGTGGAGCTGTGTCACAAACTTTGTTCCACCTCCTACCGTGCTCACCGTGCCCCAATACCTACATGCAGTCAAAAAAACCTCTGCAGGCTTAGCACGAGCATCGATTTGTCGACGGAAGAAAATACATGACTATTAACTAAATGATGTACAATAGGAGAAGATAGCTATGTTATTCTATTAATTATCACAGTTATTCGTTCTAAACGAATCATGATTTTGTAGATAATCGAATAAACTTTGTGACCGTCAAGTAGACAGTTTGTTGTCAGTGTGATTTTGACAGTTAGGGAAGAAATATTCTTCTGAAATAGTCATCATTTATAAGGACCTAGACAAAGATCGTGAGAAACGAAAGACAAAATGACAGATTGTCGAAGGATATCTACGGTGCGATGTCAAAAATGAAAAAACGAAATGTCACTTTGTATTGAAAAAGCACTGTCTATTCTTCGTCGAAGTAGAAAACGTCATGCTAAGCCTGCTGCGCTGCCACAGATAACGTCGTGGAAGTGGCAAAGTTTTGGGCCAACAAATTTCGAAAGACGGTCATGCCATTGAGATGAAGAAGAAGATTGGAAGACAGAGAAATAGATTTATTTGTCACAGACTAAACAATTGCATACAAAAGGAAAATATGACATTTAAAAAACATGAAAACAACACAGATTTATACCTACTTACGAACATTTGAAGTTTTGTGCTGAGAAAGTACTACGTATGTCTGTTGTATGTGTGTTTAGGATACGTATGTCATAGAATCGACAAAACTTTTTGTAACTAAGTCCCGAGGTACCAACCAACTTCAATTTTATTATATCAATAGATTGGTGAGTCTCTCTCATCGAGAAGAGGCCTGTGTCACAGCAGTGAAAACATAACAGGCTGATTCATGTATCTATGTTATGGGAGATTGGGTCATCGCACCGTGGTTATATTGTAATTATTGGACCACCTTTCAGAGGTTTTAAAGTGAAGGTGATGGTATTATTATTAAACGAAAAACGCCCATAGCTGGGCATACGCGTTCCCCAATCGCCGTAGCCTTGACCGCTACCTCAACCAAGACTTAGGCGGACTAGGGGCACTAAGGGCCGTTTATTCTCCTCTCCCAGTGTGGGTTGGAATATGTCACATGTCTTCGAATTTTTAGTTATTGGACATGCCGGCTTCCTCACGATATTTTCCTTCACCTTCCCCCAGGTTTTGAGAGCAGCGGTGATGAAATAATGAACACAAAGTAAAGCGCCCGACAGGGTTCGAACCTACGACCTTCAACTCGTAGTTGCGCCTGAATCTACTGGCCACAACAGCTCTCCGATTTTTCTTAGTGCTTGTCATTTTAGGGGCGGTTTGCCATAATCGCCAAGCTTGGCACGCGGGTTGGCGATCGCAGTATGTTGGTAAAATGCATATCATCATATCATATTGCATATCATCGCAAACATACATCTTTTGGTTACCTTCACAGCACCTATTTTAGTACAGGGTTGTTATGTAATGAACTTCTTCTAAGCCGTCACGTAAGGTACTGTAATGTAAAATGAATTGTAACGTATACGTTCGTACGTTCAGATTTTAGCCATCCAAGGTTCATGTTATTTTTTTTCAAGGTTTACAGAATATTATTTTGTAAAAGGGAGGTTCCTAAAGTTTTATTAAAAACGTGTAGCCTTGCTGAAAGCTCGAGATAATCAAACGTACAAGGTGACGATAAAGTTCTGAATTTACGAACATGACTCGAAACGGTTTTTCAGAATCATCATCATCATATCAGCCGACACTGCTGGACATAAGCCTCCCCAATAGGTGGATTTGCCATAACCTCCACGCTTGGCAGGCGGGTTGGCGATCGTAGTATGGTGGTCAATTGCATAGAGAACGCTGCTGCCCATTCTCTAGTAAGTCCTTTAGTCGCCTTCTACGACACCCACGGGAAGAAATGGGATGGTGCTATTCTTTTACTTCCGGCACCACACGAAACCGTCAGACTCATACCTGTAATAAATACTAAACTGTGACTTGTATAAGATAGTGTTTATTCATCAATTCCTTAAAATCACAGAGATATTATGAACGTGCAGTGGGTGCGTACCTAACTACTTACCTACCTAGAAAGGTATATCATAATATGTCTTCACGTACGGTCGCGTCCTGACCAAGCGCGACCGTCACGTGCGTACGGGATCGTCGCGTTCATATGTCACTTTTTGGTCGGCGAAATGAGCGCGTAGTTGTGCCGACGTAGGGCGTCCTCCAATTTTCTGAACAAATAGTGGCATGAACGTGACTTAACTCGCGCGATGGTCGTTTAGGGCGCAGGGTAAAAGAAAAATCATTAGCCCTTTTTCTCTTACCTTGTCGAGTGCCTACCAGGGGAGCGGGTTGTTCGAAAGAGATACCGTGGCCCCTGGCACCAGTGGTCTCGAACGTCATAGTGCGAAATCGGTAGAGTTGCCACTAAAATTGGTATAATTCGTACCGAAAATCGGTATATGACAAAAAAAAAATACAATATTCAATTACATTCGTATATTTATTAAAATTATTTCGGTAGGACAGAGCCCATATCGGTAGAACTACCGAAAAATCGGTAGGTTCGAGACCACTGCCTGGCACACAGACAACTGAAGGGACACGGGTGGGTTTTAGTCAGTAAAAGTCTGACACGCCCTCCTGCTCCGCCTAGAGCGGGAGAAGTTATTTTATGATTTCCCACCTTTAAAAAAACCGTGTCGATTGCTGGTCATGAGTTCAAACCCTGCCCATCTTGTGAACATTAGCTTTTCGTAAAAAAAAATACTTAACCTGCCTAGCCTTCTCCCAACTATGTTGGGGTCGGCTTCCAGTTTCACTAGACTCAGCTGAATACTAGTATTTTACATGAAGCGACTACCTATCTGACATCTGCAACCCAGTAACTGGGTAAAACGATACCCTTGGTAAGACTGGTTGTCAGACTTTCGGGCTTTTGACGACCGGTCTTTACTGTCAAAGATTCACGAATGACAGTCGGGACCAACGGCCTAAGGGCACGAAGGGTCTTGGTATGTAAAAATGGTCACCCATCCCGTATCTACCATGGCAAGCGTAGCTTAAACTGATCGATCGATCGACGTGAACGATCGATGTTATTACTTAGCCATAGCGCAGTGAACAAACACTACTAAAGCGTTGGAAGAAATTAAAAACGGAAAATTAATCAAGCATACCTACTGAAATCATTATTATTTTGATACCAAAGACTGGTATTTTTGCTGGGCCTGCAATATATTCATAAAGCATTTCATTCTACATAATTAATTCAAGGAACAGTGAATGATACCGTTCAAAGTATATTAAAATAAATTAAGATCCGGATGAACCCGGCTTCCTAAAGAACTCTTGGTATTTTGTCAAACTAATTTAACTTTAGGGCGGTATTCTTTTAATTAGAAGACTTGTTGTTCATCATTTGAATACGACCATTTTTTTATATGCTTTCTTGTCACGACCGTTTTTTTTAAACGATTTTATTAGCTTGGTATGTATCTATTGTAAAGGAATCTTTGACGTGATTTTGACCCACTATAAAACGTCGAATTAAATTGAAACTTTGCACGCTTATCAAGAACACAAGGACAATTACATAATTTTATAAATTTGTGACATTATCCAGGCCAGAAAAAAAACTCGACTAAAAAAAACTAAAAACAACACGCTTTTTTACATTAAAATAAATTCATTTATTAATCACTGTATCCTTATTTTGAATTTATTCGAAATTATTTTCTACTTTTTTTAGTTTGGTTTTCTATTAAAGCGTGTTTTTAAAACCATAATTTTTAAATGATTATGTGATATTAGAGAAATAGAAAAAAGAAGAAATCAATCAAATTCGAACATAAATATAACGGCGCGTGGCATTATTAAATAATGAAAATCAGTTAATTTCGAGAGTTGTAATTTATTCTGTTATTTTACCGATTAATCGATTTGAATTCAACTAAATGGTAATTTTAATTAAGAGCGGGTAACACCGAATGGAGTTGTGTCTGTCATGGCGGGCGACGTCGTGTCAATTCATTAAGTTGTTGACAGCCGTTGCACGTGGTGGTCACTCGCAAACCCATTGGCTCTAAATCGTTAATTATTACTGCAATCCTTAATTGTTTAAGTCATTTAAGTGTCGGTAAAATTAAAATAGTGAACAGTCAACGCTACAGCATATTTATTTCAACGTTTCCTGAAGTTTAACGCCCACTATGGTTTCCCGTGCTGACGAAGGCACGAATCAGCAATCAGATGCAACAGCCCGGCCTTCCCGATATCCCGTTAAATATATCATTTTACATTTCAATTCTGAGGAGATGGTCCTAAGAAAAACTGACGGACTTCTTACTGTCTTCTAAAAACAAATGTACCTGTGAAGTTATGCCCATTAATGTGCAATAAATAAAAGCAGGATTATTGAATTGTCATTGGCTACATGCCACACATAGATATTGTCTCTTGTGATACAGGAACTCCTAGTACAGACGCCAGCAGATCAACCTACCCTAAACTGTCAAATTTTTCCAATTGAACATGATTTTTATGCTTATGTTATAAAGTTGAAAATCTATCAAAGAAATTTGACAGATTGGCATAGCATGATGTGCTGGCGTCTGTACAAGAGCCAGATTTACACTGATGTTCGAAAACTGAAATAAAAAAGAAACAAAAAACGATCACTAAAAACTACATAAGGTAAAGTACAGCTAGAGTAGTCATTACAACCTACTTTGAGAAACCGAAACTTGATTAAATACACTTATGTTAACAATGTACAGTACCAAAAAAGAAAGCGTTAAGTTATATTTTATTTACATAACTAGTTCAATTTTTAGACACTGTGATGGATGACGGGAGTGCCTGAAGCCACAAGCCTGACTCCCATTCTCCCACAGCCAGCAGACGAGCACGCTCAACAATATTAGGTGACGTATTTATCAGGGTATTCCATATAATACTGCAGAGCGGCATGTCCCACCATCTCTGGGAGGATGGGTTATCAGGTAAAACCGTATTGGGACAAGCCATTTTCCAAGCGTTCAACGCATCAGTCAAACACGGCACTTCAAAATCGACCAGTGAGGAAGATAAAATGTTCCTGGTTTATTTATCCGTGCTGTGGACCGAGGAGAGGAAGGCCGGTAAACTTATACTTGAAATTTTGCGGACGCCAAGACCACCCAGGCGAATGGGAAGTGTGGCTTGCTGCCAAGCACGGTCGTCCAGGGCCACATTTAGGATTGAAGTCAGTGTGTTTCTAATAATTTGGTCTAGTTTTTCTAAAAGTTGTGGATGCTTCCAAAGATGGGAGGAGCGAAGGCTATATGTAAATTTTGGTCCAAAACAACAGTATCGAATGAGCGTAAAGGCCGAATGAATATTAATTTTGAAAAGTCGTTCCGAGACATCATTGAAATTTTTAATTTTCTCCTCAATAAACGTTGGAAAAGATTCGTCAAAAATTGGGGACCCTAAGAGGTGTAGAGAGTTTCTTTCTGTAATTTTGATATCTGGTGCTATTTGTCTGTTTGTTGACTAATTGGTAATTCTCTGTTCACTACTTAGTTGCTAACTTGTGAGCAGTTTAATGGGTCGATAAATAATATATGCCAGAACATCTGGTTTGTCTGCACACATCCCTCTTAGCATACCTTTTTGCTCTTAGATGAGAATCTCCGCTACATTCAATTGCATTTCATGAATTCCTAAAATAATCACTAAATTACGCACTAACTATCGCATTAATTATTTTTTTATTAATTATTTTAAACAATCAGCCTATAATGTTCCCACTGGACACAGACCACCTCTCTGTTAGAGGGAGTGGGCCCTAATACACTAGGCGGGCCCAGTATATATGAATAAACCAACAAAAAGCGACGCTAAGTTATTCAGAACACAATTTACACTTCTAAACACTTAGGGGTTTATTAATTTACGTTATTTAAAGTTAAGAGACTCTTAAACGTCAAACATATGGTTAAATAGTCACTAAGCATTACTTAACTTTAAGCAACGTCTATGAATAAAGGGGTTTGTTTTTGAACTACCGGCCACCTAGTTTATAACGGTTTGGTTATGTATAGCAAACAGCCTATAATTTGCAACAAAACTAGCAGAAACTGTCTGTTATTTGCCACAAAATTGACACAAACTGAAATGTTTTAGCAAAACCTTGTTATTAGGTTTACTATACGAAAGGTTGGCCAACAGTTCATGTATAATTCAATCTGATCGGTACAAAGGCTTCGAATTTCATATCGATTTGAACAGCAGACACAGACTGCACTAATTTGGGATGTCTCGCTTGTCTAACTGGTAATAGACTCACAGCTGTGTTGGCCTATTATTTATTATGTTGCTGCGTGCAATTCTGCAACTTGGTGTGAAACCTGGAAAGGTGCCTTTCTATCCTCGTTGAAAGATAAAGCTGAAGTAACAAAGGCGAATAAATTCAACACTGATTCGCTTCTACTTTGTTTCAAGTTTTATTGCTTTGAGGCAGGTAGGAAAGTAGTAGGTACTTTTCTCAATTATTTTTTTTCTTTGATAGGTGTTCTGGTCAGTTCAGTTTTTCATAATAATAATGAATTGTAGAATCTCATTGTTTAGGTGTTCACCTTATATGTTCCAACTTAAAAACAAAATATACTTACGGTAGTCTAGATGATGTTTCTCCAGTCCAAGTGTGGGAAGGGAACACCGGAGTGGTTTTCAGTCAGTAAGAGTCTAGCAGACCCCTCAGCCTGCTCCAGTGCGGAGGATATCCATGAAGATTCTCCGGAACAACAAAAAAAACAGTGGCACTCCGAAAGTGCCGACAGAAGTGAAAACTTTAACAATTACGTGTGTATTTTTTTAATCGTCAATACAGGATTTCACATTGGGTCCTTGGGTCCTGATTGCTCTCAGTAAAAAATGATAAACGAGCGATCGATTTCAGGCATTAAAGGCTATACAGATATAACAGCACAGATATTTACGATTAAAATACAAAGGGAAAGAAAGGGATAAAAGAATTAGAATTTCCTAATGAACGAAAGGGACTTTTCCAAAAGACATCAACGCGCAACTCAACCGTGTGCTCAAGCGTTCGGTGACGATGACGCGAGTTCCATGAGTTTTGTTCACCCAAAAAGTGCTCAACGCGCCTAAAGAAGTTTTCACTTCAAAAAAGGCTAGATTATATTGAATGGATGTTGCCATTGATTATAGAATGATGATATGGGTAAAAAGTATGGAAGAAAAAGACATGTTGCGCCGACCCGAAGTAAATTGGGATAATGGCTGGAGAATGCCGATCATGATGATTTGATTAGAATTAAAAATACTGTATTTGGTTAGTTCAGTGGAAAGGTATAAAATAAACGATAGGGCTTACACATAACTGGCGAATACACCCATAGTGTACCCACGAGAGGTACATCTCTACCTAACGGTTTGGTGATGCCAGGCAGTTTCCCGGCCACCGTAGGCACGGAGTTGTGGACGGCGAGTAATGGGTAGCTCGCCGTCCGGTAAGGACCAAGCCGGGTCGACGGCGCGTTGTGTTCCACGCGCGCCTCAAATGATGTCAGGACCAACTGGTGGGGTCCACAAGGGCCAATGCCTGCCAGGGGTGCGGGTTGTCCGAAAGAGATAGCGTGACCCTTGGCACACAGGCAAGTGAAGGAACACGTGTGGGTTTTAGTCAGTAAAAGTTTGACACGCCCTCCTGCTCCACACAAAGTGGGAGAAGTTATTTGATGATTTGCCACCCTCAAAAAAAAAAAAAAATCATTTGGGGATAACAGGAGTGATGTTAAGTTGTAAAATAATATTTTCACTGACATAAAACTGCCTAAGGGGTACTATATATATGGTATAATACTTTGAATAGGTCGTAAGTTAAATATTATCAATAAATGCTATGAAGTCAGTCTAGCTGACCTTTACCATAATAAACTGTGGGAATAATTAATAATGAGCTGTCTTAATTAATTAATTTGGCTAATTTTAGAAAGGAAAGTGAATTAACTAACAGAGATAAATATTTGGTTTACTACTAGATGCGCGCGAATTTACTCGTCCGAAACGCGTGAATCGACAGTTTAAACAATATTTTATTTTCTGTAGGCGATTCGCACGAAATTATTATATTTGTGGATGAATCGACTATTAGAGAAATACGTATTAGGCAATAAGAACGTTGTTAAAAAAATATCTTACTGGATATGATAGAAGAAAATCGAACTAATGTTTAAAAATCTGTGAAGTATTAAACTTTACAGAAAATGGAAACGAAAAGTTTTTTCATCTAACAACTGGAGAAACGTGGGTATACTATAGGATCACTAATCTAGCCTATTCCTTCGGAGACACAAGGCATGATACTAGGTGTGTTACAATTCAGTGTCTCGTGACGTCATGTGGTTCCGATAAAATTATTTGTCTTTTGCTCTTTTCCGCGGGAGAGTGGTAAAAAACGATTAATAAAACCGTCTAGACCAGAAGTCGAGCTGCAGAGACGAATATTAAAAATGTTGCATCACTTTAACCGTTTCTTTTTATTCATTTTATACGGGACTGTAGATATATAGTCGACCTCGTAATTGCTTTATCACTCTTAAGTTGAATGTCTCTTGCACGTCTTAAAATGTCAAGGTATGTTTTTGTACTAAAACGTAAGTGACAGTAACATAGATTCAACCTCATTGAAGTTTCAATTAACTGAGAGTTTTCGTCAAAAGCTCCGTGGTCAAAAGTGACAAAACAATCAGAAGGACGACTTTACAAATCCAGTTACACCTCCGGACACATAAAGGTCAACTAATATTTAATTCTTTGAAAATGAAGAAAATAGAATTGAAAATGAATTTCAGAGACAAAAGCCAAGGTTGTGAGATAATGTGAAATAAATAAAAGAAAGATGGATCTCGTAATCTTTTTTCGTGACCTTTTGAGAGGCCCATATTATTGTCGTAGCAGATATTATGATAAATGTAGGCGGCAGCAGAGGTTTGAAACATCGACGAATAAAATATAAGGGCGAATTTCACCAATAGTTCGTATCCCGACCAGTCGTACTCAGCGCTTTGCCGCCATATTCATTATGCGCACAGCCAAAGTGTGGAATACTCTGCCACCGTTTGTGTGCCCTTCCATATTTAACCAGTCTGCCTTCAAGCAAGAGTGAACAGGCATCTTCTGGGCACGGTCGCGCCATCATAGACCTCATCCAATCGCTTTCAGGCGCGATCGAGGTCAAAAGCAGGACCATTGATCAAAACAGTACAAAATTTCTGATAATCAGAACATTTAAACCGCGTTCAAGAGCTGTCTGTGTCATCATTTTTGTGGAATATTGACATTGACAGCCCTAATATGGACAAATTTCACCAATCAAACTGTACTGCTTCAGTTTAATTGGTGAAATTCGTCCTTGAATTTTCAAAAACCTTTGTCCGTGCTCAGTTATTTTACCTCTGACATCCGCAACCCAACGATAACCTAATTGTAACGAGAGTAAAGATCATTGTTATATTGCAATACTTGTTAGCGGCAGCAACCCAAAAGCAACGTTATTGTAACACAAGCAAAGATCACTTTGATTTTGACAGTGACGTAAAATCAGAGGTAAGTATCAAAGGAATGTACCGACTGATTTCCAGATTTCGGTATATTTATTTATAAACAACTGACTTTAAACTAACTAACTAAACAAATAAATACAAAAATACAAGGACACTTAGGCGTCGAAGTATTCGTCCGCATCGCTGTCATCAGGAAACGTGCCTAGAAGACTGGCAGCATTGCCACGTTGAATGGCAATGCTAATTCTTTGGCTAAAGAATGACCCAGCCCTCTGGTCAAGTGAAGTGTCGACCAGCCGGCGAGAAATTTCCTTAAAAAGGAGACGTGCACTCGGGCCCCATGACTCGAGCGTTTCGACCCCGAACGGCTCAAAACTATAATTGCCCATAAGGTTACAGTATTTACGCCGCTTGAGGGTCTCAGCAGCCGCAGCAGCGGCACCAGCACAGCCCGCCGTGCTAGGAACATGAGATGGCGCTAGGGTGTCGACACAGGTTGCATCCCACACCAGAGGTCTACCCACCTTCCAAGGCAATAACGTCATACCGTCTGGTCTCTTCCCATCGTCACGTACCAAGCCGTACGAATAATATCGTTGATTAAGTTCAATTAATCCCATTGAATAATTTCAAATTTCGTGAAAATTACATTCAATGGGATTCAATTAATGAACTTATAGGGTGATGGTGCGGGTTGTTCGAAAGAGATACCGCAGCCCCTGGCACACAGGCAATTGAAGGAACACGGGTGGGTTTTAGTCAGTAAAAGTCTGATAGGCCCTCGCGCTCCACCCAGAGCGGGAGAAGTTATTTAATGATTTCCCACCCTCAACAAAAAAAAGAGGGTGATGACACTCAAGATAATGTGAATGTGATTTGGCTTGAATTTGGTTACCTTCCTTCTTATGATATCGGAAAAGGCTTATTTATTGTAAAGTTAAGTTAGTAAAGGCACCTTTATTGTAAAGTTAAGTAATGCTTAGTGACTATTTAACCATATGTTTGACGTTTAAGAGTCTCTTAACTTTAAATAACGTAAATTAATAAGCCCCTAAGTGTTTAGAAGTGTAAATTGTGTTCTGAATAACTTAGCGTCGCTTTTTGTTGGTTTATTCATATATACTGGGCCCGCCTAGTGTATTAGGGCCCACTCCCTCTAACAGAGAGGTGGTCTGTATCCAGTGGGAACATTATAGGCTGATTGTTTAAAATAATTAATAAAAAAATAATTAATGCGATAGTTAGTGCGTAATTTAGTGATTATTTTAGGAATTCATGAAATGCAATTGAATGTAGCGGAGATTCTCATCTAAGAGCAAAAAGGTATGCTAAGAGGGATGTGTGCAGACAAACCAGATGTTCTGGCATATATTATTTATCGACCCATTAAACTGCTCACAAGTTAGCAACTAAGTAGTGAACAGAGAATTACCAATTAGTACCAGTAAATAATCCTATACATTAGCCTTTGCTGCTTCGTATAACTAGACTGGTTGCCAGAACTATACTGTTGAGCATAAGGTTTTTTTTGAGCGTGGAAAATCATCAAATAACTTCTCCCGCTCTGGGTGGGGCAGGAGGGCTTGTCAGACTTTTACTGACTAAAACCCACCCGTGTTCCCTCAGTTGCCTGTGTGCCAGGGGAAACGGTATCTCTTTCGAACAACCCGCACCCCTGACAGGCATTGGTCCTTGCGGAACCCACCAGTTGGTGCTGACAACTCTTTGAAGTGCGCGTGGTACACAACGCGCCGCCGCCACCGCCGTCGACTCGGGATTGGTCTTTACCGGATAGCGAGCAAATCACTCTATATCTCTCAATATAAAAAGCAAAATACTTTATTTGTAAAACTGACCGATACTTTGGTTTTTAACAACAAATTTATGAAAAGTAACATTATCTTTAATATTTCCAGAGTATTAGCGACTTTTGCGTACCTTTATATTTTGGGACATCTATCCCGCATAGGGGGATAGTTGCCTAATCCATATAAATTACATTTAGGATAGATGTCTTGCCGAGAAACAGGACATCTATCCCGCAAAGACTTTGATCGAATTTTGTCTTTCCATGCAATTGCACAGAGGCCTGCGACACGGTCAACTTAGTGATAGGTCTTTCGATAAGTTAATAAATTAGCATGCGATTTATCCGCGAAACTAAAGTAATTACAATCGGGGCAACTATCCTGGTTTTACCCTACAGGCTTGATATTAATTTATTAGCCTTATCGGGGCCCCAATTCTGTATGGTTATAATTATTCCCCGCAGAATCTTACTACGTTCAAATTACGTCAATATCGTGTTTTGTAGAAACCAATGTAACGGTAAGGAATCGAAATGTCATATTCTGTATGTTCCAAGACAATTTTTCGATATTTATTAGCAGATGTCGTGTGTAATCTAAGAAATTGACGTGGTTTCGAAATAAGGTATCGTTAAGTGGTCATAGTGAAATAAGCCCTATACTTATTATAAATTAAAGTTACTTTTCGTGTTTGTCGGTGTGACCGTGGTGGTATTTTATACTACGCACCGGATTTTGATGCGGTTTTCACCAACATTTACAATTATTTACAATAAAGAAATCTCGATATAATGTGTTCGCGCCAATACTACGCGACCAGAATTTCGCCTGCGCCGCGCGTCCCATCACTATAGCGCACCCCGCGCCTGCCCTCAAGCCCCGCAACGCGTCTGCGTCGAGCGAGCCGCGTTGTCGCTCTCTTTGCTCCGCTACCGCCAACGACTACACACGCGCCCATGTGCTCCCACTGCGCGCCCAAAAACTATCCGAGACGCTTAACCTTTCTTAAACTAATTGTAAATTTAGAGTTATTAAAGTTATAGTTGTTCAACTGACTGTTTTACTTCAAACAAACTACTTGTGTGTAAGTCGCAAACCCACGCGCTTACACAATGTTAATTCGTAAAAGCCGTTAGGGGAGGCCAATGTCCAGCACTGAACGTCTTTCGGCTGAAATGATGATGTTGATAAAAAGCCGTGAGAAGCAGGGGCAAGTCGCTAGTCGTTTATAAATAGCCAAACTAAAGTCCGTACCGTGAAAGTTGACGACTTTGACGAGCAAAGCTCATTCTCCCGTATTACCACATTCATCAAAATGGGCTCAAGATGTTCGCTTAAGCGTAAGCTTTAATTAATACCGAGAAATTAATTAAAACTTACAGAGATTGGCTCTGTGGATTGTGTGAGAGATAATTCGAATAAAATTATCCTGTAGAGGTATTTTCTTTCCGTCCTGCATTAAGAAGATTTCCCTGTAGTGTGTGTATATGTTCCTTAGGGTCCTTATTGCTTGCGAAATAACTTGATCAAGACTTGGAAATGCAATTATGAAATAGCGGAATGTTATTTCTAAAGTGACACGTATGCACCGCCCTGGGATTGCTGGCTTGTTGATTGGTACGACCTCCAGGCTACTAGAAGTTCTTAGAAATTCTGTTTATAGCAATGAAAGGTGAGTGAGTAATTAAGATTTATATAGGGAGGTCCCTCGTACGGGGAGGGGTCGCCTTTGGGATTCAAGTTGGAAACATTCAATGTCAAAGCCAAATCTTATTATTAATATTAATATTTACTTCATGTGGTGAAGCTTATGCTTCACCACACAAACATATTAAAAGAGTAAAGGTGGAGATAACTTGACAGTTATGTCGAGTTATCTCCACCGTTACCCTTTTAAAATGTTTCGCAATATTTTGTATACATTAACAAAAAATTAAACCACCGAAAAAACCAATCTGTTTGCAAGTGAGTGATGACAACTGGCTAACATTTAAACAGACAACAACAAATTAAAAACTTTTAACAGCATTCTTCTTGGTTCCCAGTGCTTATTGTTATTGAATCACTGTGGTGGCCCAGTGGAATGGGCCGTGACGTACGAGTTGTAGGTCGTAGTTTGGAACCCTGCCATGCTCTTTACTTTGTGTAAATTATTACATCACGTCTGCTTTCAAAATGGTGAAGGAAAACATCGCAAGGATACCGGCATGTCCTAGAACCAAAAAATTTTAGAAATGTGATATCTTCCAACCCGCACTGGGCCTACGTGGTGAATTATGGCCCACTTGCTCTGACAGAGAGGAAGCCTATGGCGCAGCAGTGGACACGTTACAGTCTGATTATGTGATATGGGTACGTTTAGATCAGTACCCTGGCGTCGTGTAACTTAAAAATAACTGGCTAAATGTGGGTAACACTTCTGACTTCAGAAAATACAGACTCTGTGACATTATTTGTCTACGTCACAAACGCAAACTACATTCTCGGATAACCTACCATGTCGTCAGGTACAGAAATTGGTACCATTGCAAACAGAGAAACCATTGGTTTCAGCTTTCCTGCGTGGACAATGTAGATACCTAATTTCTTTTTCAAACGTTTGACCAACAGTAATGCTAATAATAGCTTGCTTAGTGAAGAAAACATAATAATAATATCTAGTAAACAGAAATTTTTATTTACCTTACATTTTTGTAATGGCAGTATAAATGCGCTTAATTATAAACAATCATATATTCGATTATATTTAGAAAGGCCTCATCCAAATTTTTCCAAATGTTTTTTTCTTTCGCTTTTCTTGTTCAGTCTTTTCCGGTAATTTGTTTTAAGCCCCCGACGAAAAAGACGAGTCAACGGAAAAGAAACAAAATAATAAGTAGGTATTAGCCCTCTAAGTTATATATGCTAATGAAAATATTATCCTTTTTACAATAGCATACATTCATTATGGCTGGGCCTCGTCTGCTTGGGATTTTCATTGACCGTCCCTCGACGCGAATTGGCTTTGATCAAAATATTACCCACAAATTCATACACATATATTATTTACGTTTCATAGGTTTTTGTTTGTGTCGGGGGCTTTAAAATTGTTTAATTTGACTTTTATTTCATCTTCCCAACATTCTCTGGGTCATCCTCTGGCTGTCTCTGAATAGAACATACATAGATTCTATTAACTGATCCGACCACACACAAACTACGAAAACTAGGTCCTTTACCCACGTACATTTGTTATGTGAACATTCTCCCACAAATAAAGATAGATTTATTTGTTTCTTATTTTCAATGAAATAACAAGTCGATGACACCTTTTACATCAAAATTACCACACACGTATTGGTATTCATTTCTGATTGAACATACGAGTTTATCCGTTACCTGATCTGGATCTGGCAGTATCGAGAAACAAGAAATATCCAAAGAATTTCATCGTCTCTCTTTATTCCTCATCCTGCAAGGGTTCAGCCATTTTTGAGAATACTTATTTGATTTTTTCAATGAAACTGAAAATCATCTTGTACATAACACCTTTCATCTACACATTTGTTTATTTATTTATTCTTTGAACTCATAAAATAGATGGGTGTTCTGCTTGGTAACACAGAACCAAAATTATATAAATACCTACGGTGGTATCTATCGTGAAACTTCAAAATATTAGCATTTATTTATATCACACCATGATCACATCCCTATAAGTCACCTTGTTGGATTTAATGTGACATCATGAAGCCTCCGACGATAATGTATTAGTCAAAATACGACGAGCTGTTTATAAGTTATGACAATGAGGGACCAGATGAACATACATACATACATAGCCTGTTAAAACCATAATCCGCCTTCGGCTTTGCCGTAGTTGGGTAAAAACAACTATTTATTTTTATTTTGTTATCAATAGCTGAAGATCACGTGGCACATAACTTTATAGAAAATGCAGGTCTTGCCAAGGACTATTGTCAAGTTTTCTGGAACCGAGTAGGTAACTGGGTTGTGAAACTCAGATATGCAGTCGCACCATGTGTCTATACTGGTATTCAGCGGCATCTGGTCAGACTACAAGCCAACCTATGAAAACGATTGGCAGACGACGATATTTACACACGAATTACAACGCAAAAATTCTCTTATAAAAAACCTAAATGCGAAATTCTTTTTCCTTTCACAGTTGTTATTTTGTCAAATCTTGAATCGAGCCGACTGAAGTCGCGTTAAGTGTACTTAACGGTACTTGTCAGTAATTGCTGAGAATATAAATGTAAGCGACCGCAAATCGTCCTCAAATGGCTCTAAATTGAGTTCGTATTTATGCCGCTTTGTACAAAGTTACTAATGAGTTGTACTTTAATTTTCTGTGCGAATTACTTTCGCGCAACAAGTCCCTTGTGATGAAGAATTAAGGTTTATTAAAGAGGATAAAAATATATACGTTTGATACATTTCTTATATAAAATTTTACTAACAAACTATTAAAATAAAATAAAGTAAGTTCAAAACTGAAACCTGACTAATCAAAAATCACACTAAAAAAAAAAGTATGAAACAGGAAAATATCTGATAGTCACGGGCGTATGCCATTTTGCCCTTAAGTTTATGATTGCTTACCACAGCTAGAATGTATTATCTTGTACGGGTAGGTGGCATACGACCAAGTAAATTGTTTGTTCTCTCAAAGTAATATATCTAAAATTGCACCTTTTTGTCTTAAAATGTTTCTTAGTCTGTTGTCCATTCGCATGTTTTGTACTTATCCTAGTTATACAGGGAAACCAATCATTAGCCACACAATACTGTAATATACATACTCTGTAACGAACCATATGTATCGCTGTTGGTTGCCTAAATAAAGAAAAGAAAAGAAAACTGTTCTGTACTACTCTGCAGAGCGGCTCATCCCACCGTCTTTGAGAAGATGGATTGTCGAGGGGATCCGAATTCTGGCAAGCGAGTCTCCAGGCATCATCATAGCCTAAGTGAATCATGGCCTATCAAAATTAATCAGTGTGGATGCTAGGATTTTCCTGATTAATTTCTCCGTCCCGTGGACCGAGGGTTTGAAAGCCGGTAAACTAATACTAGAAGTTTTGCGGACGCCGTGGCCTTCCATACGAATAGGAAGACTAGCTTGTGCCGAAGCTCAACCATGGCCACATTTATATCGAAGTTAATTTAGTCCATTCTGTCTAAATGGTGAGCGTGCTTCCATAAATGGGAAGCGCTAAGGAATGTATATGTATATGTTAATTTGGGGCCGAAACAGCTGTAACGGATAAAAGGCAGAATATAATCAAATTTTAATTTCATAAAAGACATAATTTTAAGTCTCTGCAAAATAATTGTACAAATGGGCCAGAAGCGTCCTTTAGTTGGTTTCTTCTAGTATTTATAATTTTTAAGGATATTGCTAATCCATTACGTCATATGTTCCAAAAAAATATCTACTTGACAATGTAAATAACGCAATGAATGACAATGAACTGTTAAAAATAAAGCCTTGTTGTAGTAGTGTTTTACGCAAATACCCCGCAAGTAGGTAGTCAAAATACGTTATTAGGGTATTTTAGGAAGGCACAAAATAAAGAATGTTGCCTGCCAAACTGGTTTAGAATAGTAAATCGTTCTATAAACATAGTCATTTTTTTCGCCAATCGCATCGCAATATGTATTCTGTTTTCGTATGCGAATACAACACGAATTGAATGGCTAATCGAACACGGAAGTGACATTTTTAAAGTACTCTTTTTGACACATCACAGTTATGTCCTCTTTGCTTAAACATTACAATGCTTTCTGTGTATTTATTTAATACATACATACATACTCGTAAATAAGCTCTCACTTTCTTTCTATGCGGGTAGGCAGAAACTATAGAATACCACCCGCTGCCATCCTAACACATTTACATTTTATTTTAAATTGTGTCGAAATATACCTGTTATTTTAGCAAAAACTAAAACAACATGAATAATCCTTTTGTTTCGTTTACACGAGTTAGTGTATTTTAAACTTTTATCAAAGGTGGTTTATTGGGTGGCAGCGGTAGCGTAGTTCAGTCTGGTCTCAGTGTCAATCTGTCAAAAATAACTCGATTTTCATACATTTTTGACATTTGATTGTCGCTGAGATGAGACTGTGACTCACTAGATTTTGAACGTTTTTAATTACGAGAATTAGCCTTCTAATCTTTTACATAGAGAAATTTCTACAAGTTCTGTCAACTTCGCCCAAACTGGGAGGTCCCAATTGTCAGTAAACGCCTTTGTAAAAGGCTTCTGAATTCTTTGATCGATTGTGGTATTCCATTAATAGGACTAGGCTTAGCACGGTATCTGACAATATAAGTTTTAAAATATTTGGAACAGTTCCATAGCCAACAATTGACGAAGTAACGACAAAGTTAGTCATAAATAAAGTCTCCAAAGCCTTTCCACATTCAAAAAAACAGTTATTTTTAATGACCCAACTCATATTAAATAATTCAAAGCTTGAAATTGAAATGTTACGAACACAAAACAATAACAGCAATGTGGTAACCAAGATACATTCTAAGTATTCTCAAGTTACGGCCGCGGCAGACTAAACTAAGCCAACTAACTTCACTAACTTCGTCTAGGCAAAACTGTAGTACACACTGTTTATAGCTTCTACTCTAGTTTCCAATTATTGCGCTATAGCCCAGAGTAACGTGCCTATAAATCTGACCAATCTGCCCAGCCTTTTCCCAACTTTGTTCGGCTCGGCTTCCAGTCTAACCGGACGCAACTGAATACCAGTATGTTTCATGGAGCTACTGCATATTATAATAATAATAAATCATTTAATTCAGGAAACAAAACCCATAACATAAATACTTTATAGACTAACATACATAGTTATAAAAAACCACACATTAGTAAACTTCACTTTGTACTCAAAATCAAAATCAAAATATTTTATTTCACATAAACCTGCAAGGGCACTTATGAAACGTCAGAAGCTAGGTGCACGGTTCCAATTTGTCGCTTCCTATGGAGAAGAGCCGGCAAGAAACTCCACGGTTACTGTTTTAAAAATAATTGGTTTTATAATGTTTTCAAATTACAGTGATATTAGGTATGGGAGGACAGTGCAGGCCTGTCAATAAGTACCAGGTACTTAGAGGAATGAAAATAAAGAATAGAAACTGTAGGCCTACAACGTTCTCTCATTCATAATATGTAAAAGAATCTACATAAGTAAAATCAACCTATTTAAACCAAGTGATATGATTTCCATGAGAATCACTAATAAATAGTCGATATTACAAGTGTTGTATAATGTCAAATAATGACGAGAATATGTCAGATAGTGTAAAAAATAAAATTAATAAAATTAACATTGTAATTTGGGAGCAGTTAATAGACGCTCACATAGTTATGTTGCTAATGAGTTACCAGGGAAGCCACATGTGCAGAAGGAATTAATGCCAAACTTCCCTGCCTTCAACGTAGTTTTTTATATTATAATATGCTTTTTTGATAAGGACACGTTTAATGTGAGTTTTAAACTTTCCATCGCTAAGTTCTGTAACCGACTTTGGCAACTTGTTATAGAAGCGGATACTGTTTATTAGAAATGACTTGCTAGCTTTCCATTCTGCTGGCCAGTGGAACTTGTCCGCGGAAGCGACGGAACATCACGTCCTGCGGCCAAAAGTCCTCTTCCATGACGACGGGCAGAAAACAATTCGGCAACCGCACCACGAATGCCTTAAAGTTGACGTTGCGGCGCGACTCCAGTAACTGCACCCTCGGCGTGTACCTTGTCGTCTGGCGCACGTACTCCACGATGTCCTCCGCCTTAGTGCCTTATTTGACCTCCACAACCCAGTTACTAGGTAATACAATAACCCTCGGCAAGACTGGTTGTCTGACTTCGGTCAGAAGTCGGGTTAATGTTCATGTACGTAGTAGTACGTAAAATTTGGTTACAACCAAAATCTTGTTAAAGTACTAGGTATCCAATAGAATAGCAACGAAAAACATTCAATTTGAGAGTTTAGAGATAAGTGATATTTAGTGACTAGTTCTGCACGGGTCACACTTTCACGTACTAGAAGGAATGCGTCAAATTCTTCTTCTTAGCGAGTCGATAGTAATTTAAATACAGTTAGCCCAGAATTTGGCTACGAGGTTGGCACTTTCAGCAGAGTCCATCGTCAAATTACAAGATACCGTGTATATATTAACTGTATAAATTAAAGTAGTTTTTTGGTCAGGGAGCTATAACTTAAATATCATTACTTTCTGCGCCCTAATAGGGTCATGTACTCTAGTTTAGTCTAGTCATAATCTGTAACTGTGCGTACATTGTGAAAACAAATAAATAAATATTAAACTTCTTTTGGACTGCAAAATTATGCAACTCTTTGTCTAATATATTCAAAAACTGGTGACCTTTATTACACACATCAACCGGGCTGTAAAAAAGTATTCACACTTCTGGTATTCCTTACCTCAGCTGAGGCTGTGATATTACCATTCGTTCCACCCGATAGATGGCGTGTAACTAATGCAGATTCGTTGCATATTGGTCGGCAAGCCCTTGGGAATGCAAATTATTGCAAATCGCTATGTCTGCTTCAGATTGAGTCTGCCTGCGTCGGCTTACTGATAGTAGTCGTAGGTTAGGTGCAAAGTTTGATTGGCAATCTAGGTTGTTTCGTCTTTAAGCTGTTCCTGGAAAGTTCTAAATGTTCTTACTTTGTTGTGTGTGTCTAGATGTAGGGGTATGTTTGGATTTTCCCGTTTCAGAATATGTGTTATGCTGCGCTATTGTTTTTATGTTTGTTATTTTGTATGGACGCAGTAAAATGCTTAGAGATACGATATAATTATAATTTTAAGTATAGACATTGTTTATTTCTCAAGAAATTTCTTCCAGCAGACCTGCGAAAGGAGAAATAAAAAGATGAAGACATAAGTGTGTAAGAACAAGAATACTACAATAGGAGTTTTTGAAGTCTTATCCAAAACATAAAAAATTTAACACTTGTAATGCAAAAAGAAAAACATGTACCTACTTAAATAAATACTTAAAGCTAACATTTTTATAAACTAATATAATAGTTACTCAAAGTTAGGTCAGAGAAAAACTAGTGGACTTTTACTTGAAATTTTAAACGAAAGTGAGTTCCACCATCTTATAGTGTGGACAGAGAAGGAATAAGAATAATAGATTGTGTTATGGTAATTCTGTCGTAATAGTCCGTCGATATGCAAATGCATTGAATTAGACTTCAGAAATACACGCAATATATTCTTTTTAATTTTAACTATTTTTATTATACGCTTTCATGAGCCGGTAAATTCAGCCATTTTATTAATACATCAACAAACGAGCAAGAACTGTGTCTGAAACGTCGCTTTTCGTTTACCTGTCAAAAGCAGGATTCTTCGAATAGATTTTTATTAACATAATAATATGTAGATTATTACTCCATATAACATATGTAAAACCACGTATCACGTAATTAAAATCCTATACGAATCGTATTAACTTCGGTTTTAATAGGCATACAGCAAACTACAACTATTTACAATAAAAATATAAAATAAACCTATCACTAATGTAAAAAGAAGGAATAATATATTTTTTGTCACACAAACACGTGCTGCATATCAAAATATAAGCACCCTTATTGCATAATACACTATTCATAAGTATTGCTAATCCATTGCATTATATGTTCGGAAAATTTGTCTGCCAACAACGTAAATTGCGCAATGAATGTTGTTGAACTGTCAAAATGAAAGCCGTAATGGCTTGATGTTTGTTACTCTTTCATGCAAAAACGGCAGAACGGATTTCAATGAAATTTGGCACACAGGTAGTTTGTAACCTGGAATAACACATATAATACTTTTTATCCCAGTAGTACGTTCCCGTAGGATAATTTTCGACCTCTACGCGGGCGAAGCCGCTGGCAAAAGGTAGTTTATTTATGAGTGTGTGCATAAATGGTTAATTAAATGAATAATTCAGTAAACATTTCTGCTTTATACTGAGAGATTCCCTTCGATATTGATCGAGATTGTTAGTAGTTTAGAAACCGCTTCCGTGACACACAGCTACACGTGCTGAAGTTCCGTAGGTAGAATTTATAAATAATCTAATGATTGACGTGCTCTATTGGTTGTACTCATATCCTATTATATACGTAGTTACTATACTATTCTCTTATAGGTATAAATGTAATTGGGTTTTAATTACATAGATCAACACATTCCTTTGTAGATATTTCATGGCCTTCGCTGACGATGGTGATGTAAAATTCATATTAAATCGAGATAAAATATTATAATTATTTCATCATCATCTGCCTAGTCTTCCCAACTATGTTGGGGTCGGATTCCAGTCTAACCGGCTGAAGCTGACTACCGGTATTTTACATGGAGCGACTGCCTATCTGACGTCCACAAGCCAGTTACTGGGTAATACAATGCCCCTGGGTTAGACTAGTTGTTAGACTTTTGGGCTTTCGAATAACGTAACGAGTGTCAACAACATTATTATAATTTTTCGAATGTTATCTTCATTACGATTGTAATATGGAACAATCTCTGTATGCTAAGGTTTATCTGTATTTTCATTGTCATCTCTAACCTTGAATGTTACATAATGTGACGATGGCCTTGCATTCAGCGGCCTACAATACGTTTGGTTTTGATGTTTCTATTCTTTCCCAGATTGTATCGACATGTGGTTTGTGTGTAACATCAATTATGATTAAAGATTTCATGTTGACCTGAAATCACGAATCCATACAATCTTGATGTCGTTTAAAATTAAGTTTATCATGGTCATCAAAGTTGTAGTTAATTTAATTTGTGTGTTGATCAAGGGGTTTTCCCGGATTTAATGAAGTACAGTAAAGTTATTCCACTCTTCAAATCTGGAGACAGCAAAGATACTAATAATTATAGACCCGTATCGATTTTGCCGGTTTTCAGCAAGGTGTTTGAAAAAGTTATGTTAAACCAAATGCTCAATCATTTTAATCGTAATAACATCCTACACGATCAACAGTATGGTTTCACCAAAGGACGTTGCACAACCGACGCTGGTGTTACCTTATTGAAACACATCTTTACCGCATGGGAAGAGGCGCAAGATGCAATAGGTATCTTTTGCGACCTATCCAAGGCGTTTGATTGCGTGAATCATGAAACACTTCTCTTGAAACTTCGGCATTACGGACTGGGTGAACTTGCGCTTAACTTAGTAAAATCGTACTTGAATGATAGACTGCAGCAAGTTCAAATAAACGGTGTGAATTCCTTGGGCTTAAAAGTCAAAATGGGTGTACCGCAGGGCTCAATATTGGGTCCGTTCCTCTTTTTAGTATATATAAATGATTTACCTTTTTTACTAAAAAACCGACCTCAAATGGTGTTATTTGCTGATGATACATCACTGATTTTTAAAGTTAAAAGACGTGCACAGGAGCTTGACGACGTAAATAATGCTATAGTTAAGGTCCATAATTGGTTTACTGTAAATAATTTGGTATTAAATGGAAAGAAAACGAAATGCATAAGATTTGCGTTACCGAATGTTAGAAGTAGTGAATGTCATGTTGTATTGAATAAGGAGATACTAGAATTCGTCGAACAGACGGTTTTCCTGGGGATCACGCTTGACTCAAAGCTACAGTGGGGTCCTCATTTAACATCACTTGCAGGGCGGCTAAGTTCTGCCGCTTACGCTGTTTGGAAGATCCGCCAATTAACAGACGTGGATACCGCGAGACTGGTCTATTTTAGTTACTTTCATAGCATCATGTCTTACGGTATCTTGCTATGGGGACGGGCTGCGGATATTGAGTCGATCTTTATTCTGCAAAAGAGGGCCGTCAGAGCCATCTATAACCTCCGCAGACGCGAATCTCTAAGGGAACTGTTCAAAACAATTAACATCATGACGGTACCTTGTCAATATATCTATGAAAACATTATGTATGTTCGGAAAAATCTACATCTTTTTAGTAAGATAAGTGATAGGCACAATTTTAACACTAGAAATAGGAACAAATTAGATCAACCACGTTTCAGATTGTCTAAAGTACACACTTCTTTTATGGGGTACTGTGTGAAATGTTATAATAAAATACCAGTCGATATTCTTGAACTAAATGAAAAGAAATTTAAATCATGCATTAAACGCACACTATGTAGACAAGCATATTATAAGTTAGATGATTATATCGTCGATAAAAATGCTTGGCTTAATGCTGGTCCTGCTCCACAGCCACCTGGGCATACTAGTTAAAATTTTAATATTTGAAAGAGAAGCTTCCCTTTTTTATTTTTTCTGACATTACGAACATTTTTGTTCATAATATTATAAATTTTGTGACATTACGAATGTTTTATTTTTGCTGAACCAAGTGTTAGTTACTTTATATACGTCAATATATATTAAATGTTTTTTCTTTCTTTTAGGAAATCAAATTTTATTAATATTTCAAATAGATTGCAAACTATAGTTTTGTATAATTTAGAAGCATTTTGTTTGAATTTTGTAAATGTGAGTACCATGCATCCGTTTATTGTGTTGTTATAATGTACGTTGACTTGAAAAAGCATGGCAGTTGAGAGTATGTCATGCTCACATAAATGTCTCACTGATGGTGGCGCGTGTGTTGGATCATTCGGTTCCCTACAAAATGGTTGAGCTGGATGGTGCTGATCCACGTGTCAAGTTCGTGAACGGGCGCTGTCGGTTGAGACTGGTCATCTCCTAACTTCCAGGGCTTATTTTTATCTTGTATTTAGAATTGTTTATAATTACATTTTTTTACATTGTTCTCACATACAGAAGCAACAAGAATAATGTTCCCAAGATTTTGTAATATTTCAACTTGATTTTAAAAGAGTGTCCGTGGAGTTTCTTGCCCGTTCTTCTCCATAGAGATCTACGTTTTGGAATGGGCAACTAGCTTCAACTTTCCAACTGATCGACTTTTTGACAATTCAAAAGTGCCTGTAAATGGTTTAATTGAAATAAATGCTTTGAGTTTGAGTTTGAGTTTGTAGTTGAAAAATGTAATAAATCGAATGCGTTTTTTAGTCTTCGCCTTAAAAAGTTAAACAACTGTTTTTCCAGGACTAAATATTGTAAGTATTGTTACCTGTTTAGTTATAACTATGATGAACAGTATGTAGGCGTTGAGCAGCAGTCCGATGGCGGAGATGACGGTGACGGCAACGCTAAGCGCGAGCGTCACTGCCGCCTCCTCGGCCCGCGCTTCCGTCCCGTTCACCTCCATGGGGTAGGGCTATGTCTGTCTCGGTTTCGCTTCACCCTAGCCGTTCCATGCTGGGCCGTCGAACGTGCGCTGCTCCATTCTGCTTCGTGACGTCACCTCACTGCTGCCGCCGCGTTCCATAGCATCTCACTTGGGATGATCTGCGTAAAAAATAAAAAGAGACATTAGGAACAATTAAGGTGGTTATCAGTTTTTTTTAAATAATCTATGCTACACCTAACACGTAGGAACTTATTTACGCTACTTAAATTAATGCTGAACTCGTTGCTCAGTTCTAGGCCGACACTATTTAGATTGCCATGTTCACGCTAAGAAGAATAATATTGTAACGATGCTTTTGTAGCTTGCTGATTTTGATGATCTTTGAAAACGGAACTGCAATGAAAATAAAATCTAAATTGCTGATAATGTTTACGTAAGTACTTACTTAAATGTCCAAGTGGCAGTAGAACACTGACTCCTGAGTCACAGGTTTTCATTCATAGTTTAGGATTCAGGGTTTCAACTTTGTGTTCCTTTAATTATTGTGAACTTTAGATAGTTACCAAGCATATTGTAAGGACTTGTATCAATAAAAAACCGGTCAACTGCGAGTCGAACTCGTACGCCGAGGGTTCTGTACCTACCTATTATACCGCCATAATAAAAAAAGATATGGGCAAATTTTGATTTTCGCGAAAACTTGTAAGTACCAAAATTTACCTTAAAATTCAACTTTTTTAATTTTTTGGAATTTTTTCATTATTTGTGCTGCACCTTGCTTTTTGCCAAATTTCGTGATTCTAGGTCAACGTGAACTAGCAACCTATAAGGTACTTCCGGTTGACCTAGAATTGTCAATTTTGGTTAAAAGTAAGGACTTATAGCACAAGTAAAGGGAAAATTCCGAAAAATAAAAAACGTTGAAAAATAGGTAAATTTAGGTACTTACAAGTTTTCGCGAAAATCAACCCATATCTTTTTATCGTGTTGACTCAGGACCTTGATTTACCTAATAGGTGTATAAAGACTTCAGTATCTGGTACAAATTTCAACTTGCTAGGTCCATCCGTTCCTGAGAAAATTGGTGGTGACACACGGACAGACAGACAGACGGACAAGAGAGTCATCTTATAAGGGTTCCTTTTTTTACCTTTTGAGGTACGGAACCCTAAAACGAATTATTATTATTATTGTAACGTAAACATTATCAGCAATTTAGCCTTTATTTTAAAGTATTGCTGTAAGTATATCAGTACTTACACCGTATCCAAAAAGCGATATTAGAGCAACATATTACTCTTCGGAATCTTTATAAAGGCAGTCTGCAGCAGAGCCCTAATGGCAGTAGGTAAGGCCACAGATGCTCATTTATAACCCATAAAAATGATTTATGGGGACAATCCTAAATATGCGATGTCTGAGAACATCCCAAAATGTTTTGAAACAAAGGTAATGATGTAACGTAACCTGAGGCTGAGTTTAATTGAAATGCGATCCATGTTTCTCCAAATACATCGTATTTGTATTCTAGTAATGTTCGTAGATTTGGAATAATAGAGACGTTTATTAGCAAACACTAGACTTGTAATGAAACAAATATATACACAATTAATTAAATTGTTGTAGAAGCTTTGATGATTACACTGAACGTGTTTTCACTACAGTCTGACACTAATTGAATCAAATAATTAGTTACCATTCTATTATTACATCATTTTACTAACTAATGTTATTTGTAAGGGGATGCAACTGTGTAGATACCTATCCAGAGAATAAACCTACATTACGAAATGAGACTCACCCGTCCAATCTCCTTATTTTTGAGGATGAAGAAACGTATGTTACATTTACCTAAGACATAACAAAATCTCACGCCTTGTTACCCCGAGGGGTTGGGCAGAAGTGTACTTATACTACACCGACATTTCGCCAGTTGGCAAGTCCGGGCAAAAATCCAGACTCCCGGAGTCTGCTACTGAAAAATTTCAAATAGAAAAACCCAATAACATACCATACCATATTATCCATTAAAGTAGATATCTACTAATGAACGCGAACGTAATTAAAGATTTAACACTCTCATCACATTTTGCCAACAGCCAATGGATTGATAATCACAGTAGATAAATTTTGCCTAAAATGTATTCGTAATTCTTCATATCCGTTTTACGTTATCTCTAATTTACCTTTGAAAACACCCACAGGGGAAATACCTCTATCTACAGTTAAACTATCTACCCACAGAACCTTGTGAAAATCACAAATGCCAACCCCACATTCTGTTCCGTGACAGTGAGTTACATACAGCAATTGTAAAGGTAACATGTCTAGGCGGTATTCCTGATGTGGAACGTTGGAAGTACAAAGAGTATGCACGAAAGCAAAGGGCATCTTAACACTTGTTGATGTTTGCCATACGGCTATTTGTTTTACTATGTATGTATCTCTTTTTCAGGTAAAGAATAGTTATTTTTTATGCAAGGCTGCAAAGTTGTTTTTTAGTGCGAGTACTTGTATTGAAAGCTGAGGAAGCGAAGGATTCTATAAAGAATCCTGAGCGTAGCGAGTTTCAAAGGTTCGAAACGCAGAATTCCTTTGCTGCTGAGCGAAACACACAATTTTTCACCTCACTACAGCGAGGAAAATGCTAGGTGCAAGAAAAACAGCCTATATAATATATTGAAATAGGGGGTAGTTCAATGAAGTATGATAGCATTGCATTGTAGTCTTCGAAAACGTTTTCACGCCTTTAGAATGTCTCCATGCATTGAACAAATTTTACGCTTTTATGTACTTTTCGCGCGATTGTTCCGGAAGATGACTTAATTCGGCATTATTTACCGCTTGTACTAACTCCGCAGGTGTTAAATTTACATCTTCATCACTGCTGGACTCGCTCACATTTTATGATTTCTTACGATTTTGTCAAAAAACAAACCAAAATTATGGAAAGCGAATTGAATCTTTATCAGCTTATAACGTTCCCACTGCTGGGACACAGGATTCCTCTATGTGAGAGGGAGTGGGCCATAATCCACTATGCGGGCCCAGTGCGGGTTGGTAGATGTCACATATCTTCGAATTTTTGGTTCTAGGACATGCCAGTATCCTCACGATGTTTTCCTTCACCAGAAGTGCTGATGAAATATTGTACACAAAGTATAACGCCTGTCTGGGTTCAAACCTACGACCTACATCTCGTAAGTCGCGTCAGTTACCACTGGACCACCACTGCACTTCAATACGCAATTAGCAAGCACATTCAATAGAGACGAACAATTTAAAAGTTTATTTTTCTACATGCATTCGTCGTGCTGGCCAGCGCGTTTATTCTAAAAATGGGGTTGGCGCACTGACATGAAATAAGTATGGACTGGCGGTATAGAATAGAAAGGTTCTAATTTCGAAAACTCTTTCCACACTAGCGCATAAAATGCACTTATGCACGCAGATTTCGGACGACAAACAATCTTTTCGAGGCTGTGAGGTGAAAAGATAATGCTTAGCAACAGCTGGTTTAACTTGAAGAAGTTAAATCAGCAGCTTCTAGTCTATTCGTCCAATACGTGCAAATCGACTCTTTTAAATAGTATATTATTTAAGCAATATAGTTTTTTTTTCTTACTATAAAATAGGGGAAAATCGAACTAATGTTATTACTTTATTGCATAAAATTCAAAACGTGCCAATTGCACGTTTACTGGAGTTGTCGATTTTCCCACTAATAAATTGACTTCCTGCGTATCGCCTACTGAAAATAATAAATGATTAAAAGTTTCGGGCGAGTAAATTCGTGCGAATCAACTAATAAGCCAAATCAGTACTGCGTCTGACCGTTGGCAACACAGAACAGGTAAATGATAGCGCTAAGGATTTTAGTCGATTAGATAGGTACTAAACTACTTGGTTGATTAAGTTATGTGACTAGAAGTTCACTAGCTAAAGTCAACCCGTGTTAACCCCGTAAAATATTTTCCAATATTGCATGTCACGGAAAACGCGAAACACCCCTAAATGCAATGTCATTGACAAATGACTATCCAAAAATACGATCGGGAGACACGACAGTAGGAGAATGCTTTCTCTGTATTATACGAAGGTTTGAACCTGTTTTACATTTAAATCAAAACTTTGACTTAGCTTTGTTTAGTGGAAAGTTGATTTAAAGTTCTGTAGAATATGGTTTTCGCCTTTATCAAGGATCTGTTCTTACTGAATGCAAATTTTTCATGATAATTTTGCTTTAATTTTTGAAAAATTAGATGTTTTCACGACATCTAAGTCAGTTAATAAAACGCTTCTTTATTAAATGTATCTTGCATTCATTTAAGAGAGATTTTAGAAGTCAGTTAAAACAATGCTTTCTCTACGAATGCTACGAGCTATGAGGCCACGCAATCAAGAATTCAAGACCTAAAAAACAGAAGCATTTAAAAGTCGTAATATTGACTAAATCATCATCATCTGCCTAGCCTTTTCCCAACAATGTTGGGATTTTTTTTTTGTGGTTGGGAAATCATCAAATAACTTCTCCCGCTCTGGGTGGAGCAGGAAGGCGTGTCAGACTTTTACTGACTAAAATCTACCCGTGTTACCTCAGTTGCCTGTGAGCCAGGGGCCGCGGTATCTCTTTCGAACAACCCGCACCCCTGGCAGGCATCGGCCCTTGCGGATACCACCAGTTGATGCTGACATCTCTTTGAGGCGCGCGTGGAAGACAACGCGCCGTCGACCCGGGTTTGGTCCTTACCGGACAGCGAGCTACCCATTAGGGACTACTCATACTTATTCAGCTCTGTTCAGCTTTTGTCCATAGAAAACTACGATTTTGTAAAGAGTTCGTTTAGCTTTCCACGGCTGAACGGATGCGTATGCATCTCATACAAAGTCGTTGTTTTCTATGGACAAAAGCTGAACAGAGCTGAATAAGTGTGGATAGTCCCTTACTCGCCATCCGCAAGCCCGCGCCTAAGGTGGCCGGGAATCAGCCTGGGAACTACATTGGGGTCTGCTAACAATAAAAATACTGGTATTTTCTGCAGATCTGACCCCTACAACCCAGTTACTGGGTAACATGATACCCCTTGGTAAGACTGCTTGTCAGACTTTTGGGCTTCTGATGACCCGTAGCAACTGTCAAAGATCCGCAAATAATAACCGGGACCAACGGCTTATCGTGCTTTCCGAGGCACCCCAGAAGACCTCACACGTCTTAGTATGTAAAAACGGGACGCAATATTTACTATCTACAATCAATAATATATACAGGAATCCAACATAAATAGTAAAAGAACATCAATATCGACACGCCGTTACCATTAAGCTCTTACAAAAACTAATTACGATAAATTATTCAGCTATACACAACACAGCCATGGCGTGCCTTTAATACCGATATACACCTATTTTTAGCCCCATTACTGTTATAGTAGCCATAGAAAAATAAATCAACGTCCTTCGATCGGTTTCCCATAACAATCCACATTGTAACATCGGCCATTTACGATCCGTCCGTACTTGGCAAGGTCAAGGAGTGAGCTGAATCAATTATCATAAAAGTAGAGGTCGATGAAACGTTGGAAGCTTTCTTTAAAGACTCATTGTTATTTTCTATTGTTTTCGCTTTTTAAAAGGGGTTTTAGTTCCACTTAAGGGAGAAGCGCCAGGGTAGCTTGCGATTTATTTTTGTAATTTGCCGGTCATTGTCCGGCTGTAGGCGACCGTAATACGTATGTATTTACAAAGTTATAATAATTAAAATCTTCAATACAACCATTTAAGTTCAATATTTTATTTATAAACAACTGATTAACTAAACAAATAAATACAAAAACAAAATAACACTTAGGCGTCGAAGTATTCGTCCGCATCGCTGTCATCAGGAAACGTGCCCAGAAGACTGGCAGCATTGCCACGTTGAATGGCAATGCTAATTCTTTGGCCAAGGAATGACCCAGCTCTTTGGTCACGTGAAGTGTCGACCAGCCGGCGAGAAATTTCCTTAAAAAGGAGACGTGCACTTGGGCCCCATGACCCGAACGTTATGGCCTCAAACGGCTCAAAACTGTAGTTACCCATAAGGTTACAGTATTTACGCCGCTTGAGGGTCTCAGCAACCGCAGCAGCGGCACCAGCACAGCCCGCCGTGCTAGGAACATTAGATGGCGCAAGGGTGTCGACACAGGTTGCGTCCCACACCAGAGGTCTACCCACCTTCCAAGGCAATAACGTCATACCGTCTGGTCTCTTCCCATCGTCACGTACCAAGCCGTTTGGTTTTAATACCGCTGGTGTGCCAGCGGTGACAAGGGCTCGACGAATAATATCGTTGATTAAGTTCAATTAATCCCATTGAATAGTTTCAAATTTCGTGAAAATTACATTCAATAGGATTCAATTAATGAACTTATATAGTGATGGTGCGGGTTGTTTGAAAGAGATACCGCGGCCCCTGGCATACAGGCAACTGAAGGAACACGGGTGGGTTTTAGTCAGTAAAAGTCTGATAGGCCCTCGCGCTCCGCCCAGAGCGGGAGAAGTTATTTGATGATTTCCCACCCTCAACAAAAAAAAGAGGGTGATGACACTCAAAATAATGTGAATGTGATATGGCTTGAATTTGGCTACCTTCCTTCTTATGGTATCGGAAAAGGCTTAAATAAAGGTGGTAGGTATTATGGCATTTTGAGTGTTACCACCTCACTGCGGGCCAAGTGGGTACAATTTGCTACATAGGTACTTACATATTTTTCTAATTTATTTTTTGTAATTCTTTTTAAAAAATGCTGAGAAAGAAAATATATTCCTAGGCAAAGGGTCATAAAACTTTAAATAAAGTACGAGCATTGCCTTCTGTGTGGCAATAAAAACATGCTGCGGTCACCAATCTGGTTGCCAAACGACCACTCGCGACCTTTCTTAAAAAGGCCTTTGTTCAGCAATGGACATTTAGACAGAAAACTAGAACGGGTTCTAGACAATTTTAAATATGTAGGGTACGGTCACCAAAATGAGATAAGTAACCAGAGACGTCGGATATAGTTGAAGTTAATCAAGTTCTTCTAACTTAACAGACAGCTGTGCTGCTGGGGAGTTTGTTGCGCCACTTCTTCTTCCCAGCTAAAGCACTAGGAAGTGGTGAAGGGCGGGCGTTTTGGGGGGACTGTCTTATGTAATTTTGACGTTCAAAAAGAGCTAACTCTCAACCTAGTTTGAATAAATGACTTTTGATTTTGATTTTTGTTAATTTTATTAATAGGAAACAGACAGTTCATTTATGGAATTCAATTCATTTCGAAAACATCCATCGTTTTTCCACTAAACGTCAACTATACCTGACGGCCGTGGTTACTTATCTATTTTGGTGACTCCTAGTACTAAGTTTTTTTTTTCTTAACTTGGTACGGTACATAAGCTAGGAAGTTTGTATGTCTATAACTCAATCACGCTTTAACGCGGTAACCTGGATTAATCATCATTTAATAGTTCCTCGAAACGCAAGTGAAACAGCGGGCAACTGTTGTTAATGTGAATGTAGCTTTAAAAATACACTAAATTAAGTTCAAAAGAAAATCTACACAGTCAACGAAACCTCTTTAAATATAAGTCTACGCTACTAAAATAACATTTCCATAGTCTCACTCCCTGAAATAATAAAATACAACGTTTCAAAATTAATTCACCCACTTGTAACGCTTTTAAATTAGTTAAGTGTACATACATGGGCCAAATAAGGTCGGGACTCGAAACGAATACGTAAATACCTGCCTTTGGCCTCCCCAATGTGGAATTAAAAGTATTCAGTTTTATTCAACCGCAATAAAATCAGTGAACCCGTATGGGGCCGTATAGATATTTCTGTTAAAGTCAGCTTTTATTATGGACGAAGCTGTGCCCGTGACTTCGTTCGTGCTGACGTCAGAAACGAATAATGTGTCTCTTTCTAATTATTTTTCTAAATTAAAAGCAGCAAAGGTTACTTTCTATAATATCAGCTATCGGCCAGTGAATGTTTCGTCAAAACCAGTTCAGTGATTAGCCGGAACAAACAGACAGTTTATATGTAGGTACCGTATAAACTCTCAAATACATTTAGTAAAAAGTTATTTTTACAAAAAGTTACTTCGATTTTATTTCTTTGTATAGATTACAAACAGATACTTCATATTTATTAACGGGCATTTATGTCCAGGTGAAAAATTAAGAACATCACTATTTAATCAAAATAATACTAAAAGTAGGTATTCTCCGAAGGGTCTACCCTTCACCTACACCAGAGGTGTAGTTACAGTATAATTCGTTCACCCGCATTTCGCCAATGATGTTATTGCGGGCGACCCTATATTGCCATCAACTGGGCACGAATGTGGACTCCGGGCTGCTTTTAATGAACCCTTAACGGCTAGACCCATTAACACGTTTGTCCGTCCTGGGTATTGAACCCAGGCACTCACGCTGCCAACGAAGCAGTCAATATTAAGGTACTAAAGTCTACTAAATCACTAAATGTATTTAACGCTAAACTGCATGAAAAATCATTCTGTCTCTGTCATCTCCAAAACATTGACAGAAATAGAACGATGTTAAAAATTCGTTGAGCGCTAAACGCGTTCGCGTAATTTCGAGTGCAGGTCGGCCTTAAGGCGGAACCGTCAGAGTTGCCTGCCCTACTAATTTCCTTTATTTATTTGAATGCCTCAAATATCATGATTTCATGAAATATTCATTCAATAGGGTATTATGAACTTAGAAACATATTTTGATGATTTTAATTAATATAATTCTATAATTAAATATTTGTTACGGCCGCAAATCACATTTAGATCAACATACAACTTGACCACAGTGGTCAGTTTCAGGTATACAACCTGATTGACTGTTGATCTAATTTTAACATTTAAGGCAATTTTAACTGAAGGAGTTGAATTGCTGATTCAAATTATTATATTTCTTAAATGCCATATTTGTTGAGGTCGCGAGTCATATTTTAATCCACATTTAATGACTTGAACCTTAATGACTCGTAAATTGCGAAAAAAACAAGTAAATTTGAATTTTGCGGGCTACCTTTTTGCATACCCCTCAATATCATTCAATTCTCTATTATTTTAATATCACATCGTAAGCTATGTAGTGAAAATTACCATCAGGCAGCGCAACGAAAGATCCGTCTATAACTTTAGACTTATATTTTCAAATAATATTTCGTATACAATAAAGACACAATACAGTGAGGTTCAAGTTGGGCCGCCGTCGTGAACGGTCGCGTCTGCCCGCGCGCAGCAGATGTTGACTTACTTGCCAGACTTCGAAATCAAACCGAGTTTTTTGTGCGTCTCCGTCTGTGTCGCAATTTGTTATATTGGGTAGTATAAAACAAGGGAGCAAAAGTGATGTAAGTGCGCTTCAGCCTGCAGCGAAGACTGGCTGCTGGAGGACGAGTGAAACGGCTGACCCCTGGCGGCTAAACCTGGTGAGATCGTTCCTAATATTTCAGAGATTTGTTCTATAACACTGAGAACGACCGGCCGGCCGGTTCGTTGTGGGCCAGTGTGCTAACACTATATATAATAGGGCGGCACAAACTAATTTACGCTATTATTCTACCGCAAAATACGGTACCTATCGCTCAAAACGCAGTACCTAAAGATTGTATTATTATAACTTGTAACGCCACGGTTACCGAAATTTGAGTCGGCCCACGGCCCATATGTGCTGAAGTGTACAAAAAAGTTACCCTTAACTCTTAAGTTCGCATAGCACGCTTTTGTTCTACAGATTAACCAAAAAAAAAGGTCAAGTCAGCCTCAGCCCCTTTGCACGTGTCCTGGACTTGCACTACAAACAAAAGTGTTTTCAAAAAATAATTTAATGGGCTTAACACTCGATCATAGGATTGTCAGTCAAGATCTCGCCACATATATTTGGAAATATCGACAGGATGATAGAATTTTCCTAGCACTTCTAAATAATATACATGATTTTCTCCCTAACAGCATTCTCTTCCAGGAATAAAGGATAGCAAAATACATAACCGCACAATCCCTACTAATATTATAAATGCGAAAGTGACTTTCTGTATGTATGTTACGCTTTCACGCCTAAACCGCTGAACCAAGTGTCATGAAATTTGGCATGAATTTTGGCTACTTTCATATAGGAACATACGCTATAACCGACTTCCATGCGGCCGGAGCCGCGGTCAGGGGCTAGTTTAATATAACATTTTGTGGTGGCGAAGATATCATCATCGCCTTGTCCGAATACTATCTCGTAAATGTGCACAGAAACAACAGAAACGCACAAGGGTATTCACCTATTGGCGAACTAGTACCCGCCAACAGCGACATCCTAAGTACAACGCTAAAACACCGCAACATGCCAATCCTTATAACCGGTAAAACACACGAGAAGAGCAAGAAAAATCCACGAAACCCCGGCCTCAAACGAACAGCCCCCAATTAGCGAACTCATTAACACCGTGTGAAGAACAAGAAGCAAGCTACTCACACCGTTATCAGTCGTAATCGCAAACGACATTGGATACACAACACCCAGAAACAGACCTTTACCGCAATTAAGCGCACTTGACCAGACCTGTGCATCGGCGCCTCAACACCAGCCAAAGAAAGAAAATCAAATAGACGCTGAACCTTCACGTAGCGGCATTCATATAGCCAACCTACAGGAAACAGGGTTGAACTCAGGAACATACATCTCCACACTGTGATTGGCACCCCTCAAGAAAAGCGAGTAACACACACCGGGGTCATATCAAGCACAAACAATGCAACTACGCAGCTCTCAACAGAAATTCTGTATAAATAAAATATGAAGACTGGATAACAAAAAAACTAGCAAATAAAGACATCATCCCAACGAGTAAAGACATTGAAATACCCTGGAACACAATAACGGAGGTTATTAAAACCGACCGCTGCTCAGGAAACTGACTCTTCAGCCAATTTAATAAAGAGACCATCGCTTAGCTCTTGCTAACCTACAAAGCGGGAAACCGGATAATCCAAATAGGCATAAAAATAATGGCTGACAACACTCCAAAAGGTTAAATATCAAGAAGAACAAAAACACGCAGAGCCCGCTTCACCGGACTGGGGACATTTCACACCGGAAAATGCAGGCAAAGGCTCGACACGTTTTACAGGAACAACAAACAAAACGCCGAAGGAGATCCGCGTACATAAAGGTGTCCCCCAGGAAAACAAAAAAAAAAAAGGAGCGAGGGCCTTTTTAGATACCAAATGTTAAAATAACAAAGCCGAAGAAGTAATGGTAATCATCAATAAAAGCCAAACGAGACAGCTCCCGGAACGGACCAAGTGGTAACCGTGGTAACCGAACTTAACAAAACGATGCCCCAAATATAACAGGAAACCGCAACTATACACAAGAATAAAGTCTGGACACAGAATACAGTGCCGGACAAGTGGCTTGAAACCGCGCAGGTACTAATCCCAAAAATAAAAAACTAGAAGACGCGAACGAATATCGCTGCATAATGGTACTACAGAATTTACGCCAGATGCGTAGTAAAAACAAAAAAAATAAAGAAATAGACGATGCAATAACAGGACTAGGCAACTACCAAGCGTCCCTTTTAAACAATGGATCAACAGATTACCACATTTTATGCACGAAAGGGTCCTAGACGAGGAAGGATTTGCAAGTAAACGAATTTACGTACTCGCCCTTGTCATAGAAAACACCAATGTCGACTTAAAGACATTAAGGCATTAGGATAATTATTGCAATGTACCAACAAATCGATGACCAACAGGATAATCAAGGTATGCATGAATGTAAGAACATGCATCAAATGAAGTGGCCAGCAAAGCAATTGGATTATAATTATCAAAGGAAAGGGAGTTAAACGGGGTTGCCCTCACTCCTCTCGCCTTTTTACATTAGTCTTCGACGAAGTCCTTAGAACCCTTAAAGATGCAACCCATTTAATCAAACTAGATCAGGACCGCGTTTCACTCCCCCTGGTATTATCATTTGCGGACGATCTTATACTCATTGCAGATGATCTAGAAGGACTAGAGCGCATCTTATACCACACAAAACCTTTACTAAATACCGCAGGCCTCTAAATAAACGAAACAAAAACAAACATTCTAATTAGGGACCCCATAACATCACAGCAAACAATCAACGTGACCCTCAACGGAATAAGTATACCAACAATGGATGAAATAAAATAGCTAGGCACATACACAAGCAGAAAAAGCACAATTAGAAAACGATGCCAACAGGCCACGAGAAACGCAAATCATTACTACCATTCATACTAAAGGCAAAGATGGACTGAAAGTTAGCTAGACTTATGTATCGAAGAGTTATCGTACCTTGTATGATATATGACTTAAAAGTATCGACCCAAGGTGAACAGATTAAGACTCAGAAGATATGAACGAGTTATCATGAGAGACTTGATTAACCACATCAGGAATAAACTAATAATTAAGAAAATGCACCAAATCTTAGACGAAAAAACCGTAACAAAACGCATCAAGAATCACAGGATATGCTACTTAGCACACGTCTTCAGACGGGATAAACCACACCTATTGCAGGTAGCAATGCAGTACAAGGCCAAATCTAAGAACCTCGGACGACCTATTTACCCAAGGAATGACAATCTAAAACAAGCAATGAAATACTTCGACATGGGAATCAAGTTTTGAGAGGACATGGCTGGAGACAAAACTAAGATCAAGAAAGCGGCTAGCAATATCTACAAAAAACCAGAAACTGTTAGCTGCGAGAACTCAGAATATTACTACGAAAACAACAAAACAGAACATAGCGAAGCAACGGCATAGAAAAGAGCTAAGAAAACAATTGAACGTACCCAAGAAGCCCGACCTGAATCAACATGCCGGCGACGTCGTGAAAAGATGCCCTCCTATAAATAAATACCACCCGTCTCTCCACTAGTCCAATGCTTACTCAAGGATGCATATCCGGTAGGCTCGCAATCCTTTCCTATCCTATGGGCACGTCTACCTGACCATTACCGCGCCCCCCGGTCTACTTCTTGATATGCAATGGCCTCTGTAACACCATGAAGCATGAGGCTCCAGGGGCTAGTGCGAATCTTGGGGTTCATTCGATTTATCGAGTCTGGTCAAGCCACGCTGGGATCGGTGCATTTCATATTCATATTCATATTCATATACAATAAAGACACAATACAGTATTGTATTGTATTCTGCCAATCAATTAATCAATCCAGCGTTTCGGAGTTCAATGCTGGTCAAAGACCTTGGGCCAGTGTGCTTCAGAAATATGCCAATTGAATCAATTGATAATTAATTACCGGTTACAAGTACCTACGGCAATTCAAACTTTGTAATTTTTCAAAGACGGAGGAGAGGAGGAGATCGGTAGGCAATCGACAATTCGCTGTAAGCGTGACTTAAAAGGAAAGCCAAAATATAAGACAACCAACGATCTATGGCTGCTAATGGCAAATTCAATATACCCATAGTCACTAATTACTTTGGTGACAGAACCCTACAAAAACAAACACCATATCCATTGAACGGTCTGCCAGCTGACATAAGGAGTGAAATGAATAAAAATAGTTCAACATATATATATATGTTTAGAATATGTTAAAGTGCTACCCTCTAAATAATAATAAACCTTAAGTTCTAAGTTAATTGAGTGTACAGAGACTCACCGACCCCACAGTCAAACCACTACTACGGTATTGTGGGGCTTAGTTTATAAGTTATACTTACTTTAAGTGAATATAAATAAATTAATTAAAAAACCACAAAACATATAAGGCACTAATTTTAATTTTACCAATTACAGGCACGTAAAAATAAATTGTTATGGTTCAATCAGAAAGATGAAGTCCTTTCCAAAGCATAGTAGGCTCCTATAAAAAAGAACGGCCAAGAAACTCCGCAGACACTCTTAAGGTACCTCCCTAAGTACACATGACGCAGTGAAACAACACAAATACAAAAAAGAACAAGTGAGAATACTTAAATAGAGAACTTATTACTTAGTTTTACTTTGTCTGTGATTTAAAACATCATATCTACTTAAACTGATGTAGTCATTACCATGCCAAGAGTAATAACACGTCAGTCTCATTCCCTAACTCCCTAATCCCATTAGGAGAGTCAAAAGTCGCCTGTCATGTTCTGTTTTTCCGTCATTTGCTCTTGGGACTCTGTAGTCTTTGATTTCTATAAATAGTATCAATCTGAGGTCGCCAAAACTGCGAGGTTAAACAGTAACTTTAGGTTTTCGAATTCCCACTGACGCCGAGCCTGTGAACAGTCATAACTAAATCAAATGTGTATTTTCTCAAATAAATTACACCCAGGGTAACACCCGCGATTTATGAGTTGTAGGTCGTAGGTTCGAACCCAGCCAGCCGCTTTACTTTGTGTAAATTATCACAAGAAGGGCGATGGCCACCGGTGGAACAACGCTCTCGCTATTGGGAAGACTTACCGAGAGGAGGCTGTGTCCCAGCAGTGGGAACGTTATAGGTTGAATACGCTTCAAGCTACTTTACACACATCACACCAAGACATTCACACTCATTCAGGGTAGATCGAAGGTAAAGCCGCCGGTAATTGCCGCTGTCGAATCTTGGATGGGTGACCATCCATACATATCAAGACACCTCCGTGCTATGGAAAGCACGTTGAGCCGTGGTGTCGACTTTCATTCGCAAATCTTTGACAGTCTAACAACCCCTGGGTTTTTTTTTTGGGTGGGAATAACTTCTCCCGCTCTGGGTGGAGCAGGAGGGCGTGTCAGACTTTTACTGACTAAAACCTACCCGTGTTCCCTCAGTTGCCTATGTGCCAGGAGCCACGGTATCTCTTTCAAACAACCCGCACCCCTGGCCTGGCATCAGCCTTTGCGGTCATCAGTTGATGCTTACATCTCTTTGAGGCGCGCGTGGAACGTAACGCGCTGTCGACCCGGGCTTGGTTCTTACCGGATAGCGAGCTACACATTACTCGCCATCCGCAAGCCCGCGCCTGCGGTGGCCGGGAATCAGCCTGGGATTCCTGACGCCCAGGGCGTCTCCTGCGGCGACTAGGGCCGTGAGGGCGCATATACTGCCTCTCCCTCACTTGCACCGCCTCTCTCTTTGCAACCATAACTGTTTCGCAGAAGAAGGTGACGGCTACCTATGCACTCTCGCTCCGAACCATGGCCTGGAACAGGACCGGACGCGAGAGATCGCCGCCGCCGATCGCCTCCACAAGGACACGGCGGTGCTCCGCCCAAGCCGGGCAGACTGCGACCGCATGCTCCACCGTGTCCTCAGGGCCATCTACGCACCCCCCCCCCCCCCAGGTTAGACAGTCAAAGATTTACGAATATATGAGACCATGGCTAGGCATACAAAAGTTAGATTGTGGAGTTTACATAGGCAGTCGCTCCATGAAAAATGCTATGGTTTTCATCTGGTCGGTCCAACATAATTAGGAAAAGGACAGGCAGATTGACATTACTAATAATATCTTTAAAACCACTACGGAGTGTCCCAGGATTAATGATCAAAACTTTAAATTAAAATTGAAACGGTTGAACTGAGTCGGACGGCTTTTCAAACAAAAGTCATAGATCATTTACAAATGGAGTTACAGCGTTTACAAAGGAAAGTAGTCGCCAACGGCGGCCATGTTGTGATTTAATTACTACAGAATTGTTTTATATTCTGTTAAGTCTGTTCTCACTTGCCAGTGTTTTTGCTAGACGATTTCAGTCGCGTAATTTATTGTGATATAAATGAGTTTATGAAATGAAATGGTATTTGTTTATTCCTTAATATCTCTTCCAGTTTTTTCGGTGCCTGATGCTATGGTTTTTAATCGTTTTATTTTTAGATTCACAATGTTTTTCGTGTTATTTGATGCTCGATTTCGAAGCAGTTATTTCTGGAGAAGAATTGGCTAAATTCTAACTGGCATTGTACATGGAGCGACTGCATATCTGACGTCCACAACCCGGTTACTGGGTAACACGATACCCCTTGGTAAGACTGGTTGTCAGACTTTCGGGCTTCTGACGACCCGTAACGACTGTCAGAGATCCACAAATGACAGCCGAAACCAACGGCTTAACGTTCTGGCACACGGAGGGGTATTGTTATGTAAAGATGAGCCTATCCACGGACTAACCGCGGCAAGCGTAGCTTAACCTGATCGATCGACCCGTGCGGCTGTCATTAGTTCACCAAAAGCTCCTCAGATTTTAAAGGATTTGTGTTTTTAAATTCAACAACGATACAGAATAATCTAATACATTTAAACGAGCAATTCTTGTATATGTATACAGGATAAGTTTTTATTCAGTGCGCAAACTGTAACCATGAATTTAACATATCATTCTAGACCCCCAGCGAAGAAATTAAATTAAATTAAATAATTAATTAAATTAAATTCGACGCTTATACAAAAAATAATCAGCTGTTCCATACATTTTGACCGCGCAGGTATTGCACTTTTCTACAAAACAGTAGATTTTTTTTTTTTTGTATAACCGACTAAAAATTTCTGCCTGTTTTCATGAACTTTAGTATGCAGAGGGTTTCGAGGGCAATAAATCTATCTAGCTAGGTTTCATTTTTAGAAAACGTCAAAACAAAAAGCCGAGCAATGCTCGGTCATCCAGATATTTAAAGTAAAGCAGTAGCAATTATTCTGGCTGTGGAGTCATAGAAAATGTGCATCACATCTTGACTAAGTGTGGTCGTATTGGAGTTCAAAGACGTCAAGCATTTGACAATAATTTTAATGTAGGTTACTTTAATAGCGTTCTGGCCTCACCATTGTCAGATGAGGCCAGAACACTTTGTCATATCATAATTATGGGTATAAAGTTGCGGGTAGGCTAGTTTTGATATACTTATTGTATTCGATAATCGGGGTGACATATTCTTTATAGAAAAAACTCTGTAAATAAATAAAAATTAAAAAAAAAAAAACTTTAAATGTTTTAGTACAGGAAGTGCCTGTATGATTGTCAGTGTATATTCACATTTTTTTTGTTTATATGTTTATTAAAAAATCTTAAATAGAATATAAAATCTAATACTAAAATATATGTAAGGAAAAACAAAGAAAAGAGCTCATCGGGGATCAAAAATATCATCCTCATCACATTCACGTAAATTATACTTACAAAACGTACACAGAGGTTAGTCAAAATGCTTAAACCCACACTAAATCCTTTATATATTTCACAAATAGATTCAGCCTATTGAAAATATGTATCAGTAATTGAATATTTATAATCCTAAAGCTATAAATGCCGACTTACGTATTAAAGGTATGTATCTAGACATATTTAGCATACTTTAATAAAACCGATCGCTTCACAGCGGATATTGAATGGTAATCCAATGAGATTAAGTACTGGATTAAAATTCTATATTTGGAGCTGAATTTTACATTGAGAAAGAAAGAATACCATTTATTTGGACACAGTTCCTGAAACACAAAACAGTTACTGTTCAGAACTATATTGGAAATTAAATATACCTACTTATAAATTAATAAATACACTCTTAGGCGGATACTTTGTTTTTTAAGTCATTTATGTATGGCGAAGTGTTTGGGTATACAGAAACAGTTGTCTGCGAAATTCGACCTTATGTAGTGTAGACTGGCAATAAAATAACTCTAGTTGCATTCAAGCAGTCAAGTAAAGGACATCAGCCATACTGGGAACAAAATCCCGGTAGGTACTTTGGATTTTAGGCCCAATATGGCTGATCTCCTATTAGCCAGCGAAAAAAAATGTGTTGCCGTAGTCAAAGAAATCCTCCTTATAATTTTTTACTATTGCGCTGAGTACACGACCATTCTTGCATCTTAAACAAGTGTTTCCTATTAAGACAATAAACCTCTGATAAATCATAAATTATTTTATTTTTGTAAGTAGGTTTGTACAAACACTTTTACACGTCAGTCATATTTTAAAAACTAGATGAGGTCGTCGTTTCCTATCTGACTACTCTGAGAAGAAAACCCGAAACAAATTCAGAGATCACGGTCTCTTTTTAAGTCCAGACATTATATCTGTTTTCCCATAACTATTTTTTGCATATTGACTAAACAGTATCCCCTCTCTCAGTATACCGGCCGCCTACCACATCGGGTAAAACAGGCGTGTTGTTATATCTAAATATAAAATATTTATGTTAAGTTTTGTAGGTTGTTATAGCCAATGATATTATAGCCAAGAGCCCGCACACTCGATTGAAATGGCCCTCATTTGACAAGCTTGCTGCAGAAAGAGTTATTAGAATATTGCCCATAGCCTTGTTTAATAGAATATTATGAAAGTGCCAGAGAGATCCTGACTTATAAATGTCTGTGTATAGAAAATGAATACCAAATTATCTTTCTGAATATAAGTAGTATCATGACCACACAATTACTGAATTGGATTTAAAACGGTTAACATGCAATCCGAACATAACGTTTACTGTTGGCTCCACTCACAAATTGATCGAATATTCTATTTCAGCCTTGTTCGTCCGCGCCCGTCCATTCTAATGAGCGAGTGTTCGCATAAATTACATTTTGGTCATCGTTCCTCGTATTCACTCTAATTCAATGTTTAAATCTCGCGAATATTTCCCGTCGGATATTTCAGTTTTGTGGCAGTTTAAATTGGGACAAATTCGTTTTAAAAGCTTTTTGTTGAATTGTACAGTCAGCGTCAATAATATCGGGACGAACAAACTGTTCAAAATGATCTAAACAACTATGAAAATTAAATATTAACTCAATGACACAAGGAATATTTCAGAATGATGACAGTAAACGACAGCTGTCATTCTGACGAGAACTTTATTCAATTGAGATAAAGTTTAATTTTCTTCGTTCTTGAGATCATTTTGAACAGTCTGTTTGTCCCGATATTTTTGACGCTGACTGTACCTACAGTAATATTGATATTGGCAGAGGTTTTGAAAGACTGCGCAGCTTTGTTAATGATCGACCACATCATTAAATAGGAGTTAATCGCTGTCAATATTGGGTTTCAATCGCGGCCAGGTTGACCTCCATAATAGGGACAATACATCTTCTCACAAACCTTTTAAAACCAATTTTTATTAGGTTATACGAGTAATTCCATACTACCAATATTTCCATAATTTTCACGTCGTGAGCTACAAAAGACTTGAGCGACGTGAGATTCCAAACGTCGTAAAAATGTCAAATCATTTATTTCCTCATTTAGGCTGAATGAATACGTGACTTTCAGAGGTTTGCGAACGATCGCGTCACACATTAAATAAAATATTCACCAACGAGAGCTTACGCAAGTAATTTTGGACAACCAATTATACGCGTAACCGACATGTTCGCATTTTTTCCAGTAATTTATGTTTTTTTTTTAATTACAACAGGAACTTATTAATCGGTCAATTTGCCTACTCTTTTCTCAAAATTGTTGGGGTCAGCTTCCAGTATAACCAGATGCAACTGAATACCAGTATTTCACATGGAGCGACTACCTATCTGACCTCCACAGTCCAGTTACTGGGTAACAAGATACTAACAGCTTATCGTAATTTCCGAGGCACGGAGGAGTTTCGGTGGTAACCCATCTACCAACCGACTCCAAGAAGCGTAGCTCAACTTTCGATCGACCCGTGCAGCTGTTACAATTTAGCAAGTTATTCATAGGTACGTTACAGAAAATATCATAGTTGTATTTCGTTCTACACCTAGTGTTGCTTGTTGAGCGTGGATCCATTAGATGAACCATAGACATACTTAATAAAGAAAAAAAACAGAAAGCGTTCGAAATTTGTAACGTTAAACAGAAAACTTAAAAAGCCGAAGTCCTAGTTGAGCGGTCGCCATCACAAAGCGTCCGCAATTTACCGGAGAATGGCGTCACTGTAAAGCCCGTTTTAGACGGAGTCGCGCTACGTCCGTAACGTGTAACGTCTGTTTATGGCCCAATTGCATTCTTGAAGATTAATTTTGTCTCATATCTGTTGCGTTACAGGTACACTTAACGCTAGAAGTGTATGTTCTTGTTCCGCTGAAAAACCACACACAACAAATAAACATTTACTGAAGATTGGTACTAGGCGTGCAGACTTATCGGGAGATACCGTTTGTCACCCACTCACACGCAATAATGTTCGCAATATTGTATATATATTGGCAATATTGGTGTATTTTTTCTCTCGCTATTTATTCAATAAAGCACAAATGTAAGAAACACCAAAACATTATATACCTTATCTATGGTACTGCATGTGGTTTGCGTACTGTTCTTGAGACACACATAATACCGTTATTTGATATTTTTATTACCTATCAGTAATATTATTTTCAAGTAACACTTTGCATGTTGACTGTACTGGACTGACAGACGTAGAGCGACTAATCGTAAAATATGATGGTCAACGGCCGTAACTGAAATCTGCCGATCTTTGCTGTAAAAATCTCACCGTTAAAACTTAAGTGAAGTGAGCTTGAAGTGTCAATCTGTAGCATATGGTGAAATGACAGCTCACTTCACAAAATTTTCAGTGCGATATTTTTACAGAATAGACCGGCTGTAATACTCGTAGAAGTACGAAATTAATGTTCCAATAAACCGTTGGTTCTCCGAACAGCAGTAGATATAAACTTGTGTCCATAATCGGCAAGTTTACGGTCACTGCGGCTGAGCTCAAATCAACCGACTATAATTAATCCCCGTACGAAGCCAAGATCAAAGCTGCACTGGAAATATACTGAATAGCTTCTAATACCTAGAAGGAAACTGAAAGGGGGAAGGAAACAAAAATAACTGAAGCGAAACTAGAAATTTTCAATGTTTCGGAAGACAAACAATGGGTTTCTGAATTAAAATTCATTTTTACGTTTCTTGTAAATAAACGATTGCACAAATCACCTTAAGATACAGCGTCGCATACCAAAGCTAGGTTGTCGAAAATCATGTGCTGAATTTATAGTTTCTGATGGTTTATACCCTGTAAAATACTCAATTCAGGTTTTTGTTCTCTATTATTACTAAGTTTAATAAAGACTTGAAGCGATTGATTCTTAAACATTGTTTTAATAATCGCTGCAGATTAAACGAGCGATTGCAAGTTCTATTAAGTTATTTTCAGGTAAACAATTATTTATTTTTTAGGTAAGTAGTAAAAAAATCCTTCATTCGGTCTATCCATATTAAAATTACAAGAATTTCAAGAAAACAATGCATTTGTTCATTCTTTTGTTTTTGTTCTTGTTCTATGTTCGTTTGGTCTAGACCCACCTTAAGGTGAACCTAGTCCACATTTTTCCCATACAAACTTCGGGAGGGTATTACTCCACTGTTTGACAACGTACACCAAAAATTAAACATGTTATGGTTTTGTCTCATTATTAATATTGTCTGTATGGAAACAGAATACTAAAATAAAAAGCCATTAAAAAGTTAGGAGCCAACAAAGATTCGTTTTTCTTGGTAATTTAACCTAACTTTGGGCGTGTTTAAGTAATAAAAGAAGTGTAAAATCTGAAAAACCAAGTCGGTACCGACAAAGTTCATATGAGCAAGAGGATAACATTGATGATCGACGTAAGCTATATTGTCATACAGGGTGCACATCGACGCGCACCGGTTACCATGGATTTAGTACCTGATTCTTAAAACCCTGCGTTGAAATTTTTCGTTGGTAATAAAAAAATACTTTCCATTCCATATAATTGCACTTTTCTATGAAGTAGAAAAAAAATTACGCTAGCGGTCTAGATTTCTAGAATCATGTGCTCAATTCATGGTTAGTTAGCGCGTCGATGTGTTACCACATAGAGTTCGTTCCAATCTGAAAAAAATAAAAATAACTATACGTAAATAGGTTTACCATTCCTTACTGTACTCAGACAACAACTAAAAAAGAAAACATATAGATAGGTAGTAAAACCAACAATACTTTTTAGGTCCTATCAAAAAGGCATAAAAAACGCCTATTATTCTAAGAACAACATGAAACTTCAACTCGACCTTACAAGATTATATTACTCGTAGAGTAAGCAGGCACCGTTTGTAGAGACACTAAAAGTAAGTAAGTAAGCCTGTATTTTATTGCTCTACTTATTTGAATAGACTTATATACTGAACGGTACTTAATTTACAATTCCCATACACAGAGCAAAATTCCTGCTTTGATCCTGCTATTATTATCAAAGTGAAAGTTTATATGTTTGTATGTTTATTACTCAATCAAGTAAAACCGGTTAAAAGGATTTGGATGAAATTTGGCACACACATAGATTATACCTGGAATAACACATCAGTTACTTTTTATCCTGGTAGTATGTTTCCATGGGACAATTTTCGACCTCCACACGGCCGAAGCCGCTGGCGAAAGCTACTACTTAACAAAATATTTCAAAGAAAGTAGGTTACAGTCTTAAGGCATTCTTATATCTAGTACTTAAATGCCTAAGACGAGGAGAAAATCCAATTTTAAATTAAATTAAGCCCAAAACGAGATTAGCCAATTCTTACCTAAATAAAATACACTTACTAAACGTTTCAGACGCAAAGAAATAATTTCCCTAAATCTTTTCTTTGGTGAAACTCATTTAGATATTCAAATAAGGTTCCAACACCTCTGCGTTGCCAGTTACCCCTGTATAATCTGGCCATATTGCCATCTTAAAAATACACCGATAAATGTGGAGATAGTCGACAAATAGTTTGTGAAGGGCGTCTCCCCTCTACAGTATGTTCATAAAATTTCATGATCCAGCCTGTATTATGCTAGGGTTGTCGAAGTCGAGTGTCCAGACATTCACGATGCGATGTCGAGAGCGTCAATTATGTTACGAGATTCCGAAGTGGCTTGTCCAGAATTTTGTTACGTCGTTGAGCTACATACCAACATATTGTGGTTTTATAAACAAAACTAGCGACCCGCCCCGCTTCGCACGGGTGCAATCTAGAAAAAAAAAGAAGACAAAATGTGAATTATACAATTTCCTTAAGAACAATATTTGTAGCTGACTTTTTGTTACACAATACAAACACATTTTATTCAGAAGTGACGCGTGAAAGGGCAACGTCCATGGGAAAAGCACTTAATGCTCAGGTAAGCCCGCAACGTCGAATGTCCGGTAGTAGCTGGCCGGGGCGGCCTATGTAGCGGCGAAGCGGAATATGTTTTTCAGTGTCTTTAACCTTTAATATCTCTAAAGTATTGCTTAGAAAGATATACTGTGAAAGACAATTATAATCTATATTGAATTCCCTAGGTTACTATCATGTTTTTTTGGATAAGGATCAATACTGAATAAGAGTAAATAGCGTCGCAAAAAATAATTTTTTTTTAGTATTAATCTACACTAATATTATAAAGAGGAAAGATTTGTATTTTTGTATTTTTGAGATTTCTGAGTAACAATAGTCTATATTTTATCCCCGTATTCCTACGGGAACGGGTACTACGCGGGTGAAACTGCGGAGCGCTGCTAGTGTTTTAATGAAAGAAATGGTAACTGTGGGTCAATCGTAACAGTTAGAGAAATGCTATCATTGGGGTTTTTTTTTGGATTTCAGAAGAACTACAATTCTCTAATATATTATTTTTATGTATATCTTATGGTTTAGGCTCCGTAAGTCTTGAAAGTATTTTTTTTTTTTGTGACTTGGTCTAGAAATTATCTTTTTATTTAAATCTACGAAACTTTAATTAGGATATTTTATATATGCATAAACATTTCGGAATAAATTGTCTACATGATGGTAAAAACCGCTTTAAAATCCGTTGCGTGGTTTAGGAGGAGTTAGCGGAAATACAGACAGACAGACGCGGAGGGCAACTTCATTTTATACTATGTATTGATACTTTGTTTTCATGTCGTAAAGTATAATGATGAAACCTAATTATTGTAAAAATGGTAGATTACCATTACCGGTACATCATGTCATTATAATTTACTAGCTGTTGCATGCGACTTCGTCTGCTATGAAAAAGTCTATGAAAACTCTATGTCCTGACCCAGGTCGCCTATCCGTTTGCCAAATTTCTTTCTAATTCGTTCTGTCGTTTTACCGTGGAGGCGTAGCAAAAAAAAAGTAGCTAGCCTAGAATACGCTTTATAATATCAGCTATATGCCTGTGAAACTATCGTCAACATCGGTCCAGCCATTTCAGAGATTAACTGGAACAAACAGACAGACAAACAACACAAAAAATAAAACTAGTTTTTTTGTTACAAGTAACGTATATACTTTCATAAACATTCAGTAAAAAGCTATTATATTGACATTAGAAAAGTAAGAAAAGAAAGAAAAAGTATTTATTGTGATTCGCACAGGAAGATCACATACTAAAATAAACACACAATGGTACAAAAATGATAAAAAACAAATTTCTTGGAATTAAAAAATAACTAAAAAATAATAAAACAGAAGGTCCTGCACGAGGCCAAAAGGCTCCTACCTCAGCATGATGCTACGACATTTAAAAAAAAATGTCGCAGCGCTGGTATTCTGGTATCATTACAAACAGACGCTTCAATTTTATTTATTTGTAAGTATGATACACGTCACATTATTCAATAGTGAATACATAATACTTCTAACCCGTTGACATCATTACATAATTGCCTTCTGCTCCATAAAATAAACGCGAGACAATACGATATATTCATAGTCACATCACCACCTAAATCTTGTTACGAATACAAGATAAGATCTCTCGCGTTTCCCTTTTAATATTATAGCAGAGGGAGTATTTTCTGTCTACACTTGTAACGTATGCCCCTGACATCGTAATAAATTGGAGATTGTGTTCCAATCAGACACGAGCCAACCCTACCAATATAGCTTTTAATATTTGACGGCTGAACGTCTCGCAATACTTTTTATTGCCTTTTGATTTACTCGTGCCCCTGCCTTTTATGTTTGTTAGGGCTGATATTAAAATAACATTCTGTGTCAAAAAGGTCAGGTGAAGCTGTGAAAAAAATCTGGATTTGCATACAGTAATGAGAGTGATCTTGTTCGAAGTTTGTTGTCTTTTTAACCAGAGTAAACATATTTTTTACTAGCTTTTGCCAGCAGCTTCGCCCGCGTGGAGGTCGGTGTATTATACATATAAACCTTCTTCTTGAATCACTCTATCTATTAAAAAAACCCGCATCAAAATCCGTTGCGTAGTTTTAAAGATTTAAGCATATATAGGGATATAGGGACAGAAAAAGCCACTTTGTTTTATACTACGTAGTGATTCGTATTTTTTATGACACTCGTCATCATTCTCCTAGTATTATCCCAATTTATTTAGAACCGGTCATCATCATCATCACCATATCAGCCGAAAGACGTCCACTGCTGGACATAGGCCTCCCCCAAAAGGGGGGTTTTGCTATATTCGCCACGCTTGGCAGGCGGGTTGGCGATCGCAATATGGTGGTAAAATGCATGGAGAACGCTGGTGCCCATTCTCTAGTAAGTCCCTTAGTCGCCTTCTACGACAATTACGGGAAGAAATGGGGTGGTGCTATACAAAGTGTAATAGAATAAACGCAAGACAAGAAGAGATTAATTTGTTCCAAATTCAATACTGAATTGATTTCAGTGAATTTAAATACACTTATTTTTTTCAAAAATTACGTATTTGGCCATACTGATCACCGATTGAGCCAAAGAATATTCAATCTTATATCGAGTTCTAAATTTTTAAGGCATAAGGTAATGCTAGGGTTAATAAGTTTTTCTTAATAATAATAACAGTTAGCATATAAAACATTTTTCAAAAAAAAAAAGCAACCGACTTCCAAAAAAACACTACAAAGTGAAAAATAACTTTAATTTCGGAAGTCGGTGACAAAAAATTAAAATACGTATCCAAAGTCACCGACTTCCGGTTGTTTTTTTATTGAAAAAAGCTTTTATTCTTCACTTTTTAGTGGTTCATTATTCATTTGCTTACCCCTTCACAGCGTACCGGTTTATGTTATGTTATGAACTGGTGGAAATAATAGACAGACATGAGATTTCAGCAATTCCAGTCCATTTGCTATCATTTATTGAGGAGTTCCGTTGCCTACCTCCGAAGTTCTTCATCAGATCTTCACCAAATTGAAATAGGACCACTCCGAGAAAATCCTCTTCCAAAAACTACCCAAATCGCTTAAAGTGTGCCTATAAAATTTTAAGAGTTCTCTCTATTTCTCCAGGATCCCATCATCAGATCCTGACTTGATGATCATGGGACCACCTGAGAAGTATACCCCCTCAAACAAAAAAAATCCAAATCGGACCAGCCATCTTCGAGTAATCCTTTTTGAAGTCGGTTAAAAATAAGTTTTGGTCATTGTATTATGCTTTTAACTCAATACTCTAATTGGGGTGTATGAGGTCTTATATTAATTATGTGGTACGTTGTATATTCTTTTACGTCCGGCACCACACGGTCATCCGGTTACACGGTTAAACAAGTTAAACGGTTTAGGCCCGGTGCAACACAGACGCGATCCGAGGAGGGTCCTAGGGGTCATGACCCCCGTCATAGGCGTAAACGTAAACCTGTTTTTTGTGCAGTAACGTCTAATTTACTTTTTTCATATCTTATTTATATGTAGTCTTTGTCTGTGACCCCCCCAAAGTCTTTGGCTGCGACCGCGCCTGGTGCAACATGTCTTTATTTTTTCTTCCATACTTTTTTATTAGTCATCAACTCGGTAGACATCCCCTTTCTTACCATATAATTATTCACACTGTACATCCATCGTTTCTTTTGTCTCTCTTTTTGCCATGACATTCATATTAACTACAATAGGACTATGTAAGGATAGCAGCAGGTGGCGCTCTGTAGGCTTAGCACGAGTACCGATTTGGCGACAGAAGAATAAACATGACTATTGACTAAATGATATACAATAAGAGAAAATAGCAATGTTTTTCTATTAATTATCACAGTTATGCGTTCTAAACGAATCATGATTTTGTATATAATCGTATATTCTTTGTGGCCGTCGATTAGAAAGATTTTGACAGTTTGGCAAGAAATATTCTTCTGAAACAGTCTACATATAAAACGACCTACACAAAGATTGTTAGAAACGAAAGACAGAATGAAAGATTATAGATGGATATCTACGGTGCGATGTTAAAAATGGAGAAACGAAATCTGACTTTGTATAGAAAAAGCACTGTCTATTCTTCGTAGAAATAAAAGCGTCATGCTAATGTTTCTGCCTGCCCCCATTCAAAGAAGCCGTAAGTTTGATTAATATTAAACACGATTATTTCAAAACAAATTCCCACTTATTATTATATCGATGCAACAAGCTACCGCGAATGCTACGGCAACATTGTAGCGATGAGGCAAACAGGCACACAGTGCGACGTCGCGCTTCACAACAGAGCTCAGGAAGTGCAGTTCGCTTAACTAAGACAATACAGCCGCAGCAAAAGAGTACCCGCTTGAATGCTACGCCGGATAAGCTACGTATTGTGTACCTTCGTAGGCTTCGGTGTAGCGGCGTAGCCAACTATGCTACGAAGATTACTGGACGGCGCGTAGAGGTTTTTTTTGGGTGTTAAATCATCAAATATCTTCTCTCGCTCTGAGTGGAGCGGGTAAGACTTTTACTGACTAAAACCCATCCGTGTTCCGTCAGTTGCCTGTGTGCCAGGGACCACGGTATCTTAGTGAGTAGGTTAGAAAAATATAAGAAAATAGTTTATCTTGCAAAACATTTAAACTATGTATGGTTTTAATGATTTTTCAACTACACGTTATCTATTAATGTTACATTAAAGCAACTACGCATATCGTTCAAACTCATACACAGTAATTACCACCTACAGCCACAAAATTATACAATAATACGAGTCTGTTGTACTACAGTTTGATCCTAGTATCTACCTGCTGTCTTTAAAATAACAAATTACAGCGAAAATGGAAATAATTCTGGACGCTTTCATTTTCTTTGAGCCTACCTATCGCAAATTTTTCAAAAAGCTTTGATGAATGATTGGCATAAATATATATTCTGTAGATTAATAACCGACCTTTAGGCTGTTTTTCTTAAATTATGTTACATAAATGAGCCCAAAACGAAAATTTTTCATTGTCATCTTCCTGAGCGAGCCCAAATTAATCAATTTTTCTTTTTGTCTTTCTTTTCTTTTATTGAATTTTCTTTAGAATGAATACCAACGCGGCAGAAACGTCCTTAATTACTTTCTTAAATATTTAATGTATTATTCGCGACCCAGTTCAATAAATTATTATGCGGAGTAGTGCAAACTATTTTATTTTTTTCATTTTATTATCAGTTGTACCAAAGCTGTTAAGTACTTATACTTACCCTACGATGAAACCAAGTTATACAAGAAGAATTAATGAAAAATGAACAGATGAAGTTAAATTAGGATACAATTTTGTTATTTTCTATTAATTAGTAAATATTTCTTAACAAATAATTTTATCATAACAAAAAGAAAGATACCTAATAAATCATGTAGGTAGATGCATGTGATTATTGTTCCCATATGGCCTGAGGTAGATCTCTCAGCGTTCGTATCTTTGTTTGGATTCGGTGATCTCTTTAGGGAAACCGAAGGTTTTGTCTTTGCGATTATGGAAGAAATTATGATGACGAACAACTACCAGAAATATATTGTGAAGGATGGCACGGTTGGCGTCTGTCGGGCATGCCACCTTCCGGGGAAGCAATATGTAACATTATTTCTGGCTGTTGTCGTCTTGTTATCGCAGACTACTTGCATAAACGGCATAATCTAGAATAAAAAATTCGAAGACATATGACATCCACTATCCCGCACTGGGCCCGCGTGGTGGATTAGCCCAGTCCCTCCCACAGAGAGAAGGCCTGTACCCCAGCAGTGGGGACATTATAAGCTCATTATGCTATATGCGTGTAAAAGCCAGAGATTATAATAGTAAACTATGATACAAATGTGTAATGATCAATCCACACGCGTTTCATACATTTTTCAACACACTTATGAGGAAAACATCAGACTTGTATTGTTAATTGCCCTTCTTCCATATATAAAATTGTAATTTTTGTAAAAATTCTGCATAAGACGAAAACGTCAACAAATAATTATGGAAAATAGCGCTCAAAACCGCTAAACGTCCTATATAAAAACTTTTTGCGGAGATAGAAAAAAATTAAAGTAAAAAACACTAGTGTGGTAATGTAAAGTAAAAACACGAGTGTAAAATATTTATGAACCTAAATGCATTGACTTATGATAACTTGCTTCAGAAGCAAGTTTGCTGAAAATACATTTATAGGTGTCTGTCTAGCTGAATAATGTACCCGGGTGGTTTCACTCAAAGAATGGACGTCCACTCTCGTGACTTTCATAAAGACGAATTGACGATAATGTCAACATAATAGATACGTCATCTTTTTCCTTGTATAGTGTCCTTCGGTCAGCTAAATAGAAAATAGTCTAACAATATATTATACTATTAGTTATGTTACGTGACTTTGTCTTTGACTATGGTGGCGGTCATTATCCAGTGGTAGCCTGGTCGCCAATACGTACCTACCTGAGCTGCTTAAATGATTTACCAGCTTTTGCTCGTGGGCGAATGGGGATCGGAGAATATACCACGGGGACGTACTACCGGGGTGTAAGTATCCTATGTGTTAATCCAGGTTATTAACCATATGTTGGAAAAAAACATCCAAATCCATTTAACCATTTTTATTTATTTATTTATTTAACCATTTATGTACACACATATATAAACAGACAAGAAGATTAGAACAGAAAAATAGGTACAGAGGTGATGCTTATTTCTAAAGAAATCTCTTCCAGCATATCTGCGATAGGAGAGAAGATAAAGAGATGTAGACAGCGTGTGAAAGGGTAAAAGAGAAAATTAAGAGAGAGAGAGTGAGAGTGAGAGTTTTATTAAGTTACAAATATTCCTTTGACAAAATCAAAACAATCAAAATTAAAATATTTTATTTCACATAAACCTACAAGGGCACTTATGAAACGTCAGAAGCTAGGTGCACGGTTCCAATTTGTACCTTCCCATGGAGAAGAGCTAGCAAGAAACTCCACGGTTACTCTTTTAAAAATAATTGGCTTTTATAATGTTTTCAAATTACAGTGGTATTAGGAATGGGAGGACAGTGCAGGCCTGTCAATAAGTACCAGGTACTTAGAGGAATGAAAGTAAAGAATAGAAACTGTAGGCCTACAACGTAGCCCTACAAACTTTCATATACTTAAGTCATATAGGTTGAGATGTGTTGATAATTACATATCTGATAAATAGAATAGGTAGAAAAGGTGTGAGATTAATATAGGCTTTTCATTAATCTAAGTTAAAGATATGTTACTCCCGGAATGGCCGGAATTTTCCCGAACTAGCCGAATATTTTCATTGTTGACGTACTTTTAGGATGAAATCTATCCTGCATTGACTAAAAAGCATTCAAATAATCTTAAAAATAGTTACGGAATTCAATATATAAGTTAATGGTAGGTAAAGCTGCCCCTACAACAAATATTTTTTTTAAATAGAATCCAATTTGCAAAGGAATCGGAATAATGTTTGCTCGATCCTCTTCTATTTTCGTTTTATTTCCTTCCACAGGTGTTGGTCGTCCAATCTAAGCTGGATTCTGTGTATGTTTGTTTTAAGTGCCGTCTCGGAAACCCAAGATTCTCCCGAGATTTGCAAATGTTTCGTGAAATTAAATATAAATGAGTTCTATTTCGAATCTACATAATATGGATAGTTTTCAAGTGGGTTAGGGTTAAGCCTTGAGTATTATTTACTTTAAGTGGATTCGAACTTATAAGACGCAAAAATAGTCGACAAAGTTTTCCGGCGCCATCTACGGACACTCAAAATTGTTACAAAAAATTATAGCGATGCGGACTAATTTTTCGACACTCTGTGATTACTTTCCCTTTTTTAATAAAATATATTTTATAAAATAATTATTTTAATTAAAGTCAAATAATTTTATTTCAAATATAAAGCACGTAAACGGCACTTTTTAATTTCAAATTTTGCCAAAAATTAATAGAAATGATTCTTGTTGCCGGGGTTCCAAAAGGTAGTTTCGTATGGAGAAGAATGGGCAAGAAACTCCACCGTTTCAGTCCATCGTTTAAGGCTGTTAGATTAAATATTTAGTAAACATTATATGCCGAAATAATGACTAGAAAAGTAAAAATATTTTTTTTCACTGCTGTTCGGAATTTAATATTAGTACTTCATATTATGTTTCTGAAGTCTCGTGATGAAAGTAAGAACCTATCAGTTGCTTGCAATGCCACGTATGACTAATAATACAGTTAGAATCGATAATAAAGGTTAACATAATGCACGTAGATTAGCTTTCGCCGCAAATTACTAAGTAGAACGTGGATATTGTCAATATTTATTTATTTATTTATTAAAACTTAATGCACAAGTAAAAAAATACTGTACAAAGGCGGACTTAATGCAATATTCTAATGCTAATGCGGTATTTATCGTTATTTTTATCCTTAGAATGTTATGTTGATAATTTACTGCGTCGCAGACGCTGTTTCTTTGTTTATTTATTTACTACCAACCCTCGGCATGATTTTTTTTCGGGTGGTAAATCATCAAGTAACTTCTCCCGTAAGACTTTTACTGACTAAAACTCACCCATGTTCCCTCACTTACCTGTGTTCCAGGGGCCGCCTCAGAAAGGTTACGTTTTGTCTATTTAAATTCCTACGGAAATACTAACTAGGTAGTTACTTTGTCCATATAAGTGGAAAATCGTTTATAATGTAAAAGCGAGCCAAGCACGCTCGAAAATATTTGCAGCCTTTTTTAGATAGGTAAGTTCGATTTTATGATCGTTCAAAAAAATAGGAGTTAATCAATAATTATGAGAATGCATAGTGCAAGACCGAGCGTAGCGAATTTGCTTTTGACCATCGTACCAACAAATATAGGAATTATGCAGTAAAGCTTAAGAATAATGATAATATAGATATAATAAGAATAATATAATATAAGAATAATGAGATATACAGGCTGATTTTATAGTCACGTTGGTCAAAATATGAAAAAAAAATCGTACCTCCCATACAAAATCAGTAGTCAGCTGATCGATTTTGTATGGAAGGTCGGAATTTTTTTTTAATATTTCGACCCATGTTCCTTGAAGAAAGTTGTTCAATTTCACGGGTACTATCACCCTGAAAAATTTGGACGGGTACTAAAAAATAACCTTGTATAAAGCATGCTTCCCGCACTTTTTACGACTTGACAAAACATCGAACTTTATTATATCTTCTTCTTCTTTCTTCTTTCTTTTTAAAAAAACGTTGCCCCACACTAGGAATTTCTCCTGTATTGTGGGTGCGTTTACAAACATTTAAACTCACATACACATATCATCATCTGCTAACGCATTTCCCAACTATGTTGGGTTCAGTTTCCAGTCTGACTGGATGCAGCTGAATACCAGTATTATACATGGAGCGACTAATTATCTGACCTCCACAACCTAGTTAGTGGGTAATAATAGCCCTTGACCTAAGACTGGTTGTCAGATTTACGGGCGTTTGACGACCCGTAACAACTACCAAAAATCGAAGAATGACAGCCGGGACTAACGACGGGGTCTTGGTTTACGGCGCGTTGTGTTCCACGCGCGCCTCAAAGAGATGTCAGCACCAACTGATGGGGCCCACAAGGGTCGATGCCTGCCAGGGGTGCGGGTTGTTCGAAAGAGATACCGCGGCCCCTGGCACACAGGCAAGTTAGGGAACACGGGTGGGTTTTAGTCAGTAATAGTCTGACACGCCCTCCCGCTCCACCCAGAGCGGGAGAAGTTATTTGATGATTTCCCACCCAGAAAAAAAAAAGGGTCTTGGTATTAAAAGATGGTTGCTTAATTTGATCGACCGTGCGGCTGTTACTACTTAGCCATGCGACCCAAGACTCCTTTATGAAATGTTAGTTTTACACATAAACCTTCTTCAGTAAAATAGTTCTCTAAATGATGGTGAAAACCGCATCTAAATCCATTGGCTAAAGAAGAATAACGCGGTCACACAGACAGAAACGAAAAGACACGTTTATTTATAATATATATAGATATAGATAAAAAATATTTCCAACAAAAGATGTTCCCAATATATGGCACATAAATAATGTTCAACATCAAGCAGGTATTAAGTAGGTACTCATCTATACTTCTTCATTTACGAGACCACGGCATGTACAAATTAACAACTGAAAAGCTAACACTGTCAAAATATTTTAGAGAAATTGGAACTTTGAATTTTAGTAAAATTTGAAAAACGTGTTTCTTATAATAATCAAAGGATTATTTAAGGGTGTAGAGCACATGACATCGCATCGTACGATTCGTACGTGCCATGACGTCGATACCACGATGCGACGTCGTATCGTTTGTGTTTGGCCCTAACTCATACACTGCTAAAAATAAAATAAAAAATTATGGCGCACCAGTGACTATGCGTATACACGGGAAAAAAGGATTGATTTTCATTAGTTATATAAAATAAGTAGGTACCTATGAAACCTTTTCGAGACTGAAAATATTTTTCAAATAATGTTCCTTTTTTCAGCTCTCGCAAATATGAACCACACATCATACAAAATGCCCCGTAATTTACTGCTACAATAACGTATCTAATGTTTAATTCCCTACATTCCCCGGGGTACCCCTTTGTTGAGCACAAAGTAAATATCTCCTGCTGGCTCCCAAATGTTCTACACAAGATAAACAGTCGACGGTTTTGTTCAACTTTTTCATACTTTTGCGACGAGTCTGTATCGTGTGTGGCAACCTTTAAACCGGCAACAAAAGAATTGGATTTACGTTTTCATTTTAAAAACGGGAAAGCTACAAACTGGCTGCCTATATCAATTTTGTGTGACGTTTTTCTCTGGTGGCATTTTTATCAAGCGCTTTCGCGATTTTCTTTACCTGGAATTGTCGATATTTCTTATTAAATCTGCGGACACTCAATTGGTAATATAAAGTGTATTGCGCATTTATCTGTTCCTTTGGAAAGCTAGTAATAAGTCTATAATGAAGTTGAACGTAGACAAGACTATGAAAATTGAATGGAGCGTGGGCGCAGCGACGGCGACGCGACGTGCCTTTAGAAATTCGCAAATAATTTTACAACGATGAATATAACCTTGTTTTAAATTAGATTATTAGTCTTACTTTACAATGGGACGAGAGTTATGTTTATATTAGGTGATTACTTAATCAAATACGTATTAGAGGATCTGTGAAGTGAGACGGCAGAATTTTACGTGACCATTGTGACGCATCGAGTGGAAAGGGCGACACAACGTTAGAGGAGCGCTTACCTACCTTAGTCACGTTTGCTCGAAAGCTCAAAAGCGACGGACAAGTATTAAGAACTAGGCTTTATAATTGAAATCCCGGTGTCTAAAGGTTACACGTTATTGTGATTAATTTTCTATTCTGTTATATGTAAATAAATACGGTAGTCTTGATTTTCGTTAAAAAAGAAAAATCTTTTGATCCATAAGACAAGGAATACTAACTAAATCATGAACCTTCCCGCACTCCCGTGGCATCTGCCACGGGAGTGCGGGGTTATTTTTGTCTAAAATACTGTTGCGGACGCTACCAATGAAGCCATCATGACAGTATTTTGACGTTGACAGGTGCACAAGTACACAGATATAAAATCGGTAATACCTACAAATTGTACCTGCAATCGTTGTCAAAAGTATTTCCACGGAGTAATGAAAGAAGAGTATTTCTTTTTCAATCCTCATGCTTACGTCAGCGCCAGGGCAATGTTTCAATACTAGAAACAAGATTACGTTGTAAAAAGGGCAATAACTCCTACTCGCTTGTTTCCCGGAGTATTTTCAATTTTCACGTCGACTGTTGTGCTCTGGGTGACACATGTATGTTTGTATGTACCTACTACGTGAACAAACCTAGGGGTCATTTCACATTACGTTACATCCAGTGATACAGCCAGGCTAATATTTTTTTAAGCAAATTCATACAAAGAATGACAGGTGTGATTTGAATATAACGGCCAATTTAAGTATATAAGTTATAAGTAGGTGGTCACTTTGCTCGACAATAAATTTTCCTGATTTTATCTTTACCGTAAGCCAGTAGAAGACAAGATGAACCGGAAGTGTTAAGAATTTATATTTTTTACTCTGTATTTAAAAATATTTGTTATTATTGTGTTCATTCGTAACGAGCGGTCGATGAATAAATTAATAATATTGTTTTGAAAGATGGCAATAACAAGTTTGGTCTATGGTTGATGGTCAGTTGGATGGTTGGATTTGATGGATTATCATTGATTGTAAGTATTGGAAAATGTAAATGTTTGGAGGGAACAGCGCTCAGTCAATACAATAAGTTTTACTTTAAAAGAAGAAACATGAAAAGGGGGTTGTTAGGACACTCCACTGCAGTATAACTGTACATCACATCGTAACTTAAGAGAATGCCTAACACATGAAGTAGAAGTTGCGCTACTCATGAGTTCACTCGTATGAAAACGACCTTACAGTGATGCTACTAGTACAACGTCCGTCGATGTTTACTTTTGAAATTGAATCTGGCCCATACAGTGAGTGTTGGCTCTTTTCAACAGTACCTATGTACCTATGTATTGTACTCCATCAAATAAAATGAGGTGTATACAATACAAATAAAGTCTCACCCAGTCACATAGTTTGTACGATCTGTATTGTGTTCCGTTTGATTAAAATTGGATTCAATTGTGAACATCATTAGGTTTTATTCGATTGAATTGATTCAGATTTTTTTTTACTTTATTTATTTGAAAGAGTTTTATTACTTAGTGTTCACGTAGTTTTATCACTGAGTAATTTTGATTCTGTTCGGCCGTTTTGTGAAAAGAATAAGTCACATCGAACACTAGGAGATTTTGTGAAAGAGGACTAGGGGCTGATTTTACCAAAGTCTTTTAACCATGGGATAAATTTGACGTTTGACAGTTTTAGTATAGAGTAACTGTCAAAAATTCAAAGTTTATTGTCAGATGAAGAAGATGATTGAAGACTTATTTAAGGTACAAAAGTTTGGTGAAATTCCCCTTAAAGTGGTTATTACCTAAATAGATATCATGCAGTAATCTCACTATCTTGGTTTTAAACGACTACCTATTGTGTCCTAGTTGTACCTATCGTGTCTATCGATAAAAATGGATATTTGGTGTGTGGGTAAAATTGGAACTCACAGCGCCATCTTGGTTTTACAATACATTTCACAATACAATTGCTCAACGTAGACAAATGTTAACAGCACTCCCGTGACAACGTTATTCGGGCGCCAAAAGATCCGTGTAGCCTTGATTGTGTACAGACGCCAGCGCATCAAGCTACCCCGATCTGTCAAATTTCTTTGATAGATTTTCAACTTTATTACATATGCATGAGGTTCATGGTCAATTGGGAAAATTTGACAGTTTGGGGTAGCTTGATGTGCTGGCGTCTGTACAAAGAATAGCGATTAGATTAGCTTTTTCCTATACGTTCTGATTATTTTAACTAATAACTTTTGAGCAAACTTTTTGCTGCAAAAGATTGTCAAAATAACCTACCGAAAAAGTTAAATTTCACCAAAAAGGTTTATTTTAAAGCCTCATTCAACACCAATATTATTAGCAGATTACTTTCAGATTGCAATTCATAAAAACAGCAAATAAGTTGCTGAAAAAATAGTTTATAACCACCAAAATGGTTTGTTTTAAAGTTTTCATTCAATACCAGTATTATTAACTGACGTAGCCCTTTTACAATTACTTTTCATATTGTATTTCAACGGACACCCTCATTAAATACGGCCAAAACAAATTTAATTAAACCCGTATTTGAAACAATACAATAACCAAGTAATAGAAACAAACCGATAGCCGCAGATTTAAATTCCATAAAAAATGGAAACTGTTCAGTTGAATTTGCGATTTTTAATTTTAAAATTTTCCTCGAGTGAAAGGTATATGAAATAATAACACGCGGTTAGCAGAATACCTTTTGGCGTATTATTATACGCCGTCAGTACAATGGCTTTTTGGCGTACCTGTGTAAAGGTCAAATACCTACAGATGTTAAACCTGCAAAGTTAACAGTTAAGTTTAGGTACTGTGAAACTGGCTTTCTAGGTGTTTGAGTTTATTTGTTTACACAAGTTACATGTAAAATCACTTTGCATGCCCCAAAAACATTGTGATAGTACAAAGTTTCCGTAGAAAATAATAAGTGCCTATTAAGAAGTTTGGTACTCGTAATGATACCAATTTCAGTGGTTTACTTAGTTACATAAGTACTGTGTGGACATTTTCAAGGTCTTTTATTTTAAAACTAGGTTTTGCCTGTGGCTTCGCCCGCGAGTTCAGAAATCATCTGACCGGAATGTACTACCAGATAAAAAGTATGCTATTTGTTATTCCAGGTTACAAACTATTTGTGTGCCAAATTTATTAGAAATCCGTTCAGCCGCTTTTGCGTGATTTAATAACAAACATCCAAACATCTAAACATACAAATATTCACATTAAAATATTCCTAAGTAGGATAGTAGTATTAGGTTCGTTTATTTGTATTTTTAAATCGACTTAATTGACATAACGATTATTCAGAATACTTATTTATGTGGCAACACCAAGGAGGAACGGTTGACAAGTGGGGATGGGATGCGCGATCTGCATTACTATTCTGTAACCATCTCACCGAGTGAAGTGAGCGCGGAGTGAGCTGTCATTAGTATCAATCCCTAGTGCCAGATGGAATGACAGCTCACTTCACCTAAGTTCTCACGGTGAAATTTTAACAGAATAGATTAGCTGATGGTTGGTCCCTAGCAATCCCTAGCATCAGTGACAGCTCGCTCCACACTCAATTCACGCGGTGAGATGGTTACAGAATCGACATGCAGGCAATTGATTCGTTGATTCATTCACTTGGTCTTAGGGCGAGCTACAGGTTGGACAAGATATAGTAACTGGGTCGACAATTGTAAAATATTTAATACAACTACATTGTTTAATTGGAGTGATTAAATAGTATTATTATCTACCCGTGGAGTTTTATTAGAGTAGGATTACAATTACATTTTATTCGGTTATAGGAAGTATTTTAAGTTGATAGGATTAAATGCTTTATAAAATTCTACGATTTGAAACTTAGGTAACATAGGATAATTGTTTGAAAGCGTTTGAGAATAAAATTTAAATAAAGGAGCTGCATCTGCTTAGCCTTTTCCCAACTATGTTGGGGTCGGCTTCCAGTCTTACCGGATGCAGCTGAATACCAGTGTTTTACATGTAGCGACTGCCTATCTAAAAGTTAAATAAAGCATTAAGCATTATTTATTTATTCAGAACTAGCTGTGCCCCCTCGACTTCATGCGCACGGAATAGATATTTTTTTATTTATATTATATATATTAATAAAAATAAATACATTTTCTAAAATAAAAGTAGCCTAAGTTACTCCTTATGACATCAGCTATCTACCAGTGAAAGTTCCGTCAAAATCAGTACAGCCGTTTCAGAGTTTAGACGGAACAAACAGACAGACAGAGAGACAAAAAATATTATTTTGAAATATGTACCGTGTGTATACATCACATTCATATGCATTCAGTAAAAAGCGGTTATTTTTATATTACAAATAGACACTCCCATTTTATATAACTGTATGTATGTATAGATAAAACCTTCGTTTTCATAAAATATACCTTTCAATATTATGTACTGGCTAACATAGTTGTAAGAGCAGTGGTGGCCCAAAGGTATCAGCCTCGACTTACGAGTTGTAGGTCGTGTGTTCGAACCCAGGCAGGTACTTAACTTTGTGTATTTCATTTCATCACGACTTCTCACAAAACGGTGAAGGAAAACATCGTGAGGCAAACCGGCATGTCCTAGAACCAAAAATTCGAAGACATGTGACATCTATGAGCCCGCACTGGGCCCGCGTGGTGGATGATTATGGCTCGCACCCTTTCACTAAGAGGAGGCCTGTGTTCCAGCAGTAGGAACATTAAAAGCTGATTATAAACATAGTGGTACAACAAAGTAAAGCGACTTGCCCAGGCTGATTCCCGGCCACCGTAGGCGCGGGCTTGCGGTCGGCGAGTTATGGGTAGCTCGCTGTCCGGTAAGGACCACGCCCGGGTCGACGGCGCGTTGTGTTCCACGCGCGCCTCAAAGAGATGTCAGCACCAACTGGTGGGGCCCACAGGCAACTGAGAGAACAGAGCGGGAGAAGTTATATGATGATTTCCCACCCAAAAAAAAGGCGACTTAAAAGTCGAAAAAAAATTGAAATGTTTTTAACTATGAAAGGCATTTTTCCGTTTTTTTTACGTTTTATAGTGTTATTAAATACTTTTTAGACCCAAGTCATAATGAAATAAAAGGTATTTAATTTTTGTTAGAACAAAACCTTCGTTGTAAGACATGCTTTGCAAGTAGGTACTGGCCAATAAAGTTGAAAAAAGCCTAAAGCCATTTAAAAGTTGAAAAGAAAATTCAAATGCTTTTAATTTTTTTAAGGCTCCTTTACAGTTCCATAGCCCTAGCCAGTGCGGTTTTCTCAAAATGATTAAATACTTTTTGGATCAAATTCATAATAAAATAAAAACGGTTTTCTTTTGTATTTTGCCTTACCATTATTGTCTTTCATCGACAATACATTACCAATATAGAGCCAAACACATAAAAATACACATAAAGAAATTCAATATGCTGTGATAACTTTCATCATAACCTACTATTAGCTATTGTTAGGTAGATCATATCTCGATATTATATCTTGTCATCTCCGGCGGATGTCCACACGTGTGTCTTTAGTCTGTCTGCGCACTTCCGTTTGTATTAATGTAACGACTATCCTTTTACTAAAACCGTAACATCCTTTCCCATTCCTGTAACGTAGTAAACATAACGTGATATTCTGGGACCTTTTTCCTGAATCGGAATGGTGTAATAAGAGAAATGGAGTTAGGGTCCCTATTTAAAAAAACACATCACCTAAATATGGGGCTCATAATATTGTGTCATGGTAATAGGCGTTTTTTTTTTTTACTAATATGTATTCTAAGGTCATTTTGTCAGTAGGTACGCCATGTTGAGGTCCTAATTCGGAGGTATGCTCATAAAATGCTCATTTGTTTAGTGAATTTGTCTACAGCATTTTTATCGGACCTACATTTCCTGCTTTCAAACAAATCTATTACTTTCTGAACAAAGTATGTATAAAGCTCAGTTTTACGAAGGTTTAAACCTCCACATTTAATCAAAGAGATGGGCCGCATAAGAGCTACAGTGAGGTATAGTTACGTACATAGTGCTTTTAAATAACTCATAACGTCGACCTTACTCCGCACAAATCTAAATTTCCACTCGAAACCGCAATTCGCTACAAAGGTACGTCACGAAAAACGAGCTATAAAAATATCCTGCACATACTGTTCCGAGCAAGGTTCCGTATCCGTAGCCCTTAACACAGAATTTAACCTGCGGGGTAATTCCGTTAGACACTATCAGTAGAAATGGCTTTCATTTTGACAGTTCAATACATATACCTGCATTGCGTTATTTACGTTATTGTGCAGAATTTTTTTCGAACAAACGAAACAATGGGTTAGCAATATCCTTCTAATGCCCATTTTCACCGACATCCCCTAAGTTTAAGGTGAATCTAGTCGACCTTTTTTCCATAGAACTTCGGGTGTGTATTACTTCACTGTTCGACAATGTACAACAAAAATTAAACATAGTATGGTTTTATCTCATTATTAATATTATCTGTACGGAAACAGAATACTGAAATAAAAAGCCATTAAAAAGTTACGAGTCAACCTAGATTCGTTTTCCTTGCTAATTTAACCTTACTTTGGACGTGTTTAAGTAATAAAAGAAATGTAAAATCTGAAAACCGATTCGGTACCGACAAAGCTCCAATATCATAAATTTCAATATAATTTATTGGCAATTGATTTAAGCAGCGGTTTTTTCATAAAACTCGATCTTCCGAAGTCTCACTCAATAATGTTGAGCGTGTAGACTAGCTTCTAACTGCTCATCACTGATACTACCTCTATCGGACACGATGCCTGGTGAGATAGCGTGCATTTTAGCCAGGCGCACCAGTGAGTGTAAGCCAGCGACTAGTGTCCCCTTAAGGGATCACCTAAGAATGGTTAGGGGGCTATTAGAACGTAGTTTCTGTTTCACCAACAGTAAGGGGTCAGTTAAAATTTAAAAGGTCCCATAAATTTAGGTGGTCGAAATGTGGGCCCTAACTGATTCAAATTGCGATTGATAGTGTGTTGCAAATTTAGGTGCTCTGCATTTATAAACATTAATGTCTGTCATTGTGAATTATGTAATCAATATGTTGTGACAAGATTGTGATTTAAAAGGGGGCCCATGAAGTTTGTTACCCCTTCTTCTCTATAGGAAACGCCTACGCTTTGGAATGGACAACTAGCTATATCTTTGTGACCGACCGAGTCCTTGACGATTCAAAATTTTCTTTCATTAGTCAAATTTTAAAAAAAAATGCTTCGAATCAGACTTTTTGAATTTATAAAAGCAAGTTAATAAAAGTAGTTTTTATTTTATTATGAATTTGGTCCAAAAAGTATTTAAATAATTATTTATAAGACCATCGAACTGGCACTAAAACGTCAAAAACAGAAATGATGCCTTTTAAATTTAAAAACATTTGAATTTTGTTGTCATCTTTTAAATGGCTTCATTTTTTTTTTTTCAACTGTTTTGGCCAGTACCAACTTATTGTTGCAATATATCTCACCTCTTGACAGTCTGTCAATGAAGGGTTTATTCTCTAAAAACAAAATTAGGTATGCTTGATGTTTTATGTCATCTCAACACCTCTCTCCTTTGAATTTGTTTAAATATTAAAATAAAAGTATTATAGTAAAGATGCATGTATGTGTTTAATAAGTTACTTATGTATATTTTTAACAGTTTTTTTTTTGTTATCTTTGCTTCTCTTTGCAACAAAGCTCCTGCCATCTAATCACCACCCTAGATTGTCTGGTAGAGTAGGAGCCCTTATTTTGTGTGCGTAAAATTGATATAAACCTAACAAGTAATTTTGTCTTATACTGCGGAACCCTGGAAACAAAAAGTATTAATGAATGAGTTCTGTTCGCAGTCCGCTCCCTAGACTTGCTAATGAACAGGCGGGTGATAAATCATCGCGTTGTATCGTTGTGTTTTACATTCATACAGACGTAAAATTATCGTAGCAGGATTTATCGCGCACTGGATTTTCAACTCTCAGTTTTACAGCTAGCATTGAGAATCCAACAGAGTGCATCCTCAGCGTGTTGAAAAAATACACTGTTCGATTTTCAACTCTCGGGCTTAGGCAAGTGCGTTGAAATTCCAGTGCGCCAAAAAATTCCGTTCGTGTGAACGTCGATTGAGACAAACTTTCCGGTCACGTGTCCCTTGGGCTTAATGCGCTTTGACTGTTCTACCGAACATTCTGGTCGTGATTTAGTCGTGTTAACGAAGTTTTGACCGTTTCTGGTTAGGGCTTAATTAAGCAGTAGTGTCTTTAATTTATGAAGTAATTATACGGTTTTCAAAAACCTTATAGGTTAGAATCTAATGTGTTTTTAGTACACCGGAATTTTGACCAATGCAACAGCTTAAGAGGTATTATGACTGATTTAAAACCGTAAAAGACATGCCTCCAGAGACCATCATTCCGATTTTTATAGTTATCTAGGACCAGTATTAGCTGCGAAGGCTCACGGGCTCGTTATAAATATCCTTCGAGAGCGGAAACACTTCTTAAATGAATATGTCCGGCATTTTCTACATTCTTTTTTCTATAATGGCCTATAATGTTCCCACTGCTGACACACAGACCTCAACTACCAATCTACCACGCGGCCCCAATACGAATTTTCACATTTCTTTGAACTTTTCAAAAGACAAGCTGATTTCCTCTCGATGTTTTCCTTCACCATTTTCAGATTAGTGGTGACGAAATTATTTCCAAAAAGTAAATGCTTGCCTAGGGTCAAACCCATGACCTTGTAACACTGCCCTCTTTTCTCTTTTAGTAGCGGATAATTGAAACTAAAACGTTAATGTCCTGTGTTGGAACATCATATTTACTGACCTTCACAATGTTTTGAAGATTACGTACGTTCCTCAATGTAAATTTCACTTTTATTATGATGAAGTAAGAAGATGATGATGATAATGAAGAATGAAGTGAGCATAGTTTCCCCCCATTTTGTTGTGGCGATCCCTAACAACATAACCAACAGACGCTCAACGCTCACCCTATAGAAATTTTCCGCACATTTTCAAATTCAACATAGCAAAATGTTTCCAGCATTTCTATTGGAAAGTCCATCTATTTCTCATTTGCTATTCCCGCTTCATTTAACGCAACAATTTTCTCGGGCGGTGCCCAATAAGCTGCAGTTAACTTAGATTCAGTTATGTTCAGCGCAACGTTCAAATTTGATAACTTAAACACGCGGTTTGTGGTTTAACAGTGGATTTAGACAGACTTTGTATTTGTATCTAACTAACGCTACATTTCACCGTATTATTCTGTGTATAGCTACTGTCGGTTATGGATAGCTTTATAAACGGCTTGTGTAGGAATTCATTGGAAGTTTTAGCGTAATCACTGTTTGGCTAAAACGTTTGTGATCACTCTATAGGCTCCACACATTGGAGCAAAAGATTTAGTATTGTGGAATGCAATAAAGGTACTTAATTTACTTATTGAGTTTTCGCAATGTATGGCCCCCATTTTATTATTTTTGGGGGAGGCCTATGTCCAGCAGTGGACGTCTATCGGCTAAAATGATGATGGTTTTAATACCACAAAACATTACAATTACAACATACCTACAAGTTATAATTTACAAATATGTTTTACAAGTGTCTATCCCACAAAACTCTTACCCATTTTTAACAAAAGACAAACCTTACAAATATGTAAATTGTAGTGACTTGTACTTTGAATTAATAATTTTAATTGAAAAGATACGCATTTTTTTTATACGGCTTAACAATTTTGTAGAATTGTAGACTTATAATCCCTTTTTACAAAACAAGATTTTTTTTAGACCAGGTTTAAACCACTAACCCAGTGTTTTGAATTAAGAACCCAATATGTATAGAAATGTAGTTCTTTTTACAAAACTGACAACTTAGTCCGTTGCTAAGTTGTCATTATTGTAAGGAAATAAAGTTGTAAATCCATAACGAGGATACCGGTGACTGGGACCGCAATTAACTCAAACCGCGGCCCCAGTTACCGGTTCTATTTAATTTTAATATTTTCTTCCGGCGAGTGGGACCACGCGTAATTGAATAGCAAAATCTCAATATACAGTTGTAGTTTTTTCTTCAATTTTTTTTTTTTTAATTTCGTTTGACTGTACTGTTTTTGGGTTGAGCAATAGACGTTTTTTATTTATTCATGGGTGGTCAATGTCGGTGGAAGAAAAATATTAATTAAAATGGATCCGGCGACTAGGACCGTGGTACCAGTAAATTGCGGTGCCAGTCGCCGAAATCCTGGTAAAAACTGGCTCTCAGCTTTAGGCTATAACTAAAGTTATATCGCGTTTTATAATAATCCGGATAAAATTTTGTGGTATAGGGCCTTGGCGACCACCTCTTGTCCTCTTCACCGGGTGCTTAAGTTCATCATTACAAAAAAGCTTTTTCGTGTTGAGAGGATCAAAAAGGACACTGGTACCGGCAGTCCAGGGGACATCGCGTAAAGGACTTGTCATGTTCCTAAGCTTAATTTATGTTTCACGACAACGAGAAAACTTGGGTTTAATAAGCTTTGTCTTAATAAACTTTATAATCTTGAAAAAATGTTTTATATTTTGTAACAAAACTTAGATTGTCATCTACAAAAATTAAAACTTTTGCTTTCATCAGTCAACATTAATCACACTGAAGTCGAAACAAACCAAATTAATTAAGATTTAAATCCTCCATCTTGTTTCTCACATTCCATGACGTAGAAGATACCAAAACATTCTTACTTGTTCAGTGTGTAGTAAAAAATTCAAGAGAATTAAACATAAATTTTTCATTCAACTCGCTGTTGCAGGATTTTAATGAATACTATGATAAAATAATTGCAGCGGATAAGCCATTGTTTGTATGAAAGCAATAATATCTGTACAAAGAAGTGTTTCTTTTATTATTCATGGCCAGTTGCAGCATTTCTTACTTACTCATGGTTGTTTTGCAACATTTTTCTAAATTTTAAAGTTCAAGGTGTTCTTTTTATTTTTTTGGTCTTCTAGATCTAGGTATTGACAACTTGCTTATTTTTTACCAGACTGGCCAGAATAGGGAGCAGAGCAGTGGAGTGGAGTAATAACTACTTCCATGCACCAGAAAAAGAGATGTCTTTGGACGACAGGAAAAACTATGGAAAGCAGTAAGTACTTACCTAGTGTAAGAAACATTTACCAAATAACAAAAAAAATACGTTTTGATGAAAAATATGTCTTAAAATTCTCTTTTAACTTGAGATACAGCTGTACGTCTTGTCCTCAAGCTATCGATTCGTCCACATTCTTGTCTGAATACGTCAGTAATCAGTATGCATCATATGTTAAACGAACGCGCACCTGTCAGCGATGCAATATCGCGAGGTATTCAAATTCGCGTGATGAATATCTATAATTGTGAGATGGGGTTATAATACTGGTCTTATTGGGTGGTAAAAGATAGCTATGACCGTGTCAGTGCCGTTAAATGTTCTTTCAAAGACTGGTGGCAGGCGGGCATTTTGAGGGTTGTCTTTTGTATTTTTTTTACGTCCTAAGGTGCTATTTCAATTTGAATAAATTTTCCTTCATGATTTCATTTGCTGCTATAGAAATTACACTTTTATTTTTAGTATCACAGATTTCATCTATACTAATATTATAAAGAGGTAATATTTCTTTGTAAGTTTATGTAGGGGGTAAACTCCGGAACGAATGGTCCAATTATTTTTTTTGTTCACTGGTTGAAATCTGCATTATTCGTGAGTACTATAGGCTATAAACTATATTTGAGTATAACTTGTAAAGAAATACTTACGGGCTGTATTTTGGAAAGCCACGCAGACGAATTTGCGGGCGACTTGCTAGTTTTAATATAAGTACCTACGATTTTTCATAATAGGTAAGCAGGAAGAAAAGACAAATAAAAGACAGAAAGAAAAGGAGGCAACATCTTAGATGGGAGACAGTAGTTGGTGTTACTTGGAGGAGGACTACCCATATTCGAAGACGGTGGCAAGTTTTAGGTGAGGCCTTTGCGGAAACGCAGGATAATCGCAATACCGGTGTCAAATATTGATTATTTTAAGTTAATTTGTGTGTGTTGTTCTGGCACGGTTGACGCAGCGGTTAAGCGATTGACTGTTGCGCTGCGTGTCTCTTCTTCGATTCCCGCACGGAACAAATATTGGTATGACCTACAAGTAGTTATTCCGGGTCTGGCTGTTTGTGTATGTGAGTTTAAATATTTGCAAACGCACCCATAATACGGGAGAAATTCCTAGTGTGGGGCTTAAAAAAATATATAATATACATATATACTGTAGTTTAATTTACTTTCATTCATGTTTGAAATGATGATGATGATTGTTGAATAAAGGGTATAATTATTATTCGAAAGCCGTGATATTTAAAAAAACGTGGCATTTATTAGAGTAGAACTCCTAAATTTATTTAGTACATTTTACTTCCAGCGTGACAAAATTTATACCAAGTTAAGGTACCGACCTAATAAACAAGTAATTTATGTATAACAACCCCAGCAGACGGGACTAATTCAGCTACTTGTTGAATAGACAACACGAACTCGTAACCGTCGTCTCACATTAATTATTCTAAAGTCTTGTACCGTATACTTTATGTAGTCCTCAAGTACGTGCAGTCCGTTGCACTGAGACAACCGAGTGCATCAACCTGACACAATGCGCGCCGCAACGGGGACGCAACGATACGCAGCGGCTCGCAACGACCCGTGAAACCTTTGTGCACTGACACCTGATGCCTGCGGCTACTGAGACCTGTGTCCGCCTTATTCTTTGTGCTACTTTGTCTATGTAAGTAACTATACTATGTATTGTAACTATTGTGAGATAGATACATTTGGAAAGAAGAAAGGATCAGCATTTTGGATTGGAATTGTTCAGCTAGAAATCGCATTCGCAATCGCAAACAATTTCGACCAGGGCAGTCAGTCCGAAGATTGACTTCTAGAAGATAGGGCAAACTTCACTGGGAGTAGCGTTCTACTTGCTATCCGAACTATGTCATCTGCTTATAGTCTAAAAGACTCAATCTAGTCTAAAAATCTTAATGGTAGATATATGGCACCTGTTCCACCGCTGATGAAGAAGCTAGCTATCAACGATTTTCTCACTGAAGAAACGTTAATGAGATTACAGGTCCCGAGTGCTGTGACTTTTCACACCGCCGCCTGGCGAGTACTTGTTTGTCGCAGCGACAAGAGCTATCAAAAATAATTCTCGCTCAGCAACGCTCGTTTAGCGGGCAGAATCTGTATTCTGCCCGCTAAACGAGCGTTGCTGAGCGAGAATTATTTTCAAACGACGGTCTCTCAGCCTGTGCTGAGAGACCGTCGTTTGATACTTACATACCAGCAAGTGAGAGGGCAGCCATTCTACTCGTCGCACTCGCGGCTCACTCATAGCTCACAGACAGAATTATCCGAACTACACTCTCGCTGCCCGTTGCTCGCCAACTGGTTTTTAGTTGATAGTCTACTTACTACCAGATTATCGTCGGCGGTGTGAGAGGTGCGTTATGGTAAACGTACACTTGTCTGCGCCGAAAGAATCGACTGCGCCGAATTAAAGAAAACCTTCCGAATACTTCCGAAGATTCGTCCGCTTCGGCACGGATAAGTGCGCGAGGATTCATACGTTTTATGCAAACGTAATTCTAAAATTCGATTCTTTCGGCTCCTTCGCTTCCTTGTCTGCATTTATTTACCTTTAGTAAGGTTTTTTACCTGGCAGCTAAACTAAACTAATATGACACATCGAGTTTAGAAAAGTTCGGTTTTGTATGAAGCTTCTATCGCTAACCTACCTGTATAAGTCTTCTTTCCGCTCGCTCGGCTGAACCGTTCGTAGGAAATACTAAACACAATAGGTTTTGTCTTCACCCGACACATTTAACCCATATTTGACCTCAAAATAAAACTCATTGGTCCACAATTTCCTTCCTCCAGTATTGCAGTCACCGGCAGGTGGATAAGTCATGACATGTTGTTGCAATTCAACTTTACTTGGCACACGAGTTTTCCCGCCAACAACTATCACAATAGGTTTTCCCACGGCTTTGTGTACCAAACAGCAAAAGCAGAACTGCATTCTGTGTAATTAATTTCTGAGTTGTTGAATTACATTCGGTAATCTGTGTTTTTAGAACAATGTACAGAGGTTTTTGGTATGGTCAGCGGTAAAATGCTGTTAACACTGTAACTTTTACATGTCATCAAAATTGACACAAAGAGATTGGATAAAACTGCGATATTTCATTCAATTTTTCAAATACGTAGTATATCCATTCCCTTTTTAGGGTTCCGTAGCCAAATGCCAAAAAATGGAACTCTTATGGATTCGTCATGTCTGTCTGTCTGTCCGTCCGTATGTCACAGCCACTTTTTTCCGAAACTATAAGAACTATGCTGTTGAAACTTGGTAAGATGTATTCTGTGAACCGCATTAAGATTTTCACACAAAAATAGAAAAAAAAAACAATAAATTTTGGGGGTTCCCCATACTTAGAATGAAACTCAATTTTTTTTTTCATTAAACCTATGCGTCTGGGGAATCTTTGGATAGGTCTTCAAAAATTATATTGAGGTTTTTAATATTTTTTTTTCTAAACTGAATAGTTTGCGCGAGAGACACTTCCAAAGTGGTAAAATGTGTCCCCCCCCCCCCCCGTAACTTCTAAAATAAGAGAATAATAAAACTTAAAAAAATATATGATGTACATTACCATGTAAACGTCCACCGAAAATTGGTTTGAACAAGATCTAGTAAGTAGTTTTTTTTTAATAAGTCATAAATCGTAAACCGCAATTTACCTTTCATTCAATCAACAGAAATTTAAAATTTTTAAAAAACATTAAATTTCATAAACATAAACCTTATGCATAAACCGTGAACCATTATTTTCTAGTAAAATTATTAAAACATCGATCAAACTTACAACGTACTACAAGAACTTTTATAATAAGTTACTTGCTGCTACAGAACCCCTCATGGGCGAGTCCGACTCGCACTAGGCCGCTTTTTTATTGTTTAGCTCATTAATTAACATTAAAAAATTAAGTGTTCTGACTTTTGCTGACCGTAACTGGCGTAACTTAATTATTGTAATTTAGTAATCTACAGTCGAATCTTAATATATGTAATTCATTATGATGTAACTGGTCACGACTACTTTCCAGATTTCCCGCACCTCTCCAATAACATTTAACTATAGCGTTCAAAGGATTGTGATTAAAAATGCATAACCCACTTTCTTTCACAATCCGAGGGTTTTGAAGGATACTTTTTATGCGGTGCTTCATAAATAAAAAAAATACGTCTGCTGCCAACGTAAATAACGCAAGAGGCATTTAAATTTACATTTACCTATTTTACAATTACCTTTTATTTTGCAAAACAAAATTAAAAGTAAGTTCGTTAAGTAAAACGAAAACCCACCTACTGAAAAATCACACTCTAAAAGTATGAAACAGGAAAATATTCTGATCTGACAAAAGCCTGTGATTTAAAAAAAAAATAGTTTTAGTTCATGACTATATGTAGGTACACTTAAGGCAGCTGGATATTCAATTTCATGTGACATCACATAACCAACAGACGGTCAAAACACTTCAAACGGTACCTCATTTGTCAAATTATGATAAGCAGTTTAGAAGTCATGAAGGAGCATATCAACATGCATACATACCGGTTAAAATGATAACCCTCCTCTTAGCTTCGCCGTAGTCGCGTAACAAAGTTTCTTCATACAATACTCAAGTTGCATATTCAGCTAAAATAATGACTACCGCCCATAACTTTTCAGGCGGCAGCTGTCACATTCCTGGGAAACTTGCGCATTGTGAGTTTACAACTCACAAACTTGAAATAACTTGGAATGGCAAGTATGTCTTAGAGCGTGCGCTCATTGGCAGTACGGCACGGCAAGGGATTATTTTGTGTCGAATAGGAACATACCGTAATCCTATGTCCTACTATTCCAGTAATATTATAAATGTGAAAGTTTCTATGTTGAGATGTTTGGATGTTTGTCATTCAATCACGCTAGACAGCAGAACGGATTGGGATAAAATTTGGCACACAGATATTTTATATCCTGGATTAACTTATAGGGTACTTTTTATCTCGGTAATACGGTTCCGTGGGTAGTACGGTCCCATTATTTCCGACCTCCACACGGGCGAAGCTGCTGGCAAAAGCTAGCAAAATAATATATTTTTCACTTCACAACCTCGGAAAGATTCTGTTTGTCATTCGAAATCTGCGTGCAAAAGTGCATTTTACCCGCTAGCGTGGAACGAGTTTTTGAAATTCGAATCTTTCTATTCGATAATTTTCAATACAGCCAGTCCACTCAAATGCATTAATACTTATTTCATGTCAGTGTGCCAACCCCATTTTTCGAATAATAGCACAGACTAGCAGGACGACTGCATGAAAACCAAAAAAAAAACTTTAAAAATGTCGTCTCTGTTCAATTCTCTTTTCATAGTTTTGATTTGTTTTTTGATAAAATCGTAAAGAAATCATAAAATATGAGCGAGTCCAGCAGCGATAAAGATATAAATTTAACACCTGCGGAGTTAGTGCAAACGGTACATAATGCCGAATTGAGTTCTTCCGGAAAAATTGCATAGTATACAATTTGTTCAATGCATGGAGACATTAAAAAGGCGTGAAAACGTTATCGAAGACTACAGTGCAATGCTATCATACTTCATTGAACTAAGTACACTAATTTGATATATTATTTATGCAATTTTTCTTGCACCTAGCATTTTCCTCGCTGTAGCGAGGTGAAAAATTGTGTGTTGCGCTCGGCAGCAAAGGTATTCTTCGTCTCGTACCTTTGAAAGCCTTGCTACGCTCAGGATTCTATATTTGAACCGCTCACTTCGCTCATGGTTCAATTCTAGAATCCTTCGCTGGCTCAGCTTTCAATATAAGTACCTACTCGAGTTTTTGGCGGGATCGCGTTGGAACATGTCGCACGACTTTTTTATGAAATTTAGTGAATAAAAATTTATAATTTTGGTAGTGAATTGATAGTGAATAGAGTGTAGTGAAAGTGAAAATAAGTGACTAACGTGGACTTTTCGTGTTCCCCCCAAAAACTCCTAATCTTAGGTTGTTGTAAAGTTACTACCGCTTTACAATAACTTTGACTTGACTGACTAAAGACGACTATGACTGTTTTGTAACTTCGTGCCCGATATCGGGCCATTTACTTGATCGAAAAGAAAAATTACTTGACACTGGCTAAATGCACAAACCGTGCGAAGCCAAAACCCAAAAAAAAAAGTACCTACTCGCGCCAAAAAACAACTCTGCGGCCTTGTACAACAAATAACTATTAATTTCATTGCCATAAGTATCTACTACTTATTAAGTAAATCAATCTGCTTAGGTTTTTCACAACTATGTTGGGGTTGGCTTCCAATCTAACCGAATGCAGCTGAATACCAGTATTTTACATGGAACGACTGCTTATCTGAACTCCACAACCCAGCTACTGAGTAATACCCTTAGGACTGGTTTGTCAGACTTTCGAGCTTCTGTCGACCCGTAACAACTATCAAAGGTCCATGATTGACAGCGATTCGATTATGTTTCTATGTTTCAACTATATTTTTGTATGCACTAGTTTCTGTGACAATCTAATATATAAAATTCTCGTGTCACAGTTTTCGTTGCCATACTCCTCCGAAACGGCTTGACCGATTTTGATGAAATTTTTTGTGCTTATCTGGTATCTATGAGAATCGGCCAACATCTATTTTTCATCCCCCTAAATGTTAGGGGTAGTCCACCCCTAAATAATTTATAAGGCAAAACAACGTTTGCTGGGTCAGCTAGTTAAATCTATATTTCCTTCTTTCATTTTACCTAGCCATCCACTCAAACAACTGTTCCTGCGTAAGAAACCTTCCTTCACAAGTTTCTAGGCCACCACTACCACTTAGTTCACCGCCATCAAGAAAATGTGTTATTCTAACAAGATTAGAGGTGCGCCGCCGGGACCGCTGCTAATTCATTTAAGTACTTGCCAGTTAAATATAGTGCACGTACAATATACACATTAATATGTGTGGCAACTTTGAGTGCCTCTCTATTAAGACAGGTGCCTGTTTGTAAAACAACCGAATAATTACGTTACCGGCGCGGGAAACGTAATTGCTTGAGGAGAAGGACGGAGGATATAAAAAAAAATTGTGAAGATATCTTGTCTTTTTGTTTATATTTGTTGGCTAGAGCACAGCCGAAGACAATTTTGACATCGACGTCATATACAGCCACATATGGACCATGATGAGATCTAGTCTACAGTCCGTTCATAGTTGTTTTACCTCTGACAACACCAACTCAACAGCACCCTTATTATAAAGAGAATGAAGATCACTATGATATTGACAGATTTGTTAGTGGTAGAAACCCAAAAGCAACTTGTTTTGACGCAATAAAGATCACTTTGATTTAGACAGTAACATATAATCAAAGGTAATAAAAATAAAGGATGAACGGACTGACTGAAAAGGACTTGTGAAAAAACTTAAAGGACAAGTGAACACGAATGTCATTCGATGGTTACGTGAATGGCAAAACGAATTCCATTTTACATATGGCGTGGGCAAGAGAGGGCTCTATGGTTTCTAAACAAAAAAAAAGAACTGCTTGTTTTGACTGAATTCACCAATGAAACAAAACTCCAGTCAGCGCGACGATACTTAAGTTTCTAACAGTGTAATCGTCAACTTATTACCTCGTAAAAATATTTCCTTAAATACCTACTGACATTAAATATACAAAAAAGAATACTCAATTCAAATAAGGCGCAATAAAACGCGGAGATATTTTTACGTTTTAAAAGCGAGGGCGGCCATTACCGGCGATTTTCGCGCGGAAAAATGGCCCTCCGTTGCGGATCTCTTTGAATTCCGAACCAAGAAAATTTGCATTGTAAGTTGACAATGTTTTTTTTTTCTGGACTCTGGCCAATAAAAAACGGATACAGAAGAAAAGCTTTTAAAATAGGAATTGTATATTAGATATTCTGCATGGAATTAGTATTTACTACATGTATTTTGTTAGCGATACTGAGTTATTCGAAATATTACGTTTGTTTATTCGTGGTATTCGAATGAAACAGTATGAAGTTAATTATGCAATACACGGGCGGAACATGAAAGAAAATGCATAATGATGAGAAGAAAAGGTGGAGTAGAATTCCAATATAAATTGCGCGGTCCGCAAAATGCCAGGTAATAAAGACTAGCTATTGTTCCGTACAGTAGGATCTTTACAGGCGAATACCTTGATTTGAACCTTTTTTTTATAACTAAAACTTATTGTATAACTTTTCGGTTCAAATTAATGTCAGGCCTAGAGACACTTTTGCCAAATGCTTAAAAGCAATGTAACAAACTAACCTACCTGTAGGTAATCATAACTGATTAGTTACTCGCAACGGGCGTGCGTTTATGGCCACATGTATGTATTAACGCTAATGAAGCAAAGGGATGCTTATTAGTCGATTCGCACGAACTTACGACACCCGAAACTGGCGAATGGACATTTCAAAATTATATTTTGAAATTTATGCAAGAAAATTAAGAAATAAGCTTGAAATTAACCCGTTCCAACTGGCTAATACGTATTTCTGGAGTTGTCGATTTACCCACAAACAAATACATAAACTTTGGACGAGTCGCATGCAGAAAAATAAATTAATGGAAAATGTCGATTCGCTAATTATGGACTAGGAAATTCGTGCGAATCAACTAATAAGCCAAAAGCAGTATGTAAATGTAAGGATCATAGCAGGTGGCGGTCTTTAGTTTCTGTTTACCCCCATCGGGAGAAGGCATGAGTTTATGTATGTGTAAATAAGTACTGTAATTATGTAGTTATTGATCAGGTGTTCAGTTCCAAAAAATTTGATCACAATTAAATTATCTACTAGATTTCCTATCGTAAATTACATTGGCAGGCATTCAATGTGAACCCGTTTAATCCATTTCACTGACAACGCACTAGAGCATTAAATTTTATCGTGTGACAGCCATTACGACAGCGTTCACAATGAACGAATATGCATCATAATATTAACAGGAAATTTTTACTGAAATATTGATAATATGTGTTATTATGTGTATATGTGTTATATTGTGATTGAATAATAAAGATTTAATTAAAATATTCCGTGTGGTGCCGGACGTAAAGAATAGCACCATCCCATTTCTTCCCGTGGGTGTCGTAGAAGGCGACTAAGGAACTTACTAGAGAACGGGCAGCAGCGTTCTCTATTCATTTTACCACCATACTGCGATCGCCAACCCGCCTGCCAAGCGTGGCGATTATGGCAAGCCTCCCCAAATTGGGGGAGGCCTATGTCCAGCAGTGGACGTCTTCCGGCTGAAATGATGAATGATGATGAATTAAAATATTCAAACTTGATTTTACATTCAGAAATAACATAAATTCGACAGTTGACCGGTTGTGTCCAGCGTGTCCTGTTGTCTGCATCTTACAGGAACTGACAGAAGCTACTGAAGGTACCAGAGTGGTAGTCAAATTCAGGGCTGACTCTTTACAGGCTGGAACATTGACGAGCCACCTGTTAACATGGATCAGAACATAATTATGGACCCTGCGTTGTAACTTTTTAACGGCTACTTAAAAAGACATTGCTGTTCCATACATTTTGACCGCGTAGGTATTGCACTTTTCTACGAAACAGCTGAAATTTATTTTATAAATAACTGACGAAAATAAGGTCTAGAATCATTAGCTGAATTCAGTTTCAGGTTGCGCGTCTATGACCCTGCCACCCTGTATATATTAGGCAGCATATGCGCCCTCATGGCCCTATTCGCCGCAGGAGACGCCCTGGGTGTCGGGAATCTCAGGTTGATTCCCGGCCACCGTAGGCGCCGGCTTGCGGATGGCGAGTAATTGGTAGCTCGCTGTCCGGTAAGAACCAAGCCCGGGTTGACGGCGCGTTGTGTTCCCCGCACGCCTCAAAGAGATGTCAGCATCAACTGATGGTATCCGCAAGGGCCGATGCCTGCCGGGGGTGCGGGTTGTTCGAAAGAGAACGCGGGTGGATTTTAGTCAGTAAAAGTCTGACACGCCCTCCCGCTTCACCCAGAACGACAGAAGTTATTGGATGATTTCCCACCGAAAAAAAAAAATCCTGTATTGATTGCCTAAATAGAAGAAGAGTCTATGGCCCATGGTCCGTACCATAGGCCATAGACCTTCTTCTATTTAGCGTGTCAATAAAATAATTCCACGTAGCACGGGCGTAAAAATCGCGCCATGATTTTTTCGCGCATTCGACTTTCAACGCACTGCTCAACACCGAGAGTTCAAAATCGAACAGTGTGTTCTTCCAACGTGCTCGGATTACCACAGACGTGTGGCCTACAGTACCTACCATGGTTATACCTAAATTTTATTAATGTGTAAACAATAAACAGGTATTTTAACACGTAAACTAGGCAAAAGTAGTATGTAGTTAACATCGTAGCAGGGCCTGAATTCACTATGACCACTTAACGATTCCTTACTCGTAACCACGTCAATCACACACGAATTTCTGCTAATATCGTATTAATAATATCGACAAATTTTCTTGGAACATACAGAATATGACATTTCGATACCTTACCGTTACATTGGTTTCTAGAAAACACGATATTGACGTAGTTTAAAAGTAAGATTCTGCGGGGAATCATTATAACCATACAGAATTGGGGCACTGGTGGCATCATGAAGTTTCCGTCCCATGAGAAGGCGTGAGTTAATGTATGTACTATCGAGAAAACTAACATCTATACACCGTAAGGACTATTACTGCTTGCAGCGCTCAGCTGCTATAGTAAAGCTTATGCTAACAGATGTGGTCATTGTATGCACGGGATTTTGTTTTCAAATTGGTCAGATGTAAGGTTCCTCGATAATACGTATGTACATAAGTATATATGTTTATTTAAGATATTCACTAGGTATTCGATGCCGAACTATGTAAGTAGGTAACTGGTGAACGGGCAATTAGGACACTCCAGCAAGAGGGCATGGTGTGATCAGAAGCACTGCATTCGCACTGGGTGTTAGGTGGTATATATGTACCTACCTTTTTAATACATTTTCATGCAAAAAGATAATTTATTTTTACGGCAATATTAGATTCGATGCCGAACTATTTATGTAGGTATAGCTACATACATAAGTTGTTGAAGCAAGTCAGCCATTATTATAATAAAAACAGTCTGTTTCGCTTGCCGATATTGTTCGTTATTTTTCATAATACCACAACAAGCGGATAAGGTACGTAAAAGCTAATTATTTCACTCCACTTCACAGAAGCATTATTATTCGAGAAATGGGTAAGTCCGGGGTAGACGGTCAAACTAAAAATACTACTAACCATCATGATCTGCCTAGCCTTGTCCCAACCATGTTGGGGTCGGCTTCCAGTCTTACCGGATGCAGCTGAATACCAGTATTTTACATGGAGCATGGAGCTATCTAACCTCCACAACCCAGCTACTGGTAGTAAAACGATACCTTTTGGTAAGACTGATAGTCAGACTTTCGGACTTCTGACGACCCGTAACGACTGTCAAAGATCCACGAATGACAGCCGGGACCAATGTCTTAAAGTGGTTTTCGAAGCACGGAAGAGTCTCGGAGTATATAAATATGGTCACTGATCGGTCGACCCGTGCGGCTGTCATTACTAAGCCACAACAGCCTTTCGGCTGCTAACCACATACAACATATGGCATTAATTACAATGTAATTATTTTCTTCTTGCGGCCAGCAACTAGTGTAGACGTGATTTTTTTTTTTTTGAAAAAAAAAATTTAGTAAATTCCACTTTGTTTTAAAAAAAAATGTCCAAGTTAAGTCACTCCGGGGCACTCCGAGACAGATGGCCAATCGTGTATTTAAAAAAAAAATCCTTAGGTATAGGTTTTTTTTTGTGGACTATTAGTTTATGAGACTCAATATAACTAGAGCTTTGTTTATGACCAAGATGGTTGTTTTAATCACCATAGTTTCGCGAAAATACTTCACCAAAGTTAGTATCCTCCACCACCCTGGACTTACCCTATTATCTCGAATGAATTCCCATCCTCTTCGCATACAATATGGTTCTGACAGTATCAATTGTCTGCGGAAAAGGAAAAAAACAACGTACCCAATTACTTTCTATAATAACCGAACAACGGCCTGTGTAGCTTCGATTTGATTCGATCAATTCGATATTATACATTGTATATTACATTTTTGTTTTATAACACATCACACCCGTAATCCCCGAAAAGTTTAGGCAGAGGCGTACGTGTAGTAGGTACAACCACATTCCGCCAGTTATGTTTTAGTCCCATATAATAGGGGGCGAGCATATTGCCATCAACCGGGCAGAAATCCAGACTCCGACCTGAGAAATTCCAGAAAGAAAAACCTCAAAAACACTTTGCCCGATCTGGACACCAGGGAATCTGGGCGTTATCTACTTATACATGATAAGTTTTTATCCAGTGCGCAAACTGTAACCATGAATTCAACATATCATTCTAGAAGCGTAGAAATTTTTACTTCGGTTTTACAAAAAAAAAATCAGCTGTTTCATAGAAAAGTGCAATACCTACGTGGTCAAAATGTATGGAACAGTTGATTTTTTTTTGTATTATCGCCGAAAAATTTCTGCGCTGTGGGTCTAGAATGATATGCTGAATTCATGGTTACAGTTTGCGCACTGGGTAAAAACTTATCCTGTATACTGTCCTACTAATATTATAAAATGTGAATGTTTTTATGTTTGGATATTTAGATGTTTGAATGTTTGTTACTGAATCACGCAAAAACGACTGAATGGATTTAGATGAAATATAGAACACAGTACATGAACACAGAACATGTTCCGTGTGGTTCCGGACGTAAAAGAATGCGTTCTCTATGCGTTTTACCACCATACTGCGATCGCCAAACCGCCTGCAAGCGTGGCGATTATGGCAAAACGGGGCCTTTTGGTGGAGGCCTATGTCCAGCAGTGGACGTCTTTTGGCTGAAATGATGATAGAACACAGATATATTATAACCTGGATCAACACATAGAAAACTTTTTATCCCGGTAATACGGTCGATCCCCAAACGGGCGAAGCCGCTGGTGAAAGCTAATAAAACAACGAGGAAGTGTACCATCGACACTCTAGGAATTACTTTAGATTCAAAATTACAATGGGGTGCCCACATTAGAGCTCTCTCAAGTAGATTAAGTTCAGCTGCTTACGCAGTAAGAAAAATAAGGCAGTTGACTGATGTAGCCACAGCTAGGTTAGTATACTTTGCTTATTTTCACAGTATTATGTCTTATGGCGTTCTGCTGTGGGGATCGGCAGCTGACGTAGATTCAGTTTTCATTTTACAAAAGAGGGCAATCCGCGCTATCTATAAAATGGGGCCTCGCGAGTCTCTTAGAAACAAATTCAATGAAATTGATATACTAACTCTGCCTTCTCTTTATATCCTAGAAAATATCTTGTATGTTCGCAAAAACTTAGGTCTTTTCAAAAAAAGATGCGACTTCCATAATCTAAATACACGTAGTAAAGATGAAATCGTGATTCCAAAATTTAGATTAACTAAAACTAGCAAGTCATTTCTAATAAACAGTATCCGCTTCTATAACAAGTTGCCAAAGTCGGTTACAGAACTTAGCGATGGAAAGTTTAAAACTCATATCAAACATGTCCTTATCAAAAAAGCATATTATAAGATAAAAGACTACGTTGAAGACAGGGAAGTTTGGCATTAATTCCTTCTGCACATGTGGCTTCCCTGGTACCTCATTAACAGCATAACTTTGTGAGAGTCTATTAACTGCTTCCAAATTACAATGTTAATTTTTAATATTTTTATTTTTTACACTTTCTGACATATTCTCGTCATTTTTGACATTATACATCGCTTCAAATAGCACCTATTTATTAGTGATTCTCATGGAAATCATGTCACTTTGTTTAAATAGGTTGATCTTACTAATGTAGATTCTTTTACATATTGTGAATGGGAAAACATTGTAGGCCTTACAGATTAGATTTATAGACGATTTTCTATTCTTTATTTTCATTCCTCTAAGTACTTGGTACTTATTGACAGGCCTGCACTGTCCTCCCATACCTATTATCACTGTAATTTGAAAACATTGTAAAACCCAATTATTTTTAAAAGAGTAACCGTGGAGTTTCTTGCCGGCTCTTCTCCATAGGAAGCGACAAATTGGAACCGTGCACCTAGCTTCTGACGTTTCATAAGTGCCCTTGCAGGTTTATGTGAAATAAAATATTTTGATTTTGATTTTGATTTTGACACAAAAAGAAAAAGAAGAAGACAAACATTCATACTCAATTTCCCGACAGTTTTTTAGTTGTAGGTTGCCTGATCTGACAGACTAAATGTACCTAAAGATCGAATAAACAACTTGTCCAAGTTCTTCACAAAAACTAATCATAATAAACTTTAATTTACCGAAGACCCGCCATTTTGTTCAGCGTGGCGACAAACAGCTAACTAAAGTCATTTCACTTGGACTAACTTCCACTATCTCATAAAATAGCTAGAACAGGGACGCATTTGGTCTTCTGTTTTCAGTTCTGAAATGACAACTTATAATAACATCATGCCTGTATTTCGCGAAGGCAGAGGGGTACTTATAGTATAGTTTTTATTTATGTAGTTGTCATTATTTCAGGCTTATCACCCATAATTTTGATAGTATTATTCAAACTATTTTAGTATAATTAATTGATACAACCACATTTCGAAAGTTATGTTCATCTGAGTCCCATTTAATAGGGGGCAAGCTTATTGCCATCACTCGGACGCAAATCCAGACTCCAGGCTGCTACTGAGATATTTCTGATGGAAAACCCAATAACAGTTTACCCGACATAGGCATCGAACCCAGGAGCTTACGCATACCAGTAGCGCTTGCAACCACTAGACTAACGAAGCAGTAGTTCAGTGTCGAAAAGTCCCTAATTAAACCTATTAATTTCCTTTCAAATCGTGAACTCCATGTGCCTGCAGTTTGATTTATGAAACCATGTACGTTATTTGAATATTTGCCTATAAAACGCTTAAATAACCCGTATACCTACTGAACGTGAAATGTCAAAAAATATAAGTACCCATAGAATGGAGAAACTGGTCGTAAATATTTTTAAGATTCCCCTTCTTACTTTCACTGGAACTTTTCGGGCTATGCTACCTATTTTAAATAATTCATTCATTTTACAAAACTTATAACCAGAAAACATAGTATATTTTTCGAACTGAAATAATTGACACAAAAGTAAATAATTACAAATTAAATCCGTAACATATGGCGATCGTTCTGCAATTCAAACAGGTGATAGATCTCCAAGAAACTTTATTTTCAAAGTTTTCTAAGCAGACGGTGATCCGGCCCTGTGCACAGCTGATGAACGGAGATCAAAGTTAAAATTACACTAAATAGTTTAACTGAAATCAACTGGCGTGCTACGCCTGAGTATTTTCCCTGAAATTCAGGACTGAGGACAAACTGAGGTTATTAAGAGTGTAATGTAGGCAGCTAGGAATGCTTTTATACCTTCTCTTGCAGACAGTCTCCAGTGAGACGTTATTTTGTACTCTGTGATTGTCATGGTTAGAACAATGGTAGCTTACGAGTGTATTTAATTTAATCACCACGGCTTTTAAAACGGTGGAGGAAAACATCGTGAGGAAACTGGCATGTTCTAGAACCAAAATTATAAGGACATGTGACATACACCAACCAGCACTGGGCGCTTGGTGGATTATGGCCCACGCCCTCTCACAGTGAGGAGGCCTATGTCCCAGCAGTGTGGACCCGGCTCTCATTCATGGATCTTTGACAGTCGTTACGGCTAGTCAGGAGCCAGAAAGTCTGACAACCAGTCTTACCAAAGGGTATCGTATTACCCAGTAACTGGGTTGAGGAGGCAGTCGCGTATGGTTCAGCTGTATCCGGTTAGAAAAGGCTTGGCAGATGATTAGTCAGTTTTTTTATAAAGCTCGATGTGACATATATGTATTCTCGGGTGCTATACAATTTTGCTTCAGAAGCAGTATTAATAACAAGGAATTCTTCAATATGAAGTTGCAAAGTTCAGTGAGGTGCGAAATTACTTTAACTAACGACTAGCTGAGTAGGTATTCAGCTAGTCTTTCAGCGGCAGACTCACCTATTATATTTATCGACGAAAATATCCCACGGGAACGTACTACCGGGATTAAAAGTCGTGGGTGAACTTGGCAGATCATTTCCCAGCAGAGCAAAATATAATGTGAGTTCTATTCGCATGCGCATGAGTTCTGGAGTTCCTTATACTTAAAAAAAATAGTTCAGGAGTTTTTGCCCGAAAAAAGGACGAATGAAAATATGCTCTGCCAACTTCCGTTAGCAAATAGTTTTTTCCAAAATTACAATTTTAAAACTGATTTAGGCACACAATGGTGTGTTCTATAGTTCCTAATACTTTTCCGGTATAGTTCTGCCGACCTAAGTCATGAAATAAATAAAAAAGAAAATGGTACCCGCTACAAGAAAAAGAAAATCATTTTGTTAAATAAAAGAGGCGCCTGGTAAATTTGTAGCTTTTCGTATATTCTATGGACTAAGTTTAGTAGCAGTCAAGACCCCCGGGAACTGAAAAAAACTAAATAAAAGCAGTTGTCTCTAAAAATTACCAGCAGAGCCTAATGAAAAAGAAGTCGAGATATCATTGAGTGATTAAGTTGGTATGTTAAAAAAAGTTTGACTACAACTGAGGAGCTAAAACGTGGAGTTTTAGCGATTAATTTTGCCTATTTTAGTATAGTTCTCTTATAAGAACTAGACTAAAACAGGCAAAATTAATAGCAGAACTCTGACTCTAGTATCAGCAGAGCATGGGTAAAGAGCTAAGATAGTTTAAAATCAGGATGATATTATGTGGTATTGAAAGATGAATAAAAAAAAATGTGAGTAGTACTCAGGAGCAGGCCCACTACACGTATTTTTGCACCATTAAAAGACCTATCCAAAAACATGCAAACGGATCCCAAAATTCTGACTCAGGTTTCAGCAGAGAAGCGGCGCACATGAGGGAGAGCAGTACTTGTGTCCTCATGGCCGTAGCCTTCCGGGAGACGCCCTGGGCGTCGGTAATCCCAGGCTGATTCCCGGCCACCGTAGGCGCTTGTGGACGGCGAGTAATGGGTAGCTCGCTGTCCGGTAAGGACCAAGCCCGGGTCGACGGAGCGTTATGATCCACGTGCACCTCAAAGAGATGTCAGCAACAACTGATGGGGCCCGCAAGGGCCAATGCCTGCCAGGGGTTCGGGTTTTTCGAAAGAGATACCGTAGCCCCTGGCACACAGGCGACTGAGGGAACACGGATGGATTTTAGTTAGTAAAAGTCTGACATGCCCTCCTGCTTTACCCAGAGCGCTTTCCCACCCAAAAAGAAAACTGTCCTGAACTTTTTTCAAAATTAACGATACGCACTAATCAAATGGGGCTGCAACAGCGACTACTTCTACAAGTACCCACTCACACACAGTAGTTCAAACACTAATTATAGGCGTGATGCATACTTTCATAGAGCCAGTCGCAGTTTTAATGAAATTTGTTGTAAAGAAGGGATTGACCTTTTCTGCACCAATGCAAGCACACTAAGGAAGCTTTTAGCAAAACCATTTTTTGTACAAGGTGCACATGAACAATTACTGTCCGAATTTGCTTAAAATTTGAACAACGAACTATTGACAGAAATTAACCAACTTGAGGGATAACCTAAAAATAATAGAAATCATTTATTGGCTTATAAGTACATGGATAGGATGTACTCGTAACTTAGACTCCGAGGGAGTAATAATTTTGTAATTAACTGTGGGGGCTTGTAAATAGCAATTTAGTTTTATTAAGTTTAATTAAATTTGTTTCATATTATTAATATTATAATGTTATTAGTCTGTTAGCTAGTGCTGCGGGCCAGTGCTGGCGGCTAGTGCTGCGGGCCAGTGCTGGCGACAAGTGCTCGGCCCAGTGCTGGCGGCAAGTGCTCGGGCCAGTGCTGGCGGCAAGTGCTCGGGCCAGTGCTGGCGGCAAGTGCTCGGGCAAGTGCTCGGGCCAGTGCTGGCGGCAAGTGCTCGGGCAAGTGCTCGGGCAAGTGCTCGGGCAAGTGCTGGCGGCAAGTGCTCGGGCCAGTGCTGTCGGCAAGTGCTCGGGCCAGTGCTGGTGGCAAGTGCTCGGGCCAGTGCTGGCGGCAAGTGCTCGGGCAAGTGCTCGGGCAAGTGCTCGGGCTAGTGCTGGCGGCAAGTGCTCGGGCAAGTGCCCGGGCCAGTGCTGGCGGCAAGTGCTCAGGCAAGTGCTCGGGCTAGTGCTGGCGGCAAGTGCTCGGGCAAGTGCTCGGGCCAGCGCTGGCGACAAGTGCTCGGGCAAGTGCTCGGGCTAGTGCTGGCGGCAAGTGCTCGGGCAAGTGCTCGGGCAAGTGCTCGGGCTAGTGCTGGCGGCAAGTGCTCGGGCAAGTGCTCGGGCCAGCGCTGGCGACAAGTGCTCGGGCCAGCGCTGGCGACAAGTGCTCGGGCAAGTGCTCGGGCAAGTGCTCGGGCCAGTGCTGGCGGCAAGTGCTCGGGCTAGTGCTGGCGGCAAGTGCTCGGGCAAGTGCTCGGGCAAGTGCTCGGGCCAGTGCTGGCGGCAAGTGCTTGGGCAAGTGCTCGGGCTAGTGCTGGCGGCAAGTGCTCGGGCCAGTGCTGGCGGCAAGTGCTCGGGCTAGTGCTGGCGGCAAGTGCTCGGGCAAGTGCTCGGGCCAGTGCTGGCGGCAAGTGCTCGGGCAAGTGCTCGAGCAAGTGCTCGGGCAAGTGCTGGCGGCAAGTGCTCGGGCTAGTGCTGCGGCAAGTGCTCGGGCCAGTGCTGGCGGCAAGTGCTCGGGCTAGTGCTGGTGGCAAGTGCTCGGGCAAGTGCTCGGGCCAGTGCTCGGGCCAGTGCTGGTGGCAAGTGCTGGCGGCAAGTGCTCGGGCAAGTGCTCGAGCAAGTGCTCAGGCAAGTTCTCGGGCAAGTGCTCGGGCAAGTGCTCGGGCAAGTGCTCGGGCAAGTGCTAGGGCAAGTGCTCGGGCAAGTGCTCGGGCAAGTGCTCGGGAAAGTGCTCGGGCAAGTGCTCGGGCAAGTGCTCGGGCAAGTGCTCGGGCAAGTGCTCGGGCAAGTGCTCGGGCAAGTGCTGGTGGCAAGTGCTCGGGCTAGTGCTGGCGGCAAGTGCTCGGGCAAGTGCTCGGGCAAGTGCTCGGGCCAGTGCTGGAGGCAAGTGCTCGGGCTAGTGCTGGCGGCAAGTGCTCGGGCAAGTGCTCGGGCCAGTGCTGGTGGCAAGTGCTCGGGCAAGTGCTCGAGCAAGTGCTCGGGCAAGTTCTCGGGCAAGTGCTCGGGCAAGTGCTCGGGCAAGTGCTCGGGCAAGTGCTCGGGCCAGTGCTGGCGGCAAGTGCTCGGGCAAGTGCTCGAGCAAGTGTTCGGCCAAGTTCTCGAGCAAGTGCTCGGGCAAGTGCTCGGGCAAGTGCTCGGGCAAGTGCTCGGGCAAGTGCTCGGGCAAGTGCTGGTGGCAAGTGCTGGTGGCAAGTGCTCGGGCTAGTGCTGGCGGCAAGTGCTCGGGCAAGTGCTCGGGTAAGTGCTCGGGCCAGTGCTGGCGGCAAGTGCTCGGGCTAGTGCTGGCGGCAAGTGCTCGGGCCAGTGCTGGCGGCAAGTGCTCGGGCAAGTGCTCGGGCAAGTGCTCGGGCAAGTGCTCGGGCCAGTGCTCGAGCAAGTGCTCGGGCAAGTTCTCGGGCAAGTGCTCGGGCAAGTGCTCGGGCAAGTGCTCGGGCAAGTGCTCGAGCAAGTGCTCGGGCTAGTGCTGGCGGCAAGTGCTCGGGCAAGTGCTCGGGCCAGTGCTGGCGGCAAGTGCTCGGGCAAGTGCTCGAGCAAGTGCTCGGGCAAGTGCTGGCGGCAAGTGCTCGGGCAAGTGCTCGGGCTAGTGCTGCGGCAAGTGTTCGGGCTAGTGCTGGCGGCAAGTGCTCGGGCAAGTGCTCGGGCCAGTGCTGGCGGCAAGTGCTCGGGCAAGTGCTCGAGCAAGTGCTCGGGCAAGTGCTCGGGCAAGTGCTCGGGCAAGTGCTCGGGCAAGTGCTCGGGCAAGTGCTCGGGCAAGTGCTCGGGCAAGTGCTCGGGCAAGTGCTCGGGCCAGTGCTGGCGGCAAGTGCTTTGGCCAGTGCTGGCGGCAAGTGCTCGGGCCAGTGCTGGCGGCAAGTGGTCGGGCCAGTGCTGGCGGCAAGTGCTCGGGCTAGTGCTGGCGGATGTGGGTGAACTTGGCAGATCATTTCCCAGCAGAGCAAAACATAATGTGAGTTCTATTCGCATGCGGATGAGTTCTGGAGTTCCTTATACTTAATATAGTTCAGGCGTTTTTGCCTGAAAAAAGGTCGAATGAAAATATGCTCTGCCAACTTCCGTTAGCAGATAATTTTTTTCCAAAATTACAATTTTAAAACTGATTTAGGCACACAGTGGTGAGTTCTATAGTTCCTAATACTTTTCCGGAATAGTTCTGCCGACCTAAGTCTTGAAATAAATAAAAAAGAAAATGTTACCCGCTACAAGGAAAATAAAATCATTTTGTTAAAAGAGGCGCCTGGTAAATTTGTAGCTTTTCGTAGATTTTATGGACTAAGTTTAGTAGCAGTCAAGACCCCCAGGAATAGAAAAAAACAAAATAAACGCAGTTGTCTCTTAAAGATATCAGCAGAGCCTTATGAGAAAGTTAGATAGCAAGAAATCTAGATTTCATTGAGTGATTAAGTTGGTATGATAAAAAAAAAAAATTACTACAACTGAGGATGTAACCCTCCACATTTCAAATTGCAACTACAAATGAACTATACTAAAACGGCATAAGCAACCCAGAACTCTGACTCAGGTATCAGCGGAGCATGGGTAAAGATTTAAGACAGAAAACCTCAGGATTTTAATCAGTGGAATAAAAAGACGGATTAAAATAAATTTGAGTAGCACTCAGGAGCCGGAACTCGACGGTTTCTTATGCCACATTAAAATACCTATCCAAAAACATGCAAACAAATCCCACAACTCCGACTCAGGTATCAGCAGAGCATGGGTAAATCTTTAAGACAGAAAACCTCAGGATTTTAATCAGTGGAATAGAAAGATGGATCAAAAAAAATTGAGTAGCACTCAGGAGTGGGAACTCAACGGTTTCTTATGCAACAGTAAAATAACTATCCAAAAACATGCTCATGCATGCACAAACACATGCTCTGCTGTTACCTGAGTCAGAGTTGTGGGATTCGTTTGCATGTTTTTGGATAATTATTATAGTGTTGCATAAGAAACTGTGGAGTCCCCGCTCCTGAGTGCTACTCAAATTTTTTTTGATCCATCTTTCCTTAACCGCTGATTGAAATCGTGCGTTTTTCTGTCTTAAAGCTTTACCCATGCTATGCTGATACCTTAGTCGGAGTTCTGGGATTCGTTTGCATGTTTTTGGATAGGTATTTTAATGTGGCATAAGAAACCGGTGAGTTTCGGCTCCTGAGTGCTACTCAAATTTATTTTGATCCGTCTTTTTATTCCACTGATTAAAATCCTGAGGTTTTCTGTCTTAAATCTTTACCCATGCTCCGCTGATACCTGAGTCAGAGTTCTGGGTTACTTATGCCGTTTTAGTATAGTTCATTTATAGTTGCAATATGAAATGTGGAGGGTTACATCCTCAGTTGTAGTCATTTTTTTTTTATCATGCCAACTTAATCACTCAATGAAATCTAGATTTCTTGATATCTAACTTTTTCATAAGGCTCTGCTGATATATTTTAGAGACAACTTCGTTTATTCTGTTTTTTTCTGTTCCTGGGGGTCTTGACTGCTACTAAACTTAGTCCATAGAATCTACGAAAAGCTACAAATTTACCAGGTGCCTCTTTTAACAAAATGATTTTATTTTCCTTGTAGCGGGTAACATTTTATTTTTTATTTATTTCATGACTTAGGTCGGCAGAACTATTCCGGAAAAGTATTAGGAACTATAGAACTCACCACTGTGTGCCTAAATCAGTTTTAATATTGTAATTTTGGAAAAATTATCTGCTACCGGAAGTTGGCAAAGCATATTTTCATTCGACCTTTTTTCAGGCAAAAACGCCTGAACTATATTTTTTAAGTATAAGGAACTCCAGAACTCATCCGCATGCGAATAGAACTCACATTATATTTTGCTCTGCTGAGAAATGATCTGACAAGTTCACCCACATGATTAAAAGTACCCTATATGTTAACCCAGGTAAACAATACCATAAGGAGACTATCATGCATTACTTTAAAATAAGATATTACTGTTGTGCACTGTTATAGCTTCAATGGCATTCAATTACTCGTGGCTAAATGGTAACAGTCGCACGGGTCGACGCTAAGCTCGCCGTGGTCGGTCGAGGATGGGTGACCATCCATTACACTTTACCCAAAAGCCTGACAACCAGTTTTATCAGTAACTGGGTTACGGAGGTCTTAAAAGCAGTCGCTTATGTAAAATGCTGATGGTATTCAGATGCATCCTATGGTCAGACTTGAAGCGGATCCAACATAGATAGGAAAAGACGAGGCAGATTGGAGTCTCGCAATCAATTCTATTTCTTATTTATTTCCACCCTTCAAACCAAACTTCCTTCCCTTTGAAACCCAGAAACCCAGTTGAATCTTGTTCATAAAGTGCATTTTCACAACAACCTAAAGTGTAGAATGCCAAATTCCGGCTTCCACAAAAATATTATTTACACGTAAATGTATGATTCAATTCTAGCTAGTACTTGCTTGGCTGCCAAATTTCATCCCGACAACAAACAGGATAGATAATAAAATATATTTCACTTCAAATAAGAAATAATCTCAACGGTCATGATGTCCCGAGCCATGAAATTGTTTCCATTTTTCCTTCAGAATCTGCTTTAAGGCTTTTTCAAACAGGCGCGACGCGACTCTTGAAGAACAATTTTCATTAACTTTTCATAGAAATTGTTCTACGTGAATCGCGTCGCGCTGGTTTGCAGGAGCCTTTACGTAAATAATCGTGGTATTTCATTCAAATATCAGTCGTTAGTCAGTTGGGTTGCGTCCAAATACCTATTAGCTATGTACGTGAGTATAATTTGTTCTATTCACCTACATTATTTGTTATAGTCATTGTGTCTATATAATCACCACCTGTCGCGAATTCAGTATGTACGGACATCAACACTGATATTATTAGATTAGTCTGTCTAAAAGCGTATGATGTACCTAATTGGTGAACTAGATGTTCACCAATTAAGTACATCATACGCTTTTGTTGACGTCAAACTATTTGTAACAATTTATAAAGCGTGCGAAAGGCAATTAGAATTTGAATGAAGTAAAACATTTGAAAATCCCAATGAATGGAATCTGGATAATGGACACAATACATTCGTACATGCAAAAAACATTTACATACGTAGCACTTTGACGCATTTTCTAGATTAATGAATATGTGATATAAATAATATTTATAATAGTTTATAGCTTGCAGAGTAAGTAATTTGAAGTGGCAGTGGGCTGGCCACGTTTGTCGAAGGAGCACCGGTGGAGTGGACGAGTCCAGAGGGGCTACTCTCTAACTCCGTCAACGAAAATACGGACCCGTCCGAAAATAGTTCGAAACTACGAAGCGTCTCCTACAGCTGATTAATTCACTTTTTTGACGGGTAAAACCATATAGGAAGTAGGGACAACTGTCAAATCGTGTAGTAACTAATTCTTCGTTTGGGCCTCAAACTAATCATAGGCCCGTAAGTAATACGGAGCAAGAAATGTCCGTTACTTCGACCGAGATTACGGATTTCGTGCTTAGAGAGTAGGCCCCCTGGAGTGGAGACCACGTATCGGTAAGCGTAGTGTCGTACGTGTCCGTAAGCTAGATGGACAGACGACCCTAAAAAGGCGGCTGGGATGGACTGGATACAAAAGGGGATGGACTGGATACAAAAGGCGACAGGGTGGTGTGGCGCAGCATGGGAGAGGCCTGGGTCCAACAATGTACTGTGATAGGCTGAGTTAATTGATTGAGCCACATTATCGAATTAGGTCTAAGATCTGTAAAGGTGTTTGAATTTGGAAGAAGTAAATAAAGAAATAAAATAAATGTAATTTGGCTAAAAACTAAAACTTAGGTACGACAAAAAATGCCAACTAAAATGGTATAAATATGACATCAATGTCGATTTTTAACGGTTTTCGTACAGCCGGAGTCCCAGGTGGCCCACGTGTGACTCCGGCTATACGGAAACCGTAAAAACCACCTTTGGCTTTGCCGTAGTCGTGTTAAAACTGTACCTACCTAGACATAATTTTCACAAAACGAGACATCGATTTGGTCATATTAACAAATCGATACGGATTGCACCCTAGGCGATTACAGCAACACGAATTATATCACGCGATGTACGGTCACACGAAATATTACCATACAAATATACAAATATTCAAAACAGTGTGTATTAGAAATGTGTGGTCATATTTAAGGGTGCGGTACAAACCATCAAACTGAACAACTTTCTCCATGGGACCAACTTCGTAATCGCGAAAATATTATCAGCTGTCTCATACATATTTTGGGTCGAGTAGGTATATACCTACAGGGTATACTTTAAACCAGTGCGCAAACTGTAACCATGAATTCAGCATATCATTCTAGACAAAAAAAAAGCTGTTTCATAGAAAAGTGCAATACCTACGCGGTCAAAGTATATGGCCGATTCTTTTTTGCATAACCGACGAAAAATTTCTACGCTAGAAAGTACGTCTAGAAAGATATGCTGAATTCGTGGTTACAGTTTGCTCACTGGTTAAAAAAATATTCTATACAGGAGATATTGAAGTTTTGTTACGGACAACTGACCATGGTCTCTCGATTAAGATGTTGATCCCATAGAGAAAGTATTTACTGGCCTTTGATAGATGTTAGGATACAACTTTGTGGTAAAGACTTTATACTGCATCTAAAGGTTTGTCAGCACTGTTTTTAGTCAGGCCGATAATTTTAGTTAGTTTATAACTGATTAGATGCAGTATAAAGTCTTTACCACAAAGTCGTATCCTAACATCTATCAAAGGCCAGTAAGAGTAATGTTATTACTATTTTCTGCCACGAATCCCAAAAGTTTTCTAGTTAATTGAAGAAATTAATCTAAAGTGCGCCTTCTGTCCATCAACTTAGCAACAAGGCTCGTGCACACTAACGCGACACGACGGTCGCGTCGCGACACTCGTAGAACAATTTCTATGAAAACTTCAGGTAAATTGTTCAACAAGTGTCGCGTCGCGATGTCGCGTCGCGATGTCGCGTCGCGCCTGTTTTAAGAAACCTATATTCCATACTTAATTAAAATTTAGACAATTGAACATCGCGGCACCAAAACGGTTCAAAACAGCGATGAGCTTGATGTTAGTTGAATCAAATAACCACCAATATACCACACCGTTAAATATTACCACACATTTCTCAGGCACGCTGTAAAATACTATGAGCCGCCATTTTGTTAGAATTCATACATTCTACTAATCGTCATAACTATGTCAGGTCTGGCCTACTCTTTTAGTCTATATGTATCTATTATTGGTATTAAAGCTTAGTCTAGCCCAGTTTTATTTAAAAAAAAACATCACTGAATAATTTCCCGATTAATAGCTGAACCAAAAGAAATTAAAGCGTTCATAATTTCGTAGGTAAATCACAAGAACAATTTTTATTGGTCACTCATTTGTAAAAAAAAATGACCTAATCTCGTTAAATACTTCTGTAAACTCTCGCCATCGCCAATGGTACACAGTTAAGTAGATCCGCCATATTGGTTTTCAGAGCCCAGAGCCAGACTGCTTGTCTCTTAGCATATTGATTAAGTAGTGTCTCTACAGCCTAATGGCTGGCTGCTTGCCCGAGTGCTGAGATCAAGGCTAAGACTAAACCCTGTCGAACATAAACCACAGAAGACAAGCAAAAGTAGTGGTCCTTATATGTTGCAAGGTAAATGACCATTCTATTATTTGTCCCATGATACTCTAACATTATAAAAATAACATCACGCCTGTATTCCCCGAAGAGTAAGGCAGTAGTGTACCATTGTTATACACCACATTTTGCAAGTTATGTTTAAGGCCCATTGAAAAGGCTGCGAGACCTATTTCTAGCAACCGGGCACAAATTCAGACTCCGATTTGCTTCTGAGAAATCCTAGATGGAAAAACCCAATACTTAATACTTTGCTCGACCAGGGAATTGATCCAAGGACCAGCAGGCTCAGCACGAGCACCGATTTGTCGAAGGAGGAATAGACATGATTATTAACTAAATGATGTACAATAGTAGAAGATAGCTATGTTCTTCTATTAATTATCACAGTTATGCGTTCTAAGCGAATCATGATTTTGTAGATAATCGTATATACTTTGTGGACGTCGAGTAGAAAATTTGTTGTTAGTGTGATTTTGACAGTTTAGGAAGAAATATTCATCTGAAATAGTCTACATTTATAAGGACCTAGACAAAGATACTTAGAAACGAAAGACAAAATGACAGATTGTAGAAGGATATCTACGGTGCGATGTCAAAAATGGAGAAACGAAATGTCGCTTTGTATTGAAAAAGCACTGTCTATTCTTCGTAGAACTAGAAAACGTCATGCTTAGCCTGCTGTATGTAATGTAGTACCTACCATTTACGATCACTAGATCAATGAGGCAGTCGAACATTATCTGCTCCCATATTTCACTGTCTTCTTATTCTTATGCTGGTTCTACAGTTATTCAAATGTTGCGGGCCCAAAACTTGAAATGAAAGGTGTTCTATATAAGATCGTATAAGACACTTTTGTACGTCACTATTTTGTTGATCAATATTTTAAAGCTAGTTGGCGCGCGCATTTCCTAGCTGACTGATCCCTGCAGGCCTAGATAAAACTCATTCTGTTAGCGTTCACGCCAAACGCTTCGCCAAAATATACGGGAATGACATTACCTGCGGAAAGATTACGTCGTATCCTTTCTGCAGGTAATGTCATTCCCATACATTTTGGCGTAGCGTTGGCGTGAACGCTAAAAGAAATGTGTTTTGTCTCAGGGCCCTGAGAAGAAATGCCGAAACCAACTCTGAGGTCATGGCTTCTTTTAAAGTCCCAACATTATATTAATTATTCGGATTTTATGTGAGTCTAACAATGCAGGGCCATGCACATATTTCACTGTGAAACTATAAGACTCGACTAACAAACTATTACTTAGTAATTTCTAATATATTCCCGTTGTTCCCAACTCCATGCATGAGCACAGTTCCCAGCTTTAAGGTTTTAATTACAAGCTTATAAACTAGAAGTAGTTTCACATACTCGTAAACTTGCATCATAACAAACTTCTCCCAGAGATACAAAGAACACAGATAATGATAATTTATTATATGAATTGCTTCTACTGCGGCCTGGTCTCTCCGTTGCCTCGTTAGTTGAGTTTATTTGCTGCTAACTATGTCATAAGTACGACATTTGGGACAGCTAATTTATAATGTCGTATGTTTTGTAAGGGTCAGTAATCCTGCGATATGTCCCCGCTACAACGTCATTATTTATTATTAACTTGGAACAGGAAACTTTTGTAAATGAAGATGAATTAAAAATCCCCAAGGTTTGTTACTCAGTAAGTATGGATATAAAGAACAATTCTCCAGACTAGTAAGGGCTGTTCCCGATCTACATGGCTGGTTAGATATAGAGACTCAAGGCATACTGCCGTACAGAGTTGTATAGCATCTTAAGGTGGATGCGCTAAGGTGGGCTCCCTTGAAATAATGTCTTGAATAGGTTACCCCGACGCTTCCCCCTTAACTTATCCTACTTCTCACTAATACTATGCATGCGAAAGTTTGTTTGTTCTGATGTTTGAATGTTTGTTACTCATTCACGCATATACGGGTGAACGGATTTGGCAAACAGATAGTTAATAACCTGGATTAACATATAGGATATTTTTTATCCTGGTAGTACGTTCCCGTAGGATAGTTTCTGACCTCCACGCGATCGGAGCCGCTGGCAAAAGCTAATATAACTTATAAAGCTTTAAAAGAATACGTCACAAGGTTCAATGTTCAATAGAAAAGGGAACAAAAAGCTGAATCCAATCATCATGACTCTCATAACGACCGATATATTTGCATATAGATTCCATCTCAGACAAAAGTAACAGCTGCAGAAAATTTCGTCCATAAGTCTATTTTCCTGCCACTCATTCAACAATCTGAGAAAACTCAAACGAGTAATTCGAGGAATCGATTCAGAAATCGGTTGAGTAATCGAGTATCGTTAACTGACAACTTATTGTAACAGGTGCCACCTCTAGCGAGACAGCCAGCGATGTTTTATTATCATTTTTGTCGAAGATTCTTGTCTGATGTGCTATTCTTAGACAGAAGTTATCCACGTGTGTAAGAATGAAAAAAAGTGGTCTTGAATTTATGCAAGTTGATTAATAGAATAGATTTCATTCAACGTGAAATGTATGCGAAATTGTCTGCTGTTGCTGTCTGTTCGTTACACATTTCGCTGTCGGGGAAACTACGGAACCGATTTCGATAAACAATAGAAAAATAATACAGAAATCTTGTAATACCCGATATATTAAAATTGTCCTCGCTGTAACGGGACAAAATTAGAACAAAAAAACGAGCCAATTGCGAGTCGAACTCGCACACGAAGGGTTCCGTACCACAAGGCAAAAGAAAACACACGCTTCTTTTATGGAAACCCTTTAAATTTTTAACTTTGTTTTATTTTCATTGTTTCTATAGCGGCAACTGTTAAAATTTTCAACTCTCTATCTATTACGGTTTATGTGATACAGCCCGATGACAGACAGACGAACGGACGGTTTTTTTTTTTTTTTTGGGTGGGAAATCATCAAATAACCTCTCCCGCTCTGGGTGGAACAGGAGGGTGTGTCAGACTTTTACTGACTAAAACCCACACGTGTTCATACAGTTGCCTGTGTGCCACGGTATCTCTTTCGAACAACCCGCACCCCTGGCAGGCATCGGCCCTTGCGGTCCCCACCAGTTGGTGCTGACATCTCTTTGAGGCGCGCGTGAAACACAACGCGCCGTCTACCCGAGTTTCTTCCTTACCGAACAGCGAGCTGGATACGGAACCCTAACAATGACAACATATGTATTATCTGATTTCCGATGTGAAAAGAACGAGGGCTCAAGGAAAATGGAGTAGTATAATCTATCAAGTAATAAGGTCATGTCAAAATCTGTGAAGTCGACTCGTTTGTTTACGTTTAGATACAATAGATTACTACGACTTTGGAAGTCGTAACACGACTTTCTTATTCACCAGGCGTATATGGGCTAGGTAATATCAGCCGCACGGTTCGATCGATCAAGGTAAGCTACGCTAGCCGCGGTTGGTCCGTGGATGGGTGTCCATCTATACATGCCAAGATCGCTCCGTACCTCAGAAGGCGTTCGTCCCGGCTGTCATATGTGCATCTTTTTGACAGTCGTAACAGGTAGTCTAAGCCCGAAAGTTGATAGACGGTTGTTCCGTGTGGTGCCGGACGTAAAAGAACAGCACCATCCCATCTCTTCCCGTGGATGTCGTAGAAGGCGGCTAAGGGACTTACCAGAGAATGGGCGGCAGCGTCGTTTATGCATTTTGCCACCATACTGCGATCGCCAACCCGCCTGCCAAGCGTGGCGATTATGACAAATCGCCACGCGAAGCCGGCGCCGGCGGGTTGGCGATCGCAGTATAGTGGTGGCATAGAGAACGCTGCCGCCAATTCTCTAGTAAGTCCCTTACAGCCATACTCAGAGACGCCTAACGGTTACTTAAGCGGCTACTTAGTAAAAATTAAAAAAAGTTCACTCCCTAGAGTCAGTTAACGGTTCATTAGTGGCCCTTAGTGAAAATTAAAGTTAAGTACAGCAAGACCTTTACTTAACTTGTTAATGATTGATTTTGACATTTACGTTTGAGGTTGTATTTTTATTTTTACCAGTGAATTCGCTTTTGCATTTATTTAAAAGCAATGTCTGATTTAGCAGACTTTATTGAGTTTGTGGACAATGCCAGAAGATTTAGAGAAGTAGGACTGAGGCGGTATTTACGAAATTATTCTGATCCCTTTACTAAATACTCTATTCAAGAATTCCATGCACATAGATTTACTCCTGAATCTGTAAAAAGTGTAATATTGCCGTTGCTGGCATCCGACCTCAGGAAACCAACGAAAATAGGATTACCATTTGCACCAGAAATAATGTTGCTAATAACATTATGCTACTTCGCTACAGGGAGTTTTCAGGTTAGTAGTTTAGGTACTGAACTGTGTTGTATATAAATTCTGTACTTGGGTTTTATTGGAGTTTGGTAGGTATTATTAGAAGTATGTCCCTACCTACCTAATATGTGGCTGTACATTTTTTTTGCAGAAATTGGACGGAGATGTAATGAATATCTGTCAGCAGTCAGTTTCACGAATTATAGCCCGAGTCTCTACATTGATAGCATGCAAAATGAAAGACTTTGTATTAATAAAGAACTAAAAGGGAACACAAATATTTTTATCAATAGGCGCCGACAAAGATCTTCGTTCACACTAATAACAAAACATTTCGGAAATTATTAAACAATTAATTCTATTACAACGCTCGGCAATAAACAAATAGGTACCAAAAAGTCCCGAGTCGACGTGGCCGTGAGGTCCCTAACATCTGGCTACTTTCTAAAATGCTTACTATCCTATTTTTTTCTCAAGATCTTAAATAACACGAGCCTAAAACTATCTTCACCCTAAAGCATAAACCATGGGATCGGCGGTCCTGCACAATCATATGAAATTTAAAATTCACAACAAATCTTTCTCACCCGGCGAATGAAACACAAACAAAAACATTATTTATTGTTCCCTGATTTTACATTGACAGATGGTAGTGATGCCATAGCAAAAAGGTCGCAACCGCTTTAACTTATTTAAATGAAAATAATTGTTTCGCTTTGTATTTCAGTAAAAAATTACAGTTAATGAACTGGTTATCATTTAAATTACTATGAATAATAGTTTTCAACGTGTTTATTTATACTTTTTTGTTGTTTAATATCAACCGTTTTTAAATGTGGCTACCCCAAGTCATTATCGATATGACATCGATAAGACGATTTGGTGATGCTTCGCCCTACGAATACTTAAATCTGTCATTTGCTAATGAACGCTTAAATTATGTCTCTGGGATGTACCGTTGATTAACGGATTTAACTCTACTTAGTTAAGTAATCATTAGGACTAATTTAATGAACCTTTCTGAGTGTGGCTGTTAGTCTTCTACGACACCCACGGGAAGAAATGGGATAATGCTATTCTTTTACGTCCGGCACCACACGTAACTATTTGGTTAAACATAGATAATAATGTTGTTGATAAAAGTGTTACAATTCCGGCCAAAGTGGCTGTGCTTGACCAGCTGTGGACGTTTTTCGGCCCAAAAATATCAAAATCAAAATCAAAAGTCCTTTACTCAAACTAGGCTGAGAGTCAGCACTTTTTGAACGTCAAAATTACATAAGACAGTCTCCCCAAAAACGCATGCCCTTCACCACTTCCTAGTGCTTTAGCTGGGAAGAAGAAGTGGCGCAACAAACTCCCCAGCAGCACAGCTGCCTGTTATGTTAGAAGAACTTGATCCTATACAATAACAGGCAAGTAACTAACATGTCAAATTAAATAAACAACGATATGAAGCAACTCATAAGACCTGGGGCCCCAAGTCTGCTATTTTTATTAATTCGTCATTCCAACACGATCCCATTGTCATTTGCTAAAAGTTCGTAATCTGCTAAATTCATAATGGTCGATCATTGGTCGGTCAATGGTCTTGTAATAGAATTGTGTTATAATGGCATTGTCGTATTGCCATTATTATAAAACCAGTTAGTAGAAATGATTTTCCAAAAACGACTACTTTAAACATTCATGCCCGATTTCATTTATTTTTACATAATATGTAAAAATAAATGAAATAACATTATTATTTATTAGTGTTAAAATTTAGCAGATTACCGCCTAAGTCAGTCATTCATTTATCATTATGTACGAGATTACCAATAAATGCCATTTTTTTCAATGGAGTGTCAGTGGCTGCCCATTGGAAAGTCATAATGACGCCATTATATTAGTAGATTACCAAACTTGTCAAAATCAACAATTATGAAATCAATGATAGACCATTCTGACACTATTCTAATAGCAGACTTGAGACCACTAAGTAAACTAACTCTGGTGAAAGATTACGAACGTTGTCTTGGCTGAAATTATGATGACGATGATGATGATAATGATGATGAAAGACCTTTGATGATCGCAAATTATGACAATCGAAGCTTGCAATTTGTTTTCGCAATACCTAGTAAACCACAGGATACCGAATTAGATGTCACACTAGGCAAGAACAAAACATTAAGTAGGTAGATGATGGGTCTCTCGGCCGTAGTAGGTAGGTACTTACCTAAATTACTTTACTTTATATGAAAAGGTTCCATAAGTCGACTTTCATAACATACTTCTTACTGTTTCGCTCACACACACACACATACACACACCGATAATGGGTTAGAAACAACTTCAACCTTGGCCACACTGAGATAGATCCCAGGCAGTATTGGACTAGGCGGATCCTTTGCTTTTTGGTAATGACTGAGGCTGAATTTCACCAATAAATAAAACTAAACGCATCTAAACTGAGTTCAAGAGATGTCAATGTCATTATTGGAATGAAATATTGACACTGACAGATCGTGAACTCTGTTTTAATTTGTTGATCGCGTTCAGTTTTATTAGTGCCAGCCCTAAGATGTCACGCGACTATTCGCATGAAATAGAACACCTCCATACAATTTAGTTTTCACATTCGGTGCAAATCTACGCAGGTTTCGCTTCAGTTTAGCTAGAGAGCCTGCCAAACCACGGATTTGTCGTTCGGGATCGTTTTTATTCATTAGAATCCCTTTTATAGTTACGTTCTGACACAAAACAGAATATTAGACGTCTTTAGAATACCAGCATCCTTCTATTTTTAGCTGACTGACAAAGTTATTTTAAGTAGAGCAATGGTATGCGCCCCGCGCTGTCATATCACAACTTGAATTTACATAATTTTCGTGAAGCGAGTTCGTATCTTTGAAAACTCATTTATCTTAAAGAGGCAAAGTTTGTAAGTATGTAAGAGGTAATCTCAAAAAAGAAATAGAAAATTCAAAAAATCCTTCAGTGGTTGAGAGCTACGCTGTTATCGATTTCCATAACATAAAACATTTTTGGAGACGAAGTTCCGGGCAGAAGCTTGTGGAAACTAAAATGACACACCCAAACGGCTACTTATATTTTTTCAGTTCCTGAGTTTTATATCTTTAAGACCCAGGTGTAAATAGAGGGACGAACTTGACGCCTATATGAGGGATTGGACCGTAAGTACATAGACTCAGAGTGGAAAAAAGGAAAACGGAGGTCTTCCACTGTAGTGAGATGATACAGGCATAATGTTGTTTATACAGCACCCTAATTGCATAACACACGATCAATCATAATCTGTTTCATTTTGACAGTTCAACAATATTCATTGCGTTATTTACGTTGTTGAGCAGACACATTTTTCGAACATATAAAGCAATGGATTAGCAATCCCTTTCAAAATTATTCAGATTATGACTGATCGTGCATTACGCAATTAGGGTTCAGGATTATAATATCTGTATATATACTAGTGGTCGCTCAGCTGGACCATGTAATGTATTTCTAATACATTATTACCTACCTAAATAAACATATTAGCTTTCTTTTCCTTCGCCTTAAAAACTTTAACTAATAAATACTCCTTCGTTCGCGTAATTTTCGTAACAACGGGTGCAAACTTTTCGCTTCATATATTAAATAAGTAGAACTCCTAAATGGCTGGACTAACATTGATTATTATTTATTTGTGTGTCTTTGAGTGGGTTCTTGGATGGTTTAGATTCATAATTGGACCCTGTTGGTGGCGCTGTTCGGGCAGGACAACGTCTGTCCGGTCTGTTAGTATTACATATAACGGCGCGTGACATTATTAAATAATGAAAATCAGTTCATTTCGAGAGTTGTAATTTATTCTGTTATTTTAACGATTAATCGATTTGAATTCAACTAAGTGGTAATTTTAATTAAGAGCGGGTAACACCGAATCGAGTTGCGTCTGTCATGGCGGGCGACGTCGTGTCAGTTCATTAAGTTGTTGACAGCCGTTGCACGTGATGGTCACTCGCAAACCCATTGGCTCTAAATCGTTAATTATTGCTGCAATCCTTAATTGTTTAAGTCATTTAAGTGTCTGTAAAATTAAAATAGTGAACAGTCAACGCTACAGCGTATTTATTTCAACGTTTCCTGATGTTTAACGCCCACTATGGATTCTCGTGCTGACGAAGTCACGAATCAGCAATCAGATGCAACAGCCCAGCCATCCCGAAATCCCGTTATATACATATAAGTAGGTGTGTAGCAAAATAGTGTAGATTTGTAAACTTACCTGCGAACTCCTGCCCACTGCTTCGAGCTCCTGTTCGGGCTCAGCGTCATGGTCAGTCGTCCTAAATCTAGCTACAACTTCACTGCACATTTATTTATTTCCACAGGTGCTGGTTAATATTTTTATATATATATGTCTTGAAGGGGGTGTAGCACAAAATCACAAAAGAACCATCTCGTATGAGAAAACAGGTTTCAACACGCGGTCGTCTCGTGTAGTTCGTGTTCGATCAGTTTAAGTGAAAAAAAACAAGCGGTCGTGCGGCGCCACTGTCACCCATTGGTGATCAATGGGATTGCTTCGCGAATGGGCGAGAAGCAAGCTGGTAACTTAATCAAATCAAAACTTTTCTACCACACACAAAATGCGGTAGGTAATACCTATCTTAAAGAGAACGGTACGTAACAGTCTGTAGGGAAGTATATTTTTAATCTTGAAGCCGAGTATGGCTCACATCCCTGCTTTCTGAATTATTAGTTGGATGGCTTTCAGCTTACCAACCCAACCGAAATCTTCCTCTTGCGAGTAAATTAATGTATCCTATGTATAAATAATGAATATAAAGAGGGTGTTGATGATTTTAGTATTGTGTTTATTAAAGTTGACTGTTAAATAGACTGATTTTTAATGTCCGTTAGTAATAAAGTATGTAGGTGTATACCCTAGTAGTTTATTTACCTTCCTATGTATACCTACTATATATATATACCTACTTCACATGCAGAAAACACAGAGCCGTTCGAAGTGGAGGAGCTTTGGGGATGCCTATGTCCAGCAGTGGACGTCTTTTGGCTGACATAACGATAACTTCACATTTCCAGTGAAAAGGACGAAATTAAATGGAAAAGCAGCGAAGTGGTCATCATTGTGTAGAACATTTAAGAGCCAGTTGTTGTTATTTATCCACAATTTGATGCCTAAGTTGCCACAATAACAAAACTTTGCGTTAAGTATTAAAGTTCCGAATACAATTTTAATTTAAGCTGGCAACACTGAGCAACCCCTTTAAACGACGTGATAAAGAATACACAAATTAAATTATCCCTTTCATTGTAAAAAAATGTCCTTGTTAATTGTATTATCCAGAAGTTTAATCTACTTATCGCGGACATTTCTTTTAATGCTGTTTTTAGTTTTAGAGAACATTAATTATAATTAAACCATTTCTTCTGTATACTGAGGTACATAATAATTAAACACAGTATAGTTACAACAGTTTACGTGGTAATAAATTCTAAAGACGATGGGTTCTAGCGTTCCCAAAATTGAAACATGTTTTTGTTTTAATTTCCACTCATAAAATTTGATTTTTTTAGCAATGTCCATATTCTGATGAAAAACTTTTAAGTGCCTAGTGATTTAATTGCAGACAGCACTCACGTTGCGATAGTTTTATGGCACCAAACCTATCTTGGCTGGCTGACGTACAGTAGCGGTCATAAGTGGAGTAGCAACTCAAAAAGCAATAGAGTGACACTTCGGTTTAAATTATGACCTTCTTATACTAAGTAATTTCTAAACTATAGACACACACACTCTCATACATTTTTTTTTTTGTTGGGTGGGATATCATTTGACTGTATTTTCTTGTTCTGTTCGTTTTGTTCACTAAACTCATAAAACTTTATGATTATACCCACAGAAACCTAAATAAATTTAAATGATATTAAGGTGCAGTTAACTTTCGACTCATTCACCGCGATTTAATAGAACGTTGTTGGTTGTTACTGTGTGCTAGTGACGTGTGTTCATTTCAAAATGTGAGCAAATTTAAATATAGAAATGAAAGCGAATATTATTGCGCTGCATAAAAGTGGACTTACTATATCACAAATATCTGATGAAACCGCACTGAGTGTGAGTCAAATCAAATCAAATCAAAACAAAATATTTTATTTCACATGAACCTGCAAGGGCACTTATGAAACGTCAGAACCTAGGTGCCCAGTTCCAATTTGTTGCTTCCTATGGAGAAGAGCTGGCAAGAAACTCCACGGTTACTCTTTTAAAAATAATTGCCTTTTACAATGTTTTCAAATTACAGTGGTAATAGGTATGGGAGGACAGTGCAGGCTTGTCAATAAGTACCAGGTACTTAGAGGAATGAAAATAAAGAATAATAAATCGGCTACTAATCTATAGTCTGTAAGGCCTACAACGTTCTCTCATTCACAATGTGTAAAAGAATCTACATAAATAAAATGAACCTATTTAAACCAAGTGACATGATTTCCATGGCAATCACTAATAAATAGTCGATATTAGAATTGATGTATAATGTCAAATAATGACGAGGATATGTCAGACATTGTAATTTGGGAGCAGTTAGTAGACTTTCACATAGTTATGCTGTTAATGAGATACCAGGGAAGCCACATGTGCAGTGCAATTAATGTCCAACTTCCCTGTCTTCAACTTAGTCTTTTATTTTAGAATATACTTTTTTGATAAGGACACGTTTGATGTGAGTTTTAAACTTTCCATCGCTAAGTTCTGTAACCGATTTTGGAAACTTGTTATAGAAGCGGATACTGTTTATTAGAAATGACTTGATAGTTTTAGTTAATATAAATTTTGGAATCACAATTTCATCTTTACTACGTGTATTTAAATTATGGAAATCGCATGTTTTTTTTAAGAGCTAAGTTTTTGCGAACATACATGATATTTTCTAAGATATAAAGAGAAGGCAGAGTTAGTATATCAATTTCGTTGAATTAGTTTCTAAGAGACTCGCGAGGCCCCATTTTATAGATTGCGCGGATTGCCCTCTTTTGTAGAATGAAAACTGAATCTACGTCAGCTGCCGATCCCCACAGCAGAACGCCATAAGACATAATACTGTGAAAATAAGCAAAGTATACTAACCTACCTGTGGCTACATCAGTCAACTGCCTTATTTTTCTTACTGCGTAAGCAGCTGAGCTTAATCTACTTGAAAGAGCTCTAATGTGGGTACTCCATTGCAATTTTGAATCTAAAGTAATTCCTAGAAATACAGTTTCCGAAATAGCATCTAGTTTCTTGCCATCAAGTTTTAAATTTAGACCTACTTGGGGTATATTTGGTAATGAGAACTTGAGACTTTTAGTCTTGTTCGCATTGAGTAAAAGATTATTAGCCGCAAACCATTTCGAGAGAACAGCTAGACTATCGTTGACATGTAAGACATATCTTTTCTATCTATTCCAAAAATAAGAGAAGTGCCGTCAGCGAATAAAATTATATCCGAGTAATTAGCCGTCATCACAAGGAAGTTCATTAATATAAACTAGAAATAAAAAAGGGCCAAGAATTGAACCTTGAGGCACGCGCATCTTAACTAGAGACCCTGAGGACGTTGCCCCGTTAACATTTACTTTTTGCTGCCTGTTTGATAAATAGGAAAGTACAAGATCAGCAGCTCGTCCACGACTTCCGTAGTGGTGTAATTTACAGATGAGTGTATTGTGGTCAACGCAGTCAAACGCTTTTGAGAGGTCACAGAAAACGCCAATTGCATCCTGGGACTTCTCCCAGGATTCCAAAATGTGACTGATGAGTATTACTCCCGCGTCAGTCGTCGACCTACCTTTCGTGAAACCAAACTGTCGACTATGTAAAATCCCATTTGAGTTAAAATGTGACAACATCTGGTCTAGCATGATGTTTCCATAAATTTTGCTCAATGCTAGAAGCACAGATATAGGTCTATAATTAGAGGGATCACTCTTACTACCCGATTTGAAAATTGGTACTAAGTCAGGAAACGTACCGGTGTCTAAACATTGATTAAATATGCCTGTTAGGACAGGGGCAATTATGTCAATGATATCTTCAAGAACCTTAACGGAAATGCCCCATGAGTCTTCAGTGTGTTTTTATGTTAAGACTTTTAAATTATGTTTTAATTGTGGCAATAGAAATGGGTTTGAATTCAAAACATGGAATGTCCTTACTGAAGTTTACTTTAAGAAGAGATTCAGCTAATTCAGACGATGAGGGGAGAGATTTCGTAACTTCTATTGGGATGTTGGTAAATAAATTTTCTAAAGTCTCAGCATATTTTAACTTATCTGAAACGGTTTCATTATCATTTTTTAGAGCTAACTCATTCTGATTTCGCTGTTGTGCGTTTCCAGTTTCTTTGTTAATTACCTGCCACACAGTTTTTATTTTATTTTTAGAAATACTAATTTTGTTACTTATTAATTAAGATTTAGCTTAAGCGCAGACTCTTTTGAATATCTTAGAATAGTTTCTTAGATAATTATGAAGGGTCTGGTCAGAAGTCAATGATATTTCGTTATACAAATTATATAAGATATCTCTGCTTTTTCTAATGCCAGCTGTGGCAAATTCGCAAAATTTTGGTTAAGGAGTGATTATAACGTGTTTTTTCAGGACATGCTTTATTGAATTCTTGGTATACTGTAGAAAAAAATGTGCTATAGTTTATATTGGGGTCTTGTGAATCAAAACTTGCTGTTGAGAGATTGCTAAGAACATTATTTTTAAACGTTTCCAATTTATTTTTAGTCAGTGGTCTCAATTCAATGGTTTTATCTAAGTCAAATGATACAAGCTGACCAATATGGTCTGACCTGATGCCACTAATTAAAGACGAGATAATAAAAAGTAAAATAAAAATTAACAGACAAAAAATTAAGTTTTGGAATAGATTATGAAAAAATATTCAATTTATTCTGGGGCTTATCACAATTTTAAATGTTTACAGGAAGACTTTTATTAGATATAATTTAAGTTAATAGGAGTAATAGTTAATAGAAATACAAATTATTTCTCCGTCACAAAAATCAAAAACCGCGCGACTAAATCACAATTTTCCACATAAACGGTTTCCTCCATCACAAAAATCACTTTTAAAAAGAAATCTGTTATCAACTTACTTAACCCAGAACCCGACGTCCCAAGACGCAGAGTAATAGACAGCAGAAAATGCCGTTAATAAAATATAGCCAATATTCCTTATTGAATCTCAGTAACTTCCCAATAAACGTACCACTTGCCCCTTTTAACTGACGGAAAAGTAATATAAAACACAGAGGACACTTCAATGTAAATTCCTTGGCTTTATGTGGATATACCACTGGATTATTCGTAATTCCATGTCCGTGGAATGTAATGGAAGTGATAAAACTACGTTTATTATTTCACCGCCATTGTTGTGTGGAGATTGTGGCTGAGGAATGGTTATTAGGATAAGAACGGTTGTTATGGAGACAGTGGATAGTTTTATTAAAACGATTTTGATTAAAGAACAGTTACTTAACATTATACCACGGTTGCGTTTGTGTAAAAAAAATATAAGAAAGTCCGACAAACAAATACCTACAGTAAAAATGTGTGTATTGGCCCTTTAAGTTTAATAATAAGTTGTGGGTTGTGGGGGTGTCGTCAGGTGACTGCAACAGATACGTATATGAATTAACAAAATTATAATCTTTTTTTACTAACATAGCTTCTAAGTAGCGTGCATTACTAACACCATATGGATCAAGGTCTGAATTAAAATATTATATATTTTTTTTTAATACTTACAACAAACCGTCATCGTCTTGAATCACAGCTAAGAACACTCTCGATTAAGTCACCTTTCAGACAAAATTAAGAAAATCGGTTCAGCCGTTCGGAAGCGTACGATGGCACAGACAGATACACACGTTAAACTTATAACAACCCTCTGCTCGGAGGTTAAAAAGTTGTGACTGGATGAGTAGGTACTTATGTAAACTAACATGCTTAGGTAAGAGTAGCCTAAGGTCTTTGAAATTGTGATGTTGCAAATCTTTCCGACGAATTTCAAACTTATGAAGCAATGGACTAGCACTTTTCTTCAAAGACTTTCTTTCTTTAAGAAAATTAGGGTGCTGACTGATTAAATCGATGTTAATATCGCGGCGGGATTTTATCGTACACTGGATTTTTAACTCTCGGTGTTCAAGCATTGAGAATCCAACAGAGTGCATTTCAGGGAATCGAAAAACACACTTCAATTTGAACTCTTGGCGCTAGGCAATGCATTGAAAATCCAGTGAGCGAAATAAACCCGCCACAATATTATTACCTCCTTTGAATATCTTGTATAATACGATAGGGAATAATACTAGCTTATACATAAGTAAAAAAAAAACTGATTATAAGCCCCGGCAGTGATATTACAAAATGCTTGGCGCTTGGCAAGTATCCAAATAAACATTACATAATTCTTTATGTAATTGTGCGCTATTCATGTGTTAGTGTTGGCATATTATGAACTAAAAATAATTTAATAGGCCTATTTTTCAGCGCCTATGTAAACTTCGGAGATTAATTTCCAACATTTTTATTTCCTGTAAACAGTTAGTCATTGATATTGTTTTGTATTTTGACTTTTCATTATAGAGGAAAAGTTTATTTTGAGTCTATGCATTTAGAGAACAGTTCCGAGAGAAAAGCTTTATAAAGGTCCGTATAAACTTGTTCAAGTTCGCACCAGTGGCAGTGGGACGGGGAATAACAATACTCAACAGCGTCTCTGCGATTGGATATCGTTACTTGAGCCACAGAGCCAGTGCTCAGAGTCGTTACTATAGGTAGGACAGGTATAAAGGAGATTAGCCATAACGGGCCCAAAATCCAATGAACCGGCCAGCGAATAAAAATGTTTTATCCTGATCAGGGAAGTCCTATCTATCATTCTTTACTATTGCGCCGAATCTCTACGACCGTTACTTTAGGCATTGGGCCCAACTTTTTATTCAACGTGACTTCACATTCTTGTTGGAGGTGGTAATAGATACAAGAAAGAAGACGGTGGTGTTTAATTGGCAGTTGGGTAGCGTCTCTGAGTGTGTAAATTGTGACTACAGTGTTGGGTTCACATGTGTAAAAACACAATGTGAGTGATATATTATAATTAATAAATAACATGTCGGAACAGCTTTCCTAAAATACCAAATTTTACCTATTCTAGTAGGTAATGATCACTTCACGATACTGCAAACGGTTTCATAATATTAACAACATACGTCTCCTGCATAGTTCCAGTTATAACCTCTAAATAGTAAAGAGATATTTAAAACAACTGCGCATCGGATCTATGTCAACGGACCGATTGTCCTAAAAATAAACGGCCAGTACAAACGCAGTCTATTTTTTGCGGATATTTTATTGCCCTCGTTAAGTGTTCTATATCTGAATTTCCATACAGGTAATTTTATTACAAAACTTTGTTTTGTTTTTTGTTTGTACATAAATGCAGAAAGAATTTTTTTTGTAATATATTTTTTAATATTGCACAAAGACTATGAATATAGACACACTAACACAATGTAGTAAAAAGTCTCGTCGTACGCAACAAATAAAAGAACAAACTTTGACATTTATCAATTTCTTGATATCAGGGCAGATCATAATGCACTCACACAGCTCTATCTCATGAAGTAGTAATTCAATGGAATGAAGTGAACTTAGAGGGTTTGATTGATGATTTTAATAATTATAATTATATAAAAACATATTTGTTACGGTCGCGAATCATATTTTGTTCAACCTGCAAATTGCAATAAACGTAAGAATATTTGAAATTCGCGAGCTATCCTGGAGCTTCCACCTTAATGATGTGCATAAATACTTCCTAGATTTTATCTCTTTAACATTTTCTATAGTAACGGCAAAAAACATGTTTCAACATAATTTATTAAACTATTATACACCGAGAAATTTCAATGGTTGTTTTCCCGCGGCAGAACAACTTGCCATAAGAAGTACTTTCGAAGCATAGAGTAAAAGTAAAAAAATAAAAATGTTTTTGTTTTTCAACTCGCTAAAACACTACTCAATAGTAACACTAGAGGTAACTAGTAGGTACTACTCGAATCGCACGCCCCTCCGACAAAGGGAACAGCGATGCATAATTTTTACAATGGTTAATCTGCCAATTTTTTATTTCTAATATTTTATTTGTTTATAAAACTATTGTATTATCAAGACAAAACGATTTCGCTACGGGAAAACAACCATTAAAATTTCACGGTGTATAAATCACTATCTGCCAGCGACCGTTTTCGTGGGTCCATTATTGAGTGTGTAAGTCACCCCCGGCCATTTTTATCCATGTAATGAATACATTGATCAGGCAGGGGACATAGTCCTTCCATGGTAGTAGACTACCATAACATTATAGAGACCCAAACCCATAGCCCAATATATTTTGTTTCTATGTTCATCAATAGTCCTGCGCCGACCGGGCGTTGTCCTTGGGTGCACTTGCATAGTGCATACGTCGGTTTGTGCCTCCTCATCATTTAAAATTGTACAAGGGGCCTCTGTGAGTTGGCATCGGCTCAGAATAACATTTAAATAATAATCAATTTATTTCAATAATTGTTTACGACACACATATTTTGTTATTGCCCTTATCTTTTCGAGCACAAAGCTACCAAGGTGATCCAAATACGTTTATATTTAAATGAAATATGATCGATCCAATCAATTTCATCTCCAAAATATCGTCACACAATTCGATCAGATCCAGTTACGTAACTTCTCTTGGAATATATTTCTCAGCAATGTATAACGTAATTTTCTATTTATAGTTCGTTTATTTACTAGTTTATCTCATTTCTATTGTCTGACGTTTAGTGGCACTTCTTGAAAGTAATAAAAAAAGCCGCATACTCCATCCTAGATACAATTGCTTTTGCAGTATATACGGAGCATTAAAGTGCACATATTTTTCTACTAAATGTTGTCATTCATTATCCGAAAAACAATGAATGACAACATAGTGTTGTAACCATCTTATACAGATGGTTACAACACTATGTTGTCTCTTGATTTTTCTTGAGACCCATTTTTTCATTAAAAGTTTGTTAGCTCTTGTCAATTAATAATTTTGGTGTGTTTAATAGAAGAAAATGTTTAAGAAAAATTGGAGCTAAAGGCACCTTCCACCACCGCTTCTAAGACGGCGACGTGCTAGTGTTCTGCGCGCCAAGCGAGCGTCGCTGAGCGAATAATCTCTCGCCACTGCGACAGACGAGTACTCGCCGGCCGCGGCGGTGTGAATACAAGGTAATAAGTTAATAACTTAAACACGGGATCTACAATCTTTTATACATTTATTGTGCGAGAAACTGGTTGATGATAGCTAGTCCCTTCCTCGTCGGCGCGTTGAGACAGATACCTAATAATGTTCTAAAAATAACATTCTTACTTCTTAGTCCACTGATACTTTTCGTAGGTCATTACAGTAAGAAATAAACTGCCTACAACAAACAATACGTGAGAAAACTACAGATGCGAATAGCTTTGCCTCTAATTGACCAATAACAAATAGGCAGCCTCCATTATTCCTTCCTAATTATAATTAGTGAGGTTTTCGCAGATTAGAGCGGTAATAGGTACGGTATCTACCTACTTAGCTTCGTCCATAATTTATTCGATTATGCTAATCAGAGGGCGCTACCTTTTTTTATTATCTACCTAGCCTTTTCCCAAAATGTTGGGGTCGGCTTCCAGTCTTAACCGGATGCAGCTGAATACCAGTATTTTCTATGGAGCAACTGCTTATCTGATCTCCAAGACCCATTTACTAATTTCACACGATACCCCTTACTTTGTTGTATTAGAGATAAAAGTGCATCCATGTGCAAGATGGTTACCATCGGGATGGTTTTAGTGAGAAAAAAATCGTTCACTCCCTGATCTTCACCCCAAAACTCGGTTGTCTTTTATTTTTTATTTATTTACTATGACACTTCAACAACAAAGTCACAAAAACATTCATACATACAAAATATCTTAAACTAATTCTACACGGCATTTACGTTATGTGATATTATGATAATAGACAATAGTGAAAATAGTAGCGTTTTAGGATCATTGAATTATAACATTGACATTCTAGTAACTTTGGTAATAATATGGATTAAGTACTTATCTAAGCATAACATGAATTTAAAAGAAAAGAATAGCATAAAAGTTGAAAATATTTAGAAAAAATAGCAATAGGTACTAAAAAGAGAAATTAATAATAACGGAAGGATACATGATATAAGCCAGAAATATATTTATGCCTAGGGCAGACACGCATCTGCTAGTTGCCTACGGAACTGAGCCAGATTGTCGCAAAAGATGTCGATACTGTTAGTGCGCGTTTGAATTAGATTGTAGGTTCTCAATAAACGGTTCTTTGGAGCTGATGAGGCTTCGCCCGCGTGCATTTCGGAAATTATCCCACGGGAACGTACTACCGGGATAAAAAGTAACCTATGTTTTAATCCAGGTTATAAACTATCTGCGTGCCAAATTTCATCCAAATCCGTTCAGTCGTTTTTGCGTGATTGAGTAACAAACATCCAAACGTCTTCACATTTATAATATTATTATAATAGATATATAGTAGGAAGTAGGATTTTAAAACAAAGTCGCTTTTCCTTTCGTGTCGCTTAGTTCTTCTGAACTACACAATGAACGCGGTTTTTACCCTAATTTAGTGAATTTATTCCGGAAGATGTATGTGTACGCTACATTTTTATAGAAATTTCGATGTTTCGACATGTTGCCTCCTTAGTAGATTGCGCCCATGCGATCCAAGGAGTAAATAAACTTAATAACATATTTACAAGTTCTAATATATGAGCTTGCAACAACATCTTGCATACTAAATCTTAGGTCAATGCATTTTATTGCGTGCAATATCATTGTGAGGTAATAATGGCTTCAATGTATACCCAAAAAATTAATCAGATTGTCATTAAAATTAAATCAGTGTATCGCATTATCCCATTTTTAATGCATATTTCTGTTCTTCATGGCTCGTGAGTGATCACTCATATTTATTACTGAGCGATAGTGAGTCATTAACTCATTAATCTTATGGACTAGGGACTATATTTAACAACCAATTTGTCAAATAATAATATTATGTTACAGCTGTCGTGTTTGTTTGCCAAAATAAAACATCAGTGTTAACGTAAAAGATTTACTAGGATTACCTAGATATTAATGTAGTGTTTTTTTTTATGTCGTCAATCACGACATGTTGAATGTTTATGGACTATATCGTAGGTATTATTCGGAATATACCTATAACAATTCCTTTGAAGACTACGGTGCCTGTTAGGACATAGTACAATACGCGTTTTGGTACAATAGACATATTATTCCTAAGCAGACATAAATTGAAAAAGGATATTATTAAATTTGTAAAGGAACGGCAGTAAGCTCCATAGGTTTTGCGCAATGTAGGTATCATTATTAATTGGCTATGATCCTGTATGATACATCACGCATGATTATTTTTTACGTATTTTTTTTCTTTTGTGTTTGTTACATCTAGAATACTGGTTATGTTTTTTTTACTTTTTCTTTTAATTTTGCTTCATTAAGTTAGCCCTGCTACAGTTAACGTTCGCTAACAGCTTGTTTTTCCAGCGGCTTCGCCCACGTGGAGGTCGGTGTATTATACATATAAACCTTCCTCTTGAATCACTCTATCTAATAAAAAAACCCGCATCAAAATCCGTTTTAAAGATTTAAGCATACATAGGGTTAAAGGGACAGAGAAAGCGACTTTGTTTTATACTATGTAGTGAAGTAACCCGTGGAAAATGTTGTGGGTAGTATATTTGTTAAGTTTAATTTTAAGATTTTACTGTTTATGCTTAATATACTACTGTTTGTTTTCCTACATGTAATAAATAAATAAATAATAATCTACCTTTAAGGTTCCCGCTGCTGGAACACAGGTCTCGTCTAGATGAGAACGTGGAGCAGTAGTGGCCCACGCGGGCCAAGTGTGGATTGGTAGATCTCAAATGTTATATCTTAGAATTTATTATTCTAGGACATGCCGGTTTCCTCACGATGATTTCCTTCACCGTTTTGAGAGCAGTGGTGATGGAATAATTCACACAGAGTAAAGCGCCCGTCTGGGTGTGAACCTACGACCTACAACTCGTAAGTTGCGGCTGTAATGGTAACAGTAACGGAGCAGTTGTTGTAGCCCAGTTAAGTGGTACCTCAACTGGGCTACAACTGCTGTAATCTCCGTTATGACGTACGGTGCCGAAAAGAGGACACTGACAGTCGAGCTGGTCCACAAATTCGAGGTACACACATTCTAACATAACCTAACCTATTCGGTCGGTAAGCAGTATGGTGCAGTTTACAATTTATCGACAGTTTATAATCTTGCTAGATATGATTATAAACTAACGGTGTTCATCATCATATGGTGACATATACGTCAAACGTTGTAGATATAACTTGAGGGTAGGGATTAATTTTATAAAGAAAACGTAAGTAAGTTAAATGAATGGATACCTTCTAATTACATAGTATATCCGTCTATCGATTAGACAGAAACCTAAAATCAAAGCCTAAAAAAGATAACTCGGACGAGATGTCTAGGACGATAGTAGATAACAATATCATCGCAATTCATATAGGCTCGCTGGCTAGTTCGTCAAACTATGAGTATGACGATTCCGACAAAAATTAAAAATAATAAAAATTGACATTGTAGTTTGGGAGCAGTTAGTAGACTTTCACATAATTATGCTGTTAATGAGGTACCAGGGAAGCCACATGTGCAGAAGCAATTAATGCCAAACTTCCCTGTCTTCATCTTAGTCTTTTATCTTATAGTATATATGCTTTTTTTATAAGGACACGTTTGATGTGAGTTTTACACTTTCCATCGCTAAGTTCTGTAACCGACTTTGGCAATTTGTTATAGAAGCGGATACTGTTTATTAGAAATGACCTGCTAGTTTTAATTAATCAAAATTTTGGAATCACAATTTCATCTTTACTGCGTGTATTTAGATTATGGAAATCCGTCAAAGATCCACAAATGACAGCCGGGACCAATGACGCGATGCACGAAGGGGTCTTGATATGTAAAGATTGTCACCCATCCACAGACTAACCGCGACAAGCGTAGCTTAATCTGATCGATCGACCCGTGTGGCTGTTATTATTTAGTCACAAACCCCTCCACCGTTGAGCATAAGCGTCTAAAAAGCAATTCTCCATATTTATTAATCTTTGACATAACTTGGTTAATAACACGCAACGTAGCACACTTAATTAATTTTTACTGATCGTAATGGCTTCAAATCACGGAGTATCGAAATATATTTATAATCAATAGGTATACTTTTAATTGTGACCATTACCACACATATCTAATGGAACAAACTCTGTAATGACTAAATTCATATTTATATTACTAAAAGCGATCCATCGGTAAGTTAAAATAATTATACCTCTTTGTTACGTATTCCGTTTACTATTTTTAGAAAAATTGACTGCCTTGGTGTTCTATAGTGTCGATAACGTAAACAGGGCCTGAATTTACTATGACCACTTAACGATTCCTTACTCGTAACCACGTCAATCACACACGAATTTCTGCTAATATCGTATTAATAATATCGATACATTTTCTTGGAACATACAGAGCATGACATTTCGATTCCTTACCGTTACATTGGTTTCTAAAAAAAAAATATGTTCACGTAGTTTAAACGTAGTAAGATTCCACGGGGAATCATTATAACGATACAGAATTGGGGCCCTGCTGAGCATGGATGCCCGGGCTCCTGCCCAATCTAGGGGGGCCAAACGCCTCCTGCCGGAGGCTCTACGCGGGGGTCGTGCGGGCCATGGCCCTATACGGGGCGCCGGTGTGGGCGCCTACATTGAGGCGCCAACCAGCACGCCGGTTAAAGGCGGCCCATAGGGTCATGGCTATCCGGATGATCCAGGGATACCGCACGATCTCCGGTGAGGCGGCGGGCCTCCTTGCCGGATTGCCGCCATGGGATCTGGAGGCAAAGGTCCTCGCACACACTTGGGAGTGGCGCGAGGAGGCCAAACGCCGGGGCGTAACTCCGCTGCCGCGTGAAATCGCGGCACGGCGGACAGAGCTCCGGCAGGATCTCATGGCGACGTGGAAGGTGCGATTGTCGCAACCCAGTGCTGGGCACGCCACGATTGCGGCGGTAAGTCCCCTCTTTGAGGAGTGGTTTGAGAGGCGGCATGGCGTCCTCACCTTCCGCCTGACACAGGTCCTCACCGGACACGGTTGTTTCGGGAGGTTCCTGTTTCGGATAGGGCGGGAGGAAACGCCCGGGTGTTTCCATTGCGAAGATCGCCCAGAGGACTCGGTGAAGCATACAGTGGAGGTCTGCCCGGCTTGGGCGGAGCTCCGCCGTGTCCTCGTGGAGGTGATCGGCGGCGGCGATCTCTCGCGTCCGACCCTGGTCCAGGCCATGGTACGGAGCGAGAGTGCATGGCTAGCAGTCGCCTCCTTCAGTGAAGCAGTTATGCTCGCAAAGAGGGAGGCGGCGCACGTGAGGGAGATGCAGTACATGCGCCCTCACAGCCGTGGCCTACGCAGGAGACGCCCTGGGCGTCGGGAATCCCAGGCTGATTCCCGGCCACCGTAGGCACGGGCTTGCGGACGGCGAGTAATGGGTAGCTCGCTGTCCGGTAAGGACCAAGCCCGGGTCGACGGCGCGTTGTGTTCCACGCGCGCCTCAAAGAGATGTCAGCAGCAACTGATGGGGCCCGCAAGGGCCGATGCCTGCCAGGGGTGCGGGTTGTTCGAAAGAGATACCGCCGCCCCTGGCACACAGGCAACTGAGGGAACACGGGTGGGTTTTAGTCAGTTTGCTGCAGCTTCGTGAAATACAAGCGTAATGTTATGTTATTTCTAGGATCGACCAGCGACACAATTCACGTATTGTACGTAAAAAAGCACTATTAAGTGTCTAATTATATCGGGATCTTTGGCAGCTGTGCGTCAATACTACTCGCTATTTTTACTCTACGAATATGAAGCTCGTATAAAAACAATCATTACAATATCATGACTTCCTATGTATTTTTAATCGACTTCTTAAAGAAGAACATTAATACATAGGTACACGTGATATATTTTTTTTTTGGGAGGGAAGTCATCAAATAACTTCTCCCGCTCTGGGTGGAGCGGGAGGGCGTGTCAGACTTTTACTGACTAAAACCCACCCCTGTTCCCTCAGTTGCCTGTGTGCCAGGGGCCGCGGTATCTCTTTCGAACAACCCGCACCCCTGGCAGGCATCGGCCCTTGCGGGCCCCATCTGTTGCTGCTGAGATCTCTTTGAGGCGCGCGTGGAACACAATGCGCCGTCGACCCGGGCTTCGTCCTTACCGAACAGCAAGCTACCCATTACTCGCCGTCCGCAAGCCCGCGCCTACGGTGGCCGGGAATCAGCCGGGGATTCCCGACGCCCAGGGCGTCTCCTGTGAAGGCCCTGGCTGTGAGGGCGCATGTACTGCATCTGCCTCACGTGCGCCGCCTCCCTCTTTGCGAGCACAACTGCTTCGCTGAAGGAGGCGACTGCTAGCCATGCACTCTCGCTCCTTACCATGGCCTGGACCAGGGTCGGACGCGAGAGGTCGCCGCCGCCGATCGCCTCCGCGAGGACACGGCGGTGCTCCGCCCAAGCCGGGCAGACCTCCACTGTGTCCTCACGGCAATCTTCGCAATGGAAATACCCGGGCGTTTCCTTCCGCCCTATCCGAAACAGGAACCTCCCGAAACAGCCGTAATAAAATCCCCCCGCGATTTTATTACGTCCGTGGGTATGTCGGCTTACAGTGAAACCGAGCAACTTTACTCAAAAATACTTTTTCGTTTCCGCGGAAAATACTATCCATTTTCTCTCTCTACTAATTTGTTTTTATATCTACAAACAAAAACAAACACTTTCTTTCTTCTTTGACTTTCCAGTTTCTTAAAATATTAACATCCGTGCGTCCTATCCCATCATTCCGGCCCTGGCTAGAAGAAGACCAGGGGTGACAACGCCGTACATTATGTCCGCGTTACAAATTATCGTAATGTGCCACGGACATTTATGTTACTCTCTTGTATCTTATTGCATGTAATATTTACGGTGGCGGCCTAGTATTATGAAAAAAAAAACATCGTTTTCCATGTTAAGCACTTTTTTTTAATCTTTCTTACTTCTTAATTCTGTAAGATAGAATCCCATTTGTAGAGGCCTACCTAAAATGGTTTTTCTTTTCAATTTTTGACCGAAATCCTAAAACAAGTTAGCCTCGGGTTTGATGTCAGTTTTTATAATTAGATTTTTAATTTTGTCAAAAAAGAGTTACAAATTCGAAAATTCGTCGATGGTTTAAACTTCTATCTTAAGTTCGTCATTGTTCTGTAATAAATCTCAATATCAGTCAATTAGCACAGCTGCTTTACTTTCTTAATTGAAATAATCGTGAGTCTAACGTACGTGAGTGCATTAGACTGTCAGTTTTACAGTGTTCTGTGTAACTTGCTGAACAACGTCTGTTTTATATATGTATACTTTCGCCAAACCCAAACCTTCGAGGTAGTTAAGTATCATATTTTGAAATTGATTCAAAGCATTCTAAAGATCTTAATACAAATTAGACCACTTTGACTCGGGTTTGACGTCAGTTTTTGTAATTAGAAGCTAACTTTGTCAAAATGAATTTCGAAATTCTAAAATGGCTTTACGGTTTAGACCTCGGTGTAGAGTTAAACATTGTTTTGTAATAAGTCTCAGTTTCAGTCAATTAGCACAGTTCCTTTACCTAATTACTACCTTAATTGAAATAATAGTAAGTCAAACATACATGAGTGCATTAGACGGTCAAAATGTTTAGCTGAATGGCTGAACAATGTTTGTTTGGCTCAGTGGACCGTCAATCTTGGTTTGTGAATTAGCTGCACAAGCCGGGTTTTCCGCTTGATGTAATCAGCTTCTTGGTCTAAATGATAATGAGTGAAAATACCAGGGTAGCTCGCAAAATTCAAATTTTCTTACGTTCTTACAATTTGCATGTCAGTGTCAAATTGTATGTTGAATAAATATGATTTGAAGCTACCTTGGAGCTTCCACCTTCAGATTTGTTTACAAAGTTACTTTAGATAGTACCTAGGTTTCATAAAGATGAAGTAGGTATGCCAAATGTCTAAAGTTTGCTCTGTCAGAAATATATTAAGTTTGAATAATAATATCAAAATTATTAGTCCCTTCCTCTGGGTATCAATTACTTTGTAACCTTACAATTGAATTGCTTATCTATTAATTTCCTATCTTGTGTATAGACAATGATAATCCTTAAAGGACTTAATTCACATTTGATACAATAAGGAATTCAAAAGTAGTATGTACGGTTTCATTTATTATAATAATGCACAATTAAACCACATTCTAAATAAATGTGGGTTTACAGTTCATAAAAGAGAGCTTTCAGCTTTTTAATGTGCCTAGACTATAAATTGTAACGTCTTCGTCAGTTCTCAGTTTCAGACAACTATCGTAATAAAACTCAATAGCAAGCCGGTACAGTCGGCAACTAAAGAAAAAAAAAAAAAAAAAAAAAAAAAAAAAAAAAAAAAAGTCTCTCGACTCAACTGTAATACAGCTCTGCAAATTTTCTCTACATTACTTATCTAAGGCGTGCAGCTAACACTCGTTCGGGTCGACATGATTAGGCACAGCTGGGCGGCAAAATGTACAAACGAAAACTTGAAACATTTATTTCAATAAAACTATTTAAGTACTGGCACTTTGGAATTTTCAAAGAGTCGGTTAGATAGAAAGTTGAAGCTAGTTGCTCCTTCTAAAACGCAGATCTCTATGGAGAAAAACGGTCAAGAAACTCCAAGAAAGTGTCCTTGGAGTTTCCATCGTCTTCTTCTAATATATAATTTAAAAAAAGCGCCGACCCATATAAAAACCTCTAAAAAGTAAAAAACTTGAGAGGTGTCAAGGGACACCCGGATGGAACGAAGTTGCTTTCGATTAATTAGTGAAGGAATTGTATTTTTATTTAAGTTATAATAATATTTAATAATAATGTTTTGAAAATACTACGTGAAACGCTTTTTTCGCCTGGTGCCATGTGCAACATTTTATTCTCGTCCCAGAAAAAAAAAATCAATGCTTACAACTATAGCCAAAAATTGTCGTTACAACTTTTGGTCTTAATTAAAAGTGTCGTTACAACTTTTGGTCTTAATTTTTTCCGTCTAGTCCCCTTTCGCAACGCGCGATAAGGAACTTCGTTCCAAAAATTACATTTATTGGCCTTTTAAGTTGTAGGTAATATGTTGATCATAGCATTGTCACGTCGGGGGAAGGTCAATGAACTGTATAATGAGACGACAAGTTACAATTTATTGAAATTTGTTTTAATTATTTTTATGTTAAAACTTAGTTTTACTATTAATATGGAATGTTTTATTGTATTTATCCGTAATTATTATTAATAAAAATAAACTGTATATTTGAGCGCCGTTGACAGCAAAGCGTAGCGTATTTTTTAAACTGACATCTGTACTTTTTGTTTACCTGTGTTCTGCAAATAAAACTATCTGAATTTGAAATTATTGCTTGTTTTCTTCTGTTGCTGGCGGTACCAATGTGCATAGGTAAACCTTGCTTACCACAATAGCTCCTAACTCACAGACCACTCGCGCACAATCTACGACGGTCTAGTCTAACCACAATTTAGCTTCAGTCTTTTCTAATTTACTATCGAGTTTCAGCTACCTTTCGAGTTCTGAGCACCGGCTTACCGCAAATGATGGAAGACCACACTGACCTGAAAATAAAGAAAAACAGAATTAAAATGTTACATTAGAATTACATTAACTCATATTGACGAGAGTATACAAAAATAAATTGATCTTATATATATCGATACTTTTTCAAATACTGTAAACACAAAAACGAATGAACGTACATATAGCACGATGGCTAACCAGCACCCAGGACCCGAAAAGTCCCGATCTAACCCGAACGCTCAACACCATTACAGAGGGCGGCCATTTATGCTGATTTCAATTACTTGAACCGTCAGAGATTGAATTATAACATAAGTTCGAAAACCCGACACCACGTGAGAGGAATGTACCCAATGTTTGTATGAAGTTATGAACGTAGATGATATTATTCTTTAGTTTCCCTTTGTTGGTTCATTGAGTGAGATGTGTGTTGAATAGGACATGCATTCAGATCGTTTTGCTTTTGTTGTCTAATTGAATACGTGGGAAGTCTGTGTCTTCAAAAAACTTATCCTGCACTATCACATGATATTAATTTACCTACGTTTATCAAGGAGTGTAAGAGAGGCTTGTGGCTTTTAATAACAGCCACGAGGCTCGATCGATCAGGTTAAGTTATGCGCCGTGGATGAGTGACCACCTTTACATACCAAGACCCCTCCGTGCCTCGCAGTGCATGTTAAACAGGTTCTAGCTATAATTCGTAGATCTTTGGCAGTCGTTACGGGTCGTCAGAAGTCCGAAAGTCTGACAACCAGTCTTACCAAGGAGTATCGTATTACTTAACAACTGGGTTGTGGAGGTAAGATAGGCAGTCGCTTCATGTATATTTTTTTTTTCGGAAAAAGTTTTTATTTTTCTCTTTTTAGTTATAGTACCTACCTATCCCACTAATTCGAAATTTTGTCATCCTTGGGGTCAAAACAATGCATATTTATGCGATAGCAGCAATCGCGGTTGATTTACTGTTATTTTTTTAAGAGTTTCGTTGTCTGTCTCTGAAACGCATCATCAGATCTATATGAAATGCGACCACACGGGAAGCACCAACTTTCAAATAATAAAAATCTTTTTTCAAAAGTTTTTAAAAAAATAAACAACCGACTTCCAAAAAAACACTAAAAAGTGAAAAATAACTTTAATTTCGGAAGTCGGTGACTTTGGATATGTATTATAATTTTTTGTCACCGCCTTCCGAAATTAAAGTTATTTTTCACTTTTTAGTGTTTTTTTGGAAGTCGGTTGTTTATTTTTATTGAAAAAAGATTTTTATTTTTCACTTTTTAGTGGTTCACATGTGCTTACCCCTTCACAGCGTACCCGCGTGATGTTATGTTATTAACTGGTGTAAACAATTGACAGACATGAGATTTCAGCAATCCCTGTCCATTTGCTATCATTTATTGAGGAGTTCCGTTGCCTATCTCCGAAGTTCTTCATCAGATCTTCACCAAATTGAAATGGAACCACTCCGAGAAAGTACTCTTCCAAAAACTACACAAATTGCTTCAAGTGTGCCTATAAAATTTGAAGAGTTCTCTCTATTCCTCCAGGATCCCATCATCAGATCCTGACTTGATGATCATGGGACCACCTGGGAAGTATACCCTTTCAAACAAAAAAAAAAAATTTCCAAATCGGTCCAGCCATCTTCGAGTAATCGGGGAACATACATAAAAAAAAGAAAAAAAAAAAAAAGGTTCTGACGAATTGAGAACCTCCTCCTTTTGGAAGTCGGTTAAAAAAAGAATCATCTAAATCGGTTCACCCAGTCGAAAGTTCTGAGGTAAAAAACATTTAAAAAAAACATACAGTCGAATTGAGAACCTCCTCCTTTTTTTGAAGTCGTTTGAAAATACTGGTATTCAGCTGCAACCGGTTACACTGGAATGCCACCCCAGTTAGGAAAAGGCCAAACAGACAATGAGGAGTAAAAGAATTCACCATAAAAAAACCCTTTGCGAAACCACGTGTGAATTCCAAGTATGCATTCAAGAGTAGAACAAACAAAACAAATGTTTTCCCCTCAGGATATCAATCTTGGTTTTAAATAAAGTTAGTAAAACATGCTTGGAAACGGAAATAGAAACAAAGAAACAAAAAGAAGTCAAATACCTTCATAGGTACATCATCAAATCTGAATCTGTATCTAAATATTTGCAGCATAAACTATGAGATTTATTTTTTTACTTTATTTTTCAACTGCTTTTATTGATCTCATTCTTAATTCAATTTTGCTTAGTATTCAAATTTAGCCTACATTCCCACGGACTTCCAACTCTCGTCGCTAAGCAGTGCGTTGAAAATCCAGTGCGCGAAAAAATCCCACTGCGATTTGATGTACGTCCATGTGAACGTCGACTAATATTGCATAAATGAGTTGGGCACGGTAGCGTGAAGACGGCATGTTGATTCACATGTTATCCCTTATCCAGCCTTTTTGATGTTTCCCTTTTATTTTAATGAAAAAATAAAGTCTTAGCTTTGATGCTCGTGATATTAAACAAACATCTCAGTGGTGGGACGACAAAAATCGTAGCATACAATATGTAACAAAAACCCTGTTGTTCCTTTTAGGGACGTATACACTTACCTACAAGCACAACATTTACGAAGTTATAATTTAAAAAATAAGCATTGGCTGGTCGAGAGTTCAGTATCAAATAACTATTAAAATCGACATATTCGAAAAAAATGTTTACAATATGTGATTTTACAAGTATCCTTATTTCGCACAATAGACTACGAACTCGGTGGCTTTCTTTGATCTAATCAAAATCAGTTAAACTTTACAAATATTCATAATTAAATATTTATTTTAAATATTTTTGTTGAACAGTTTTTATAAATGACTTGCTTTATTACGTATGTATACCGATTCTGAAAACGTGGGTAGAAGGAACAACAGGGTTTTTGTTACATATTGTATTTTGAGGATAATGTCGGTAGGGGAACACGGTCCAGGAGGTCTACTCCTTAAGCACAAAATCCAAAGTTCCGTCCGAAGAGCGATTGCTACTCTGTATCTCTACCTGAGAATAAATGACAATACGATTTTACAGTTCTTCGAAGTGTTATTGTTCGTCCGAAAAAGTTACAAAAATGGGTGTAGGGTTTACTATGAAGCTTTGAACTACTTTCGGACGGGACCGTATCATCTTTGACGGGCTTAGAGAGTAGTCCCTAGTGCCGGAGTAACAAGGACACGTAGCTAAGAATAATGGTTTATTGAAAAAGCTCATAATCATTCAATCTGACTGCCATATAAATTCAAAGAACTTCTAATAGAAATATAATCTTAGCTTATTATGGTGGCAAATGCAGCGCATGAGCCATCAACACGCAAAGGATCAAAATGAACGTCTTCATTGCTTGTTCGACGTTCACTGCTCGTTAATAAAGGCGGTGCTATGCTTGCTCGGTAAGTGAACCGTTAATGGGTACTACGTGACGCACAAATATGTAGACGCTTCTAACGTCTGGCTCATATCGCTGTTATAGTCTGTTTAAAAAAAATCTGATGGAAATGTAAGCAAATGGATCAGAAAACGTATCTGTGGATGGCAATTTGTAGAGTAACTTACAAATGAAGGGCTTTGATTTGATTAAACCTAACATTTTAATAATGTTATTTATTTTTGACAGTTGAGGTTAGTTTTGTAACTTCAAATTGACGTCGATTATTCTTTATATACCTACCAATATCACAAACGCGCTTTCAGCCATTGCAATTTATACCTTATTACAATAAATTAGAGTCACGCTCGCGCTATAATCCAATACACCCAGTATTGGATTATAGTGCTCATAATTATGAAGAGAACAAAAGAGCAACGATAAATTTTTCGCCGTGTGGATGAAAATGAATAGAAAAATTCCTACGCGCACTAAACCGTATTTTCTTCTATAGACGATTAACGAATTTGGCATGTCTTATAAATATAATATATGTACCAGAAAACGTTTAATAATGTCGCTTATATAGAACTTATTGGAACGGATATGGAATACAATAACCCGTTCCGAGAAAAAATAATTGACGACGCTCTGAAACTGGAATTCAATAGGCCGAAACTTTTGTTCTTATTGAATGGGTTCCCGAGCCTAAGACATAACCTAGATCGAATTTATGAGATGCCTAGGTATTATCTGTAGGTTTTTGTTTCCAAACAAAATTATTATTTTATAGCACTAAGCGGTAAGGCTGATCTAATCTAATCTAAACAAATAAATATAATTGAAGAACCTGTTACAATATTACTATTTACTGAATGCATATGAAAGTATATGGTAGATAAAACATTTTTTGAAGTGAAAAATTCTTTAGCGCGTTGGGCATTTTTTGAGATGGGCAGAAACAATTGAACTCGTGACACCGTTACCGACACCTCTGTATATAAGTTAGTTTTAGTTGAGAAAATTGTAACATAATTTTTGTAGTAGTAGTTCATAATAATGAATTTAAAAAAAACTTCATTTAAAAGTATTTCCTGCACAATAAAATATTTCATGACGATTAAAAAAATACACGCGTAAGAGTTCAAGTTTTCACTTCTGTCGGCACTCCCGGAGTATGTTTTTTTTATTTTTGTCTCTTTGTTCCGGCTAATCTCCGAAACGGCAGAATTTGATGGCTGATTTTGACAAGACTTTCACTGGAAGATAGCTGATGTCATAAGGAGTAACATAGGCGTATACTTTTTGTCTAGGTAGCATGTTTCCGTGGTTTATCCACACGGGCGAAACTGCGGGCACAGCTAGTAGAAAATAAATAATAAGACAACATTATTCACATCTATTTGGCTATCTACAACCGAAGATAATAAAATTTGTATCATTAGGTACACACGGCTACACATCAAACTATACATTTCCAGTATAAGCTGATCTCGCATTGTATAGAATTTCCGTACAGTGCGAGATCAGCGTAAACTGGAAATGTATAGTTTGATGTGTACCCGTGTGTACCAGATTGAATTTATTAAAATAATTGTAGATTGCCTTCTCAGAACATGATTTGAATTATGTGTAGAAATTGTATTAAATATACGTGCCTAGACTACTAAAACTAACTAGATTAATAAAGGACTTCCAGAAATACAGAATACTCTCATAGGGTATTAATTATTTTGTGTTTGAACATAATTGGCTGTCACATCTGTTTAAACTTGAAGCCAATTTAAAGGCCCTAGAGAAAAGACCGATGCTGTAGGTAGAGCGATGTTATTTTTAGGGTTCGGTAACCAAAGTGTAAAAACGGGACCCTATTACTAAGACTCCGCTGTCCGTCGGTCTGTCCGTTTGTCACCAAGCTGTCTCTCATGAACCATGATAGTTAGACAGTTGAAATTTTCACAGATGATGTATTTCTGTTGCCGCTATAACAACAAATACTAAAAAATATAATAAAATAAATATATAAAGGGGCTCCCATACAACAAACGTGATTTTTACGTTCGTTTTCGCTCGATATTGATAACGGCAACACGTAGACGCTTGAAATATTCACAGAATATTTAGTTATACGGGATAAGTTTTTATCCAGTGCGCAAACTGTAACCATGAATTCAGCATATCGTTCTAGACTCCCCAGCGCAAAAAATTTTCGTCGGTAATACAAAAAGCAATCAGCTGTTCCATACATTTTGACCGCGTAGGGATTGCACTGTTCTATGAAACAGTTGATTTTTTTTGTAAAACCGACGTAAAATTTCTGCGCTAGGGGGTCTAGAATGATATGCGGAATTCACAGTTACATTTTGCGCACTGGATAAAAACTTATCCTGTATATTCACTCAAAAATAAATAATTCAATTAAAATAAAACAAATATTTAAGTGGGGCTCCCATACAACAGACATGATTTTTTGACGTTTTTGTAGAAAATGGTATGGAACCCTTCGTGCACGAGTCCGACTCGCGCTTCGCCGGTTTTTTTTTATATCAGCCGACAGCCGCAAAAATCGCACGTGAAAACTTAGGTGAACATAAACATAACATCATGTCTGTAATAAAATCGCTGCGGGATTTTTCTGCGTACAGGATTTTCAACTCTCGGTGTTAAAACGATCATTGAGAATTCAGCAGCGCGAATGAGTCTCAGACTTCTCAGTGCGTCGAAAAAACACAGTGTTCGATTTTCAACTCTCGGCGCTAAGCGGTGCAAAGAAAATCCAGTGCGCAAAAAATCCCGCCGCAATTTCATTACGTTCGTGAGATCGAGGGCTTAGAGGCGAGGTGTATCAATAGTACACCCACATTTCGCCAATTATGTTTAAGTCCCATGTAATAGAGGCTAGCCTATTGCTATCAACCGGGCATGAATCCAGGGGGGCTACTCTCTAACTCCGGCAACGAAATACGGGGCCCGTCCGAAAATAGTTCAAAACTTCGAACTGACTCCTACAGCTGATTAATAAACTTTTTCGACGGGTAAAACCATATAGTAGGGGCAACTGTCAAAACGTGTAGTAATTCATTCTTAGTTTGGGCCCCAAACTTATCATAGGTCCGTAAAGGCCCCTACACACTATGCCGGCGGCCCGGCCGGTGGGCATGCCGCCAACAAGCCCGGTGGCATACTCGGTTCTAAGGCAAAAACCCGCCGGTTTTGCCGCCCGCATGTGTGTAGGAGTCTTACCCGTAACTTCGACCGAGATATCGGATTTTGTGCTTAGAGAATAGGCCCCCAAACTTCAGGCATTTTCCAAACTGGAGACTCTTGGGTGAAGTATGTTGTCATTAGTGTCAATCTCCAGTGTGGAATGACAGCTCACTTCACAATACGGAGGTATTGTGCAGTGAGCTGTATTTACAGTATTAACCGGCAGACCTAAGACAGTTTAACATTTTCTGTATTCCGAACCCCATTTACTAAGCTAAATAAATATTTGAATTGTTAATAATGTTTCTTTGTAAACCCATTCGATGTCAAGGTCAATCTTTTACCCGTTAGGCTATCGCGTAAACAGTCTGTACCTATTGGATTATGGGAACTATTTCGATTTTTCTGTGATTGGAATATTAAAGCAGTAGGTACAATACAGGTGCCTATGAATTGAAATAGAACCTCATCCAAGGTCAGACGATCGTTAAAATTTCGGCCATCGATCGATTTTCCATCGTCGCGGCACGGTGTTACGGTATATTACATACGCGGCATATTTTATTACTTTCCTGTGACCATGATTACCACATATTAAACGCCTACTCGCGTCCTTTACTGTTTAGAAGACGGCTATGAATAAACTTCATAAAACTGTTCATAAAATTACCGTCGCAATCTGAAACTTTATTAGTCACTGTTTACAGTACGAGATGTGGACGGCGCGCGGAAGTAAGGCTACTTACTGCCTACCCTTTTTTAACCAAATTCAAAATGGAGGAGGTACTCAATTCGTCTGTATTTTCTTCTTTTTTTTTGTATTTATTTTCCGGGATATCTCCGGCAGTTGTGGATTTTCGCATCTCATAAATCGCGGCCGTTACCACTGAGCTACCTACCACTGCTCATAAGATTTATTTGAATACTAGCTTTTATCAGCGGCTTCGCTCGCGTGGAGGTCGGAATTTATCCCGCGGGAACGTATCACCGGGATTAAGAGTACTCTATATGGTAATCCAACTTATAAACTATCTGTGAGCCAAATTTCATCCAAATCTGTTTAGCCGTTTTAGCGTGATTGAGTAACAAACATCCAAACATCTTCACAAACTTTCACATTTTTTATACCTATTAGTAGGATTTTTGTCCCGCTCCTGCATCGCACGGCTGCAATTTTGTCAGTGGCTACATGACAAAACATCAAGATTTCAGCGTTACATCTAAATAAATTATATAACACACAAACCGGAATAAATTCTCTACATTATGGTATTTATACCATACTACTTGCACTGAACTGAACTGAACTGTTTGCAGATCAAAATTCAAACATTTTATTTTCTCATCACAAACAATGGCATCATATCAAATTAGAAAAGCATGGAATCTATTTGACACTGGTGTGTGAGAGACTGGTGTCTGGCATTTCTGATACCTGTATACCTAGCAGATCACCAGATACAGATGATATGCATAGATATTTCATACCAATTCCTTCCCGTTTGTGGACCTTAACGTGACTTCTGCGCGACGTCGACTCGTCATCAAAGTGCCTGAGGGACTATTGAACCCTCGAAGAGTCAAAGAATCAGCAACAACGACAATGCGGGAACCCACTGGGGGGGCAGTGGGTCCCCGCATTGTTGTTGCGGGGGGCTCAGTAGCCGTGGTGATCCCCACGGTGAAGCGAAGAGGAACCCCAAGATGGGGCCGCTCGTCAGGGCTTTTGCCTCCAAACCGACGACGTAGCGGCCAAAAAGTAGGTTGCAGTGAGGTGCATCGCAGCTGAGGCGGGCCGCGATGTCGAATGGGAGACATCGCGGCTTAGGGTTACAGGCTGCGGCGGAGGAGGAGTGTCGGTACTTCTGAATAGCGCTCTTGCCTTCCGCGGCCTGGACGGGGCCGCCACCGTTTGATGGCGGACGCCGTGGGGCCGCAGGGGAGGAGTGTCGGTATAGCGTTGGCCGCTCTCCCTATCCCCTGCGGCCGAAAAGTGGTAGGTGCCGGGGCCACTGTGCTGGCCCCAGACACGGGGTCGTCTGGGGCCCGTATGCTATTTGTTTCCTGGGGTGGTTACGGCGTGCCATGTGTCCTGGTGCGCCGGTGAAAAAGGTTATTCCCCTCCGAGGAGGGTCCGGTGACGGACAGCCGCAGCGGGTTCGCGGATGGCTTGCGCTTTTCCGTGTTCCCGCCTCAAGCGGCACTGGAGGACACCGTGGAGTTTTAGGGGTTTCAGTCCCACATAACTGCGCTATACCCCCATAGTAGCGCAGTAGGCATTTCTCCACGTTAAAAAGAAAATGCCTGGGTCGACGGCGAGTTGTGTTTCACGCGCGCCGTCAGAGATGTCAGCAACAACTGGTGGGGTCCGCAAGGGCCGATGCCTGCCAGGGGTGCGGGTTGTTCGAAAGAGATACCGCAGCCCCTGGCACACAGGCAACTGAGGGAACACGGGTGGGTTTTAGTAAGTAAAAGTCTGACAAGCCCTCCTGCTCCATCCAGAGCGGGACAAGTCATTTGATGATATCCCACCCAGAAAAAAAAACAAAAAAGAGTCAACGAAAACTTTACTTGTCTATTCCAATACACCCACAGTACATCCCACACCGTGTCCTTCTGGAGTCCTACCCTACAACGTTACAAGACTATTACAATATCTTATTTACATAACCAAATTACAACTTTAAAAACAAGTTTCAAATATTTGCGAATTGTGGGCGACGGAAAATGAACAGTGGGCTGCACCAGTCACTGCACAGCCGGAGAAAAAGATTTTTTTGGTAAAGTTTTGTCAGAATTCCGCCCAGTGTGCGAGGATCCCACACCACACGAGCTAAGGGCTAATGAAAACGCCTCTGGTACAGCCTCTGGGTTTATCTATAATAAATGTGGCCGGTTTTCTTTTGAGAATTACTCTTTGGTGCAAGATTAAAAGGAATCTCTTTGCTGCTAATTTCATACTTGCTTGGATTCTGTTTTTGAATATTTGCGGAATCTCAGGGCTGGAATTGGAAACAAGTACAGAGGGTTGAAATAACTTTAAAAGACAAGAATTCTCAGGGTGAATTACAACACCTCATTTCAAACACCAGAGGGGTGATTCTCGTAATTTTAAGAACGTTCACAGTCTGATCTTAGTCAAAAATACCTCGAGTTTCCATACATTATAGACAAGTTTTTGATATTTGATTGTCGCCGAAATGAGACTCCGACTAGATTTGAACGTTTTTAATTACGTGAGGCACAATGCGGCGGCTTACTGTAATCATCATTGAAATAGGAGACCTAGCGGTGTTATCTTAAAAGTACATCTGGAACATTCTAGGCAATCAGCCTCGGTACTTTGCTGACTGGCTTATACAGGATGTAACAGAAACACTGTTGCTATCCTTAAGCACTAAAGATAACAGCTGGTATAGAATCACTATACATAGTTTCAGCTCAAAATAAAATACTCTAAGTATTGATACCAAATTTTTGGTTTCATATGTTTCTAAAATTCAAATCATAACAAACGTGTCATCGCACTACGTAGGTCAATAATTTTCCACGTTACTTGCAAATATCACGATAAATTTCTTCCGAGTGATGTTTTTATTTCAATTTGAAAAGTTCGATTTCTGGTATCAATGTATTAAAAATTCTCATAACTTCCGAACATGTAAAATTAGGATTAAAAAGACCATCCAAGATCGGTTGATATCATCCAAAGAAGCCGTGCCCTTGGTATGTATATACCTTTTCCGTTACACGTTGCATATAACCAAGGTATGATCACCCATAGGAGGGTATGCCCTAGGAGGACCTTATTGGTGATGGTCTCCAGAAAGGTCAGGTGCGTTGTACTTGCAACCGGCGTGCGTTTATGACCAGATGTATCAACCCCCATGCGGAGAAGTTGTGAGTTTAATATGTATGTATGTATGCATGATCACAAATTCTCAAAAATTTTGTTCTTACTCTAAAATATTTTAAAAACTTCTCTTGTCACTCAAGTCTGCTTGGCAGTTGCGCAAACGCAACTATGTTGGGGTCAGCTTCCAATCAAACTGGTTGCAGCTGCACCCCAGTGACACTTATTCTGGTCTAAGCTGCTCTAATTTCTCACCCCTCAACAAAGAGTATAGCATGAACGTACAAAAGCCACCGTTTCAATTTATGAAGAGACCTCGGCCCAATTCGGTCAAAGCGAAGGCCAAATGTTAGCCCGGAGCCATCACCAAAGTACTCACTAACTTCGTTGAGATTTTCTAGACGAGCCGAAAGGAAGACGTGAATCAAATCAAATCATTAGGCCTACTTATTACCGCAAACTTTTAGACAATCAGAAGAAGCCATTCAAGAGTAAAAGACGAAGTTTGGTTTAAAAGCTTAATATAAAATTGTGAGTTAAAATTGTGCGAAACTGGATACAATGCCGAACGTTTACGAAAACGGCTGAATGTAAAAACACGTTGCGTAAGTACTTTTTGTTTACGCTTGCAGGAAAAAGTGGAAAAAAAAATTATATTTTGTACAGAAAATTCGTTTTACCCTTGTAAGGGGAGCGGCTAGAAATCGTGGCATACACCCTGACCGAGATATAAACTTAGACCTGACTCAACAGGTTTTAGAAGACACGTCCAAAAGAACGTGAATATTATTTTGACAAGAATGAAGTACTTATAGTAACTTAATAATATATTGTTTTTATTTACATTTGTTTCGGGCACATTACCCTAAATTTTGTGAGTAATACTTAAACTATGTTAGTAGTATTAATTAAGACACAAAATAAGCAAACTAGGACCAATAATTATACAATCATCATCATCATTTCAGCCGAGAGACGTCCACTGCTGGACATAGGCCTCTCCCAAAAGGGGGGGTTTTGCCATAATCGCCACGCTTGGCAGGTGGGTTGGCGATCGCAGTATATTGGTAAAATCAATAAAGAACACTGCTGCCCATTCTCTAGTAAGTCCCTTAGGTAGTTGCCCTTACAACAGCCACGGGAGGAAATAGGATGGTGCTATTCTTTACGTCCGGCACCACACGGACTAAACAATCAAATGATATCTTATAATACAGGCCTATTAGACAGCAATATCGTCCAAATAATGTCCAGTTAGGCCTCTTCTCTGTAATTTCCAACATAACCTTAGAAAGTATATATCGAGGGGTGAAAGGCTATTTGTTTGAAGCGACATTTTGGACGATATTGAGTTATATACCCAATTACTAACTCAATACTGTTTATAACTCAATATCGTGCAAAATGTCGCTTCAAACAAATAGCCTTTCACCCCTCGATATGAATTGAAAAAGTGACATTGATACCTTTCCCGGGTTTTAACCAACATTGCTTATTTTAACCAACAACCTCGTAACGCGATGTAAAATAAAAATCGTACCATTAAATTAAGAATTCTGGCAAAAAAAAAGCATAAATCCACAGCCAAGTCGGCGAAGTAGGAGACGGGCGATTATAGGATTAAAACAGGTAGCCCGCCAATCGGAGTTGGTAGGTAAAGATTTCCCTACGGCTTCCCAGAAGAAGGTCGACTTCCTGATCGAATAATGGACTGTGACAGTGCGACCTTAACACTTAATTTTTGGTGAATAGGGACATTACACGATTCGACAGTATTTTTTTGTCTATGAGTCTTCTCATGTATAGCACCCTAACTGCGTAACACTATCAAACAAAATTTGAACTATCTATATATATATCTATGAAAATGAATCGCCGAAATGTATGTACGCGCATAACTTCCGAACGACTGCACCAAATTGGATGATTCTTTTTTTTATGTGTTCCTTATTGTCAGGACAGGGTTTATGTACAAGAAAATTTATAAAAAATATATAGATTTCTACAGAATTAATTTTTACAATCTAATACAAAAAGTGATGACGGTATGTGACAGAAGACTTTGACGGATCTTTGACGAAACAATCGACCAACTGATTTGATTTTACCGGAAGTGTTATATTTCCTCAGTCGCGACTGGAGAAATAAAATATGGCGGTACGGAGTTCGCCGGATCAGCTAGTATAGGATATAACTATTCCATTGCTTCATATGTTCGAAAAATTTCACTGGTCAACAACGTAAATAACGCAATGAATATTGTGGAACTGTCAAAATGAAAGGCATTTCTACTGTTAGTGTTTTACACAATCACATCACCCATCTGGACTTCGTCAGATCACGTCCGTCAGTGTTTTGAATTTGTCAGCGATTTTAATTCGTAGAAGTCCAATATATCTTTCATCAGCCTTTCTTAGCTATCCCCAAACGGAAGGAATCTAATTGAACCCATTGAAATACAAAGAGACGCATGTAAAATGCTAAACAGAAGAACTTCAGTAACTACTTACTGAAGTTCTTCTGTTTAGCATTTTTACATATTACTAGCTTCTGCCCGCGACTTCGTTCGCGTCAAATTTCTTGCTCGCCGACCCACCCCGTCGCTCGCCTCACCTGCCCGTGCGAGTACTTCGTATTCGTGACTTTTTTCTCTTTGCTCGGCTCCTAAGGGTCTTAGCGTGATATTATTATACCAGACCAGTAGTTCTTGAGATTAGCGCGTTCAAGCAAACAAACAAACAAACTCTTCAGCTTTATTATTAGTAGTATAGATATTACGGATTTTGGTAAACAGTTGAATTATAAAAAACTCAGTAAATTAATTTAATTAAGTTCAAACAAGAAGCTGATAAAAAATCATAGATAACACACAAGATAAAATCAAGACTATGCAAGACTATTTCTCATATTTCAAATACGTGGAGCCTTCGCAACGTAAATAATAAAATAAGCAATGCTGTACAGCGGAGATTCCGGTCAGCTCCGTTGGCAATATGCCATGTGGACCCGGCCTCCTAACTTAAAAGCTACCAGTTTTGCCAAAATTGTATCTAGAAGCGGAAAAGGGAGACTGGAATTCTTTTTTTTTTTGAACAGCGTCCCGTTTAAAAACAATTTTGAAGCCTTTTTTGAATAACGAACTGGCTGGACGTAGTCTATAAAAAGGAAGTTTCTTTATTGGTTTAGGTACGAATACAGCATGTTCTTAAATGTGAAAGTGTAATTTATTAAATTTTCCTTTTGGCAAGTGCCGGCTATTATGCCAATGGCGTATGAAGGTGATGTTTTCGGGGTCACAAGATTGAGATTTTTGGAATTCAGTTCTTTATCGCAGCTTGCGGTAAGAGTAAACTTGTAACAAATTATAGAAATCGTCACGTAATGGAAATTGTAGAATTTGCTACGTAGCGAAAATATGTTATCACTCCCTACATGCGACTAATAAAAAGAGACAGAAAAAGAGAGAGACATAGTTTTCATGGTTTCCGAGGGTGGTGCAGCTAATAGTGAGGTCAAAATAAAAATCCAAGATGGCGGATGCGAAAATGTTATTTTTTTTCATTATGGGTGTCGTAATCATTGTGTTTCACAGTCTAAATCTCCATACCGAATTACATTCGGAGTTGAAAAAAAAGCCTAAGAAATTCCTTCCTACCCACTCACACGTTTTCTTACACCTGTTACGAAGACCAAAAGAAAAAAAACACATATTTGCCAGTTTACTAAAAGTACCTTAATAATCACCTTAAGTACCGCCCTAGTCGTGTAGCCTTATCTTACTCCGTTATGCATAAGAAGGTAGCTTCATAAGGTACCTACAGACGATTAAGGAAACCCATTACTACTGAAGGAAATGGACTCCGTTCTACGGAGGAAAAGTTCTGCTGTTTAATCAGTTCCCTGATTAGGACATTGCGTCCCATATGATTTTGAGATCGGCCGACTTCAAGTCAGGCTGAAATATGTTTGAGTAAATTGTGAACGTGCAATTTTAATGGTTTTTTTCCCGCAGCGAAATGGTTGTCTTGGTAATAGAATCGTTTTATAAATAAATAAACTATTAGAAACAAAAAATAGCAGTTAACCATTGTGAAAAATCACCACATGCGAGAGTTTATTGCTTTGAACATTTATCCATCGCTGTTCCCTTTGTCGGCGATGCGTGCGATTCGAGTAGTACCTACAAGTTACCTCTAGTGTTACTATTGAGTAGTGTTTTATCGAGTTGATGAATATTTTTTAAATTATTTTAAAACAAAAAAATCTCTATTTTTTACTTTTACTCTATGCTTCGAAAGTACTCCTTATGGCAAGTTGTTCTGCCGCGAAAACAACCATTTAAATTTCTCGGTGTATAGATAAACTACAGCTATATATGCTACGTCAAGCCGTTGGTCCCGGCTGTCATCAGTGGATCTTTGACAGCCGTTACGGGTCGTCAGAAACCCGAAAGTCTGACAACCAGTCTTACCAAGGGGTATCATGTTACCCAGTAACTAGTATGGAGGTCAGACAGGCAGTCAGTCCATGTAAAATACTGGTGGTATCTAGCCGCATCCGGTTAAACTGAAACCGACCCCTACATAGTTCTGCCAGGGATGCGGGTTGTTCGAAAGAAATACCGTGGCCCCTAGCACACAGACAACTGAGGGAACACGGGTGGGTTTTAGTCAGTAAAAGTTGACTTACCACCCAAAAAAAAAAATAGACGGGAAAAGGCTAGGTAGAAGATAATAAATATACAAATAAAACCGATAGACAACAATAATATACTTTTCAGAACTTGACTTTCAAGTTCAAAGATGTTGTTACCTAATAAATGACATTCATCATCTGCCGAGCCTTTTCCCAACTGTGTTGGGGTCGGCTTCCAGTCTAACCGGATGCAGCTGAATACCAGTATTTTACATGGAGCGACTGCCTATCTGACCTCCACAACCCAGTTACTGGGTAACACGATACTCCTTGGTAAGACTGGTTGTCAGACTTTCAGGCTTCTGACGACCCGTAACGACTGTCAAAGATCCACAAATGACAGCCGGGACAAACGGTTTAACGTGCTTTCCGAGGCACGGAGGGGTATTGGTATGTAAAGATGGTCACCCATCCACGGACCAACCGCGGCAAGCGTAGCTTAACCTGATCGATCGACCCGTGCAGCTATTGTTACTTAGCCACAAGCCCCTCTAATAATAAATGACATTATAAACCTATAAAAAAGTTATATAAACACAAAATGGCCGAAGTAGAAAAAGTGGAAGCTTCCACTAAGGAAGTTTAAAAGAAATATCAAGCTATTGAAAACTGTTTTCTGCTCAGCTTTTCCTCCACAATAACGACGTACTTTCGAGTAACTACATCATCACCTCTAATGTACTCTCAATAAAAATAGCTACTCACAGAACCTAATGGCTGTTCACTATTACTAGCTACTTGAATAAAATCTTGCCTCTATAGTAAGTGCGTGAGACGCATAATTTTCTCCCTCAATAGAATTTAATGAAAAGGAAAATTCATAGAAACGTACTTACCAATTGAAATGTGAAACGTGCTATTTTTCAATTTCAAAAATAATAATATGAATCATGCAACTCGCACCCTAATTTTATAAATAAAAATAGATTTTTTTATGGTTTCATTTTTTCAATTACATATTATTTTATTACCTACACCCACACCCACACAACGCACACACTCACACTTTGTTTTCATAAACTTTTAACCTCTGATCTTCATTTTCAGGGGTAGAAAATTAAATTTTTTTTGGAATCTCCTAGAAGCTATTCGATATATATTTGAGTTTTCGACGACTGAATAAAGTTTCAAATAGATTTGTTATGTAACAACAATATCTAAATGAAAGCATGAAATTGTAACAATTTTCCTTTCTCGTATCAGCAAATAGACTATCTGTTATCAATAATAGAACTGTCTATAACACGCTTTCAATTCAATCCGTCGATGACACAATACAAATATCTCCTAAAAATGTAATGTATGCATAGCCTATTCCAAAACTTTCTCATGAAAATGTAAACAAATGGATCAGAAAACGTACCTGTGGATGATAATTAATAGTGCCACTTACAAATGGAAAGTACTCCATTTGTAAGTAGCACTGTTTTAAATACTTAAACACGGAATTCTAATTACCCAACTACGGCTAAACAAAAAGGAGGGTTATGATTGGGAATAGTTTCTTTATATGTATGTATGTGGGTATGTATGGTCCCCTGTTCCCTCAAAACTTCTTATCAACTACTTATCATAATTTGACGAATGAGGTTTCGTTGGAAGCGTATTGATTGTGCGCTAGTTAAAAGCTATGTGAAGTTACGTACAAATGAATATGGCACCCTCTAGAGGACATAAAGTGATCAACTTAAATCATCCTTTTTAAACGGTTTTATTAAACGCTTTTATTTAGCTTGCCCTTTTTCTTGTTTTTTGTTTGGGTCAAATTTTGTACTTGAAATTTTACCCCCTTCCTGTTGGCAGATTGATCTGATATTTGGTACACACCTTTAGTTTTGATAACAATAGAATTTAATTTAATCAGTATCATTGTAAATCCAAGATGGCCGCCGCTACAAAATGACGGGTTACATATTTTTTCACAACCCCCTCAATAAGGGTATCAAATGAAAGGGAACTATGTAACGAAATAAAAACTAAAAACTTGAAAATAAAATAAGTAAAAAACAATTTTTAAGTTAAACGGTTTTAATGAAAATAATGATGTAGTTAATTTACTAAAAGCTAAAAAATAATTCGGTAGGTCCTAGTTACCAGTCATCGCACCACTTTCCTCATCAATCTAGGGTATTGATCAGCCAAAACAATAAAATCGTGGGGCGTAGCGTAACCTAAATAAATGTAAATAGCATATCAGTGGTTGACCGTTGATAGAAATTTCACGTGCCCCACGATTTTATTTTTTGTCTTATCTACCGAATTATTTTTTAGTACCTAGGACCTACCGAATCATTTTTTAGCTTTTAATTCATTATTTTCATTAAAACCGTTTAACTTAATTTTTTTTACTAATTTTATTAATGATTCCGTGTTGGTATTAAATGAAAGGGGCTTTAATTACACATGCACATTTCAAAAATATATACATTGTGGGCTTACCGAAATAATGTTAATGAAGAGTAAGTTCAAAATCTAAAACCCGACTACTCAAAAATCACTGTCTAAAAAGTATGAAACAACGAAATATTCTCACCTGATGCCGTGGTCGTATGCCACTTAAACAATACATTAATTCTAGTAGTAGTGAACGATCATAAGCTGTAGGGCAAAGTGGCTTACGACCACGGCTAACTCTAACCAACTTGTTGTCCCGGTAAGCCTTTCCCGTGGCATATTTTCCCACATCCACACGGGCGAAGCCGCAGGCAAAGCAAGCGTCTTATAAATAGTCAGGTATTTATTTTATTTTATGTCGGGAAACTTACAGCTAACATGAACAATGTTATTAAACAATATGAAACTGAAGGCCATTTACAAGTTTCTACTATGTACTTCCAGTATGTACTGTACTTAGACATATAAATCTAAGTACAAAACCTGACTTACAAATTGCCCAAAAGTATACATGTATAATTTTGACAATCTGTTAATATTTTCACAGGCTGCCTTCATATACGTGATCGCAATGACGGTAATCGCATCTTCATATTCGACTCAAAAATAAACAACCACCGAGACGGCCTCACTCCTACAGACCCGCTCTGTGGAGACAAACCTAATATCCTCCGCTAAATATAGACCCTTTCAAGAGGCCTACCGTCTTCGGAATATTGGTGTAATAACAACTGTTGGCATACTGATTTGTGATCGGAGCTTTTAGTGGCAAAGGTAGTACCTATAGTTACGTTAATATCAGAGTATTGAAGGAGTGCTGGCCCAGTGGTAGCGACCGGGCTTACTTTGGGTAAGATATTTCATAACCTCTCTCAAAATGGTGATGAAAAACATTGTTAGGAAACGGGCTTCTCCTAGAACCCAAAAATTCGAAGACATGTGACATCTACCAACAAGCACTGGGCCCGCGTGGTGGATCACGGCCCACTCCCTCACACTGGGAGGAGGCCTGTGCAGTCCCAGCAGTGGGAACATTGGAGGCTGATCATGCTACGTTAATCATTATGCTTTAACCACGGTAGTGATGGGTTTTTTTTTTTTTGTCTTGTTTTTTGTTTCACTTTTTGGGTTTTGTTTTGTTGTATATGTTTGTGTTTTATTTTTAAACAGTGTCTGCGATTGGATACGGACACTGTATTTTTGTTGAGGTTTATTCGCATAAAGGGGTTACCTTTCCTTGTTAGCCGCATAAGTTTTTGTACAGTTGTACAGTACGCGTGTCCGCCCCCCACGTAGCCAGGTGTTCAGCTTGGACGTAAGGTAGGATTTTAGGGGGCGGAAGTGATGGGTTACGTGCTCTTCCGGTGGCTAGTCAGGTAGCTTCAGGTACCTATATTACTTAAACCTTAATTTCGTTATTTATGTTTAAGTCCCATTAAAGGCGAGCCTATTGCCATCAACTGGTACAGAGTCAGACTCCGGGCTGCTACTGAGAAATTCCAGATAGAAAAACTCAATAACACTTAGTCCGAATTGGGGATCGAACCAACCAACCTCCTAGACCAACGAGGCAATATTTCTTGTACCTCTAGTCATCTATAACATTTATAATAAATAAATAGTTGTGTAAAAAAACTGAAAAACACGCTTTAAAAACCAAATTAAAAAAGCAGAAAATAATTTCAAAAAAGCATGGGGTGCTTTTTGAGGTATTTTTATAATCAATTAATATCTGACCCCACGCTTTTTTTAAATTATTTCCTGCTTTTTTAGTTTGGTTTTTGAAGCGTTTTTTTATTATTCATTATTTATTTTCTATTTTTTAGTTATGCTAACTACAAAAGCGTTATTTTGCACTTTTTTTAAAATTATTGATTTGTCATCAGCCCTCGATAAGTCCACAAAGTTTAAATTCAAAGGTCAAAATCACTTCCAAAGGAGTCGGTTACAAACAAACAAACATTCAGGTTAAGCTAATAAAAGCGTGTTAAAAGCGTTTTAAAAACAAGAATTCCATTCAAAAACGTTACATACTTACAAAAGAATTTTAAATCCCTCGAGAACCAAAACAACCGTTGACTGACCCAAAGTTGTTATGCACGAAAAAATAACGATTTTCACGCAAAATTCTCTTCGCGGCGATTTGGGTACGGTAAACAGGCCCTAAATATTCAAGCAAGTGAATACGAAGACTTTGTTTATAGCAGGGTCGTCTCAAGGGAGCTGTTGGCAATATTGCATTACTCATTTTAATACATATTCAATGTTGTAAACAGGTAAACTCTCTCCAGAGATATTTTTTTGTTTGGAGGATAAATAAAAGGATAATCTTTATGCAGATAACTTTGCAAATACCTACATAATACAAGTATTAAGCCTTTAATGTTCCCAGAGGCCGCCACTCTGTGAAATAGTGCATGGGCCGTAGTTTACCATGCGGGCCCATTGCGGGGTGGTAGGTCTTAGAATTCTGTTGTAGAATTTCATGTCTTGGGCTCTAGCAGAAGCCCATTGCCTAACAATGTTATAACAATTATACAGCATATATATGAATATATCTATGTATCTATAATATATAGTGTATCTATATTTTGCACCAATGACAACCCCATTTTTATGTCCACGCAATCACTGTCCATTCCAAGGTTGCCTGGAAGAGATCGCAGAAAGCGATAAGGCCGACCATTGTATGTTTTTGTATTCATTTTTTTTATTTTTGTCATGTATTTTCTGATGTACAATAAAGCATATATAAATAAATAAATGTTTTTCATCACGATTTCGAGAGCGGTAATGAAATAATTTACCCAAAGTAAGCCCGGTCGTTACCACTAGGCCAGCGCTCCTTCAATACTCTGATATTAACGTAACTACAGGTATTCCCAAGTAGCATTGCAAGCTGTATACAAGCTGTATTTAAGTTCGATTTTATACTAGAAGCTGTATATTCAGGCTGTATAGAGGCTGTATAAGCGCTTATACAGCCCTTATAAGTAAAAAATGGGCACATTTTATACAGCGTTTTGCTCTAGTATAGCTGTATAATAGCTGTAGAAGCAAAAGAGGCGCTGTATAATAGCTGTATTAGAGCTGTTATTCGGTGTACAAAGAAACCATTATACTACAGATATTATCTTATAAATACTTTATAGAGAAAATAGTTTTAAATAGGTTTTTGAAGAGAATCACAAAATGAATGTAATTCTTTCCAATGAATGGCGACATTGTTATTTATAATATTTATTAGTAAGTAAACGTAATCTTGGACTTACATATCTGAAGGTGTTAGTTGGTGAATTGAAATTGCAGATTCAAATTTATTGTGAACCTGTCTATGTTTTCCGTCAAAATATTCAAGCGCCAGCAAAATAATCGATCTGATATAAAAGAAAAATACTATTTATATGGTAAGTCAATGTTGGTTTTAAGGTTAGAATAAAAAACAATGTTATAATAACAGAAGTGAGGGTAGTGTGAGCATTGTGCCCTCATATCAAGCCGAAAATCATTATATATTCCTTAAATTATGTTTCATATTTTGTTTTATACCTACATTCGAAATTACGAAAATGGCGACTATTTGATAAACAGCCTAAACGATAATCGGAGTGTATTATAGTCTGAGTAGCTGTACTAAGTAAGTTATGGATTATATTGTACAGCTTTTGGCTGCTAATCAGCTTTATAATGGAATATTTTTATTACTTAGGCTGTATATCAGTGCTCTATACATAACTTATAATGCTCATAAGGGTTACCTAAAAGAAATAAAAAACGCAGACTCAATATGATACGTACCTACATATAGTAAAACAAAAAAAAGGAAGAGATTCTCAATTTAACCTTGTATTTTATACCTAAGTAAACTTGTTGTTAAGCATTATTAGTTTGTTGTATGTATTATATCAGTTTTACTTTATTTTCAGGAAAATATGCCGACTAAAATTTAAGCAACCATTGAGAAAGGGCAAAACAAGCGTTGCATTGTACCAAGTTTGTGGGAATCAAAAGGCAAGTTAAGATAGCCAAGAAAGCGATTAGATGTCAACAAATTAGTAAAGGATGAAACATCTCGGCCTTTATATAATTGGTCCACCTCAAAATGCTGTGTGAAAAGACTATCATTATCGTCATATGACGAAGCAGTAAGAGAACTAGATCTCATGGTTCAAATCAATCATCATTTGAACTACTTGCGCTGCTCTATGAAGAAACGTCATAATCATGTTCCAAAGGTTGAATTAAATTTACACATTTAACATAACTGTTATGATCATTAATAACCCTGTTTAATGTTTTTGCTACGGAACCCTCTTCGTTGACCGTAAAGTCTTTCCGAGTGACTGTCATTAATACAAAATAAAGCTGTACTGTAGCTGTCATTTATTTTTTTAGTTTTAAAACACCCTCAAAAACAGAAGTCATAAAACCACTGTATTTACAAGAGTGTACAATTACGCCATAAAAATTAGTTTTTGGATACATCATTGTACAGAAACAAGTCTCAAGTGATACTATAATAACACTAAGAGCTGTAATAAGTAAGTGTTCACATGCAAAATACAGCTTGTATACAGCTTTAACGATAAAACCAGATTAAAGTGTCACAAAATACTTAAGCTGTATAGTGGAGTTTTCATATTCTGTTTAAATACCCTAAGCTTTCGCGGATCCCTTAATACAGATTGAATAATTTTTTGACACTCTTGTAAGTCTCTAAAGGAACTCTAAGTTCTAAATAGGCTGTTATATGTATGTTGAAAACGCTTGCGTGCTGCTTGGGTTACCTTTGCCACTAAAAGCTCCGATCACAAATCAGTATGCCAACAGTTGTTATTACACCATGTTTTCGATGTTTTTTCCTTCATCCTCATGATCTTTTCCTTCACCGTTTTAAGAGCAATGGTGGTGAGTGGTGACATAATTTACCAAAAGTAAAGCGTCTCTCGTGGCCTTTACCACTGGGCACCACTGCTCTTATGCATATTTTTAATCAAGTACTTCACCAAAGTAAGTCTAGAAAATGTACACCTTATGTGTGAATTAGGTGAGTATAATACCTTGGTTATTATGACACTTACCGACCTATCCAATTATACTGCAGGGGATTGTCAATCTTAGGCAAAGTCTGCGTAATATCGATCGCAAAATCTCGCTAAGTAGGTCGATGGCTTTTCGATCTTCAATCTTAATTGACTGCTTCGTTGGTGTAGTGCTCGCAAGCAGTATTGCGTCTGAAGGGTTCGATTCCCAGGTCGGGCAAAGTGTTGTTGAGTTTATCATCTGGGATTTCTCAGACTGGAGTCTGGATTCGTGCCCCGTTGATGGCAATGGGTCACCCCCGTTTCATGGGACTTTAGAATAACTGGCGAAGTTTCGGTGTTACTAAAGTCACACCTCTGTCTAACCCTTCAGGAATTACAGGCGTGATTTTATATCTTCTTAATCTTCCTAATCAAGGAAATCTGCAATACTCTGTTATGAAACATAAAAATTTTATCTAGTGGCTTTATTTTTAACACAACTAAGTCTCTGGTGCCACATCCTAAAGTAGGTTCTACCTTCTAAGCGTAATCAACGATTTGGCCCAACCTTGGCCCATTAATGCCACCGTCAAGCGGCCTGAATTGCAAATGCATTCAGTGGATCGGAATACAACCGTTTATATGTTACTAGCTTTTGCCAGCAGCTTCGCCCGCGTGGAGGTCGGTGTATTATACATATAAACCTTCCTCTTGAATCACTCTATCTATTAAAAAAACCCGTATCAAAATCCGTAGCGTAGTTTTAAAGATTTAAGCATACATAGGGATATATGGACAGAGAAAGCGACTTTGTTTTATACTATGTAGTGATAGTGATTTATTTGCAGTTTATGATACATTTAAAATGCTTTCATTATTTGTCTATTTTACGATATGCATAAAATTATCAGTGAGCAGTGGTGGCCCAGTAGTAATGACCGCGAATTACGAGTTGTAGGACGTTGGTTCGAACCCAGACAAGGGCTTTACTTTGTATAAGTTATTTTATCCGCTGCTCTCAAAACGGCGAAGGAAAACATCGTGAGGAAACCGGTATGTCCTAGAACGAAAATTTCGAAGACACGTGACTGCTACCAAACCCGCACTGGGCCCGTGGTAGATTACAGCCCACTTCCTCTCACCGAGGAGACCTTTTCCCCAGAAGTATTAGCATTATAGGCTGGTTGTTTGACTTGATATGGTAAAACTTGCAATGTGGCGTGTGCAACTTAATAATGTTTATATGATATTCTGTAAGTATCATGTACAGATACTTAATAAGTGTGTTAATTTTAACAATAAACGCTTCATTTGTTACAAGCTTTTGCTAGCGGTTTCGCCCGCGTGGAGGTCGGAAATTATCCCACGGGAATGTACTACCGGGATATTTTTCCTTTGTGTTGATCAAGGTTATAAAATATTTGTGTGCCAAATTTTATCTAAATCCGTTCACCCGTTTTGACGTGATTGAGTAAAAAACATCGAAACTTTTACATTTATAATACTAGCTTTTCGTCAGCGGCTTCGCCCGTGTGGTGGTCGGAAATTATCCGACAGGAACGTACTACCGGGTTAAATAGCATCCTATGTATTAAAACAGGTTATAAACTATGAGTGTGCCAGATCCACACAAAAAATCCAAATTCCAAATTCAAAATCGAAAACACCAAAAAAAAAACAAAACGAAAAAAAACAAAAAATCAAAACAAACAAATCAAATCAAAAAAAAAAACAAAAAAAAATCCGACCAAACAAAAAAAATCCGATCAAATTCGTTCAGCAATTGTTGCGTGAAAGAGTAGGATATATGTATATCCTACATCCATTCTCACAAACTTTCACATTTATAATATTAGTAGGATTTTCCAACGATGCCATTTAAAAAAATGAGATTTTGTTATCACTTTTCACAACAGGAACAGCCGCGATGTTATGCTAAGCAAGAGATAAATAACTTTAAGACACACCTTGGAACTGCATTCGCCTTTGAAATTCGTCTGAAAGATCTGCTTGTATCAGGTAAGGTGCCCTAACTTATTATAAAGAATGATAGTCAATGAAAATGGAACCTACCGATACCACATTTATTTGTTTTCTCTTTCGTTTTCTCACTCGAAACACGATTGAGGAAAACGTTGAATGTTTCACCCATTTGTAAATACGGCGTGAACAAGATTTATTACGTCACGTAGGAGTTAATTAAAATCTCTGAGCTTTGCCATTACTAAGACTTTAGTGACTTTACGCTTCTAAGCTACAGGTCGCACGTCCAGAATCGCTCAATGACATTAAGTTCATTCTAAGTTAATTTAAGTTAGGAACCAGTAACTCACAGTGCAGTAAACCGTCAGGGCGCATTAACTTGGATGAAATTAGGAGTTCCTGAGATTAGTCAGAACTGGCAGACAGACGTGACTGGACTGTATTTAAAATTGGTCTCCATAAAGATAAAGATAAATAAAAGACATCATTCATGTTTCGAACATTTTAAAGTAATATAAAATGGTTTTCTTATGGGAAATTACACCTTAAACATGTTTAACTGACTTCAAAAAGAAGGAGGTTATCAATTCGACATGTTAATTTATATATTTTTTATGTATGTTCGGGCATGACTCCGTCATATATAGACGGATTTGCGAAATTATTGTTTTGTTCGAAAGGGGTTTATTTTCGGAATAAACCCCTTTCGAACAGTCCCATTTAAATTTCATATAGATCTAATAATGCATTTCGGAGACTGACAACGGAACTTTTCAAAAAATGACAGCAAATCAACCGCGATTGCTGCTATCGCATTTCGAACTGGTAGTATAACTAAAAGTGAAAAATGAGAACTTTTTCCAAAAAAAAAAACAACTGACTTCTGTGTTTTGTCTTGTCTTTGTTTTTTTGAAAAAACTTTTTCAAAAAAACAAAAAAGCAACTGACTTCCGAAAAAACACTACAAAGTGAAAAATAACTTTGAATTCGGAAGTCGGTGACTTTGGATATGTATAAAAAATTGTGACCGCCTTCCGAAGTCAAAGTTATTATTCACTGTGTAGTGTTTTCCCGGAAGTCAGTTGCTTTTTTGTTTTTTTGAAAAAGTTTTTTACTATAACAACGACGGTATACAATATCCACTGGTAAGTTTGAAAAAACCAAAAACTCACATTTTGACTTGAAATGTTTAAAACATATAACTTTGAAAAATAACCGACTTTGTATTGAAAATAAAATCCTGACCCTTTTTTGACAATTACAACAGGGTCTACAACTATTAACCCCGTAAACTGTTTGCATCTTTATTAGAATCTTCAAAACATTAGTGGCAAAAATATGTTTTTTGGTACTTTAAAACAAAGACAAATAGCATCCAGTGGCTCAATTCTAGACTATCGTTAAAACGATAGTCTAGGATTTAAAAAAAAAAACAAAACTATAATTACAATTTTTTTTAAATACCTACTACAGTATTTTGAAAAAAAAATTTAATTACAGTTTTTTCCCGTTACAAGACAGTATTATTTTTATCTGGCCGGAACTTAATTTTTGGGTGCGAAATGAATGATGTCCTAGGATCATAGCCCATCTAATTCGAAATCGCAGACAATTTATTACAGCAATTACGTCCTTCAGAAACATTAGACGATAAAAATTCCTAGATCGTTAATAAAATGCTGGCAAAGGAAAGAATGTCGATAAAACGCGCGATATCGGATCAAATACCGGTGCCATTCGTTCACAGTGAACGAACGGTTTAGTCGCACAAATATCTTATACACCAATCCATCTCATTGCTTATTCAAAGCCCAAAAGCCTGGCATACGCGATATAGTGCCATTCGTTCTGTTCGGGAAATCCACACATTTGGCAACAAATAAATACATGTGAGACGATTTACAAAACAATACGAAGAAAATTCATTTCCTTTAACTTTTCACTTTTAAGGTTAGCGTAGATAGGGACGGGCCGCGCGCAAAGCAAAAATCACCTTACATTACTCTCGTACATTTTTAATCGACTCTAAAAAAATAAGGACGTTCGTAATTCGAATGCAGATTTAATTTTTTTGTTTGTTACCTCAGTACTCCGTCATTTATAACCGATTTAAAAAAACCTCTTTTGGTTTGAAAGGGTATAACGAGTGGATCAAGATCTGGTGAGTGGTTTTTGAGTTAGGTTAATATACTAATAATAATACGTATTTTTTCCACTAAATGGGTATTGATGATGTTTTTGATAATAATAATAACTTCCAGGCACTATTATTTACTTAGCTAGTGAAGATATCCGAATTTGTGTGGAGTAGGTAGGTACTACAACTAAAAAGTGAAGAACAAAATACTTCAACAGAAAAACAACACACTTAAAAAAAACAAACGCACACTAAGTATTGACGGCCAGCACCGCTATTTTTTGTACTAAAAGGCGTTGCCGCTGCGGCCCGTTGCGGCTGTAATGTGCGCTTGGCTTGCAAGCAAGCACGCCAAATTGTAAAAAAACATGCTTCCTATGCACCGGATGCAATATCCCTAATTAATACCCCGACCAGTCGAGCAAAATAAAAATAAAAAACTTGAGAGGTCTCAAGGGACACCCGGATGGAACGAAGTTCCTTTCGATTAATTAGTGAAGGAATTGTAATAAAATTTTAAAAATTGTACATATACATACACACACACACACACATACACATATATATATATATATATGCACTCTGTCTGTGTCTCTGTCTGCAGAGAAACACGCGCACGCCGCACGGCTTACAACAATGTAGCAAAAAGTGTCGTTACAACTTTTGGTCTTAATTTTTTCCGTCTAGGCCCCTTTCGCAACGCGCGTTAAGGAACTCCGTTCCAAAAAAAACATTTAAAAAAAGTTTAAAGTAAAATACTTACTTACTTTATTATTCATATTATTACTTAACTAAGAGCCCGGAATATTCGGTAAAACGGATAGTTTTTTAATTAACCAAACGACCCCAGGCCCCACAGCTGCTTCATCATATTTCTGGCTAAAAATAGACAAGGTTCGTAAATAACACACCCAAAAGTTTACCGAACATAAATCTGACATTATTTAGTGGCCCTTTGAGGATACAAAGAAAACTACAAGGGATTTGGAGTCTGGTTTAATGGTAACCCCTGACAGGTGCCTTTGGTTTCAAGCTTCAAGGACTCCTCCTACTAGAACTGCTTTCGTAATTATTGATAGATAAACTTTGTTACACAATGCCTAGGTGTTACGTGTATGAAATACGACACATGTTGGTGTAATTAATGTTCCTATATACTTAACTCATTATTTTACACTATATTGTATTACATTTTATCTTAATACTTATATTAATTAGACAAGTACAGTCACCAAAAGAGATAAGCAAGCGGGTCGTCGGATATGGTTGAAGTTAGTAAGAAACCGATGGAAGTTTTCAAATAAAATTTGATTTAATTAATAGAAAACAAACAGTTCATTTATCAAATTAAATTTCATTCGAAAAACATCTATTGGTTTCTTAGTAAACTTATACTAATCCGACGATCTTCGTTACTTATCTCTTTTGGTGACTATGTCGCAGCCATCTGGTTAAATTAGCCAGCTAATTGGATGCCTAGACCGTTCATTAAAATCCGATAGTTAATTGAACTAGAAACATTCAACGTTTAACAACTTGGCGTATTGAAAGCCAGCCCTTTGAAGATGACTGACCAAGACTCAGCCACGTGATTAAAATTTAGTTCGGTTTTCTTTCCATTACAACGCTAGTAGTCACCAAAACAAATATGGTGTCAATATTGCAAACCGAGAATGATATTTTTCGTTATTGTCTGCAATTTTAAGTGCAATGATTTATTTTAAAACATTTCACTATTACTAGTTACTTAGTGGTATTGTTAGTAAAAGGTTTTTTTACAAAATTTGTGAACTCATGGTCAACCTAACCAAACATCACAAATTCATCAATATCCAACACTACACAACATTCAGCCATCTGGTTAACCGTTGCGCTAAATGACTTGGCTAGTTAATTGGATGACGGCCCTTAATGTACGGCCTAGGCGTCCAATTAGCTGGCTAATTTAATCAGATAGCTGCAACAACTATACTTAATTGAACCTAAAATAAATTCCATCTTGCTTTCCAAAAAAACTCTATAAAATTAATAGGTCACGCCTCTTTTTGTGAATCCCAAATTTGGGGTCATGTAAATACTAAATAGCCAAGTAAGTACGAGCAACTCGGATATAGCAATATTTCCCAGTTAAAATTATCATTCAATCAAGTCCGTCGAAACTCCTTACCGAGTTAAACCATACTTTCACAATTCTTTTATTAATCCGACAATAGTTTTTGACTGAAATATCCAAGTTTCGTAACCTCGTATTGATTTACAATAAAAACCTGTACCTTACAACTTGCTAACAACTATAACTTTGACAAAATAAAGCCAAAAGATCAATAAAACAGTCTATAGCGGTACTTAATAGGTACTATTTTCGTTCTACAAATACATAAGTAGAACATTGAACGTGAGCCCTAAGTTTGGCAGTTTATTTTCGTCGTCTATAAAACTTCGTCACATTATTTTCTTTTATTTATGAGGAAAAATAAACAGTGACACAACTTGTTTCAAGAAATGCAATATAGTTACGGTCAAGTGTTTAAACAACAGCTTTTCCCATGGAATACACATAAAACATAATCTAATCATAAACCATGCTTTTTAAACTAGAACCGACAAATATTTTTGTCCTAAATAGTAAAAGAAAAGTTTTAGCAGACTTAAAAAAACTCATCAAGGCATGAAAATCTTAATTAAAATGACTAGTGATTGATTCAAAACATCTGCGTGGATATCCGGATTCCCTAAAGTTATGGCAAAATTTTTCAAGGAAAAACCTTTTGAAGCGCTTCTTGTCTAACCGAGTTGGTACAGCATGGTATAGACTCCCGGAATATGCTGTGACGACTCCCCCACTGAACCGCTTCAAGAAACGACTGGACAAATTAAAAATCTCCAAGCGTTTGATATATACGCAACAGCTAATTAGCGCCTAACCAAATAATAATAATTATTATTATTGTTATTATTTTAATGCTTTCGAAAGTACCAGCAGAAAGAGTAAACATATTGATATGATTTTAATGCTTGTTGTAATGTACTATGGATTTATACCAACCTTAATTTTAACCAGCATAATGCTCGATTCTCAGTCTAACCAAACGTAGTTTATTTGAGCATTAGGAGTATCGGTGGTCCTTGAAACACAAGTAAGTAATCCTGGATACCAATTTCCTATGATGGGATGAAGTTCTCTCACTTATGTACTGATGACTGCCCGATTTCTAAAGCATAGGAGGACTTGGAATTCGGATGTGTAGTCACCTATCCGGAGGACCTTTTAAAGGTAAAGATTGCGTTCTGTATAGCAAAGATCTTCCGCTGCATTTGTTGAATGTAAACAACACCATTGTGGAATAAATATTTAACATTATGGTAATAAGAATTGATGAATGATGACAGTTATGCTTTCATTATCGGATGAACGAGCACTTAGGTTAATTTTATCGGGCAATTACCAAGAGATAAGCTCCGAAAATAATAAAAAACTTAATCATGTTTAACTGGAAATTACAATACGTAAAGCCCTGTACAATTTCGATCGGTGAAGATTAATTCTATTATTATTATTATCCTATTCTTAGGTCAAAGAATCAGCATTTCCATCCAACGCAACAACGCTGCCAGCCTTTTGGGCACTTCTGTCACTGACAGCGATGCGAACGAATTGTTTGATGCCTAGTGAGCTCTCCCCTTTTTTACTTTATATTCTAGTACATTACTGTCTAATTATTTATGTGAAAATTGAAATTGTACCCTATACCTAATAAAATTTCTTGTGTCATAATTTTAGAAATAACCTCTTCGGCGGGGTTCTAGCGGTTAAAGACATGTAACATGAAAACGTATATGTATATTCTTTCTCAAGAAATAAAATCTAAATTTTTATGCAAAAAATAAATTGTGACATCGACATTTGTTTGAATAACATATGAGTAGGTTATCCTTTCAATACATGAATTATAGTCAATTTGCAAGTGCTTTATAAATGAATACCTACTGGACGTTGCTACTAGTTAAAATAATCAATATTTCTGTGATGTCAAATAAATGAACACTATAAATCAATACCTATTGCAGCGCCTGATTGACATTAATAACTTTTTAATTATTTACTAAACATATGCCTGAACTTAAACTTCACTTCAATCCATAAGTAACGGTGCTCTTGATTAACCTCTTGTACCTGTTGTAACCACTGTATTAGAATCTAGTTTACTTTTATTATTTCATGGGTATCAGGTGGACTTGATATAAATGAATCAACTCAAGTCACGAGATATATATATATAGCGGTGCACCGTATACATTATCACAAAATCCAGAAACCCACAAAGGACCTACTATGCTGCCTTGTGGAACTACAAGTAGTCCCTGATGTTAATTACTATTTTAAAAACACTTTGAGCTTATTCATAAAACAACAAGCTAACAAAAATAAAAGAAACTATAAAATATTGCAAAATACGACGATTCCTTGAGCAATAATAAAGGAAATCGACTGCATGGGTGTGTCAAATGCCGTGTCTAGTTCAAACCATAACTTTGTTAGTAAATCTCTGACTTATAGTGATCGCGTGACAAGGGGACTTCAATTTTGCATGGGTGACCATTGAAGCAGTCACGCGTGGCCAAGGGTCGCATATGTTGTGTTTTCTAGTTTTACTTAGTCTTGGATCGAACATGAAAGCCTTACTTTTACTTGAAGCTAATGAATTTACTCATACGTCTGCATTATTTAGAAGAGAGTATATATGTCTTTTAAGTTTGAAGCAAAACAAGAAGGGTCCGTAAATATTTAATTTTTGTGGGTAAATGTGAACGGATTTCAACATAAGCGTCAAGAGGAGTAGACATTAGATGGGTCGGACTCACGTCGGAGTAGACCTTTGGGACTAAACTAACTTTTCAGTCAAGCATACGTGGGCTAGATTAAAAATCCCAAATCTTCATATATTGTACATTAATTTAATCTTAAAAAATCATATTTTGTTCCAAGAAGGCCTCCCGAGCCAAAAAACGAATTAAAATATAGGGAATCTCGTCAGACAAATAAACAAAGTAAAAGTTTATATAAACAACTCATCATCGTTAAGTTAAAGTCAATAAAAGGTAGGAGTTACTTGGAAAATCAGTATAAAATTTAATTCGTAGGACCTAACAGTTAGAATATTTTCATGATAATAACCATAACGCTGTTGGAGTTATTTTAAGTCGAGTAATAAACAATACCTTTAATAGACAAAGATAATTTATTATACATCCATTTTGTTAAAGAGTCTATTTATACCAAGTCATAAATCAAACTCCAAAAAGAATTTTCATGTGACTGTCTACTAATTTGGAAGAGTTGAGACACTTTGTGAATATAAAATTTGTCTTTTCTGTAGCCGAGGTTTTTGTGGGACTTAAAGAACGTAATAGTCTTTTAAACTTTAATCAAAAGGCTCTCTAAGCCAAAGTAAAATGAAACCTAATGAAGCTATTTCATAAAGCTAGATTATGAATTCTTGGTACTCCGATTAAAATGAACGTGACTATGAAACGTCGGCTTTATCAGCAGTGTCAGGGATAGCGCTAATTTAATTAATCTCTTTGCTAGCTTCATTATTTAGAACACTATTATAGTTACGATATGATGTAGCCTTTGATTTTCCTAAATCTGTTTAGCCATTGTTCTAGTTATTGATTTAATTAAAAGCTTCATTCTTTTTAGGTGCGGGGCGGCGTCCATGCGTCCAAATTTGATTCGCAATTTCGCAGATAGAAGAAAACTTTACTCATTTTTTCTATGGACCTATAAATCTTCTAGAAAGAGCCTAGACTTCATAAAATGTTGCCGTTATTCTATTTCCTCGCAATAAAACGTCTTCAATCGATATGTCAACAGGAAGGTTCAGCGACGTCGCACTCGATCAAAGCTCAACTATGGCCTGCCGTATTCTGAACTGTGAGTAGAGTAGATAGGTACTACTAAGTCAACAACGGTGACCCCACTGTTAGTCCTTGGTCGAGGTCACCCGAATTACATTTTTAATGAAACTGTGAATAGCCTTGACACTTTACGAGTATACATACTGTTCTAACAAAGTGTAGTTCATGTAAATAGTAATGTGATAATGTAGCATTACTAACTAATGGGCCATTATTTCTGACTTTATTATTCAGGGTAATCGCCGATTTCCTATTTACTTCATGGAAATATTATTAAGACGGGGTTCCATGAACCCTGGCCAGTAATACTTTTAAATTATTTGTTGGAATTGTTTTTCTCAATACTGGTTACTATAAGGAATACAAAGTAATTTTGTTTGTGACCTACATTTTTGGACGAAAAATAATCAGAAAAAATATTAAAAGGCAACTTAATCAAGGATAACACAGTACATACAAGAAGAGCTAATTGGTTCAGAGTGTTAAGGCGAATATAGTGCAGTAAGGAAAGACGGAAGTATAGTAACACGTTTAACCTCTGGTTATGGCGAATATAACTGAATCGATGTCAACGCACCAAGGTCGGCCCATTTGCTACCATATCACGCACGTTAGTGTAACGGTTCGACACTCTTCACTACACTCCCACATCGTAAACCCATTGTTGTCTCTATCGTATCTGACTATACTTGAAGTGGCAAACGTGTCTTTTATCCTGTGAACATGCGGCAACATATTTAGACGTGAATCTGGTAAAGATTAAAGTGTAATAAAAAGGTAAGTAACGCTATTCAAGTAAAGTTTCTTTAAAATTAAACGATACCTAATGTTTCCTAGCATCATAGCCCATAATGTTCCCACTGCTGGGACACAGGTTTAGTGAGAGGAAGTGGGCCGTAAACCACCACGCGTGCCCAGTGCGGGTTGGTAGATGTCACAAGTCTTCGAATTTTCCAGTTTCGTCACGATGTTTTCTTTCATCGTTTTGAGAGCAGTGGTGGATTAAATAATTTATTTATTTATTTATTTATATAACCATTTATGTACACACATATAAACAGACAAGAAGATTAGAACAGAAAAATAGGTACAGAAGTGTTGTTTATTTTTAAAGAAATCTCTTCCAGCATACCTGCGATAGAAGATAAAGAAATCTAGCCTGTCAGTTTTTTTTTTTTTTTTTCTGGGTGGGAAATCATCAAATAACTTCTCCCGCTCTGGGTGGAGCGGGAGGGCGTGTCAGACTTTTACTGACTAAAACCCACCCGTGTTCCCTCAGTTGCCTGTGTGCCAGGGGCGGCGGTATCTCTTTCGAACAACCCGCACCCCCGGCAGGCATCGGCCCTTGCGGGCCCCTCTGTTACTGCTGACATCTCTTTGAGGCGCGCGTGGAACACAACGCGCCGTCGACCCGGGCTTGGTCCTTACCGGACAGCGAGGTACCCATTACTCGCCGTCCGCAAGCCCGTGCCTACGGTGGCCGGGAATCAGCCTGGGATTCCCGACGCCCAGGGCGTCTCCTGCGAAGGCCACGGCTGTGAGGGCGCATGTACTGCATCTCCCTCACGTGCGCCGCCTCCCTCTTTGCGAGCATTACTGCTTCGATGAAGGAGGCGACTGCCAGCCATGCCCTCTCGCTCCGTACCATGGCCTGGACCAGGGTCGGACGCGAGAGATCGCCGCCGCCGATCACCTCCACGAGGACACGGCGTTGCTCCGCCCAAGCTGGGCAGACCTCCACCGTATGCTCCACCGTGTCCTCTGGGCGATCTTCGCAATGGAAACACCCGGGCGTTTCCTCCCGCCCTATCCGAAACAGGAACCTCCCGAAACAGCCATGTCCGGTGAGGACCTGTGTCAGGCGGAAGGTGAGGGCGCCATGCCGCCTCTCAAGCCACTCCTCAAAGAGGGGACTTACCGCCGCAATCGCGGCGTGCCTGTCAGTTTTCGTAACAACGTTACAACACGTAAGTCACGGCCATTATCACTGGGCCAATCTAGTATTTCATATTTCCTAAACTTCTTCAAATATACATTAGTAGATACCTACATTTGTAATTATAAAAATTAGCAATTAAATTATTATAGTCCAGAGTTCAATAATAGAAAGTAACAACTAATAATAAATAAAAATAAGAATAATATTAACTATTCTAACTTAACTAAAACTATTCACAAACTAGAAAATAGCGTCGAAAAATTTAACAGACTCAACACAACTTGACCGACTATACAGAGGGAAATAAAGGAAATAACTTGAAACATCCAAAGTACATAAGCGATGATTGCTAAAGGAACTGCAGACAGCGTGTAATGGGTTTTACGGAAAGTTAGCAAACTGTCAAGTCACAGTGAGTAGATTAAATAAAACTGCGTCTGAAGACGTTTCTCAAGGAGACCGAGGAAGTCACGACATTTATTCACAAACTCATAAAGACTTCGATACTTATACGTAAAATCCCCAAGTTTTCCTTTTCTTGTCCTTTGGGCTCTATCGGTTTTTATACTCAATTACATTTCAGCGAGGCGGTAAATTGGTACCTTTTTTATTGAATAGATTTATTTATAGACCAGTAGCTTTTGTCAGCAGCTTCGCCCGCGTGGAGTTCGGGAATTATTCCACAGGAATGTATTACCGGGATAAAGAGGCCTTTTGTGTTAATTCAGGTTATAATCTGTTTGTCAATATCCGTTCCAAAGGTACAAACTTTCATATTTATAATCATAGTAAGTTCGTGGCTAAATAACAGCAGCTACACGTATTGATTGAAAGTTAAGCTACGCTTGCCGCGGTCGGTTCGTGGATGGGTTACCATCCATAATATAACGAAACTTCTCCTGCTGTTACTAGTTGTCTAGTTGTTATTTGTACATCTTTAACAGTCGTTACGGGTATTCAGAAGCCCGAAAGACTGACAACCGGCTTTACCAAGGACTGTCGTATAACCCAGTAACTGGGTTGAGGCGATAGCTCCATGTTAAATAATAGTATTGCTGCATAACTTTACTACTTTTGTTGAGGTCGGCTACCAGTCTAACCGGGTGCAACTGAATACCAGTATTTTACATGAAAATGGTATCTTTAATGATAAAAGACACTTCGTGCGACTTACTACCGTGACTCGGAGGGCACGACTTCGCTCTAATGGCTCGAGACTCGAGTCGTAACCACCGTCCTTGACTGTTGCATACCATACATAACAAAGACATATGTGAAGAAGGGCCACTCCTGCTGACACTCCCCTACAATACGTTCCAAAGTTATAGGGGTAAATAAATAACCTCGAATCTTCTGGTGAAGAGATTGTTATTTTTATTTTCGTATACAAGCTCAACAAGCTTATCAATGTTTATGTGGGAAGTTGTTTCATTTTCTTTTTCCAACAAAGCAAAGTTGTAATGTTTATCATAATAGGTGTGATTTTGTGCGGATAAAGAAACGGTGATATTGTGAATAAACCAAACGTGTTTATTTATTGATTCTTTTAATATCAAGTCGCAATTGGCGATAAATACAAATGGCTAATGCAGGAAAATACTATACCCAGTATATTGCCTGACTTTTTTGGTGGTACGTCTCAGAAATCCTTCCCTACCCTAAAGGCACATCTTCCTAACCATTACGGCGCCCCCTGCCTATTCCTTGATATGCAATGGTCTCTATAGCAGCATGAAGCATGAGGCTTCAGGGCCAGTGCATGTCCAGGGGTTTATTTAATAAATCGAGTTTGGCCAAACCGCGTTGGGTTGGTGCATTTCATTCATTCATTTATTCATTCATCCATTCATTCATTCATCCATTCATTCATTCATCCATTCATTCTTGCTTGGTTATTTACTAAGAGTGGTTCTTCTGAATCATTTTAACTATGTTATTTAAAAGGAAAGGAAAATTCAGCGACAATAAAAGCATATGATTGACATAAATAAGGGCATGGGTCTTTTAGGTTGACATTAAAAAATAAACATAATACCTACACATGGCACATAATACACGTGCCGGTTATAAACTCCCTTCCGGCGGAAATTCGAACGTATCAATATAACATCATTGTGTTGTTATTGCTATTTCAGAAGTGCCTATTTGATATTAATTATAGTGCAAAAACAAGTTTGTGAAGTGTTCACAAAAATGGAAGAAAGTGGAGACTCCACTTTCTTCCATTTTTGTGACGAGCAGCTTAGCGAACTAATATTTATTACTTACTTTTCTAAGAAGCTTTGCCCGCGTGGTATTCGAAAAGTCCCCTACGTAAACGTACTACCGGGATAAAAAGTATCCGTTGTGTTGTTGGTCCAGGTTATAAACTATCTGTGAGCCAAATTTAATCCAAATCAAGATAGAGTAACAAACATCTAAATATCGAAATATCCAAAAATACAAATTTGCACATGTAGGTATATTATATTAGTAGCATGGCACTTCGGCTCAACCCATTTTTTTCCTACTTAGAGACGTAACTTGTAGCTAACAAGCTACCTCTCTCCAAAATTTCATCAAGAACATTTCAATATAGATTACCCCATACATTTCAAAAATAGCGCGATTAAAATAAATAAATGAACTACATCCGATTCAGTCTAAGAATTTAATTTATATTCTCTTAAAAAACGAACACATAATTTATTTAATCAACACTATTATTTATATTACCCTATAAAACAAAGAGTTGATCGTCCAATTTCATGGAATTAAAAATGCAGGGAGGAAGTAGTAAATCAATCAATAGGTTTACCTCATTAATATGATCTGAAGGTTAGATTATAATTATCTGCTTCATAATAGAAGTCTGTCAGTCAGATTTAGACATGACTGCGAGTGTGGAGAAACAATAACCATACCATACCACTGGTGCTCAAACTGGAGCAGAATGTTTAGCGCTATTTTAGGAAACTGTTAAAAAACTTACCCGACTTCTTGAGAGGAGGCTAAGATTTCTACTGAAGTCCCTTATGCAAATAGGCATGTTATTGCAGAACTGCCGTGCTTTTCTTTCTTATACATAGGTTATTTATAGGATACCTACATGCGATAAATATAATTATAACAAAGATGGTGGGTTAATTTCTCATGGTGCTCACATATTTACAATGTTTGTAAATATGTGAGCACCATGTATCTATCATAAAATTAATTTATCTGTATTGCTTCAATTTCATTCTTTTTACCTATTTTGGTATGGTAAGTTTATTCTGGGTGCATCGTTTTCACACATAATTATATAATGAATGTACTATGTTAAATATTGTACTTAAAACATTTTAAAAGAGTAACGCTGGAATTTTTTACCCATTCTTCTCTATACGAAACTAAATTTTGGAAGGGGCGACTAGAATCAATTCTATTTTTAATGTAAATGTTGACGTTCAAAAATGCCTTTTAAGTGCCTATTTGAAATAAATGCTTTGACTTTAAAATTCTGTGTAGACATGTGTTGTCGGTAAGCCTTTATTTAAATAAATAAACATTAGGAACACCTTCTGAATATTGAATCTAAATCTGGTATATGTTCAGCCAGATGCCTAATTGACTGTGACCCAGCAATTTTATAAACCAAACTAGGCTAAATTATCAAGACCGATCGATATCCTGTCGATAACTGCTAAAAATGACTAGATTAGAGGTTAGCAAAACTAGCCTCCGGTAACTTAGCACTGTGCATGATAGAAAATGTATTTGCTAAAATATAAGGATGAGCACACTAGGTTGTAAGTACTTGTTTTGTTTTTGGGTGGGAAATCATCAAATAACTTCTCCCGCTCTGGGTGGAGCAGGAGGGCATGTCAGACTTTTACTGACTAAAACCCACCCGTGTTCCCTCAGTTGCCTGTGTGCCAGGGACCACGGTATCTCTTTCGAACAACCCGCACGCAGGCATTGGCCCTTACGGGCCCCATCAGTTCGTGTTGACATCTGTTCGAGGCGCGCGTGGAACACAACGCGCCGTCGACCCGGGATTAGTCCTTACCGGACAGCGAGCTACCCAGTACGCACCGTCCGCAAGCCCGCGCCTACGGTGGTCGGGAATCAGCCTGGGATTTCCGACGCCCAGGGCGTCTCCTACGGAGGCTACGGCCGTGAGGGCGCATGTACTGCCTCTCCCACACGTGCGCCGCCTCCCTCTTCGCGAGCATTAATGCTTCGCAAAAGGAGGTGACGGCTACCCATGCACTCTCGCTCCGTACCATGGCCTGGACCAGAGCCGGACGCGAGAGATCGCCGCCGCCGATCGTCGCCACGAGGACACGGTGGTGCTCCGCCCAAGCCGGGCAGACCTCCACCGTATGCTCCACCGTGTCCTCAGAGCGATCTTCGCAATGGAAACACCCGGGCGTTTCCTCCCGCCTTATGCGAAACAGGAACCTCGCGAAACAGCCGTGTCCAGTGAGGACCTGTGTCAGGCGGGTGGAGAGGACGCCATGCCGCCTCTCAAGCCACTCCTCAAAGAGGAGACTTACCGCCGCAATCGTAGCGTGTCCAAGGTTGTACTTGTGAAGTGAACTTTTTATAGGGAGCGCTTATTACCTAAGTTATCATCAAAATAAGTCATCTTCGTAAACTTGGTTTACGTACGTAACAACTTGTGTACGAACCAAAGAAGAAACTTTGAACTTCGCTGAACTACAGTATCTTGCATCTTGTTTGGAAATGAAAAGCAAACACAGTTGTATCTCAGTAAGCCACTCGCAACTTCTAAAAGCCATAAGCATAATTATCCTTTAACGTTCCCAGTGCTGGGACACAGACCATCTCTTGGTGAGAGGGAGTGAGCGTGGTTTGGTAGATGTCACACGTCTACGAATGTTTTGTTCCAGGACATGCCGGTTTCCTCACGATGGTTTCCTTCACCATCTAGGTTTGAACCTACGACCTACAACTCGTAAGCCGCGGCCCCACTGAACCACCACTGTTCTAAATGTCACATGGGTATAGTGTTTGTGTTACCGGCCAAACCCAATTTGAGGCCAAACTGGATTGTCCTTTTTTTTTTTGTTTTTTTGATTACGGGGGGAAATCCTCATGGATGTCCTCCGCCCCGGGGAGGGCGGAGGGGTCTGTCAGACTCTAACTGACTAAAACCACCCCGGTGTTCCGTCTCTCACTTGCACCGGAGATCACGGGAACTAGTGTTCCGCGATCCCCGGCTAGTGCCGGCCCGCCTCTGCGGGCCACCTCGCGATAGCCCCCTAGGAGTGAGGTGTTAAAGTCCCCCCTTACGTCATAGAGAGGCGCGCTTGGAACACTACGCGCCGCCATCTCGGGTCCTAAGAAGTAGGGGGCAAAGGATTTCCCCAGATCCGTTGCCCCTGGACCCATTTAGGGGGGCTGGAAGAGGGCGTTTTCCGCCCTCCGCCCGACGCCCGGTGCGTCTACTGCGGATCGGGTTAGCGGAAGCAATCTCCCGCTCCCTCTCCACAACCTCCTTCTGCGACATGACTGTTTCGCAGAAGGATACCACCGCGTCCCAGGACTCCTCGCTGCCGACCATCGAGTCGACAACGGCCGGCAGCGCACTGCCAACTCCTGAGATGAAGGCACGGCGCGGCTCCTACCAAGCGGCACACTCTGCCAGCGTGTGCCGCGCCGTGTCCTCCCGACAGTAAACTAGATTGCCCTAGGCCAATCAGACTTATCCTACGCGTGATATGTCGCAACCAACTACCTTAATTAGCCGTTTCGTTAACAGGCTTCGGAAGTAGCGCTCGCCGGCCGCTACTGCGGCACCTCTCGCTTCGCTCGCTCGGCTCGTACGCTTTTGGTCACAGTTCTAACCTAACCTAATCTAACCCATTTAATCAGGGTGCCCCGGCTTAATAAACCAGTTTGGCCTAGGACAACTATTTTAGCCTGAAATCAGGTTTGGAGGGTAACATTTGCACTAATAGGCATACAACTTTTATTCAAAACCTTGTCGCTAAGACACTCCTTCCAAGTTTCCCGTGATAGCCATAATGAACCATATACCTCAGCAAATAAAGTTCAGAATTAACATTTCCTGTATATTTCTTTCAAGAATTCTCAGCATGTTCTGTAAGGGTCATGGATAATAAACCTTCAACGCTGCCTTATTATATGAGCTTGGTATTAATATGGACTCAGAATGGCAAATCGATAAGTATCGCTTTAAAATAATGTGAAACAGCACTTTGTGTAATAAACTAATAACGCTTTGATTTTAAATCAATGAGCAGTGTCTGCTAATGACTAGAATTAATGCGATTATCAATCCGACTGCCAAGCCGGGTGCTGATGACCGTACTCTATTTGTAATTAAAACGCACATGTTTAGACAATAAAGTAACTTCTATTAAGTAATAACAGCAGCACGAATCGATCGATCAGGTTAAGCTACGCTTGCCGCGGTGGATGGACCCACGGATGGGTTACCATCTTTATATACCGAGACACCTCCATGCCTTGGAAAGCACGTCAACTCGTTAGTCCTGGCTCTCAATCTTTGACTGTCGTTATTAGTCGTCAGAAGCCCGAAAATCTGCCAACTAATCTTATCAAGAGGTATCGTATTACCCAATAACTGGGTTGTAGAGGTCAGATAGGCAGTTGCTCCATGTAAATTACCGTTAAACCGGGGTTACTTTAATCAATATTGAACTTTGAAGGTTTATATCTCTCGTGGAGGTGATCGGCGGCGGCGATCTCTCGCGTACGACCGTGGTTCAGGCCATGGTACGGAGCGAGAGTGCAGTCGCCTCCTTCAGCGAAATAGTCATGCTCGCAAAGAGGGAGGCGGCACACGTGAGGGAGATGCAGTACATGCGCCCTCACAGCCGTGGCCTTCGCAGGACACGCCCTGGGCGTCGGGAATCCCAGGCTGATTCCCGGCCACCGTAGGCACGGGCTTGATACCGGACGAAAAGAGATACCGTGGCTCCTGGCACACAGGCAACTGAGGGAACACGGGTGGGTTTTAGTCAGTAAAAGTCTGACACGCCCTCCCGCTCCACCCAGAGTGGGAGAAGTTATTTGAATATTTCCCAAAAAAAAAAAAGTTTATATCTCTTAAATTTGTGGTTTTAAAAATGTACAAAAAATGACCAATAATCGTTTTTTTATAACTCTTGATTCCTGTAATAATACGTGAAATAATATTGCTTTATTTCGAGAAAAAAAAAACTGACTGATCAAAGATATACGTAGGATGTAGGGTTACTTTGTTACCCCGTATTTTATTGCGTAATTACAAAGTAACCCCAATATTATAATTGCCAATACAATTTAAAAATCAAAATCTGCCAACAGGAAAAATAATTAAAATTTTTAGTGAAATCCCAGCGTGTCCTTAGGAAAGGATTTCACAGTTCTTCAGTATTGCTAGCCTAGAAAAAAAACCACAATGTTGCTTTTCGTTTTACGCAATTAGCGATTTTATATGAAATGGAAGTTTTGATCAAAGTCATCCCGCGAATCAAAGTAGGGGTTTACGGTACTGGTATTCAAATGCATCCGTTAAGACTGGGATCTGACTCAAGAAATAATTATATTTTCTAAAATATAAAATATTTTCGCAGAGTCAAAATAGAAAATAAGTATAAAAACCACAGAGCACGAAAATTCCTCAGAGGCCCGTACTACAGGCAGTACAGTCAACACTTTCATTACAACCTAAGCTTGGCATCGTTTAGTTGCACTACGCTACGAGCCTACGACACTAATTACAAATAGAAACTGACGGCTTTGACAGTCGTGACAGAAGTTGTGCGCCCAACGCACTTTCTGCACCACGAATTTTACTATTATTGCCGTCTTTAGACGCAGTCAGCACAACGACTCCGTGCTCGCGGATAAGACAATGACACAAATACTCAATACTCAATATCTTTATTGCTTTACCATAATGTGTACTTAGGTGGTAACTATATAATTGAGATCATGACTAAAGAACATCAGAAGTCCGAAAGACAGACTGAACCAGTCTTAACAAGTGGTATGAATTATGATATTGCCCAGTAACTTGCTTGTGGAGGTCAAATAGTTAGTCCGCAATGTAAAAAACTGATAATCAGCTGCATCCGGTCAGACTGGAGGCTAGAACTAGGAAAAGGCTAGGCAGATGATGAATGACTAAAGAACTTATTGAGGACTGACCACATGTCTGTCAGGTTTACTCCTAAGCGCGGACACAGCTTATACCCACTAAATATATATTTTGCTTTCCGCAATGTGAACGTAGGTGGTTGGTTTACAAATATAAATGATCACTGTGGACCTTGAGGGACACGGAAATGTAGGCGAGAGGAAGAGGACTGTAACTAGACAACTCAGTACGGTACAACTATTTTCTTAATATCCCTTGGGAATCATCGCATCCCGAATACAAACGAGCTTTCCTCCCATTTTTAAAGTTAAAAGATTATTAACAAATATAGGTACTTCCAAGTCGAATGAAAGCGTCCGGTCTGCTACAAGTGCATAGGGCAATTGATCAAAATCCGACGACTAACGAAACACGAAGTTTGCCGAGTGACATTAAGAAAATGGTTGAACTGTAGACTAAAAACTAAAACCAACATAGTAGGAACTCACATCGGAAATCCTGCCACCCACCTACGAATTCAGAAAAAAACACTGGATTCATATTTCTATATAACTGCTCCTTTTATATGATGATTGATATGGTACATATGACATACATACAAAACAACCTTTTACGCTTTTTTTGCACAGCGTAGGTACAGTCAGCAACAAGGTGGTTAATATGCTGGCTTTTACATATCATCTTACTGATTCAAAATCTTTCGATAAATTGCTGTCCAGCGCTTTTTGGAATAGCTATAGAGTTAATAATACTCTTTAAATTTTACATGAGTTCAGATTTTTATAAATATCTGAATAGTTTTCAAATTTGAAGTGTTAATCGACTTTTGTTGCCGTTATCGTTTTTTTTCTAATTCACATGTCGAAGGTCAACCTATGAGGCTGTCGGCTGCTTACCCGGACTTGCCTGTGGCTGCCTCAAAAAAATTTAGGCCTTCAGCCGGGCTACCGCTACCTAAAAATGTACAATTAATAAGAATTTCATCGTGCTGAAATTCACATTTAGCAACGTATAATATTAATAGGTGTATACTATAGATACACTATAGATAGGTGATAAATCAATCTGCAAAGTCCCAGTCTAACCGAATGCACCTGAATACCAGTATTTTAAATGGAGTGACTGCCTATCTGACCTCCCCAACCCAGTTATTGGGTAACACGTTACCCCTTGGTAAGACTGGTTGTCAGACTCGCGCTTCTGGCTTCCCGTAACAACTGAAAATGACAGCCGAGACTAACGGCTTAACGTGCTTTCCGAAGCACGGAAAGGTCTCAGTATGCAATAGATGGTCACCCATACATTTGCAGACCGCTTCAAGCCTATTTTTTTTTTTTTTATTACGGGGGGAAATCCTCATGGATGTCCTCCGCCCCGGGGAGGGCGGAGGGGTCTGTCAGACTCTTACTGACTAAAACCACCCCGGTGTTCCGTCTCTCACTTGCACCGGGGATCACGGGAACTAGTGTGACTTCCGCGATCCCCGGAAGACCGCTTCAAGCCTAGCTTAACCGGCGATCGACCCATGCGGCTGTTAGCCTCAAGCCCCTCAAAATATGTTTTTATGTATTAAGCTTCTGCCGTAGCACAAATAATACCAATATGTCTTGTTTTAAAAGCTGTGGTGTCACCCTGTACAAAATTAAACACATAATCCAAGCAACTACCGTCAATCACGTCATGCACGCTACATGGAATGCACGCCACGTAATGTCACATTTTTATATGCAGACGTCATTATTTACACGATAAATGACCTCTATTAATACATGAAGATGATAATCATCTACCGATCTTATACAACTACAGTAATAGAATTAGACAGCCTCGTTTTTCTATTGGTCACAAGCGCTACTGTTAAGATCCTCAGTTCGATAGGCGTGTCGGGCATAGTGTCATTTGATTTTTCCATTTTGAATTTATCAGTCCAGACGTTAAATTTGTTCCCGGTTTTAGGCAATAGGCTCGCCCCCTGTTACATAGAGGCAAAATGTGGTTATACATACCATAAAGGTACACCTCTGCCTTGCCTTTCGACGAATACAGGCGTGATGTTATGTAACAATAATAGGACATAAGTAGATACATTTTTATCTTTTATTAAAAAGAAACCGGTTCTTAATAATTGATTAAAATCTAGCCTATAAGACTAATAAGCAATTTTAATCTAATTTTATTTCATTTATGATGATTATTTTAAAACTTAAAATAGTGTCGATTGTACTTTACACAAGTCCGTTCCACTTTCTTAGAGTCTAATATGATGATATTATAAACACTTTGTTCATATGTTGGTAGATACATTGACACTGTATTAAGGAACACACAATGCGTGTCAGACAGTCGAATGATTTCTTGTCGATGTATCTTTTTTAGGGTAGGCACCCTTAACTATGAAAACATCATCATTTATGCGAACTTCGTAGGTAAAGATATTAGACATAAAACAGTCGCCGTGGAGTTTCTTGCCCGTGCTTCTCCATAAGTAGGACCTACTACGCTTTGGAATGGGCAACTAGCCTCATCTTTCTGTCTTGAAATTTCAAAAGTGTTTGTAATTGGTTTTATAAACGCTTTGCTGCTGGGGAGTTTGTTGCGCCACTTCTTCTTCCCAGCTAAAGCACTAGGAAGTGGTAAATGGCAGGCGTTTTAAGGGACTGTCTTACGTATGTTTTACCGTTCAAAAAGTGCTGACTCTCAGCCTAGTTTGAATAAATTACTTTTGATGTTGATTTAGATTTTTGGTTTCGACTTTTGAGTTCTGTTTGGGGCGCTAGGGAAGCGCCCGTTTATTTCAACCTGTACTGTCCTTCTAAAAAATCGTAGCAATAATTAAAAATGCTTAACATAAATATGGTACCAGTACATATGATTTAATATTATAATTAGAAATTCTTGACTATGTCTGATATAGTTAATGAAATCGCTGGCAGCCCGCAGCTATTTTATAATATCAAAATAATTCCAGAACCTTTTATCAATATGTTAGATTATATTATCGTTCTTTGATCTTATGCCTCTGTACTTATTTAAACAAATACACCGAGACTGCTGTATGCCAAAACCTACACTTTATTTTAGAATTGAATTTCATCATTATCTGCCTAGTCTTTTCCTGTTGGGGTCAGCTTCCAGTCAAACCGGATGCAGCTAAATACCAGTATTTTACATGGAGCGACTGCCTATCTGACCTCCACAACCCGGTTACTGGGTGAGACTGAATTACCGATACCTATTATAATTCAAAATTGATACTATTTTATTACCTCCAGTATACATTTTCCATTACTAAAGAAAATCAAAGCTGAAGTGTCTTTAGGTACACTCTCCCCACCCAAGTCAAACTATTGTTCCTACCCGCGATCGAAACTTATAACTACCCACATTTGTAGCCAATAAATCCGTAACGTGGTAGCTTCCTAATTAATTAGAGGACGTGATTAATACCAGCGGGGAGTACATTCGTTTGACTTTATTACCGTATAACTGCTCTAGAGTAGCTAGCAGTGGGCTTATGTGAATAACTCGTAGTATTGTGGTGAAGTAGAAATGTTTTGGTACAAATTAATTGATTTATTCCGAACTATTTGGGTTAGGCATGTAGGTTAAACGAGGATTATTCGACATAATTACCAATGCAGTGCAGTGAATGATGAAGAATTAACTATACAAATCTATCTGGGTTATAGAGGCCTCGAAACGATCATGTTTACGTGATTGATACACATACAAAATGTGAGTGAAAGGATTGACAATAAACACACTAAACATTGACAATTGCAATTGATCGCTTCGGGGACCCTTACGGTATGCACCAAGTCAAGAAATCCTCTAACTTTAACTAGAGGTTTACTTTAGGCTACCAAACTTTTGGTATTGAAATAAGAATGTAAAACTTTCATTTTCCTCTCAAAAAAGAATGATTAGCTTTAGTATTTTGGTGGAGGAGATATGTCTTTTAAAATTTTCTGAAAAACATTGAATAAAAGTGACTTTGAAAAAAAAAAGAAAAACGAGCTCTCGACAGCTTTATTAACGCCAACTCTTCCAATAAGTCTGTGCCATGTAGGTACCTACACAGAATATCTCACTTCAGCTAAGTCGTCCAATTAAACCTAGTTTCCGGGAAACAAGGGAATAACAAATTACGTTGGAACTCGAGAAAAAATAATGAGGAGTTAAGAAAAAATGGCGAACACAACCACATGGAACATCTAGCCAAGCCATCTAACATCTATTAGCCAAGTTGTACACTTCGAATAAAATATTAAAATGATTTTGAAGTTTAATTTACACCTACATACGATTATATTCAAATGTTGTGTGTAATAATATCTAGTCGAGTAAGTTTACTAGGGCAAATCAAAATGTTTGATTTCGCTTACATAAAAACATTTTTTTTATAGCACCTTCAATTCATATTAATTACAGAGCCGATTTATAGCATAATGTGCATGCTATGAATCGGCTCTCATTCACTTCTGAAATCTATGAAAATATCTGATGAAAAACAAAACAGATACCTCCTTAGGTATTATTATAATGTTCCTCCAGAATGTGACCTTTTAAGCAGGTTACCTTTTGCCTAGCCTACTGAGGTTTTAGCGATAAGATATTTATATTGTACCTCAGTATAAAAAAGTCGAGAAAATAGTGGTTTTGTCGAGTGATGTCGTATATATGTTTTATTCATCGCCGGTTTCAGCAACACGACGATCCCCAGAATCAAAGAGTATTTGTATACGATCATTTCGTTTAATCAACCGAAAAGAACGCGTATTTTACGCCTAGATAATGTTGGTGTCTTGTGAAAAAATATTATACTCTTTACAAAAAAATATCTTGGCAGAAACCATAAATTAGATGCTCAAACTCTCACAAGTTTCCTAAAAAACCTTCTGTTGCCGTTTTTCCGATATTTTTAGTACCCATTACATCTAATTGATGAAGTGACCTTCCATTTCAGCAGCCAATTTATAATTTACTAGTCTCCATTAAGACCATAACGCAGTGTCGACAGTTTGACGGTTGGAAAATGAGGAGTTTAATGAGCCAGGAATTAAAAATTACCTTAAGAAGAAGAACAGAGAAAATCCAGCAAACTGCACACTTTTAGTTTAGCTCACACAAAGTCACACTTCACACAGTTTAGTTCACTTTTATAAAGAGTAGGGTAAAACTTTTTATTTTATTTTACGGTAGCGACGCGACACATTCGCGTAAGAATAGCGCGGCGCTGGGCGGGCGGCACGTCCGCCCTCTGTGGACCGCCGAGTGCTACTGGACTGAAATACTACGGGAACAAACTATAGGAACTATCTACAAATTATCGCGTTTTTCAATGTATGTTTTGTTTCAGAGTATTTGAATACTTCATTAGAGTTGAATGTGAATCTCTCACACAATATATGTCTAGGTACTACATCTACTGTTTTGAAAATATACTACTTACCGATTTGTTTCAGTGGTCACTGAAATGAATTGAAAGGAAATTATTTGTGGATATCGAAAACACTTTACCACGTTATATTTAAAAAAATAAATTAAACTAAAGGGAGTCGACATTTTCTATTATAGCGCCTGAGAAGAAACCCAGTTTAAACTTTAAATTATACAATTTGGTAAGTATAAACTTCGGCGACGAATATTTATAAAAGAAAGAAAGAAATGATCGAACTTTTCTATGAAAATCTATTTGTCATCTTTTTTCTCGATCATCGTACAATAATTAAAGTTTCATCTCACAATAATATCGAATGGCCCTGCCCTCGCCCTGTAATTACTTTATCAACCTTGAACAACCGAATTCGGGTTTTTAACCTTTTTTCTCGGGAAATAAATTCGCATTTTTGGAACGCATATTTTTAGCTTTCTTTTTGTAAGTAACGTCTTATATGCATGACATATATTGACATCCCACGACATTTTTGAAGTTTCCGTAGCGTCGTAATCAATTTTATTTATCCATTATTTTCTGAAGTTTTGTATGGTACTGTAATTTAATTTATAAATGAATATTATCTACATGAGTTTGGTAAGTTGTATTTGTGTCGCCATTAAAATATATCGCGAAGAAACGACGCGGCCACGTCGTCCTGTGAAAATGTGTTAGCGAGAAAATAAATTTGCATTTTTTGCGACAAATTTTACTGGAGAATAAACTCGATGAATAATGTGGACGCGTGGTTAATTAGCTTTAACAAGTGTCTGTGATAAGCGTGAGATAACTTGGTATAAAGTTGGGGTGCGGTATTTTTTTTAACTTTGCCTCAAAAATGTGTTCCAAGTTGTTATTCAAATAGGATGGGGCACAAGCAAAAGTAACCGTTTAGGCCGCAGGAGCATACCAAATGAGTTATTTTACAAGCAAACAATGGTCAGGGTCTCCATGCATGATTTATTTAAATTGTTGTCACCAACAAAGCGGTGGGCCGCAAGGCACGTGCCTGTGTCGTAACACATTGCTGGTGTAATTTGGAACTTTGCATTCTTAAGGCTTCACCTAAAATCTTACTTGGTAAATAGTACGAAACAAGTCGCCTTGGTAATTTCGTAAGCGACTAAGCGTCTGAGTCGATTTTACTACCGTTTTTTATTTTATTTTATGGACCATTACGTACTACGTTTATGTATACGTTTTAAGATTCATTTATAATAATTGTTAGATTTTAGGGAATAGACAGATGCATACTTTATTGTTATTTTAGTTAAGTTAGGTAAGTAAATAGTATCTCCCAAAATGTACGTATCATAAGGAACATTAAGGAACGTTATATGAGATGAGCAGAAATTTTAATAGATCATCATAACTAAACATTGTAGAAATAATTGAGATTGTTATATTTGCATATCTTAAAAGGCAAATTATTCCCTCACGACCCCTTACCGTTCTTATGTATATATGTACTTCATACATACATATTAAAAAACTGAAGAGTGCGATCCTCCACAGAGACGAGCGTATGTAATTACCATAATAACTTCAAAGAACGCTTATAAAAGAACTAAGAGTGTACAAAAGGATAAAATGTTTTTTTAAAACTTTTTTAGTAGTACCTAATTAGTAGTCACAATTCACAAACATCGGTTTAGTCCCATCTCGGCACCTTCCGTCTCGGCAACATGAATTTATTTATCATGCCCACGAAACATTCTCATCAATAAAATCGTATCGATAAATAAATTCATGGGTGTCAAGATGGGACTAAACCCAAACATCAGTTTAGTCCTGGCTCTTGTTGTAGGTTCCTGTATCACAAGAGCCAGCAGGTAATCGTATATTTTTGGTTCTTACATCATAATATAACATCACGCCCGGGTTAGGCAGAGATGTACATCTCACAACCAGTCACCAAAAGAGAAAAGGTATCAGAGTCGTCGGATATAGTTGAAGTTTAGTAAGAAACCGATAGCTGTTTTCGAATGAAATTTAACTTGATAAATAAATTACTGTTTGTTCTCTATTTATTAAATTAAATGTTATTCAAAATCAAAATCCATTTATTCAAACTAGGCAGAGAGTAAGCTGTTTCAAAATCACAGTCAAAATTACATAAGACAGTCCCCAGAACGCCAGGTCTTCACCAGTTCCTAGTGCTTTAATCGAAAACAGCCATCGTTTTCTTCCCAAACTTCAACTATATCCGACGACCCTGGTTATTTATCTCTTTTGGTGACCGTACCTACCTGTAGTGCACCCACATTTGGCCAGTTATCTTTAAATCCCATGTAAAAATGAGCGAGCCTTTTGCAATCAATCGGGCACCAACCCGGACTACAGGCTGCGAAATAAATTAACACATTCATCATCAATTCAGCCGAAAGACGTCCACTGCTGGACATAGGCCTCCTCCAGGCTCCTCCACTTCGACCGGTCTTGTGCTTCCCATATCCATCGGATTCCCGCCGCCTTCACCAGGTGATCGGTCCACCTTGTAGGAGACCTTCCCACTCTACGTCTTCCGGTAGGCAGTAGGCACTCCAGAACCTTTCGGCCCCATCGGCCATCTGTTCTGCAAGCAATGTGCCCTGCCCACTGCCACTTAAGTTTGGCATTTCTTCTGGCTATGTCGGTTACCTTGAGTCTACTGCGGATCTCTTCATTCCTGATTCGATCACATAGGGAAACTCCGAGCATAGCCCTCTCCATTGCCCTTTGGGTGACTTTAAGCCTTCTGATAAGGGGAATTGTGTGTCACAATTAACACTTTATCTGACCTCAATATCAGAATCAAACCCAGGACTTAAGTACTATGCCAAATTAACTTTCAGGTACCGGGAGACAAGAGTAAACAACTCGAGTGATGTTGATGGCAACATCATACCAACTGAGCTGATTGAGAAGGTGGTATGTGCTTCATATACGATGGCATCGCATGGTTTCTCGATGTTATACAAAGGTTTGATAACACACACTAAAAAAAACCTTACAGAAAAGCCAAGATAAACTGACATTTCTTTAATGATAATGATAAATGATAAATGATTTTATTTCTGTAAGTAGGTTTGTACAAACACTTTCACACGTCAATCATATTTTAAAGTAGATGAGGTCGGCGTTTCCTATCTGACTACTCTGAGAAGAAAGGCCGAAACAAACTCAGAGGTCACAGTCTCTTTTAAAGTCCAGACATAATCTTGGTAAGATCATGTGTAGACCATGTGGATCGGTGTCTGAAATGGTCTTTTGAAGAAAGAACCACACAGATTGAGTGGACCTGTCCACTCTGTTTGTGAGACTGTTCCCGTAATGAAAACTCCGCATTGCCATTTAATAAAACTGAAAATCTTAACACTTTTAACACTCCCATTAAAGAAAGAGAAAGTAATTATTTTGAATGTGCACAGAGATTTTAATCAACAAACAAAATAAAGTATTTGAAATATTAAATCCGTTAAAATACGTTTGAATACTAGGCTTAGGTACCTTTTGGTTCACAGCCCGTCCAAAAGATCACGTATCCTGAAACAACTCAGTAACAGTAATTCAAATTCGTGTTTTAATCCCTCTAAACATGGTCCAATTAAATTAGCTAGCGAAACTACAATAAATATGGTTTTCTAAATTCATACTTCCAGTAACTACTCTGCCAGCGATCGTACACCCTAAAAATATCATCAATTTTTGTTTTTTGTTTTATCAAGTATTGGTATCGGCCACCCATCATGTTTGTGGAGTTTTGCTAGATAAATTTATTTTGACCCTAAACATACGAATTAAAGAAAACGTACTACTTTATTTGGTGAATTTTCTTAGACGTCACTGACTGACGGTGTAGGGAAACATCGTGAGATAACCCTGGATTTCCGTCTGAAATCACATCAAATCAAACTCATTCCTTCTCGGAATGAGAAGTGAATTTAGCCCGATGCCTGGCGCATTAAAACAACTTTCGAAGCATAACTTTATAGTCATAACTTTCTGAAAATAGGAAATAAGGAAAAAGGATTTCATTATTAATATTCTTATATTTTTCCTCCAGTCATATGGCGTATGGCGAGACTGAGGACGAGCCCGTCGGGCCCGTCACCGCAGAAGAGGACCAGAGTCGCATTGTGAACAAGGGTGTATAGTCCACACACGATAGAAAAGGATAGTTATAATCTCTTACAGTAAGATAGTGCTCCATACTTTTGGCATATTCTTCTTGTGACACGTTTCAATAAAATAAAATTATTATTAACACACGTAATTTGAATCCCCTTTCAAACGTCGGATTGATTTGAAACTTTTCACACTTATCAAGGGCCGATGACAATTCAATAATTTCATAAATTGGTTCCATAATGCTGGCCAAAAAAAAATTAAAAAAAAAATCACGCTTTTGTAGCTAGCCGAGCTAAAAAAATGATAATAAATAATAGTTTAAAATACTAAAAAGCGTAGGGTGCTTCTTAAGGTATTTTCATAATTAATTAATATCAAGCACTCCACGCTTTTACATTAAAATTATATCATTTATTAAACACTCTATCTTTATTTTTATAGAAATAATTTTCCACTTTAAAAAAACGTCTCTAAAACATGTTTTTTAAACTATTATCTATTTATTTGTTTGCTTCCTATGCCAATGCAGGAGATCGATTACTTACTTGATTACTTTAAGTTTATCATAATATTTTCTATTTGAACGCTCACTTTGCCGACGTAACAACTTGTATACCAAATAAAGCAGAAGAAACTTCGAATTTCGCTGAACTACAGGATCTCGCATCTTGTTTGAAATGAAAGGCAAACACAGATACAATATCTGAGCCACTCGCAACTTCTTAAAGCCATATTCAGGGAAATGGGTTTTGCACTTATAGGCATGCAACTTTTATACTCAATACCTTGTCGCTAAGTCACTCCTTCCAACATTGCTGTGATAGCCAAAACGAACCATATAATACCGCAAATAAAGTCCATAATGAACCAAGTATTGTACTTACCTTTCTTTCAGAAATTCTTAGTATGTTTTGTAAGGGTCGTGGATTATCAACCTTCAGCGCTGCCTTATTATATCAGCTTGGCATTGATATGGACTCAGAATTGCAAATCGATATCGAATGTCGAACAGCACTCTGTGTAATGATGCTCTGATTTTAAATCATTGGCCAGCAGTGTTCTCCTGACTGCTAATGACTAGAATGAATGCGATCATCAATCTGTCTGCCAAGCCGGGGGGTGATGACAATATTGTATTGTTAAGAAAATATGTGATGATGACTTCTAAGTTTTAGAACCACAGAGCATGAAGGTGTCTCGGGGGCTGGTGGCACAGTCAACATTTTCTATACAAACCAAGTGTGTCACCGTTTACTTGCACTACAAAACTAATGACATATGGAAACTCATCATAATCAACCTTTTATATTCCCACTGTTAGTACACAGAACTGGCCTCAGTTTCACACCAATACGAACATTTAAGGCTCATTGAGAGGGAGACACACATACATGTGTTCGAATTTTATAACCGACGAAAAAACGGAGAAGGTTCTCAAGTCGACGCATATATTTTTTTGTTGTATGACCAAACATAACTTTTTACAGAGTAGTCTGATTTTGATAATTCTGTTTTTTATTGGAAAGGGTTTACCCCGAAGTTGGTCCCATATAAATCTGAAAAAAAATCCAACCCTAAGGGTAGGAAAAATCTGTGTGTGAACAATCAATCATCCCCGATTGATTGTTCACACACAGATTTTAATGCCGAGTTGTGTATTACAAAAAGTAATAAAAATTAAGCATGTAGTAATTAGTAGATTAAAGCCACAAAAAAATATAAAATAAAAGTTCAGAAGTCGGTGACTTTGGATATGTTTTTAAATTTTAAGTATGTTATGTTTAAAAACATATCCAAAGTCACCGCCTTCCGAACTTATTTATTAAGGTTAAACAAAAAAGGTTTATTATTTTAAGCTTTTCAGTTTTTTCGGCGGTTAATTTTTTTTTTGTTAATAAGTTTTTATTTTTGTTTTTAGGATATGATGTTTCCCTTCACCGTTTTGAGAGTTTTGGTGATGAAATAATTTACACTAAGTAAAGCACCTGTCTGGGTTCAAACCTACAACCAACAACTCGTAAGTCGCGGCCGCTACCACTGTGGCACCACTGCTCTCACAGTAACCACAAAACGTGACACAACGTGACAAACTTGTGCGCTCAACGCATTTTCTGTGCAACGAATTTTAGTATAGTCTATTCGCGTTAGGAAAATAGTGACTCATCGTTGTCACTCAGCTTAGCCACGCCCCTTGACCAATTAGATCATAGTAAATTAGAAAGTCGTGTTCATTGACCAGTTGATGTGAGCCCTTCCGACATACAATATAATTTGATGATTTGAATTTGATGACTCATTATTTTCTTAACGCGAATAGACTTTAGTACTAAGTACCGTCGTCAGACTTTGTCGACCCGGGCGGCGCTTCCATGATCTTTGATAAGAATCAAGATAAACATATACAATGACTAAAGAAAATATTGCGGACTGACCACATGTGGTTTACTGCCAACATCCCCCTGTCAATAATGGCAATCAAATTTCATATCCTTTTTCCTTAATACGGCGCTTGGCCTACTTGGACGTGCGCCGCGGGAGATCCCAAGATTGAGCCTCTAGTACTGTGGGATTTCACGGGATTCAGTAGGACAGGGATGGTGGTGAACCTTCGGCTAGGGTGCATGAATGACAGAAAATTTCGCGGCTTTTTGACAGATTGAGATGAATAGAGTGCGACCCTGAAAGTAACTATATACCCCTACGGATATTACAACAACAATGATCGTTTTATGAAATCGAAGTACAATAATCTTTCCATTTTCTCTCTTATAATTTTAATCTATATATATCTATTTTAATTATAAGTTTTATTTTTAAGTAAGTAATAAAATAGGCCTGTGATATCCAGCAAAGGAAACATTATAGCCTGATTATGTAGTAAGTAGTTTTTGGTTTAGGTACTTTTTTCGGATATCGTTGTCACGCTTTGGCTTACTATTAATACTAGTGGTCCAAATTAGACCATAATTCATTTACATTTTAAGTTTGGATTACATAGTTAGTCAGTTAGTTAGTTGGTCTTTAATTTGGTTATCTTGTATCTTGTATCTTGTATAGAAATATAGGCTTTTTGCACTTTTTCTCTATATAAAGTTTAATTATGCTAAATTACACACTCCTCCGTCCGCGTAATATTCGTAAAAACAGGTCAAAGTTTTTGCCCATAGAAAGGCACGCAGATGCAAAAATGTTCGCCATCCCAGAGATAGGACATCCAAACGGCCACTTTGGCATCACGCCAGACCGATCTGTCAAACAGTAGATGCACTGTTCCCATTCATTAATAGAGACAAAGTATTTTAGTTTCCGTGGCACGAGAATTCACGAGTCACTGTGTCATGTTATGTGAAGTGGGCGAGTTATTGCAGCGGTGTAATAGTCCTCCAGACCGAATTTCGGCCATGCGGCGAATCTCAGCGACACTAGCCATCGACGCGAGAGATATTATACCGCACAAATGTTTGCGTACACATAGGTGCAGAGTGCACCTCTTCCGTCACTCCCATAGACCAATAAGACGACAATCCGACCGGAGAGAGCGATCTCTCTATCCACAGGGCCAACGGCTTAACGTTTTTATCGAGGCACGGGGGTGATATAATACAACCAACTTCAAAACTCCGGGCTGTTACTGAGAAATTCGTGATAGTAAAATCTAATAACACTTTGCCCGACAGGGAATCGAATCTAGAACCCCGCGCTCAGCAGTCGCCCTTGCGACCACGAGACCAACAGAACAGTTGCAGAGTGACGGTATAATATGACGCTAAAAAGCTCTCAAGCGACCCGAAGAAGGACGATAGACGGTAGTGAAAAAGCCACGTGTAACAATGCACACGAAATAAAAAAGACATTATCCTCTGCCTGGAGCAGTCAGGTAAAAGGACCGCACCATTTAAGAGTGCTTTAAATTCACCGGAATCCTTACCCTTTAAACATGAACACAGCAGTGCTGTTTGGCAGCAGAAATAGGTTCTATCAGATGTTGTCTAGTGCAACTCATGGCACTACCCACTAAGAAAGAAAAAAAAAAGATTTATTTGCGCTAAGTATGACCCAAACAAAATAATCTAATGACTTTATTTTTACTTTAGCTTTAGAGATTTTCTATGGGTAGCCGTCACCCCCTTTTACGAACCAGTAATGCTCGCGAAGAGGGAGGCGGCGCACGTGAGGGAGAGGCAGTATACGCGCCCTCACGGCCCTAGTCGCGGCAGGAGACGCCCTGGGCGTCGGGAATCCCAGGCTGATTCCCGGCCACCGTAGGCACGGGCTTGCGGATGGCGAGTAATGGGTAGCTCACTATCCGGTAAGGACCAAGCCCGGGTCGACGGCGCGTTGTGTTCCACGCGCACCTCAAAGAGATGTCAGCAACAACTGATGGGGCCCGCAAGGGCCGATGCCAGGGGTGCGGGTTGTTCGAAAGAGATACCGTGGCCCCTGGCACACAGGCAACTGAGGGAACACGGGTGGGTTTTAGTCAGTAAAAGTCTGACAAGCCCTCCTGCTCCACCCAGAGCGGGAGAAATTATTTGATTATTTCCCGCCCTCAAAAAAACCCACTAAGAAAGAAAAAAAAAAATATTTGCGCTAAGTATGACGCAAACAAAATAATCTAATAACTCTGTTTTTACTTATAGCCTTAGAGATTTTATTAGAACTAACTCACTGGAAAAGTCATTCAGTGAGGGACCCCCTAACAACCGATACAGAACGTGTCAGGATGCTCCCAACAGACATTTGTAAGAATCTATCGTATCAAAAGTTACTAACTATACAACCCAGAATCAAATCCCAATAGAAAATTATCAATTGCCAAGGAAAATCGTGCTTACCAGGGAAAGCCTAAGCAATTCCCCAAGGTTCTCACCTAGATCTGACCAGTGTGGGAAGTTTAGTGTGGTCACTATATTCCCACTATACAAAAGTAATGAAAAAAGTTATACGTGGCCACATACATGAAAAACATGTTAACAGTGTTATTTTCAATCGGCTAGCTCAACTTCGCAGAGTCGATGGCTATCGATATCTAACACGATTATTAAATAAAAAAGAAATTAATTTCATGATTTTGAAAAAAGGAGGTTATGTCGACTTGAGAACCTGCTCCTTTTTTGAACGGTTAAAAAGTTTCGCTAATTAGTGTAATTTAATCTTAGAAGTACAAAATAATAATAAATTTTGTCTTATTTTTATTATTGACTAGCTTTTGCCAGCGGCTTCGCCCGAGTGGAGGTCGAAAACTATCCCACGGGAACGTAGTACCGGGATAAAAAGTATCCTATGTGTTATTTCAGGATACAAACCACCTGTGCGTCAAATTTCATTCAAATCCGTTCAGCTGTTTTTGCGTGAAAGAGTTACAGACATCCATCCATACATACATCCATACTCACAAACTTTCACATTTATAATATTAGTAGGATGTTTGGACTTTAAAAGAGGCCATGACCTCTGAGTTTGTTTGGGCATTTCTTCTCAGGGATCTGTCAGCTAGGAAATGCCAGCGCTATTTAGTTTTTAAATATCGACCAACACAATTTTGACGTGTAAAAGTGTCTTAAGATCTACTTACAGAATTCACATACCCAGATAAGTGGTACATTTAATTTTATACAAATGAATTCATTCAAATCCGTTCAGCCGTTTTTGCGTGAGAGAGTAACAAACATCCATACATAGATCCATACTCACAAACTTAGACATTTATAATATTACTAGCTTTTGCCAGCAGCTTCGCCCGCGTGGAGGTTGGTGTATTATACAATTATAAACCTTCCTCTTGAATCACTCTATCTATTAAAAAACCTGCATCAAAATCCGTTGCGTAGTTTTAAAGATTTAAGCATAGATAGGGATATAGGGACAGAGAAAGCGACTTTGTTTTATACTATGTAGTGATATATAGTAGGAAGTAGGGTGAATACCCCTTATTAACAACACATTATACAATTAATACATCAAATTAAACAAATAATCCAAAATTCAATGTACGTACAACACAACTACCCGCCTCGATGAAAACATAATATTTTTAGTAATAAATTCAGGAATAACAACACAACCCGCGATGAGGGCGGGAACATTCATAATTAATACATGAAATGATAAATCACCAACATCTTAGAATAGCCTGAAAACTCCTTAACACAAAGAACAATTCAGTAAATAGTAACGAACTTCAACATTATCTAAATCGTAAATAAACATTGTCCCTTTCATCTATATTAATATTATATCTATACTTATCTGTACTAATAATAAAGCTGAAGAGTTTGTTTGTTTGTTTGCTTGAACGCGCTAATGTTAGGAACTACTGTTTCGAATTGGAATATTGTTTTAGTGTTGGATAGCCCATTTATCAAGGAAGGCTATAGGCTATATAACATCACGCTAAGTCCCTCAGGAGTCGAGCAAAGAGAAAAAAAATCACGAAAACAAAGTACTCGCACGAGCACGCGAGTCGAGCGACGGGGTGGGTCGGGGAGCAAGAAATTTGACGCGAAGTCGCGGGCAGAAGCTAGTACTGTATAAATACTGAAATGATTTACTTTACATAGTTGGCAGTATTTAGACAATAAACATGTTTCTTTACAACAAAGCTGATTGTGGGCCTGCCAAAACTTATGAAAGGACCTACAGGATGGAGGAAACTTACCTTGATATGATATGAAAAGACGGCTGAAATATGGGTTCATCAGAGGCTCGAATATCTTGTGGGTACACACATAATACTGTCCCAAGTATGTGTCTACTTATAAATAGACATTCTATCATCCATACTTCCATACTATAACAAATGCTAAAGTAATTCGTTCAACAAAGTTTCTGTCTGTTACGTTTTCACGCCTATACTACTGAACCGATCGTTTTGAATAACAGTAACCTAGGACCTGGAGAAGGACTGAGACTATTTGAGCAACATAAATTAATTAGGATATATCTAAACTAGCTTTTGCCAGCGGCTTCGCTCGCGTGACGCTTGGAAATTATCCCACGGGAACGTACTACCGGGATGAAAAGTATCCTATGTGTATCCAGGTTATAAACTATCTGTGTGCCAATTCTTATTCAAATCCGTTCAGTTTTTTTTTGGGTGATTGAATAACAAACATGTAAACATACAAACTTCCACATTTATAATCTATACATCTATACACATATGAATAAAATTGGAGTGTCTGTTTGTAATATTAAAATAACCGCTTTTTGCAACATGCATATGAATATGTATACGGTACATATACCAAAATAACGTTTTTTACCATTTTTGTCTGTCTGTCGGTCTGTCTGTCTGTTTGTTCCCGCTAATCTCTGAAATGGCTGGACCGTTTTCGACGGGACTTTCACTGGCAGGTTGCTGATGTAATAAGGAGTAACTTAGGCTACTTTTATTTTAGAATTTTTATTTGTTTTTATTGATATATAAATAATAGTAAAAAAACTATTCCGCGCGCACGAAGTCCCGGGCACAGCAAGTATTATATACAACATGTAACATAATTAACGCAAGTCCTCATACACCTCAATTAGAGTATTGAGTTAAAAGCATAAAACAATGATCAAAACTTTTTTGTTAAAGCTTACTGTTATTATTAAGAAAAACGTATTGACCCTAACAATACTTTACGCATTTAAAATTGACCCTTATTGCCTTGATATAAGATTGAATTTTCTTTGGCTCAATGGGCGGTAGGCATGGCAAAATACATTATTTTTGTAAAAAATAGCTATGTTAAAAGTTACATAAATCGATTCAGTACTCAATTAGGGACAAACTAATTTCAGGTCTTGCGTATATTCTGTTACACCTTGTATAGTAGGATAGTAGTATGACTCAGGCAAGTCGTTCAATTTTTCATGGACACGACAAAGTGTCTTGTTTGTGACCTTGCCCCACACTATGACCACAGAACTTTATTGATCATATTGAGTGGATTAAAACCACTTAACCATATAAATCAGGTACTCATACAAATCAGGTACTTTAGCTAACCAATATCCTCTGTAACTCCAGAACGGCGTCTATCAAATAACAAGCGACGTTACTTTCCGTCATTAGCTATAGTATCTACCTATCATCATCCATTTAAAGTATGTAGTTGCTGCCTGACTTGGCTGGGGAGCAGTGGTGGCCCAGTGGAATCGGACATGACTTACGTAGGTAGGTTCAAACCCTGACCGGTGCTTTACTTTGTGTAAATAATTACATCACCAGTGCGCTCAAAACGGTGAAGGAAAACATCGTGAGGAAACCGGCATGTCCTTGAACTAGACATCCGTGATTATGGCCCACACCCTCTCAACAAGAGGAGGCCTGTCTTAAGATCACGAGGACCATCGTGACCCTTATTTTATTTCACTGCTTTTGAACCTTGGAAGCTGTTCCTAGTCTAATTGTCCACCTCAAAAAACTTGGTGTAAGTGAACTTATAACTAAAAACTTTTTTCAAAAAAATAAACAACCGACTTCCAAAAAAACACTAAAAAGTGAAAAATAACTTTAATTTCGGAAGTCGGTGACTTTGGATATGTATTTTAATTTTTTGTCACCGCCTTCCGTAACTAAAGTTATTTTTCACTTTTTAGTGTTTTTTTGGAAGTCGGTTGTTTATTTTTTTGAAAAAAGTTTTTTATTTTTCACTTTTTAGTAGTTCACATGTGCTTACCCCTTCACAGCGTACCGGCGTGATGTTATGTTATTAACTGGCGTAAACAATTGACAGACATGAGATTTCAGTAATCCCTGTCCATTTGCTATCATTTATTGAGGAGTTCCGTTGCCTATCTCCGAAGTTCTTCATCAGGTCTTCACCAAATTGAAATGGAACCACTCCGAGAAAGTACTCTTCCAAAAACTACACAAATTGCTTCAAGTGTGCCTATAAAATTTGAAGAGTTCTCTCTATTTCTCCAGGATCCCATCATCAGATCCTGACTTGATGATCATGGGACCACCTGGGAAGTATACCCTTTCAAACAAAAAAAATATATCCAAATCGGTCCAGCCATCTTCGAGTAATCGGGGAACATACATAAAAAAAAATAAAAAAAAAGGTTCCGACGAATTGAGAACCTCCTCCTTTTGGAAGTCGGTTAAAAATACATAGTCCTCAAGTATCGCACAGTGTGTGCACATCTCCAAGACAATGTTTGTTGTTAATAAACTAGTTTATAGTTTGTGGCCACATGTTGCTAACGATCCCTAGCGAACGACTAGTTTATTTGCCTTTCTTGATGGACTTGAAAAACTTCTAAATCATAGATATTTTATTTCTCATAACGCTTGCCAAATCTTCCTTTGAAGTGGTTATTTTCGGCTCCATCTTTATTTACAACGAAGTTTATTATTGTACGCACTTGAAACTGAAAAGTTTTGAATCTCTTGTTTTGTGAAATATCTTCTTTACAAGGAGTTTCTTTGTAGTGGTTGTTTAATTTGTAAAACTGAGGAAAGCAATCAAATTATTTGCTCAAAAATAACCGTTATCGTCTGTGTAAATTTGGCAAACCTGGCCATTGGGTGTTTTATTTAAATATTTTGTTATGAGCCTTTTCTTTTCTTCAATAGATACCGTTACTCTATATTTTGTTGCAATATAATCATCCCAATTTATTCGGGGTTATTGCAGAACATAAATCAGTCATCAGCTCAGAATTTACCCCTTTGTGGTCACATCATCTTCCCTATCACAATCCATACATAGTTTTTACTCTAGTTTCTAATCATGAAGTCATCCACATTCATACTAAAAACATACCTAGGAGTATCGTATTTCCCAGTAACTGGGTTGTGGAGGTCAGATAGGCAGTCGCTCCATGTAAAATACTGGTAACTGCTTCCGATTAGACTGGAAGCCGACCCCAAAACAGTTGGGAAATGCTAGGCACATGGTGATTCATACCTAAAACTTCCTTCACGAATACTCTCATTGAAATATAAAACCTACAATATTTATTACAACAACCTGCAACTATGACAATACGAATGTTTCCCATGTTGATTGGCAAAGTCACGAATCGGAAACATTCTTTTAAAGAACCATGACTTCGTTGTTTCACCCCAATTAGATTATCTACGAAAAAAGGGTCAAGGCCCAAGAAAACGTTAACGTTTCTATTGCAAAAGTGAAGCTTTATGTAAATTAGAGGTTTTGATCACATACATAAACATCACGCCTGTTTTCTCCGATGAAGGCTTGGGCAGATGTTATGTTTAAGTCCCATGTAGTAGGGAGACGTCGCACAGTGGGCCCATACTGAAAATTAGTGGACTTAGGCAACAAAGTTACCATATCGATGCGATTTTTTTTTATATGACGTGTTATAATATTCCTGACAACTTTTATTCTTATAAAATTTCTTCTAAACTTGATAGTTTGTCTTGAAAAAAATTTATTAGATTTTTTTGTATGGAGCGAATCACGTTTAATTTTTTTTCTTCAATTGTACTAATATGTTGGGTGTGTGGCGTGAGTATATGATAGCTAAGGTCATTCTCTATCCACGAAAAAAAAATCAGCGCCGGCCATCTGCGGCAGCGCGAGTAATCATTCGGTAAAAAAATAATAATTTGGAAGAATTTTTTTGTCATTTAAAATAAATTCAAAGCATATTTTTTGTCTCATTTGGCTGTTTTCACCTTCTTTTTAGTTAAATAAATAGTTTTAATAGCGCATACGTACTTAGAACTAGTAATTCTGGTAGAGATTTAGTTATTATTGCATGTTATCGGTACAAATGAGTCATCAATCACAATGCAGGTGCTCTGCATTGTGATTGATGACTCATTTGTTTGTGCGCGCATAACTAATGAGTCATCGAAAAATGCTCGTCTCTGATTGGCTGTGTTATTTTTTAACTGCACGTTATCTATTGTTGAATAAATATATCGTAATGTTTCAGGTTATACTAATTTTGTTAATGATAGGTGAAATAATTTAAATTTGTACGGGCAAGTCGTTGATAATTATCTACATAATCAACTGTATGTATATTATTATAGTATAAGTTATCGTACGTATGATCAATATGAAACGGTGAAGTAATTGTAGCCCTGAAAAGGGCTGTTTGTCATATTCCTAACCCTGATGGGCTTTTGTGGGAATAATTTAGAGCCGGATCACATTATTTTTTGTTCCAGAAGTGCTAGTGGGTCCGGCAAATTTTCGGACTCTGCTATGAGGCATTCTTCTTCCTCCATAATTTCACTGTCACAGGGAGGCTCAGTAGTCTGTAACAACTGAGTTGCTTCAGGCAACAACTCATTATGAACCTGTTTCATTATTTTAGGCCTTATGTAGGATATGTGGGGATCAGAGCTTATTAGAAGTCCATGGAGGATGTCTTCGTTTGTTGCTATTCTCCCCGTTTTCCAAGTGTGCCTCTCCCTGACGTTTCTGAAGTCCTTATTACGGGCTTCCGAAGCTTCTTCAGATAAGGTACCTAAAACGAATAAGTACATACATTTTAATTTCAAAACGCAATCGAGTCAAACTATATTTATTTTTTACTTACCGATTGGCAAAACACCAAAGTGGTTACAGATGTCTGCACCGTGCATTAGAAGTTTATGTACACTAACTGGCATGTAGTACCACGAATAGTGTTGCACGTACACATCAGCTGTTTCTCTACAGTATCTTCTAAATTTTTCACAGTCAATGTTTTTGCCTGATGATATGGCTTGTAGAATAACGGAAAATCTGAAAATCAGATTTTCGTCAATTCCCGTTATTCTGGAAGATCTTTTGTAATCTTGGAAAAAGCGCCTCGCTGTATTCCCGTCGTTTGTAGTTCCAAAACCCTAAAATGGGAAAACAATACTGTAATATACAATACATAGAGATATAATTCACAAACAACATAAAGAGAGCGAAAATTAAATACATACCTGTTTGACTATATCAATCAGCATTCCAGTTTGCTCACGAAACTCTTGCTGTGTGGAATTTTTTTAGCTTGTTTCAAAGCCTTATGTTCGCCGCGAGCAGTCCATCGTTGAAAATCCAGATTATAAGATATATGGAGAAGACATTCCATACACCGAATCTTCATATGCAGTGAAGAAATTCCTTGTTTGTAAATTTCTTCACGAAGTGGTTTAGAAGTCAAAGCGTCTAAATTATTCATCTCACTCGGTTTTGCCAAGCAAATGGGACACGTTGCATATGATGGTACTCCAGCAATAATATTGGCCACTTTTCCATCAATCATGGTCATATGCAATTCATGTGATACAATAATATTTCCACACTGTGTAGATATTCGTTCATCAATTTGTTTTTTCATCTCAGACTCTTCAGACTTTATAAAGTCAGCTGTCTCCGAAGTGAAAGTGAACTTCACTGGTTGACAGTACAGAGTTGAACAAGGTGTGGGGTTCTCCCAAACTAGATTTTCATTCCCAGATGATGGCCTAGTAGACACTAGCCGAAGAGGGACGAACCTTATCATGACTACTGATGAATCATCGAACTCTGTAGCTGTGTTTGACGTTTTCTGTTTATAGTTACTCTGCGACGTAGAACCATCAAGTCCCCATTTCCAGGTCAACTTGAGTTCTTCATTTTGAGACCTATCAACAGTATTTATATCAAGTAATATCCTCTCCACAGTGTGGTCCAATAGCGCTTGCAATTTAATGTGAGCTCCGTTTTTGGTAATCTCCATACTCTCTTGTGGTGGGTAACATCTTTTCTTGGCATTTACAAGCTTTGGATAAGATGGAAAGGCAGCACAGTTTTCTTCTTTCAGAAATTGTCGAAGAGCTAAGTACTTCCATTTCGAGAGCGCAACTGATGTATAAAGAGCTAAACACTTATCTTCAGAGACAGTACTTAAGCTCTGCTTTTTGAATAGTCTCTCTTCTACTTCGGATAGCGCATCTGGATTACTGGAAAGGTATTCGACCACTTTTGCCAGATTCGTTTTGCCGTTGTCTTTCAATTTTGTTATGTACCAGTGCTGCAACTCTTCCTCGGAATTTTCTTCTACTATGGAAGTAGAACGTCTTTTCTTTTGCTTATTACTTAACTCTTCAGACGGTTTTCTGTGCTCCTTTTCTGTAGATGTTCCCGCTTCCGCAGTACATACTGCAAGAGTAGGAACATGGCAATCTATATCCACAAGCTCAGATAAGGCTGCGTCCGAAAAGACCATCACACTTCTCAGATCAACACTGTCACAAACAGGCCAGTTGATGTTTTTTTCCAACCACTTGCTATTAATTACACGATTCATAAAAGTTTTTTGATTTCTACTTGACTCTATCCACTTTTTATTTAAATTTACACAAAAAAGTCGACAGAACTCCTTGATTCGGTTCTTGTCTTCTTCAGAAACTTCGGTAGTCAAGATAGAAATGATACTTTCATACAGAAACATATGATTTTTCAGATCACCGCCACTTCTTAATTTCACAAAAAGATCTAGGTTGGTACAAAATCCAGCCATAGTTCTAATGTAAATATAAAAATACAAGTATTTCACTGTGTTCACAAACAAGCGACACGAGCGAAACTAGATGGACTCCGGTGGCCGTCTCTGCGCCCCCGCAGGGGGCGCGAGGAATCGGTTTCGGGGCTTTGGGCCCCATGACCGAGGGGTAGTTCTCTCGGTCCCCAAAATAGGGACCCGTCTTGGGGTTTTCCCCCCCTCTCCCTTGGGAGGGGGTGGGAGTGCTCTTCGCACACCTACTCGCCTAGGGGGTTTGCCTCCCCCTGGCGTTTGTGGTGTGTTTTTGGGGTGTGACTGTAGGAGCGCCCTATTTGCTTCTCGGCGCCCGTGCGACCGGGCCCCTGCCGGGTGAGATCCCTAGTTCCCTAGGGAAGGCCCAGCAAAGGCCGATCGAGCAACAGGGCGTCGGTTTTATTTGGCGCTCGCCTACAGTGAGTGCTTTCCCCGTTCCCAGCGACGCAACCAGGTCTAGCCAGTGACGTCGCAGGTTGCGGGGCGTAGTGTTGTGCCAAGCGACTTGTATTTGTGTGTGCGTCGCTCGTGTGGTTATCCTGTGTTTTATGCGAGTGTGGAGTGGTGTGTGTGTGTGAGCCGTGTTTGTGGCGCCTATATTAACCTAGGCGCCCCGCGCGTGGCGAATGTCGAGTAGGGAGTGTAGAGTCTATTGTTCGAGAAAGTCGCGTGTAACTGGTGTGCAACTTACCCGGGCGTTGAGTCCGGTGGCGCGACGTCTGCGATGAGGTCGCGCGGGAAGCGCTTGTAGTCGGGAGGCCGCGCGTGCCAGGGTGCAATGTCCCTGATGTGGTGGTGCTCGGAGGTTTCAGCACGCGCGAACATCCCCTTTGCCAGTCTTATGGCGAAGTCGTCGATACTCTCGACACGCAGATCCCTGTGGATCACGTCGTTCCTCACGTACCGAGGAGCTTTGACTATTTGACGCAGCGTGTAGTTCTGCTGCGTCCGGAGCTTCTTCCTGTGCTGCTCGGCCGTGAGGGCGAGCCAAGCTGGGGCGGCGTAGGTGAGCTGCGGTCGCACATAGGTCTTGTAGATACCCAGCTTGACTCGCGTGGAGAGGCGTGACGAGAGCACCGGGCGAAGTAGGTGGCGAGTGACCTTGACCCGCGCTACCGTGTCGCAGACGTGCGGGCCCATGGAGAGCCGATTGTCAAGTGTGACCCCCAGATACTTGGCGGTCTTGGTCCACTTGACCTCGGTCCCCATGAGCTCAAGGCTCGGTGGGAACATCCGGCCGCGTGCCGTGACGATGATCGCCTGCGTTTTACCTGCGTTCACCGACAGTCTCCACTTGCTGAGCCAGTCGGGAAGGTCGTCCAGTGCGCGCTGCATTTTGATGGCCGCGTGATCGGCCGATAGTGAAGTGGTGATGTACGCGGCGTCATCAGCGTACAGTGCAAGCTTCGCTGTGTTCGTGGCGGGTATGTCGTCGGTGTACACAGAGTCTAACGCAGGCGAGACACAGCTCCCCTGCGGCACCCCCGCAGTGACGGGGCGTGCGCTAGAGAGCTCGTTCTCCACCGAGACCTTGATTTTCCTGTCCTGGAGGAAGGAGGAGACCACCTTTATCAGGCGACGGGGCGCTGTGGTGAGCGAGAGTTTGTAAAGTAGTCCGGCGTGCCAGACCCGGTCGAAAGCCTTTTCCATGTCGAGGAATACTGCTGCAGCGTATTCCCTCCTATTTACGGCTGCCGCGAGGAGGTGCAGTACCCTCGACAACTGGAGCGTCGTGCTGTGCTCGGCCCGGAATCCGAACTGTTCCGGGCGCGGAGTGATGTGAGGCGTCAGGTGCCGCAGCAGGAGCGTTTCAAACACCTTGGAGGTGGTGGGCAGGAGTGTGATCGGCCGGTAGCTTTCCGGCTTCAGGATATTCTTCCCGGGCTTGGGCAACATGATAACCTTCCCCATTTTCCAGCAGGAGGGGAAGGCCCCGGTGCGGAGTATGCCGTTATACAGGCGAGTCAGTGCTGCCACCGTTTTGGGTGGCAAGTGTCGAAGTGCGGTGTTCGTAATTCCATCCGCACCGGGTGCTTTTTTGATTTTAAGCTTTCTTATTGCCCCCTGGACTTGGCCCGGGGAGAAGAAGATGGGGTCTTCGTCGTGGGCTACCGGCGTCTTGAAGTACTCTCCAAGGTGTTGCTCGACTGCTGCCACATGATCGTGAGCGTCCGTTGGGTTAGGAGTGAATTGACGCTCCAGGTGGTTGGCAAATATTTCGGCCCGGTCGGCCGCCGCGTAACGAAGCGCCCCGTCGCTGTTTAGTAGCGGGCGTACCGGGGCTGGGGTGTTCTTTAGACGTCGGCATATCCTGTGTACCGACGTCCAGTCGCTGTCCGCTGAGTCTAGTTGTCTCTCCCAGCCCTCGGTGGAGTGTGCTTGCAGCTCGACCTTCACCTTGTCCGTGATTCGGTTGAGCTGGGTTTTGACTGTGGGGCATCTTGTTTGTTGCCACCACTTGCGTAGTCGCCTTTTGTCGGCGATCATGTTGGCAATGTGTGCGGGAATCGCTTGGTAGCGACCCTGGGGTGCGGTTGATGAGCATGTCGCCGCCTGTAAGGCGTCTTGTATGCAAGTGGTGAGCCCCACGGCCAGCTCGTTCACCTCTGTGACGTTGGTGACAGGCCGAGTCGGTGTGGTGGTCTCCATCCTGTCCCTGAAAATTGTCCAGTCTAGATGGACTTAATGAATGTCTTTATATTTATAGTTAGTGTTAATTACTCAAGTAGTGGACATAACAGTGAGTGAAAATTATTCAGCCAATCAGAGACGAGCATTTTTCGATGACTCATTAGTTATGCGCTTAGCCGAGTGCACAAACAAATGAGTCATCAATCACAATGCAGGTGCTACCGATAACATGCAATAATAACTAAATCTCTACCAGAATTACTAGTTATAAGTACGTATGCGCTATTAAAACTATTTATTTAACTAAAAAGAAGGTGAAAACAGCCAAATGAGACAAAAAATATGCTTTGAATTTATTTTAAATGACAAAAAAATTCTTCCAAATCATTTTTTTTTTACCGAATGATTACTCGCGCTGCCGCAGATGGCCGGCGCTGATTTTTTTTTCATGGATAGAGCCTACCTATAATATACTCACGCCACACACTCAACATATTAGTACAATTGAAGAAAAAAAATTAAACGTGATTCGCTCCATACAAAAAAATCTAATTAATTTTTTTCAAGACAAACTATCAACTTTAGAAGAAATTTTATAAGAATAAAAATTGTCAGGAATAATATAACACGTCATATAAAAAAAAATCGCATCGATATAGGAACTTTGTTGCCTAAGTCCACTAATTTTCAGTATGGGCCCACTGTGCGTCGGTCCACAGGCATGGCTCACCTCCTTCCTATCTTGCACCGCATGGCCTGTCACCTGCACACGTGAGGACCTAATAACTCCATTAGCGAACTGTATTCTCGTTGGTGAATTTTGGACAATACTAATTTAGAAAATTATACATTTGCATCCATTTATCCATGTCGTGTTATTTTTGCTATTGACACGCTAAAAAGATACATCAAAATATTTGTAGGTCGACTTTATATAAGACTAGCTCTGACCACGCATCAGATCTAGGTTTTACTATAAATTCCGAAAGGGTTAGGTACAGGTGTAGGACCTATAATACACCCACATTTAATCAGTTATGTTCAAATCCCATACAATAGAGGGTGACCCGTTTGCTATCAACGTGCAAATCCAGACTCAAAGTCAAAGTATTTATTTCACATAGGCACAAAAAAAGGCACTTTTGAACGTAATATATAAGCAATAATGTTAAAATATAATTGATTCTAGTCGCCCCTTCCACAGGGTAGCTTCGTATGGAGAAGAATGGGCAAGAAACTCCACCGCTAGGTACTCTTTTTAAAAATGTTTTACAATATTTGCTTGCACCACTACATATTATTAAAAAGTCCCACGCTGTGTCTGTCAGTTCGTGATAAACTAAAAACTATTGAACGGATTGTCATGCGGTTTTCACCAAAAGACGAAGTGATTCATGAGGAAGGTTTAAGTGTATAATTTGTTAAGTTTTCGTGTAAATTAGTTAACGCAGGCGAAGCCGCTGGCAAAGATTGGTAATTATATCATAATGTTATGTGAAAACTCCTGGTTGATACTTAAAAAGTATGAATGAATGAATGAAATGCACCGATACCAGCATGGCTTGACCAGACTCGATTAATCGATTGAACCCCAAGATTTGCACTAGCCCCTAGAGCTTCATGCTTCATGGTGTTACAGAGGCCATTGCATATAAAGAAGTAGACCGGGAGCGCGGTAATGGTCATGTAAACGTGGCCTTAGGACAGGAAAGGCTTGCGAGCCTACCGAATATGCATCCTTTTTTTTTTGAGCGTGGGAAATCATCAAATGACTTCTCCCGCTCTGGGTGGAGCAGGAGGGCGTGTTAGACTTTTACTGACTAAAACCCACCCACGTAGTGCCGCTTGAAGCGGGAACACGGAAACGCGCAAGCCATCCGCGAACCCACCGCGGCTGTCCGTCACCGGACCCTCCTCGGAGTCCAATAACCCCTACCACCGGTGCACCAGGACACATGGCACGCCGTGATCACCCCAGGAACCAAATAGCATAAGGGCCCCAAACGACCCCGTGTCTGGCACCCTTGGTCCCCCTGCGACGGGTCAGCACAGTGGCCCCGCCGCCTACCACTTTTCGGCCGCAGGGGATAGGGAGAGCGGCCAACGCTATACCGACACTCCTCTTCCCCTGCGGCCCAACCGCGTCCACCATCAAACGGTGGCGGCCCCGTCCAGGCCACGGAAGGGAAGAGCGCTACTCAGAAGTACCGGCACTCCTCCTCCGCCGCAGCCTGTAACCCTCAGCCGCGATGCCTCCCATTCGACATCGCGGCCTGCCTCAGTTGCGAAGCACCTCACCGCAACCTACTTTTTGGCCGCTACGTCGTCGGCTTGGAGGCAAAAACCCTGACGAGCGGCCCCACCTTGGAGTTCCTCTTCGCTTCACCGTGGGAGGGTGACCACGGTTACTGAGCCCCCCCGCAACGACAATGCGGGAACCCCACTGGGGGGAATATGCATCCTTGAGTAAGCATTAGACTAGTGGAGAGACGGGTGGTGTTTATTTATAGGAGGCCAACTTTTCACGACCTCGCCGGTAAGTTGATTCAGGTCGAGCTTCTTGGGTAGGTTCAGCTGTTTTCTTAGCTCTTTTATTTGCCGTTGCTTCGCTATATTCTGTATTGTGGTTTTCATGGTCGTCTTCTGATTTCTCGCTGCTATCAATTTCTTGTTTTTTGTAGTTATCGCTAGCCGCTTTCTTGATCTTGTTTCTGTCTCCAGCCATGTCCTTCCAAAACGCGATTCCCATGTCGAAGTATTTCGTGTCTTGTTTTAGGTTGTCACTCCATGAGTCGATAGGTCGTCCAACCATCTTAGATTTAGCCTTATGCTGCATGCAATAGTTGTGGTTTATCCCGTCTGAAAACGTGTGTTAAATAGCATATCCTGTGGTTCTTGATGCGTTTAGTTACGGTTTTCAGTCTAAGATTTGGTGCTTTTTCTTATTTCAGTTTATTCCTGGCGTGGTTAATCAGCAGATAAAAATAATTTCTCGGGATAACAAGTACATCATAGCTATAAAGCCAAATGAAAAAAATCCTCCCATATTTTAGCCATACAAGCTTAAAATTAACAGACTACTCACTTTCTGTTCTGCGCAAGAAACGATGTACGAAGTGCTGAACTTTTTAACCTCAAAGTAATCAACGTGAAAGACATCTATACTTACGCCGTAATTTACAAGAATGGTGGCGTTCTAGATGATAACAAATGTTGCTTGAACCTAGATTTATCGACCTCGAAGACTTAATGATCCTTTTTATAAATGGTTCCTCAAAGCGCGCCGTATTATAGTATGAGGTTTCTATTATTCTTTAAATATGCGACTAGCAACCCGCCCCTGCTTTACACGGTTTATACGACTCGACAAAACATTTAAAGAAATCAAAACATCGGAACTTTCAATCTTGATGTTTTTAGATAGATTATAGATTTTTTAAACAGGGTTACTTTTCAACGACCTGCCAAAGGGTGTCGCTATATTAAAGGATACAGACCGTCAAACTCAACCACTTTCTTTATGCGACGCGCATCGCAATCCCGAAAAATGTATCAACTGTCCATAAACCTTCCGGGATAAATTCTCTACATGATGGTGAACACAACATTAAAATCCATTGCTTAGTTAAGAAGAACAGCGCGGTTGCACAAAAACTTTAATTTTAATATGTATAGCAGATAAGAGTATTTTCATTCGACACAGAAATAAAAAAAAAATAGTTTATTGGTAACACAAGTATAGGTATTAACAAAAAATTTGTGATTGGATCCTCCTTTTAGGCAAATAGTGCCTGTATTAGGAGAGTCCGCTCTTCCATAGCAAGACGTGTTAGGTATATTAAAATCAATATGTATAATTCTTATGCTAAAACTACTTAAATTAACATTAACTTAACATAACATAAATTAAATCAAGTGTGTGCATGAGTGGGTGTATGTATGTGTGTGAGTATACGTGAGTGAAAGTGTAGCCTGTAGGTGTAACTGAGAGTACATACAGGAGGAAAATCTCTAACAATTATTACTAGATGAAGTAACTCTCTGACATAAGTTGATTGTGTAATCTTACTTCACGCACAAGTAATAAGGCCGCAAAAGAGTCGTTACCTTTGCATCCTACCACTGGTACCTAAAATAAACAAAATTGCGAAAACATATTCCCAACAAGAAACAAGCCAACTCGTCGGTATCACATGAAATCAAGTTATCCACTCAACCGATGTGGAATATCGATAAACAAATATGTCACGTACCTATATGCGTGGGGTTGCCAGGTTTTGATAACTAAGTTACCGGTTTCTAATGGTTACCGTGAATATTGTTAAGGGAGATTTGAAGCAGCTATTCCGAAAATATGAGAGGATTATTGTGTATTTAATTTGAAGATAAGCTACTTATTTTTTTTTTCAGAGAGTGGCTTAATGCACCTATACTCCTTTTGCAGTTATTTTACCTCCGGCGACAGCAACCTAACAGTAACCTTATTTATACTACATTAAAGATCAATGTGATATTAATAGTCTTGTTAGTGCTAACAACCCAAAACCAGCTTAGTAATCTAACGAGAATAATAATTACTGTGATTTGACAGTGATACAAAATCATCATCTGCCTACCCTTTTCCCGCCTACGTTGGGGTCGACTTCTAGTCTGACCGGATGCAGCTGAATACCTACCAGTATTTCACATGGAGCGACTGCCTCTCTGACCTACACGATCCAGTTACTGGGTAACACAATAACGCTTGGTAAGACTGATTGTCAAACTTTCGGGTTTCCGACGACCCGTACCGACAGTCAAAGGTCCACAAATGACAGCCGGGACCACCGGCTTAACGTGCTTTCCGAGGGACGGAGCAACAGTAACTTTATTGTTACTATATTAAAGATCAATGTGATTTTGACAGTCTTGGAAGTAGCAGCAACCGACGAGGTTATTACTGTGATACAAAATCGGAGTTGTAAAATAACTGTGGAAGGTCTATAAGGTTAGAGAGTGCAGGGCCTTGTGGCTAAGAAATAACAGCTAAATTGATCAGGTTAAGCTGCGCTTGACGCGGTTAGTCCGTGGATGGGTGACCATCTTAAGATCAATAAGTTTCTTCATTGAGCGTTGGTCCCAGCTGTCATTTGTAGATCTTTGACGAAAGCCTTGTCGATCTGTCAACCAGTCTTACCAAGTGGTATCGTAGCCAGTAACTGAGTTGTGGAGGTCAAATAGGCAGTCGCTTCATGTAAAATACTGGTACTGAGCTGCATCCGGTTAGACTGGAAGCCGACCCCAACATATATGAGAAAAAAAAAGGCTAGATAGATGATAGTTATGTAGAGGTAGAGTGGCTGTTTATCTTAACATCACATTTTATGGAATTCGAAAGCTACGATGGATATTAAAACTGGCCATCGTCTGCTATTGTGTACTGTAGTAACGCCGAACGCTGCTATTACAAGCGCACGTTTATTTTCCCTTCACCATTCGCCATTCGCGACGTGTCGCCGGTTCTATTTTCTAAAAGGTCGAATTTGTATGAAATGGAACAAGACGAGAGTTTAAATACTTTTGGCTATCTTGTGTTTATACGACTGTATCTACTTTAGCCAGGTAGGTAGATACATTCAGATTTAATCCCGGGCCGGAGAAAATTAGGTCCGGGTTAAATTAGGTTCTTTCGCCACTCAACCTGATTGGTTTTAATGTTTGTTAATTATTATTAAAGGTAAATAAGATTTCGTTTTCAAAGGTTTGATAAAATATCGATCGAAAGCGGCCCCAATCATACTACCTTACAAATGAAAAGATTCAATTGATCACTGCTCTTTTGAATAGCGTCTAAAGTTGCTCAGATAAACGAAGATTGCGTTGAAAATGTTGATGACAGCTTGCCAATACCTACTTCATTTTACCTGGCTTCTGCAGCATAAAAAACAGTAAAAAATATAGTTTGTTTTTCTCTTAGACTCAGATCATTGATTCAAAAGTTGAGGGAGAAAATCGATATCTTTGTTCTTACTATAGCTACGGTATCTCAAACAAAAAAATTGGGCTACCTTTTAAACTGTATCCAATGGAAATAATAAAATGATCAAAACAGCGCTTTGAGTCAGAAATTATGCTTAGTTCGATAAAAACTCCCTTAAAATGAGGTGGTAAGTATAGTCAGGAATATTTAGTATTTAAAAAATATTCAAATTTTATTGGAATTTATTATGTTCGAGCCGTTTGTGGTTGAAACTCTAAGGCCATGAAATCCGAGTGCCCGTGGCACTTAGTATTTCGAGACATTGCCAAGCGCTTGGTCCAGTTTTCACGTGACCAGCGGGCATTAGCGGGCTTATTTTGTGGCCAAAGAATCAGCATTGACATACAACGTGGCAATTCTACCAACCTTTGGACACGTAAACATTTTCTGTTGACAACGATGCGGACGACTTTTTTGATGCCCTAAGATTATTTTTAACCGACTTCAAAAAAAGGAGGAGTTATGTTTGTTACCTCAGAACTTTCGACTGGGTTAACCGATTTTTATTTTTTTTTTATTTGAAAGCGGGTGCTTCCCGTGTAGTCCCATTTCAATTTCATATAGATCTGATGATGCGTTTCGAAAACAGACAACGGAACTCTTCAAAAAATAACAGTAAACCAACCGCGATGGCTGCTATCGCATAAATATGCATTGTTTTCACCCCAAGGACGACGAAATTTCAAATTAGTGGGGTAGATAATAAAACTAAAAAGTGAAAAATAAAAACTTTTTCCAAAAAAAATACTTTGGATATTGACTTTGAATATGTATTTTAATTTTTTGTCACCGCCTTCCGAAATTAAAGTTATATTTCTCTTTGTAGTGCTTTTCAGAAATCGGTTGTTATTTATTTTGGAAAAGTTTTCTTGTTTATATACTTGTACACATTAGTGTTTTAAGGCGGTTAGCGTCTAAATTATCTACCTAAATATTATTAATTAAATATTAATTATTATTATTATTAATTATTATTATTACTTATTATTATTATTATTTATTATTATTAATTTTAACTATCTTAAATAGTTAAAATTAAAAATACTTATAGCTAAATAATTTTTTAACAAATTGACATACTATCATTGACTTATACACCGTGACATTTCAGTCGTCTTACAAAGGTGAGTGGACCACCTTTGTAAGACGACTGTGTGAATGTATCCGACATAAAATACCTACAGGCGCGATTATTTTTTGAAACCATTAATTAAGATAATAAGTACTAAGAAAAATAAATAATGTTTTAGAATTATGAAACACCCTCCCTGTTAATAATGTTTACGTATCAAACGATAGAAGATTTGTACCTACCTACCATATTACTATTAAATTTCATCATTCATTCCATCTCCATAACAGGGTGTTCAAAACTACATCATGCGTCTTTGTGAATGATATTTTTTTTTAATATTACTATTCGTAGGTATGTCCAAAAATATCATTTTTTTTTTTATAAATGTTTAGTAGTCATTGGATACATGAAGTGGGCTGCTGTTGTAAGACGACTAAAATGTCACGGTATAAAACTGCGTATACTATGGTAATTATGTCAACGAATTACAGTTTGTACACGGCCAATTGTATAAGTTGGTAGTCTTTTTGCTTTACAATTTATTTCCCTGTCTTTGCATAAGTATTTACTGTACCGTAAAAGTTCGCGATTTATAATGAGCTTAGTTAAAACCTTCCAAGTAAACACCCATAATATATGCTCTTAACCTCGATCTCGCGTAGGTCTATGGTGGAACGAGTGCACCCCCAAGCTGAAAATTCACTCCTACTTGGAGGGTAGAAAGCCACGGTTATCTAGAAGAGTGGTGGCCTCTACGTTTACAATTTACCGGCAAATGACATCACTGAAACATTATTTATGAAAGTAAGTTGTGGTTTCCTATAGAGATTTTTGACATCGTAAAGTCCAACCCCGCTGCCCACATTTTCATGACAGTTGTAAAACCAAAAGACCGGACTGGAGCCTCCGGACCTTTTGACGTCCAAAAGTGTTTTTTCAAACCAATTAACAAAACCAACAGTTACAGTTTTTACCATAAAAATGACTATTCGAGCTCATCTTGTTTTCTCCCTTTTACAACTCCGTGGTATCCAATTATTTTTCAAGAGTTATTTTTCAACAGCGTTAGGTACCTACAGCCTTTTCAGAACTTTACTGTTGGATGGTTCAATTCCTCATACATGATAATATTTCAAAAATAATTATGATATACGACTCGTTTCGTAACGAAATGAAAGATCTGACATCAATAAATAATCGGTGGCTGAACGTCAATCATTTTGTTACATTCCAGACAAGAATCGAGGCGTAATCAAAAGCTTTCAAAATTTATTTCATCCAAATATCTAGCAAGTTTACGCTAATAATTTACTAAACGAATGGTTAGTGATTAGTCACCATGATATCTGCGTCTGAGTAAAAATAACCAAAATTGACGGCCGAGAACATTTGGGACGAATTTCAACCCTAGAAAATAAACGCGTTCAGCCTTTCTACACCACGTTGAGACAGCTATCAGTGTCAAAATGATTGTGGAATATTGACAGTGACAGCTTTTGAATGTCATTTAGACATAGACATAAAGTGACTATTCTTTAAAAAGAGACAAAACGACTGTGCGGCGATACCTGTTTTAATACTAAAGAGACAATAACCTGCTGTTCGCAAATTCACTTTGTCTTTCTCGTACTTTTTGGTTTCTATTCACTGCACAACTGATTACGGAACGCTCAGTCCATTCTCTATGTCTATAGGTACTCTAAGTATGGATCTCGCTCAGTTTCATTGGTGAAAACCACACTGAGATACCTAAGTCCTAATAGGGTTTTTTTTTTGTTTTGCGTGGGAAATCATCAAATAACTTCTCCCGGTCTAGGTGGAGCAGGAGGGCGTGTCAGACTTTTACTGACTAAAACCCACCCGTGTTCCCTCAGTTGCCTGTGTGCCAGGGGCGACAGTATCTCTTTCGAACAACCCGCACCCCTGGCAGAAGTCCTATTAGGTTAGTCAGATAACTATGTCCTTTCTTCACAACGTACATACATTGACAGGTCAGTTGCTTTAAATTATCCAATCGATAAAAAACAACAAAATAGCTGCAGAATAGCAAACTGTGTTTTCTTATTATTTCGTTCAGAATTCCTGCAAAAGTATATTTATTTCGTAGCCTTCCAAACAGTGGTGTTCTAAGTTGTCTTCGTACCTTATTAAGAATTCACTGCTGATGCTCTACTTTATATCTGTCTTAGTGGAGATTTGTTGCAGTACCTACATCTGGGAAGTATTGGTGCTTTTGGGAAAACAAAGATGCCAACTGAAATATTATTTAATTAGGTACTGAAATGTGTTCCATAAATGGCTTATCAATAAAATGTACACCTAGCGACAATTGCGTGGCTTTGTACCCAGATATACAATTATTTGCAGGTTAACGAAGGTTAAGTTGGCTATGTAAAATCTAATTCACACTTCAACTTATTGAATACCCCAGGCAAAACACTTGCATCGTGTAAATTGGACTTCGGCAGCGTATAAAGGTACAGCCTGGATTGCCATCAGCGCAAAATCTAGTGTTAGTAAGTAAAACTATTCTAACAAAAATAAGAATGATGAGTATCGAAAACTTTATGTACCGATAAAAAAAATGATCCGTCTTAAGTTAAGCCGCTTTAATTTCACAAGACCGACATTATTGAATCGGCGACGGTTTATCTACGCCCGATTACTCTGATTTCCCATGAGTATTGTCCCTACGCAACTTTTCCTTACGCTAAAAAACCCACATAAAGCCTTACAATCACAAAGAGAAATACTTAAAATTACCTAATAAAATTCGATATTTTTTATATCTATCATATGAAAAAAACGTCTAACTGTGATATTTTCGATACACGAGCTTCATTGTAAATCGATCGATCAATCTTTGCATCTCAGGAGAGATCATCCTGTAGTCTGGCTGGATTTGTGCCCAATTGGCGGCAATATGCTTCGCCTCCTATTACTTAGGACTTAAACATAACTGGGGAAATTCTATAGGTAGATAGGTATACCTCTCCTTCCTACCCCCAACCTTCGGGAAAGACAGGCGTTTTTTTTTTTAAATTATGATAGGAAATCATCAAATGACTTCTCCTATTCTGGTGGCGGGAGGGTGTGTCAAACTTTTACTTCCTAAAACCCACCCGTGTTCCTTCAGTTGCCTGTGGGCCAGGGGCCGCGGTATCTCTTTCGAACAACCTGCACCCCTGGCAGTCATCGGCCCTTGCGGCCCCCACCAGTTGGTGCTGACATCTCGTGAGGCGCGCGTGGAACACAACGCGTCGTCGACCCGGGCTTGGTCCTTACCGGACAGCGAGCTACCCACTACTCGCCGTCCGCAAGCCCGAACCTACGGTGACCGGGAATCGGCCTGGGTTTCCCGATACCCAGGACTTCTCCTGCGGTGACTAGGGCCGTGAGGGCGCAGAGATTACTGCTTCGCAAAAGCATGCGCCGTGCATGAGGCGTGAGGTTATGTTTTGTTACATCAGCACTACAATTATCATTTACCTTTGTTAATGAATGTTCAGTAATATTTGATATCACTTTAATCAGTATTTCAATATTTACTAAATGCAATCATGAATACACAATTATAAATTATCGTATAATCAACTCGAAAGTAAGTAGTTCCCAATTTCCAATCGGACATTAATAAAATGGTTAATTAGCAAACAGACCGCATCAATGTTTTAAACATGAATTATGTCATGTTAAAAGCACACTTGGGATTTTCGAAAGCCGACGAATTAATATTCGGCAAAGTTGTTCTATTTATAGGTCATTTGTACTGTGTAATGCTAGATAAATAACTGTCATAAAGTTCACCATACACAGTGGGGCCACTCTGAAAACTGCGTCAGTTTGTTCTGACCGGATGCGTCCATGCAGGTACACATTGTACACGGACTAAATAGCCTCATCAGTTAGAACCATTTGCTATATGGGTGAAATGCTAGGGAAGCCCGCAACACTAAAATTTTATTACTTTTTTTTGCAATTTGCAGGTCAGTATATTGTATACAGGCTGTATAATGAACAAATTATGATTCACGACCACAACATGGCAGCCCACTGTTACTTCAGCTTTCTTACTCTGTAAGTTAAGTCGGTAGCTCCAGTTCGTTCCCACATAACTTCATTCCTGATTTTATCCTCCAAAGGAACTCCGAGCATAGCCCGCTCCATAGCGCGCTGAGCGACTTTTAACTTGTGGATCAGCCGGACTATCAATCTCCATGTTTCGGCACCGTATACATCATAATGAGTAGGACGCACTGGTTGAAGATCTTAGTCTTCAAACATCACGGAATAGGCGACGAGAAGAATTGACAAAGTTTTCCAAACGCCCCAACCCAACCGGATCCTCCTGTCGACTTCATTTTGATGACTTGCCCCTAGCTTGCTCCTTCACAACTTCGAGAAGCGACCCTTCGATGTACGATGTGGATTGGGCTCGGCAAGACGTGTGAAATGTACATCACACATATATATCACGCGCATACAAAATTCGTAGATATACTCGTAAGAACACTTGCTTTCGTCGCCTATACGAATTCTATTTCTGTGACAAACTGCGAATCTTTTCTTTTAAATATTAGCATGTGGCGTGACGTAGGGTTATTTGCCAGTTAAATATGTAACCACTGAACAGCTCTGAGCACCCTTTTTTGAATATATAAGTCGTATTTACAAGCAAATGTTTGTAGAATCCTATGTAACAATAAAGTATGCAGGAATTTAGAATATTTCATTTTGTACTGTAAACAGAATTTGAGGCACGTTAAGTGGGCCTGGTCAGCCGACAAGCGGCAGTGGATGGAATGTACCTACCTACTTAGGTACTTACGTTATAACGTTAGTTTATTCAAAGTTACTGTTGCTATGTTTACTTAGGATAGGTAATACTCCAGCTACAACCAGGTCTCTTGTTAAGTTACGTTTTGAGTTCGGATATCTACCTACTTATTTTCCGTGCCTCGAAAAGCACGTTAAGCAGTCGGTCCTACGCCTGATCTCTCTTCGGTTGTGTCAGATTGCCGCCCCATCGGACTATGAGAGTGAGGGAAAAGAGAGTGCACCTGTGTCTGCGCACACACTTGTGCACTATAATATCTCCCGCGCCGAAGGCTACTGGCTGCTGGGGAGTTTGTTGCGCCACTTCTTCTTCCCAGCTAAAGCACTAGGAAGTGGTGAAGGCCGGGCGTTTTGGGGGACTGTCTTATGTAATTTTGACGTTCAGAAAGTGCTGACTCTCAGCCTAGTCTGAATAAATGACTTTTGATTTTGATTTTGATTTTGCTAGTCGCCGTTGAGATTAGCCGCCATGGCCAAAATAATGTCTGGAGGACTATACTTATTTAAAAAAACTGAAATTGATGCCTATAATTATATCCCTACTCAATAACCAAGATACAAAAATCACTGTAACTAAATTAGCTCTCTGTAAATATTAGATAATCGTTTTTGCCAGCGGCTACGCCCGCATGGAAGTTGACAGTTCCCACGGGAACGTACTACTGAAATAAAAAGAGAAGAACATTTGATTTAAATGAGTTGTCGGGTAGTTTCCTGCCCGGTGTTCTCCATACGTTACCTACTACGTCTTGGAAAGGGCATTATAGCTTCATAGGTATTTATAACTGACTGACAATTCAAAAGCGCCCGTTTAAAAGCTTTGGATTTGAGTTTTGAGTTTTGTTTGATCTTAGGCCTATATACATTTATTTATCAAATATACCGAGACTGCCGTATGCTAAAACCTACCCTTTATTTTAGAATTGAATTACACATATCATAATTCAAAATTTGATACTCCTTTATAACCTGCAGTATCAATTATCCCTTACCAAAGAAAATCAACCCAACAAAGGCTGAAGAGTCAAACTATTGTTCCTACGCGCGATCAAAACTTATAACTACCCCACGTTTGTAGCCAATAAATCCGTAACGTGGTAGCTCCCTAATTAATTAGAGGACGTGATTAATATCAGCGGGGAGTACGTTCGTTTGACTTTATTATTGTATAACTGTACTAGAGTAGCTATAGAATATAATAGAATAACTTTTATTTCGGACACAAATATCCATAAGCTATCCAGCACAATTAAATCATAATTCGTTTTTGATTTTGTTGACGAAAATACATATCACTAGCGCTGTCCTAGAGTGTCGGGTAATCTGTGGCATCGGTGTGAGTGAGGGTCATATACTTACAACAAACGAAATTGTAGGACCTTGCATGCTTCACATTTTTTTAGTGTTACATTTACATCCGTCTTTATTTTTTACTCCGTGCTTTTGGAAATAAGAATGCAAAACTTTCATCTTCCACTACAAAATAATGATGCACTGGTTTAGTAATTTGAGGTTCCTTTTAAATTAACAGTAAAGAGCGCTCGCCAACTCTATTATGGGACTAATTTTTCAATAAGTCTATGCCATGCACCTACCTACACAATATCTCACTTCAGCTAAGTCGTCCAATTAAACCTAGTATCCGGGAAACAGGGAGAATAACAAATTGTCTTGGAACTCGAGAAAAAAATAATGAGGAGCACAGAAAAATGGCGAACACAACCACATAAAACATCTAGTACCTGCTAGCCAAGTTGTACATTTTGAATAAAATATTATAATAATTTTGAATATATTCATAAATGTTGTATGTGTCGTAGCCAGATCTTAGAATTGATCATTTCATGAAGTGTACGACCATTTTATGAAATCGTTGTATTTCATGACATAGAACATTGAAATCATGATGTGGTTGGGCCAGACCATTTAATACTCAACGTTTGACGATATGAACAGTTAAACATACGACTACTGAAGTAGACGTACTCATGAATGAGTGGCCAAGTATTAGTGATAATATCGTTTAATACTTAGTTGGATTATCCTATGGCAGGGCGGCGTTGATGTCGTTTTGTTTTTGTTATGGATCATGGCGGCGAACAATTGCATCTCAGGATGCGATTGTCGTCGTCGACTGTCGTCTACTTCTAGATGGTTTAAAAAAACACCACGAAGGGTATGGCGGGGACTTTGTTCGCTCGCTCACTAGACCCCGCGTTCCTGTTCGAACTTAACCTGACTGAATCGGCGTACTCGAAGTACCGAGCTCGCTACGCTCGCTTTTGCATCCCATGTTCTCATTACCTTTTCACTAAATCGATATGTGTCGCAAGTTCCCGACTCACATACGTTAGGCTCGAAGGGGATGGCGGAGTCTCCGATATTTGTACTTATAAGAGCAATACAAAAGTTCCTTCTTTATTAAGAATTTTTACTTCAACTTAACCCATTGCACTAACCCACACTACACACTACTTTCTCGACTTTATTAATGTAGGGTATCCATTACCCTACATTCATTTACATCAAGTCGAGAAAATAGTGGATTTGTCGAGAGATGTCGTATCGTGTTTTATTTATCGCCATATTCAACACGATGATCCCCAAAATCAAAGAGTATTTGTAAACGATCATTCCGTTTAATCAACCGAAAAGAACTCGTATTTTGCGCCTGCAAAATGGTCATGGTTTATGACAAAATATATTACACTTTACAAAAAAATATCTTGGCAGAAACAATAACTTAGGTGCCCAAACTTTCACAAGTTTCCTAAAAAACCTTCTGTTGCCGTTTTTCCGATATTTTTTAATACTCATTACGTCTAATTGATGTAGTGGCCCTCCATTTTAGCAGCTAATTTATAATTTACTGGTCTCCATTAAGACCATAACTCAGTGTCGACATTTTCACGGTTGGATAATGAGGAGTTTAATGAGCCAGGAATTAAAAATTACCTTAAGAAGATGCACAGAGGGAATCCAGCAAATTGCACACTTTTAGTTTTGTACACACAAAGTCACACTTCGCACAGTTTAGTTCACTTTTATAAAGAGTAAGGTAAAACTTTTATTTTATTTTACGGTAGCGAACTAGCGACGCATTCCCGCGAAAGTATACCGCGGCTCTGGGCGGGCGGCACGTCCGCCCTCTGTGGACCGCCGATTGCCACTGGACAGAAACACTACAAGACCAAACTATACTACAAAATATCGCAATATTTTTAAAGCATTTTTTTTTTTGCAGAGTATTTAAAGCTTCTAATCTTATAGCTTATATCTCAATATTGCTTTGAAAAAATACTAGCAAACGGTTGTATTCAACTACATTGTAATGATATGAAATTGTTTATTAAATAAGATAAAGGAATCACTTTAATACGTCATATTTAAAAAAAGCTAGATGGAGTCAACATTTAACAAATGACTATCCCTGCGAAAAAACCCAGTCGATCTGCTTAGCGTTTCCTAACTATGTTGCTGCATCCGATTAGACTATAAGCCGGCCCTTATAGTCTAATCGGATGCAGATGAATACCGGTATTTTACATGACAGCACTGCGTATCTGACCTCCACCACCCAGTAAATGGGTGACACGATGTCTCTTGGTAAGACTGGTTGTCAGACTTTCGGGCTTGTGACTACCCGTAAACAACCGGCAAAGATCTACGAAAGAGAAAAAAACCCAGTATATGCTATAAGTTATATAGCCGTACAAAAATTCGGTGACAAACATTTTTAACGGAACGAAAGGAACGAACTTTTCTTTTAAAGCCGTTTGAGGTTTGAGGAGACAATAATCGAAAAAGAAAGATCTTTCTAATCTTTCTTTTTCGATTATCGGCTAATAATCAAAGTTTCATCTCACAATAATATCGAATGGCTCTGTCCCTGCCCTGTAATTTCTTTCTTAACTTAGGACTACCGAATTCAGGCTTTTAAACTTTTTCCGAGAAATAAATTTCCATTTTCTGAACGCATATTTTTAGCTTTTTTCTTGTAAGTAACGTCTTTTGAGCATGACATCCATTGACATTCCACAACATTTTTGAAGTTTCCCGAGCGTCTTATTAAATTTTTAATAAGCGTTATTTTCTCAAGTTTTGTGTGATATTATAATTTTATTTATAAATGAATATTATTTCCATGACTTTGGTAAGTTGTGTTTGTGTCGCCATTAAAATATATCGCGAAGAAACGACGCGGTCAACATCGCCCTGTGAAAATGTGATAACGAGAAAATAAATTTACATTTTTTGCGACAAATTTTACTGGAGAAGAAACTCGATGAATAATGTGTTCTCGTGGTTAATTATCTTTAACAAATGTCTGTGATAAGCGTGAGATAACTTGGTAAAAAGTTGGGGCACGGTACAATTTTTAACTTTGCCTCAAAAATTCGTTCCATAATATGTTGTTAATTCATATAGACACCTTTTTTAAATCAAATATTGTTACAAAAAAAATTGAAATCATAAATGTGAGAACGATATAAAAATACGTGCACATTAAAAGCGTCCGTAATAAAAAATAAAAAACAATTCAGAAATTAAAATAAGCCGTGGCAGCTAAAAGGTGACCAGTCCCTACTGACGGCGCCCGTTCACGAACATGACGTACGAGCACCAATCAGCTCAACCATTTTTAATGATCCAACACACGCCACCACCAGCGAGACATTTTAGTAAGCATGATGACATACTCTCAGCCGCCAGGTCACATTCAAGTCAATGTAAGACACACCCAGTAAAAGGTAGCTTTATAGTTGGTACATGTGCTATGCAATAATATGTTACAAAGAGATTGAATTTATACAATGCAAACATATCAGATATCTCGCTTTCACAATCTTCAGCAGCTCCAACAATGTTTCCAAATCCTAATCAAATTAGTTTATGCGCCCTTATTTGCCTTTGAGCAGGACAAGCAGCGTCTAGCCATGCATGTTTATCAGCGATGTAATCCCCTAACTTATAATATATGTACTTGGCTGCATAGTGTGCGTTTCATACAAGATTTACATTTCGTTTCATTCTTTTGGAGTAATATGGGGTGATATTTTATTGTAATATTTTAGACAGGACCCCACGAAGGATGAGCCTACTTTAGCCGGTCTAAAACCTGGTGGAACTAATTGGTCCCTATTTCCCCCTATAGTTGTATTGTGTCTTACACGTCTTTTACCGAAAATATTTTTTTTCCTTACGTACATAATATTTTCATAGATAATATCTGTATGATCGAGGTTTACTTGATTTTTTTTTTGGTTTAACGTTTTCTAAAAATGAAACCTAGCTAGATCGATTTATCGCCCCCGAAACCCCCTGCACACTAAATTTCATGCAAATCTTTGAAGCCGTTTCCGAGATTCAGATTATATATTTACATATATAATCTGAGTCTCGAATTGCTCGTTTAAAGTTATTATAATATCTGGATGACTGAGCTTTGCTCGGTTTTTTTTTTGTCGTTTTCTAAATATTAAACCTGGCTAGATCGATTTATTGCCCCCGAAACCTCCTGCATACTAAATTTCATGAAAATCGTTGAAACCGTTTCCGAGATTCAGATTATATATATACATATACAACGTGTAACGGAAAGGGAATACATACCAAGGAAAGGATACACACCAAGGGCACGGCTTCTTTGAATGATATCAAACGATATTGGAAGGGTTTTTTAATCCTATATCTAGTTACGAGAATTTTTAATACATTGATACCAGAAGGCGAACTTTTCAAATTGAAATAAAAACATCACTCGGAAGAGATTTATCGTGATATTGGCAAGTAACGTGGAAAGTTATTGCCCTACTTAGTGCGTTGACACGTTTGTTATGATTTGAATTTAAGAAACAAATGAAACCGAAAATTTGGTATAAATTCTTAGAGTATTTTATTTTGACCTAAAACTATGTATTGTGATTCTATACCAGCTGTTATCTTTAGTGCTTCAGGATAGCAATAGGGTTTCTGTTACACCGTGTATACAAGAATTTTTCGTTTAAAGGTATAAAATAGATATAATGACAGGCTAACGTCATGATGTTAATATCTCTAAACAGTTCCCTCAACAATATTGTAACAGAGTTATTTTACAACGGTCAGGGTGCATGACTTATTTAAATTGTTGTCACCAACAAAGCGGTGGGTCGCAAGGCACGTGCCTGTGTCGTAACACATTGCTGGTGTTTGGAACTTTGCATTCTTAAGGCTTCACCTAAAATCTTACTTGGTAAATAGTACGAAACAAGTCGCCTTGGTAATTTCGTAAGCGACTCCGCGTCTGAGTCGATTTTACTGCCGTATTTGTTTATTTTATGGACCATTACGTATTATTGACTACGTTTAAGTATCCGTTTTAAGGTTCACTTAGAATAATTATTGTATTTTAGGACATAGACAGATACTTTATTGCTATTTTAGTTAAAGTAGTTAGTCACTTCGCTGAGTTATGTTGAAGTGAATGGGATCTCTCAAAATATTCATACAATACGTAATATAAACATTAGAAACAAAAATATGAAAAAAGCAGAAATTCAAATGGATCATCGTACATATACATTGTAGAAATAATTGAGATTGTTATATTTGCATATCAAAAAAAGGCAAATTATTCCCTCACGACCGCTTATCGTTCCTATATACATACATCATACATACATATCAGAAGACTGAGGAGTGCGACGCTCAAAAGAGACGCAACACGGGCTTAAGTAATTAACATAATAACATTAAAGAACGCTTACAAAATAATTAAAAGCATAAAAAATGTTTGTGTAGGTAATCTTGATTTTTTATGATCTGCTTTATAGCTGTGTACCTGTATCTATCTATCTATCTTTCTATGAATGTAATGGAATCTTTAAACCCGCATTTTCACCCACTTCAAAATGTCAGAATAAATTGAATTTTGCCACACTTATCAAGCACTGATGACAATACAATAATTTAATAAGTTTGTCCGACTATCCTGAACAGAATCTTCAGGATCACCGTTTTTTTTTTTTTTTTTGTGAGGGTTTCTGAGAAACGGCTTCCACATCCAAGGAAGGCAGCAGGCGCGCAAATTACCCACTCCCGGCCATTCTAACAAAAATCCCACTTTAACGGTCAATCGAACTAACAATCAATAATAGTTTAAAAACACCCTTTAATAGAAAACTAAACTAAAAGTAGATCACAATTTTCAATAAGTTTAAAATAAGATAAGAGTGAAATATTAAAACTTGTTTTTTAGTTTCTTAAACTATTATTTATTACATAACATAACATCACGTCTATAATCCCGGAAGGGTTAGGCAGAGGTTCAACTATAGTAAACCCACATTTCGCCAGTTACAAGAAAGAAAGAAAGAAAATACATTTATTTAGCACAGACTAAAAGGCACAGCAAAATAATAATAATAAAAAACCAACAAAAAGTGTACAGTGCGTCAAAGTGTGCCTCACGGCTGCGCTAAAAAGGCCCAGTTCAGCATAAATGCCAGACAACTAGTGCCTGACGCTGGTTTTCAACTGGACCTGAGTTAGGTATTTTTAGTCCCACGTAATAGGGGCGAGCTTATTGCCATCAACCGGGCACAAATTCCGACTCCAGGCTACTGAGAAATTCCAAATGGAAGAACCCAATAACACTTTGCCTGGCCTGGGAGTCCAACCCAGGACCCAAGTACTGTGCCAAATAAACAATTTCCTTTCTTTCTTTCAGATACCGGGAGACAAGAGTACATAACTCGAGTGATGGTGATGGTGTGACGTCATACCAACTGAGCTGATTGAGAAGGTGTTATGTGCTACATATGCAGTTGCGTCGCATGGCTTCTAGACCTTGTACAAAGGTTTGAAATCACACACAATAAAGCTCATATTGTCTAAAAATCAAACTAAGATGAAACGAAATTTCTTTGTGAGACTGTATCCATACGTTACCTTGAGAACTCCACATTGCCAAATAAAAAAAATAATACTTGTAACCTTCTCGTTAATGAGTCGCAGACAGGCGCGACGCGATTCTAATAGAACAATGTTTTTAGGGAAACCTCATAGAAATTTATCTACTAGAGCCACGTCGCGTTGTCTCGTCGCGCCGGTCTTCGGGAGCCTTAAAGAAAGATGAAGTAATTATTTTGAACGTGCACAGGAAATTTAAATGAAAAACAAAAGTAATCAGGCGGCAATTTTAGAAATAAGCGCCTCACTAGTCGTTCTGACAACATTTTGTTTGAATTAATTAGGCTTGTTAGATGCTTTCAAAACGCAGATTGCTCTTCTTTCCTTCATCGCATCCAACCATATGATTTTGGTAGTTTTTGTTCCTATGTGTTTACATGAACAAACAAAAGCCACACCGAAATAACTTGAACTCGTAGAAAACTATAAAATGAAAGTAGCAAAATCACGAAAAGACAAATAAGCCCAAAGGTCCAAAGTTCCTGTTCAGGTAGTTAACGGTCTTAATATTAGTATAATTACCGAGTCCCTGGTGGTCCCAAGCTGGAATAAGGGCCGATCCTAAAGGACCCTTTTCACGTATTTCAAGGGACGTTGTCTCAATCCCAAGGGGGAAGTTGCCGAAAACCGGACGACTTTTGGCACGTCTCCTCCGCCACATAAGAAATTGACTTCGGAAAAAGTTTGCCAATTTTATTCATGTTTAGAAGGAAACGTTGTGAAGTTCTGGGCAACTACTATTGTGTTATATTGTGTTTATTTTGGTAACTCAGGGTTGAGAAGTTGGGTGCCTTATTTTGGCAAATGCATTACTTGAATCTCAATCTGCCTAGCCTTTTCCGAACTATGTTCGGGTCGGCTTCCAGTTTAAACTGAATACCAGTATTTTATATGGAGGATGGACTTTCTCACTTCCACAACCCAGTAACTGGGCAACCCGATACCCCTTGATAAGACTGGTTGTTAGACTTATTGCGCTTTTGACTACCCGTAACGACGATCTATGACAGCCGGCACCAACGACTTAACCTCCTTTCCGAGACACGGCGGGGTCATGATTTATGTTAAGGTTGTGACCCATCCAGGAACCCGTTGAACAGTTATAATTAAGCAACGAGCCCCTGAATTGATTTAATTTCATAAGTAATGCATTACTTAATATTTGCATTTTAGTACGTACCTCCTTAATAAGTCATGCATTACTTAATATTTGCATTTTAGTACGTACCTACTTAATATGTTACTGTAACATTACATAACAGCACTATCCGATGATGGTCGTATTTCAGCCTTTTCCGTCCACACTCTCTGCGACCTTCATTATGTATATCGTTTGTTATAACTTAACTTAATGGACGCCCTACTACACTCTGAATCGTTAGTATTTTACAATTATTTACAACAGCTGTTTATTATACCTACCTTTCAATATCTAACGACCAGCAAGGGAGACCAGACACGTTTCATTCAAAGTTGGGCCCAAAATTCAAAGAGCGGGACAGAGCAAAAAGTGATACCATGCTTGGGTAAGTTTTCCTTATCATTTTTCACTATGGCACCGAATCTCTACGACCATGGCTTCAGCTGTTTATTAAAGTAAAAAAAAAGTTAAAAAATATGTAACTGACGATTTTATTTTATATGCAAAAAAAAATGTTATTGGAATACTCGCATACGTTTGTTGTCATAGGAGATAATACTTGTTCAAGATTGTGACATGGTCGGTCGTAGGTATTTGGCGCAATAGTAAAAAAATAAAAGAAGGACTTCGCCGACCAGGCCAACACATTCTTTTTTGCTGACACTCTGGTTTTTGGGCCCAATATTGCTGTTTTCCTTTAAACACACTATTCACGACCACCAGTAGTTACGTTATTATCTCTCAGGATTTTTGAAGACTTTTTTAAATTCATCTAAAGTGTTAAATTGCCATTAGAGCTGAGGAAAATACTGACAAATACTTCCAAAGATCAAGCACAAACGGAATGGAAAATATAAGCACAGTATAATCTTTTTCGCATTTTAAAGGGAAACGGAAAAAATGGCAAATGGAAATAAGCGTATTTGACTTTTGCGAGGCTTAACTGTACAGGAAAAATACTTCTCAATAAAATTCGTCTGATTATGATGGAATTATTAATCCTTGTTTAAAATGCTGTATCCACATGCTGTAATAAAAAGAAGGAAATGGTGAAGGTACCTACACTAGGTACTGTAAAAGCTGTCTACCAAAATCGACCTTACGTTGTACAGGGTCGTTATAAAATAACTTTAATCACATTCGAACTATCAAACTAATTTATAAAGAGAATTTAAGAACAGAATAGTGGTAGTAATCATCGCATTGGCTTTGAGAAACCGAAGGAGATAGTCAGCTACGGTCCGTCCCACTAGTCCCATTGACCCAGTCCCATGATGGGACAAATGAGATAATATATCCCACTAGTCCCATGGGACAACTGATACTAACATATTTTTTAAATTATGTCCCATTAGTCCCATGGGACAAGTGATACTATTATATTTTTAAATCGGTCCGTCCCACTTGTCCCATTCACCCAGTTCCATGATGGGACAAGTGAGATAAAAGGACATAACTACACCCACACGTGGACTAATGGGACATAATTTAAAAAATATGTTAGTGTCAGTTGTCCTATGGGACTAGTGGGCCATATTATCCCACTTGTCCCATCATGGGACTGGGTCAATGGGACTAGTGGGACGGACCGGTCAGCTAAAGGCCTATACAGCCTTTCTCGATACTGTTCGACAAGGCTGTATTACCGTGAAGCTAACTAGCCTATACATCGCCAGCGGTGCATGTCGCTCGTATGACGCCAGACTGCGTTTGCCAATACTCTTACGAGGAATGAACATAGTCCATCCATTCACAATAGGCCTGTGCCAATCAACAGTCAGCAGTCTGTTGTTGGTTGGTAGTGATTGATAAGGCTTTCATTCATTATCTGCTGACTTTACTCTATTTGATTAGACACGTGTATAATACCCGCTCATTTAACAAAGCTTAAAGTTAATAGACGTTTTAATGTCAAAAATGTATGCTTAAGCAGTCTTTACTTAATTTAAAACAATGTTTATAAATAGACCCCAAAATTTTTCTTTTAACAACATTTGTATGGGATGGAACTGCTCTCAAAACGGTAAAGGAAAACACCGTGAGGAAACCAGCATGTCTTAGAGCAAAAAATTCGAAGAGATGTGACATCCGCGAACACGCAGTGGGCCAGCGTGGTGAATTATGGCCCACTCCCTCTCATAGAGGCTGTGTCCAGCAGTAAGTATGTCACAGGCTGATTGCCCGTTTAAGATTTTCATCATCATCTGCCTAGCAAGCCGCCCGCCCCCCCCTATGTTTGCGTCAACTTCCAGTCTAACTGGATTCAGCTGAGTACCAGTATTTTACATGGAGCGACTGCCCATATTACTTCCACAACCCAAACCCAGTAATTGGGTTGAATCAAGCATTATCAAGAAGAGCCGAACCGTGCATGCCTTTGTCGACGAGGTACGATTCCGCGCGGCTCAGACTCGTGATCGGCGGGTGAAACCGGGGGGCACAGCCAGTGTTTTATTTAACTCCACCATGAGTGAGTGTCTAAATATAGCCATGAAAACAAACGTAAAATACCACGTTTACGTAATCGCTGGGCAAACCAGACGTATAAAATTAATCAGTAAACTTAACCGCGCGAGCTAAGTCAAATTGCGTGCTAGCTACCAAGATCCGTATGGCAGCTGTTAGCCAGTGAATTATTAACTTGATGGAATTGTGTGATACCTACTGAATACTTTAAATGAAAATGTTTTGTCTGGCAATGTCATAAAGGGCAGACTATATGTGTGCCGTGGGTAATCGGGGTAATGTTTTCCAAATGAGCGGTTTAATAAGTCACCGTAAAATTGTACATACCGTTAGATTATAATCTATCTCGCGAGATTGTGAACTGTCGAAGGATTGTGAATCGTAACATACTGCTTACAATTTAACGCATCATTTTTCGGTAGATTATATTCTAATATGCCGGTTTCCCTGCACCGTTTTGAGAGCAGTGGTGATGAATTTTTTTTTTTTTTAAAACGTTGCCCCACACTAGGAATTTCTCCTGTATTGTGGGTGCGTTCACAAACATTTAAACTCACATACACAAACAGCCAGACCCGGAACAACTACTTGTAGGTCATACCAATATTTGTTCCGTGCGGGATTCGAACCCGCGACACGCAGCGCAACAGTCAATCGCTTAACCGCTGCGCCAACCGTGCCGTCATTCTAACGAAGTGAAACCGTCAAATTGTGAAATGGCATGCGACGGAACGTTGTTATTTCGTTTGTTGTCAAATGTAAACAGTGTTTTGGTGATTGTATATTAATTTCGTGTTGAAAATAACTCACAGCTTTGGAATTAGTTACACAAAATTGTTGTGGAAGTAAAATGAATCTGTGATTAACCCAAGAAGTGCAGTTTGTAACTCTATGAACACAGAACGGCCTACTGTAAGATCGACCAATCAGGGACAGCCTTCGAACAATTGACAATTGAATGCGCGACAGATTGTGACTTAACAGTTTCACTTCGACAGATTATAATCTACCGAAAAATAATGCGTTAAAATGTAAGCAGTATGGTGCAGCTTATAATCAACAGTTTATAATCTCGCGAGATCACGGAGTAAATACAAAGAGGAGACGGCCTAAACAACTGTGCACTGTGATTCTCGACTAAGTCCTGACGTCATCAAGTAGGCGTGGCCTTGTCAGTGTATTGTTGGCGTTCGTCCTGACAAGTAACAAAAACACAGGGCCGTAATGGAATCCAATTATTGTACTGAATATCCCGCAGCTGTCTCATAAATGGAAATACTCATAAAAAATACAATCTCCTATAAATTAAATATTCCATCTAAAATAATTTATTTAAAGTACTTTCCCTCCGTGAGACAACTATTATGGTGCATACTAGTTGTCTCACGGAGGGAAAGTAAAAAACAACTACCATACTGTATGGTAGTTGTTGTTTCCTTAATTAAAAGTACTTAAAGCCGCGGTAGTAAGTAGTTTATTTAGTTAAATTTTGTACTAAATGATGTACTAGTTTTTTTTTTCCGAAGATAATCTAAGACAGCAATGTATTACAAAAATTTATATCACTGTTTCAATTTAAAAAATACGTACCTAGCTGGTCCGCAAAGTTAATATAAAAAACGGAGTTAGTAACTTACTCCCTGGTACGAAAATTCTGAGTACGACCCTGTTGCATCCTGCACTTAGTGACATCTAGTGTGAGATACTTACGTCACTACAAAGTAAAATCTACAGAACGAGCGAGTAGTTTTGCCATTGACCGGTAGAAGGAAATTAAAGAAGTGGGCGGGATCTAACACCCCCTCACCCCGCAAATTGTCACGCGTTGTTCCTTCGGGAAATCTAATTACACCATCTCCTCTTTGTATTTGCTCCGTGCGCGAGATAGATTATAAACTACTAACGGTGTTCGCAATCATACGGTGACATATATAAAAACGAATCCCTATTTCCCTTGATCACGGCATCAGACGTGAACCGCTGGACCAATTGTGCAATTTTTTTTTTGTTGTATTCGTTATTGTCAGGAGAAGGTACTTATGAAAGAAAAAAATAAGAAAATTGCACGTAAAATATATATAATGCGAATTCAATATTCATAGTTAAGGCAAGACATCGTCTGTCGGGTCAGCTAGTGTAGGTACAATAAAACTTAATTATCAGCTAGTTATTTTATAAATAAATAGAACATAAGAATTTATACAAAAGTGCAACCAACGACGATCTCCACAAAGACAATGTTGAAATAGTAAAAGTCGGACGGAATAAATAAGTACATGAAATAAAATATACATGAATTACAGCTACTGCTACACTAGAGAGATTTTTTTTTATTCACCTATTTTCTTGACTGAGTCAAGCAATATAAATAAAATAAAATAAAATATAAAAATAAAATAGCCTTTTATTTCTTGCTTTTTGAATAAAAAATATAAATACTGCATGCAATCATAATTATACATTTCAATTCGTAATATAAAATGATTTATTTTTTTCTGTACAATGCCTATCATAGAAATATCACAATAAAAAATAAATTAAATTAAACGATTATTTTATTATTATTAAAGATTAAGATTATTTATTTAATTGATTGATATGTTGTTTTTTTTTTGTAAATATTTAAACGACTACATAAAAGTTTTAGTAGCAAGAACCCCTCTTATTCGAGTCAAGCAATATAATGTTTCTAAATTTTCCAAAAGATTTCCAGCAAATTGATCCAAGAAAGAGATCCATGTTTGGTTGGTATTGGTGGGATTATTTCGTTAGTGGTTTGGCTATTGATAATTGGAAATATTACTGCGAAATTAAGATCTTTGTTATTTTAATAGGTAATGCCACCAAAGTATTCTTCAAATAAATTATACCTCTTCATATATTACCATCATCTGCCTAGCCTTTTCCCAACCATGTTGGGGTCAGTTTCCAGTCTAACCGGATGCAACTGAATACTAGTACATATTGTACATGGAGCGACTGCCTATCTGACCTCCCCAACCTAGAGTCTGGGTAACACGATACCCCTTGGTAAGAAAACCTCTACCTCTTTATGTTCATATTGTTATGAAAAGTGTTCAAGAGAAAATATGTGAGCTACAGAATTATTGTTTACTTTCTCAACATTATAAAATGTTCATTATGGAATTTAAGTACCTAGCTACCTGGCCACGGCTTAACAACTAAGTCCCTATTTTCCAGAGAGTTTTTCCTCAACCGACCGACAGTAGTTAAAAAAACAATTTCATTTCTAAAAGAACGGGTTTTCTAAAGAGTATTTTCCCTCTTAGCTAAAGATTTCTTAGGCAGGTATCACATCCCGCCGCGAAACCATCGCAGCGAAACTGCAGTTGTTGCACCATAATTTATCTGTTGTACGAAAAGCGAAACAGAAACGAAAGTGCCCGTTTGAACGTACAAATTCGATTAAATGATTCTATCTCTTTCTCGCGTGATTTCGCTGGTCTGCTCAGAAGCCGGTTTCACCTCCGCCCTCAGGCCTTTTGTTTTTTTTTTTTTTTGTTTTGGGTGGGAAATCATCAAATAACTTATCCCGCTCTGGGCGGAGCGGGAGGGCGTGTCAGACTTTTACTGACTAAAACCCACCCGTGTTCCCTCAGTTGCATGTGTGCCAGGGGCGGCGGTATCTCTTTCGAACAATCCGCACCCCTGGCAGGCATCGGCCCTAGCGGACCCCGTCCGTTTGTTGAGGTGCCGTGTTTGTTTCGCGCAAAACCTTTTTTTTGTAAAACGTATGTGGATTTAGAGAAAATGAATTCAAGAGGTCCGAAGTAGACCTATACTGTATTTACTTTAGTAATCTGTAGTACCTTAATAAATACAGTATAGGTCTAGCCCGAAACGTGGTCTATTCCGCTACTCGAAACGTGACATAATGTAGTAATGTTTCACAGCAGAATTCGCTTTGGGCGTCGCATTATGATTTTCGTGTTGGAGGTGTACTAAAGCCCTTAACGCAGTGCAAATAATGTTGTCTCCGGCGTCGGAACGCTGCGCTGCTTGTTGCAATTTAAGTTCTACTAAATGAATGTAAAAGTTTCAGTAATTTGTGGAAAACTGCTAAGAAACTGTTAAGCAGTGAAACTTAATTGTTTTTTCCTTATAAATATTTTAATGAAACAATTTTCTGTGAGAATGCTTCAAGAAATGAAACACTTGGAGCAATCTTCTTCTATCGTTGGTAATTTTGTGTACAAAACCTATTTGTTTTTGAGTTACATACATTTGATTGTCATAAATTTCCGCAAACTAACGCCTGGTTCAATAAATCGAACTTGACAGACAATTGTGCTGCTGGGGAGTTTATTATTATTATTTATATGATCGAAAACAAGTTTATACAAAAAACTTAACTTAAAAAATATGCCCCATAAAACCGTTATCACGGCTTGTCTGTGCGAACAGAACAAATAGTACCTATCTATTACAAATAAGGTTTATTAGTGCGAACACTTAACTTTCACTTATCGCACTTCACTTACACATAATGCAACTAGCAATAACATCTTATATGTAAATAAATGAATAGTTTAATAAACACTAGAAAAACACGCTTTTATAAATGCACGTAAAAACAAAAAATAAATTATGGATCGTTCAAGTTGTATCTATTATACTCTGGGCTGAAGTGTAAACTATGTGCTTTTAACTATAATATTTGATTGTAAAAGCGTGGGGCGCTGGAACAGGAAAGATTTTCTTGTTAACAAATACTAATACTAACTTCCTGACGGAAGCTGCATGAGGTCTACCGTACAGCCTTGAATCTTGTGCACGGTAGATGACCAACTTAAAAGCACCTATGTCAATATTTACACTATTCAATATATAATAGGTTTGTTATGTCCTTGAAACCTGATCGTGTTCAAAGTTCATTACAAGACTTTTCTAAGAAATCCAAAACAGCTATGATACGATTTTCCATCATGAAGTTCCAGTTCATATCTTCCGGCTCCATCATCAGATCAGTTCGACAGTACCATATTATTGTATTGTCATCAGAACTACATACAACTGCTAATTTTCATTACGCTACGACCCTTGGAAGATGGTTAAATTAGTTACCTTAGATTCATACTTCGTTACATAGTTAGTTACATACAGGTCGGCCTAATAAAAGCGTGTTAAAAATAAATGTTTGTTGCGCCACTTCTTCACAGCACTAGGAAAGGTGTTTTGGGGGACTATCTTATGTCATAAATGCTGTTTCTCAGCCTAATTTTAATAAATGACTTTTGATTTTAACCCATCATTTAGTTCCTAGCTTACGTACAGTACCTGCAAGGGAGATAATTTGGCACCCTCAGCCAATACAATATAAATCTGCCTAGCTTTTTCCCAACTAAGTTGGGGTTGGCTTCTAGTCTAACTAGATGCAACTGAATACCAGTTTTTTTACATGGAGCGACTGCCTATCTGACCTCCACAACCCAGTCACAGACTTTCAGGCTTTTCAACTTTTCGTAACGATTGTCAATTGGGACGTGCTTTCCGAGGCACGAAGGGGTCTTGGTATGTAAACCCATCCACGGGCCAACCATGGCACCTGATCGATCGACCCATCCGGCTGTTATTACTTGTGACTAAGTAATAGTGCCTCATGTGTTGCCCTTCCTCAGCCAATACAGCAGTAACTCAACATACAAATTGTACGTCCAGGTGAGGAAAACACAAATTGATACGGACACAAATCTGGACCGACCCCAGCGAGACTAGAATACTAAAACCTATGAAAGTATACCCGGCTACCCTCGAGATTTAAATGAATAGGCTTGTAGCACTTTGACGGATTGGGAACATAACTTTAGCTACCTACCCTCCGTTCGTGGAACCAGACCTGTCGTGGTACGAATACCTAATAATCTTTGGTCATTCACCTGGAAATGTCATTTAAATCTTTTGCGCGTCTTTCTATGATCTATGCATTTTACATCCTTATATTATAAATGTGAAAGTTTGTATATTTGGATGTTTGTTACTCAATCACGCAAAAACGGCTGAACGGATTTGAATGAAATTTGGCTCACAGATAGTTTCTAACCTGGATTAAGACATAGGATACTTTTTATTCCAGTAGTACGTTCCCGTCGGATAATTGTTGATATCCACGCGGGTGAAGCCGCTTTTAAAAGCTAGTTGCTTTTATAAAAACATCAATAAAGCTACGGCTTTCTACAAAATTGGTGGCCGTCACATAACGGCCGTGAGAGCTGTCAATAATGCAGCGGGATCTGACTTTGCGGTGTCAAAAAAAACGCTCTCTAGGAAAACGCACAACTTACTTATAAATAACGTTGCGGACGCTATGTGGGTGCTACCGCTCTTCAAGAAACCCGTAGCCTAACAGTTCAGAGAACGAAGACAAGCTTTAGCAAGGGTGTGAAATGCCATTTCGTTCGGTCTGCTAATAGAATAATCAATACGGTGACTAAATGTGGTTATTAGAGCTATTTTGCCTGTGACCATTCATCGTAGTGGTCATTTGATTCCGCGGCCTCCTGCATTAGCGATGGAAGTTTTCGTGGTTGGTTGGTTGGTTTTCATTTCGACAGTTCAACAATATTCATTGCGTTATTTATTTTTGCTGAGCCGACAAATTTTTCGAATACATGAAGGAATTGATTAGCAATGACGGTTGGAGAGTAGCCTTAGGGGCACTACGGAGCGAGGACTTTTCGTAATTTTTATTTTTTCGGAAATTTTCCAATTTTTTACTGTATCGGGTTGACCTTGACAATAGAAACCATTTTGGTTCTGAGGCGCATGGTCCTACGACGCTCCGTTTCCGAGTTAGAGGCCTTCGATTTTTTAATTTTTTTATTTAAACTATATTCCCTCTATATTTCCAAAATAGTAGCTTGGATGAAAATCTTTACTGGAAAGAAATTGTTGCTCTGGTCGAGAGCCACGAGATGATGTAAAATACCCGCAAGATATTGAAAAAAAAAATTAAAAAATATCCGAAAACTTAAGTGTCGGTCTATCTATCAGCTTACGTATCGTAGAGGCAAAGGACTTTAGAAGATTGTTTTTTGTTTTCAATATTTCGCGGGTATTTCACGCCATCTCATTGCTTTCGACCAGAGCAACAATTTCTTTCCAGAAAAGATTTTCATCCAAGCTACCATTTTGGAAATATAGTTTTATTTATTTATTTATTTATTTATTCACAAGGCAACTACAACAGGTAACAATCACATTATTTCACTAAGTTAACATTTTAAGTTTCGACCTGATTATCACCCAAAGCGTAATCGCACAACATTACTAGCAACAACAATAATAATAACGATGGCAAAACTACAGTAAAAGGTTAGTTCACAAAATTATAGTTAAAGGATCTGTACGTCTGACCTCCGACACACTTTTACTTCTACTTAGGCAGGAAATGTGTAGGAGACCAACACGCCAGGTAAATTACATAAATTGTTACATTATTTAAAGAATACAGTATTTATGGTTTGGAATATTAAAAGGAAAGAGTACATACATGTCTTTTGAAAGCAGCGGCACGAGAATCGAAGATGTCAATACTGTTATTGTCTTTAGAAATTTCATTTTAAAGTCTACACATTCTAACGATAGGGTTGTAATATGAGGTGTTATTTGTAAAAGTGTAAAAGTTTTCGGTATTCAGGTGTTATATCTAGTGTTGATGTTTATGAAAGACAGCAGAGCCGAAGAGTCCAGCTTGGAGTGTAGGATCTTATGCAGGTTAATTAAGTCTTGCTGTTTGCGACGAACATGCAAAGGTTTCAAATTGAACTTAACGAGGCGTTCGGGATAGTTTTGAAGTGTCCTAGAAAACCCGTACCGGTATGAGACCCACTTAACACATTTTCTTTGTACACTCTCAATTCTGTCAGAGTGCACTGCGTAACACGGTGACCAGATTATCGAACAGTACTCCAAAATACTTCTTACCAGGCTTTTATAAAGTAGTATAAAGCTTTGAGGTTTTTTAAATCCTTTCGTAGACCTAGATATAAAACCGAGAAGTTTCAATGCTCTGAGCGTGATGCTATTGTAATGATCCCTAAAAGATAGCTGTTCATCAAACAACACGCCAAGATCTCTGGCTACGTGCTTTCGTTCCAATAATTGACCCTCGAGTTTGTAGTCAAAGGTGCTTTTTATACGTTTTTTCGTGAACGATATGACAAAGCATTTGTTTATGTTTAACTTCATTCGATTCAAGGTACACCAGTTAGAAATTACATTTAAGTCATTCTGAAGGAATTCACTGTCGGTTATGAAATAAAAAAAATCGAAGGGCTCTAACTCGGAAACGGAGCGTTGTAGGACCATTTGCCTCAGAACTGAAATAGTTTTTATGGCCAAGGCCAACTGCAATAAAATAGAAAAAATTCCGAAAAAAAAAAACGAAAATGTTTTCCCAAATCCAAAAATATATTTTTTTTACATTTTTTTTTGTTTTCTTTGCTGCTCATAGTGCCTCTAAACGTATACTCCAGCTCCTTCAACTCCGCCTCAAGACGATCCACTAACCGCAATGATCTTAAAAATACTTTAGATTCTGATTATGTGCTCTACGCAATTTGGGTGATGTACCTATGTAAATACTTAGGCACCAACTTATCGATTTTGCTGTGCTTGTTTACTTTTACACAACGAGGCAAATATATTTGCATTTAAAGAAACTAACAAACTGGTTTTTTTTTATCTATCTTTGAATGCCAATGACTTAAAGTCCCGACCGGGCAGCTTATAATTTATGGCTCTCTTTAATTATAAATTAGCGGAAACTCTTCCCAAAACCAGCACACACCTTTATATTACGTCAACATGGAGAAAGCGTCAAAAAAGGAATTCATAATAATCGCTTTTACCAGTCACAAAGAAAATTCTGAAGCCTACAAAATTAAATGGGTACTTTGTTCTCCTGCTGTAGGCAGTTCAAAAGATCGATGGTTATTGTTACATGACCCTTTCGTCTCTAAGACCGGAGATTTCGTATGAATGAGAAACCGGAGATTTCCTATGAAAGAAGAGAACTCAGTATGAATTACGAACATTGGACAAAACTACCACTTCATGAACTGACGCCGCCGCCGGTTTGTGAATGTCTCATGAATACCTACTCAAAACATAATCAGATATTACCTGTGACGAAAGCACCATATAACACGATTCCTACCGGCTTCCCTTCGGGCTTCGGTGATTCGCAACTTTACCGCTTTTGAAAAATGACACGTCAATAGTGTCTACTATTGACGGGTGGATTTTTGGGTGGGAGATCATTAAATAACTTCTCCCGCTCTGGGTGGAGCGGGAGGGTGTGTCAGACTTTTACTGACTAAAACCCACCCGTGTTCCCTCAGTTGCCTGTGTGCCAGGGGCCGCGGTATCTCTTTCGAACAACCCGCACCCCTGGCATCGGCCCTTGTGGGCCCCATCTGTTGCTGATGACATCTCTTTGAGGCGCGCGTGGAACACAACGCGCCGTCAACCCGGGCTTGGTCCTTACCGGACAGCGAGCTACCCATTACTCGCCGTCCGCAAGCCCGTGCCTACGGTGGCCGGGAATCAGCCTGGGATTCCCGACGCCCAGGGCGTCTCCTGCGAAGGCCACGGCTGTGAGGGCGCATGTACTGCATCTCCCTCACGTGCGCCACCTCCCTCTTTGCAAGCATAACTGCTTCGTTGAAGGAGGCGACTGCTAGCCATGCACTCTCGCTCCGTACCATGGCCTGGACCAGGGTCGGACGCGAGAGATCGCCGCCGCCGATCACCTCCACGAGGACATGGCGGTGCTCCGCCCAAGCCGGGCAGACCTCCACCGTATGCTCCACCGTGTCCTCTGGGCGATCTTCGCAATGGAAACACCCAGGCGTTTCCTCCCGCCCTATCCGAAACAGGAACCTCCCGAAACAGCCATGTCCGGTGAGGACCTGTGTCAGGCGGAAGGTGAGGATGCCATGCCACCTCTCAAGCCACTCCTCAAAGAGGGGACTTACCGCCGCAATCGTGGCGTGTCCAGCACTGGGTTGCGACAATCGCACTTTCCACGTCGCCATGAGATCGTGCCGGAGCTTTGTCCGCCGTGCCGCGATTTCCTGCGGCAGCGGAATTACGCCCCGGCGTTTGGCCTCCTCGCGCCACTCCCAAATGTGCGCGAGGACCTTTGCCTCCAGATCCCATGGCGGCAATCCGGCAAGGAGGCCCGCCGCCTCACCGGAGATCGTGCGGTAACCCCGGATCATCCGGATGGCCATGACCCTATGGGCCGCTTTCAACCGGCGTGCTGGTTGGTGCCTCAATGTAGGCGCCCACACCGGCGCCCCGTATAGGGCCATGGCCCGCACGACCCCCACGTAGAGCCTCCGGCAGGAGGCGTTTGGCCCCCCTAGGTTGGGCAGGAGCCGCTTTAAGGCAGCCCCGGCCCGCTCCAGTCTGAGAGCCAAACGTCGGAAATGTTCCGCGAAGTTCCACCGGCTGTCGAGGACGAGTCCTAGGTACTTCATCGTCTACTCGACGCTGATGTGAACCCCTCCCATCGTTATCTGGGAACCCGTCAGTGGCGCAGTCCGAGGACCATGAAACCACATGGCCTCGGACTTGTGCAGGGCCACCTCGAGTCCCAGTTGCCGGATCCTATCCACGATTGTCGCGACCCCGTGTGTCCCTAAGTCAGCCGCCGCCTGGTACGACCTCCCTTGCGCCAGGACCAGCGTGTCGTCAGCGTAGCAAACTACGCTGACGCCGCTAGGGAGGTCGGCGCGCAGCACCCAGTCGTATCTGATGTCCCACAGATGCGGCCCCAGGACCGATCCCTGTGGGACACCACACGACATCTCTCGCCGGTTCCATTCTCCTAGATGACCAGGGTAGATGACGGCCCTGTCCGTGAAATAGGCCTTGACCACACGACAGAGGTAGGTCGGCATCCGGTGATACCAGAGTGCCTCCCTTATGCAACTCCAGGGCAGGGTGTTGAAGGCATTGGCGATGTCCGGAGACACCGCCAAGACAACCCCACCCCGGGCCACAGCATCCCCCGTCGTGAGGGCTCGCACGCGCATGATGGCGTCCACCGTGGAGCGCCCCCTGCGGAAACCGAACTGGCTCTCCGCCAAATCCAGGCCTTCCCGCACCAGCCGCCCGACGAGGCGGTCTGCAATGACTCTTTCAAAGAGCTTGCCCACCTCGTCGAGCAGCACGATGGGCCGGTAAGCGGACGGAGAGTCCGCGGGGCGCCCCGGCTTCTTGATGAGGACCAGTTTCCCCGTCTTCCAGTGAAGTGGGAACCGGCCCTCCTCCAAGCATGCGCTTAGGAGCCCTCTTAGTCGAGGCCCGAGAACCTCCAAGGCCAGGACCCAGGCTTTTCCAGGCAAGCCTGAAAAACGCCCGTCCGCCGTCCTGGGGTGGTATTCTTGGAATTCAGCCTACGTACCGCCACTCTCAACTCTACCTCGGTCACCTCTGGAGCATCGTCGTCGTCGTCGGTGTGGTCCACATCAAGCACCGCAGGAGGCGGAGCCATGGGCGGGGAAGCATGCTCCCCTCGCGAGGGGAACAGAGCGCTCACCTTATCACCTCATCTTATCCCGCACCGTTTTGTAGGGGCGTCCCCACGGGTCTCTGTTTAGAGTCTCCAGCGATTCCTCGCGGGCCAGTAACCTGGCCCGCAGGATCTCCGCTCGGAGGGCGGGCTTCGCCGCTCTGTACCCATCGTACAGCTCCGCCTGAATGGCTTCCGTATCCGGAGGGTGGATACGGAGCCTGCGGTGCCAGGTGTACCGGTGCCGCGCAGCAACACACGCCTCGCGCAGAGCTGTGAGCTCCGGCGACCACCAGTACACCTGGCGTGAAGCGCGTCCTGGCTGGACCCGGGGCATTGCCACGTCGCATACCTCGGATATGGCCTCCCGGAACCACTCCGCCTCGTCGTTGATATCAGCAGGCATGTCCGTTGGTGACACCCAGGCCTGCACGATCGAGGCTTCCAGGAGGAGCTCCCGGTCCAACCGCTTCAGAGCCCACTGCGCACCACACTGGGCCTGTTGGACCGGCGCGCTCGAGGCCTGGGCGGAGACGTCAAACCGGATGTACCGGTGGTCGAAATACGTCTCCACCCCCTTCATGACGCGCCAGTCGACGACACGCGGTGACAGCGGGGCTGGCGAACGAAATGTCCACCACCGACTCACCCCGCATCCGCACACACATGGCGACAGAACCCCGGTTTAGGACGACCAGGCCCACCTCTAGAGCCCAGTCCTCCACCATCCTACCCCGCACATCCGTCAACCGGGAACCCTAAACCAAGTTCTTGGCATTGAAGTCCCCGAGGACGAGCACGGGGAGGGAACGGAACCCTACGACGACGTCTCTCAACTCCGCAAGGGAATTGTGGAACTGAGAAAGTACACCCCTACCACTGCAATCTCCCCGAACCGTGCTGCTACGCAACCCCTTCCACTCTGGACACCCTCGAGAGCCGGGGTACCGGCGGTGGCCGACGAAATTAGGGTCACTGAGCCGCTCAGGTCCTCCACCCAGTAATCCCTGGGCGGGACAAAGTACGGCTCAGCGACCACAGCGATGTTAATCGACCACTGCGCCATGTTCTGGAGCAACAGATCCTGAGCGGTGGCGCAGTGGTTGATGTTCGCCTGGAGGAGGCGAAATGGAGCCGTTGGTGGCATTCCATTTCAGCCCCCTCCGGAGCCCCCTGAGAGGGCCCTGCCGCGGTGGTGGTGACGGCGGCGACGACGTTGGTAGAGGTGGCAGTGGCGGCAGCAGCGGCGGCGGCTACGGCAGTGACGGAGGTGGCAGAGGGCTTACCCCTGTCTCGGCCCACAGTTTTGGCGGGTGGGGCGCTGGCCTTGCTCCCAGCCCGGTGTTTGGCCGGCTTGCCAGCTGCCGCACATACATAACAGTGCGGCGTGGCATTGCACGAGCCGGCCTTGTGACCGGGCTGACCGCAGCGGAAGCAGTGACCACTGCGGTCCACCTCCGAGGTGCATTGCACTCCCACGTGGTGACCCACCTGGCAGCGGAAGCACCTCAGAAGTCTGGGCTCCAGCAGCTTCACCTGCGCGGATACCCAGCCCACCAGGAGCCTTCGGCCCTCCTCGGTGATTTTTCGGGCCACCGACACGGGGCAGCTCACCGTAACGGTTCGCATGCCCGTGTTGTCAGGACGAATGGTGCCTGCTCTCACCTGATCGGCAGAGCATCCCCCAGTCCTAACGATGGCGGCCACCACCTCGCCCTCCGTCACAGAGTCGTCCAGGCCCAAAATGCGCATGTCAGCGCACTTCATGGGCCTGGACACTGGTACCTCATCCGCACTCATGGACGCCCTTAGCCTTTCGGCCAGAGCGTCAGCGGTTGGGCCACTAGCCGCACCAGGGATCTCCAGCATGCGGGCCCCCGTCGCGGTGACTCTCATGCGGAGGCCGTTGGCAACACCTAGGTCCGCCAGGTCTACCGCCGCCTTTGCCTTCGCTATCACGTCGCGGTAGGACACGCCCTTCTTTGCCGCTTCCGGCTGTAGCGTGATCACTACAGCTGCGGACTTCGGGGCGCGTAGCCTAGCCGCGGCGCTCCGCTTCTTGGCTCGCTGCCGCCTCTCCCTCCTTTTCGCCGCCCTGGCAGCCTTACCCGCCTTCCTCTTCTCCCCGGCCACTTGCCATTCGGCGTCAGCCGCAGGAGATTTAGGAGGTGGGGGGGCTAGCCGTCCTGGCACCACGGCTGGGGCCTTTGCAACCTGCGCAGCCACCCTGCCGGTCTTGAGCTTGGGCGTGGGCGGCACCGGTTTCGCCGGGGTTTCGTCCCGACTGCGGTGCCGATTTGGCCGTGGCAGCGGTGGTTGTGGCATACGTGCCCCCCCTCTGCTGCTGGCCCGAGGCCGGCCGACTCGCTGCTAGCGGGGGCCGCAGGACTATTGCCTCCAGGACGGAAAACCGACTGCTGAAGGCAGCCAGCTCCTGCCGCACCAGGTTCAGCAGCCGGTCCTCCTCTGGCATGGGTCCGCCCTGCCCACGCCGCGCCCCCTACTGAGGCACCACCCTAGGGCCAGCTCCTCGGAGCGCTGCCAGGTCCGCTCGGAGCTCCTCGTTCTCCTTTCGGAGAAGCTCCGTGGCGGCTGCCAAGCGGGCGACCTCCGCCCCCATCTCGGACATGTTGTCCGACGGAGGTCCGGTGTGGGTACCCTCCGCTGCCGCCATAATGGAGGCTATGGCTGCGGGCACGGCCTTGTCCTTAGAGGCCTGAATCCTCTTCAAGGCCAAACCCTTAACTGCAGCAGCCATAGCCTCCGAACCTTGCCATTTGCTCCGAGATGGAGCCGGCGGTATCCGGCTCTCCGCCAGACGACTCTGAGAGGGCCCTGCTGCTGGTCCCTCCCGAGAGCTGCCCCTCCGTGGCCAGCGCCTCGGCTCGCTGGTCCGCCTGGGCTGGGCCGGCTTAGCTCGACTCGCCGGTCTCCTTGGTGGTCAGCCCCTTGCCCAGCCGGATCCCACCCCGCCGACAGACCTTCCCGAGCTTTCAGGCCGAGGTCATGCCACCGTCCGAGGATGACCCCTGGCCATCCTTCGTTTTGGAGCGCTTCTTGAAGAACTCATTCGTCCTCTTTGCAGCGCCCTCCACAACACACTCCGGGCTCTTAAAAGAGCCCTTCGCGCTCGTCGATGTGGCGTCGGAATCCGACCCCACATCACTCCCCTCCTCTTCAAGGTTTTTGTTGGTATATTCCATAACGTTCAAACAACAAGATAAACACTGTGGAACCAGAAATATCATTTCAACTGAGTCTGTAAGTTATCAATTGGCGTGGCGTTTACGGACGTGTCACAGATCTCTGAATCGAACGGTCTCAAGTTCGGATCTGAGTTCTCTACGTAGACTTTTTGTGAATGTTACTGGAAAATTTAGAATTTAATCATATTAATCACTTTTAAGACTAGACGCAGTAGTTAATTCATCAAAAGAAATAATAGCCATGAACTTTCTGGAAAACATCACATTTCGTCGTAATCAAACACGTTCGGTAACAACTGACGATGACAGTGATAGTATCTCACAAACCCTAGAGAATACGGTAAATAGTATGCCCGACTTTTCCGACTGTGAAGATGATCAATTAAAAATATTAAATACCAAGTTACTAGATCTAGAGGCTCAGCTACAAAGCGCTCACATTGAAATTGAGTCGTTATCATCAGAAAATCGCAAACTCAGACTAACAAATGAAGAATTATTAAAGACAAATAGCTTGTACAAAAAGATAACATCTAGTCCAGTCAAACATAAAGCCCTATCTCCGATGAAGAAATCAAGTAAAGCTATAAAAGTAAAACAAACTAAAACTACAGAACAGGAATACGGCGAGCCATCAACAACCTCCCATACAAACCAATCTTCACAAAATATTACCAACCATACTGAGTTTATGAAACAACAGGGACCAACCCAGTCTCCTGTACCTTCCAGAAAAAACAAGATATGTATACTGAGCACTAATAATAAAAATAAAGTCCTGTCCATAGCTCAAGATTTACTTACTGACAAGTACGATATATGTCATTATATTACACCAAACGGAACATTGCAGCAACTTCTTAATGGAATTCAAACGAAATTATGTGACTATACTCTGAATGACTTTTGTATATTATTAATAGGAGAAGAGGAGAAATTATGTGACTATACTCTGAATGACTTTTGTATATTATTAATAGGAGAAGAGGACTTTAAAATTACTAGCAACTATTACAATACTATTGTTTACCTTCGGAATATGCTAAAACAAATTACTCACACTAATGTTACTCGTATAATCTGTGTTCCTACCTTTAAACTTAGAGGCGTCAACAATATCTACAACTGGAGAATTGAAACATTTAATAATTTATTATACTTGGATTTATTAACTCATGAACATGCATATTCTTTTGACTCTAATTATAATTTGAACTATGATCACACAATATTTAACTTATTGACAGGCCGTATAAATAACTACGGCTTACGAAATATTTTTGAAAGTCTGTTGCATTTAATTAATGACATTACTGTAAGTTACATGACTACCTCTACAGAAAATACTGTAAATACTGCAGAAGAACCTTCTTCATTGTTTTTTCGACACTAAATATCTCAATGTTTTGCATCAAAATATAGCCGGACTACTAAAAAAATCTGATGCACTATTGGTAAATATAGAAGAGCTTAAAAACAAAAATATAGTCATTGATGTAATATGTATCACTGAGCATTTTATGTTAGCAGGTTATGAACAACACCTGAGCATGCCTAATTACGCACTAGCGGCATGTTTTAGTCGTACTTGTAATAAAAGAGGTGGAGCATGTATCCTAGTTAATAAGGTACTTAGGTTCAAAGAACTTTCTCAAATAAGTAAATTGTCCATATCAAATGTAATTGAATGTTGTGCAGTCGAGTTACTTGATTTTAAAATTATAATAGTTTGTGTATACCGTGTACCGGGACAAAGCAATCTCAATTTGTTTTTCGATAGGCTTGACAATGTTCTAAATTATATTTCTAAAGTAAATAATCATAATACTGTTATAGCTGGTGACTTTAACATAGATATAATGAAGTGCAATAATGCCACATTAGATTTCGAATGTTTATTGTTAAATTATAATCTCGCATTAACACTAAAGCAGCCCACAAGACTATCGAGTAAGACTTGTATAGACAACTTTGCATGTGACTATAAAAAACAGTGTAAGACTGATGTGTTAGAATTTGGCTTATCTGACCACACTGCCCAATTAATTAAGCTTCCAGTTAAAAAAATCTTTAAATTAAAGTATTGGCATACAATGAAACGTGACTACAGTTCAGAAAATATACATAAATTTAAAAAATATATAAAAAATCTTTCTTTTTGTGAAATATATAACACAAGTGATCCAACAGCAGCTTATCATTATTTTATAGAAACTTTTAAATTATTTTTTAATCTGTGTTTTCCGCTAATTAAGATTACTGTGCAAGTAAATACAAAGCTAAAATGGATATCACGTGGAATTAAGACCTGTAGTAGGAATAAAAGAGAATTACTCTGGAATTACAGACGGAAACCAACAATGACTAACAAACAAAAATATTCAACATATTCAAAACTTCTTAAACGAATTATAAATCTTACGAAACGTGCTCAAAATAATTACAAAATAAAAACATCGACTAATAAAAGTAAAACGACATGGCAAATTATAAATAATAATAAATTAAATATTCCAAAAGAATCAATAACTGAATTAATAATTAGCGATAAATTAACAACAAATCCTACAGAAATAGCCAATGCTTTTAATAACTATTTTATTGAAAAAGTAAATCCTATTCCAGGTGCCGGAAAAGAATCCACAGCCCTAATTAATCCCCAACCCAACTCAATGTTTTATCACCCTGTTTACCTTATCATATACAGAAAATTATTAGAAATCTTAAAAATACTAGCAGTGTAGGGTTTGACCGTATTTCAACTAAAGTAATCAAAGCAGTACTTTATAAGTTAGCACCGACTGTCAACACAGATACTTTACTTGCTGCATATTACGGGATTACTGAATCAGTGCTAGTGCAGATTTGGAATCATTTTCTGGGGCAATTCAACTCAAAAGGACACTGTGCTCAAAGCACAAAAGCGCTGTATACGGGCTATGTTTGGGTTGCAATCTACTGACAGTTGCAAACCAATATTTTTGCAGCACAGAATTCTAACACTTCCGTCACTCTACATATTAGAAATATCGCTATTTGTAAAAACCAATCCTCATTTGTTTCCCCTTCTGACTAATAATTCAGGTAGAAATAGACGTGAGAAGCGCAGACTTTGGGTGCAATCACTCTCTGCCAAAACAGCATTTCTAAGAAAGAGTGTGATATACATGGCCCCTTTAATATACAATAAAATTCCTAATGCCCTTAAGATAATGAATGTTAATTGCTTTAAGAGAGAACTAAAAAAATTGCTAATTGTTAAGGGTTACTATAATGTTACGGAGTTCTTGAATGACAAACTTTGAATTTAGATAATTTAATAAGTATTTTAGTTTTAGTCATTTTATTGTTTCAATTATTATTATTATTTTTTTGCTATATTTTTGTATTGACTGATTATGTATTTGAAATTATTGAATTTTGACTATTATTAAAAAACATTCACAATTATAATTTTAAACTAAAATATTATAAACTATTTTGTACGCCGAATATGGCAAAACATGTTGAACCAGTAATTTTAAACGACTTTCCAACTATATGTGCATATTTATGTATCATGTTACACATGTTTACACAAATAAATATCTTTATCTTTATCTTTAACAAAAACGCTTATTTTTAGCTTTGTATTATTACAACAGATAAAAAATGTTCTAAATTAACCCGGCGCCAAAACGTCATAATCGGAAACTAAAAAATCATACAACAACGATCCCGGAATGATGTCACTTTAGGTCACGTGGCACTGCTTGATATGAACGAGAACAAGCGCTTTACAGCAGGTTACTATAGAGATGGATAAACAAAAAATGCGTCAGCAAGAACGAGATGGGGGAATATTGCACATTTAATTTGTTTTCAGCTGTACAATTTTATTGTATTTAATTTTTTATTTTAATTTTAGAATGATAGTATTTATTACTTTTTGATAAGTTAGTAAAACCGGCTTCGCGCCGGCTTCTCTCTTAGAAAAATTTACACCCCGCCGCTGGATATTACCCTTATTAACAACCTTATAACACATTAAATTGCTAAACCATTGCTTCATATGTACGAAAAATTTGTCTGCCTACGTAAATAACGCAATGAATGTTGTTGACCTGTCAAAATAAGAGCCATTCACCATCACTGTGTTGCGCTGGTCTACTTTTCTACCTGATTTTGTGATTTTTATGAGGTACCTACTTTATGGGGGCTTATGTCAAAAGATCTTAAAGTAGCCATGAATCCGATGATTATTGTTGTAAGCCCTTTTAGAAAATTACGTGGACGGAGGAGTATGAAATTTGGCATAGTTAAAAGTTTTTATGGAAAACGAGTACAGAAAGTGAATATTTTTTTAATTATGGTCGAATTTCGTATTTCAGAATGATGGTCGAATTTCGACCACTGGGCGACAACTAGTATATACGCTTTAATATGTGAATCAGCCATCTGTCAGTAATAATCCCGTCAATATCGGTTCAGCCAGTCGGAGATTTCGGGGAGATTAAATGTCAAAATAACACCTTTTAGATACAAAATTAATACAATTGAAGTGTCTGTACACTTCAATTGTATTCATTTGTATCTCAAATCCGCTCTCCAGTCCAGGACATAGGTTTATTCCAGGCTGCGCCCCAACACAATTTATTTCTACAGATAATAATTATTTGTCTACAGGTTAATCACCTTCGGGTTAGCGTGCATCCTCTGCTTCGCCGTCTGCTTCGGCCTTATCCTCGCCACGATAGCTGGCATCGCCTATGGGTACAACTACTCCATGGCTGAGTTTATGACGTTTACACGTATGTTGCTTTAATTATTTAACATTATGTTACACTGTGAGATTTTTGATATTTGGTATTTTTTTTAAAGCCGTATACGAAATTTTGTCAATTTCGCTGATTGACTTGTTTTAAAGACGCATTCCCATAAGTTTTAATGCACAACACGAAAGTTCGTTTAAAATTTCAATTATTAACTAATGAATCTCCCAGGTGGCGTTAAAACGCATAGATATTCAGTGTTTTAACTGTAAAATCGCGGCTATATAGTCACGTAAATCAGCGAAATCGAAAAAAAATCGAATACGGCCTATCACGCCACGGACTCCTACTCCTTCACTGTGCACGCGGTGCGGTTGTGGTATGCACTTCCGCCTGACATTAGGGACTGCCAAACTGTTGCAGTTTTTAAAAGAAGAGTGAATGAAACAATACGATCTGTCCACATCGTCATAGTTGTGTATATTATTTTATTTACATTCTCTTTATTTCACTAAATAGGCATATAAATTACATTTTTAAATATTAGTATAAAAATATAGAAATATTAAAAAAAAAAATAGTAGCCCACCGGTAGCGGGAACAGGGTCCAAGCTACCGGCGGTCAGGGCTCCAGAGAGAGGAACCTCCTAACAATGCGAGCTGTGTCAAGAAGTACCGCTTTCTGAATCAGGCCCTTGACCCAGCTGCCTAACGAGAGCCTCCTTAGGTGTTGATCGAGGCTCTTGGCTATCAAGCCACTAGCTGTAACGACTATCGGTACAATGATCGCTGAGTCCACATCCCACATGTCGACAACCTCGCGAGCCAAATCAAGATACTTGATTTGTTTATCTTTCTCGGCTTTCACGAGGTTGTCGTCATGCGGGACCGTTACATCAACGATCATTGCACGCCGCTCTAGTCGATCCACCACTACTTATTACTACTTGTTGCTTATTGGCAACAATAGTCCTGTCAGTGATGATGGATCGATCCCAGTACAGTATGACATGTCCATTTTCGAGAACTGGGTCGGGCACATACCTGTAGTACGGCACTTCTGATTCCACAAGGCTGTATTTCAGAGCAAGTTGCTGGTGGATAATCCTGGCTACAAGGTTGTGTCTATGCAAGTACTCCTCGTTAGCCACACGAGAACACCCGGAGATAATGTGTCTGATTTGATTGATTCACCCGGACGGTGGCATGCCCGACAGATGTCAACCGTGCCGTCTATCACAATAAATCTCCGGTAGTTGTTCGTCATCATAACTTCGTCCATAATTGCACAGACAAAACCTTCGGTTTCTCCAAAGAGGTCACCGAAACGCAGCAAGGCTACGGACGCTAGTAGGTCTACATCGGGTCCATGTAGGGCCCGGAAAAAGCGTCCGTGAAGCTCCTTACTCTGCCATACTTCGATGCCATCTTTAGTGTCAAGCACCACAGGCTTACACCAGATCTCTTTAGCCAAGGAGAGCGGGGTGAGGCCCTTGTCCACCACGACCATATCTCGATGCATCCTCACGTCGGCTCCCAGGAAATATTCCCTGAGACTGCATAACTCGCGATTGTGCAGGGTCTTAGCGTTTAAGAACCCTCGACCTCCACACTTTCGCGGGATATACAGTCTCATTACCAATGACCGTGGGTGATGCATTCGATATGCAGTCAGCAGCGTACGGACCCTCCTATCCAGGGCGTCG